>OZ057398.1:34916140-36131602 GCA_964056695.1 Melieria picta | reverse complement strand
ATTTTTGCCGTAATTTTGTATGGAGTCGAAGCACTGTGATACGTATCAAAATAGGAGTCTTGGTAAAAGCTTTCAATATAAAAAAATATTACACAATTTTTGTTTATCCTATAATATCGATATTTTTCACTCAACCTATCATATTTAAAATATCGAATGGGCCAACTATCGACAGTTTCTCAGCTCTACTGTCCTGCGTTCAAGTATGCGCCACCGTTTTCTAAGCGACAGTTTAACTGGAAGATATCGCTTGATTTATCTGAAGCTTAGATTGGTTTCGATCTCCATCGAGCAAAGAATGAAAAGGGACCTGCAATGAGTGCCCACTTAGTGTACTAGCTGAGAAATCGCCAAGTTGCCTGTCTTAAATGACCTAACCTAACTTAAGGCGAGATTATCTACAATTAAAATCCAAATACAACTTTTATCGGTTGCATAAACATCTGCACCTGCTAATTGTTTTGTTTAAAACAAAGTTTATTTTAGTTTTTCTTAGTTTATTTTGTGTAAGGTTTCGCATTAAACTTTTTGACATAATCAGTAAAGAATGAACTACACACATTCGAATATAGATTTGAAGGTAATATAAAAGTTACAACTTTATTTGAAAGCAAATTCACTGCTCAATGTCAGTTACAGAATTATTAACACCGGCTCGGCCGGCTCGGTCCGAGTGCAGTTGAGCGCATGCTCAATTTTCCTTTCATTATCCTTTCATGTATTTACTTTCGCAACCAAAATTGCTGCTGCCATGCAAGTTTAAGCAAATATTTAACTTGGCGCAGTTTGTGCTGCCAAAAGCAAATTCACAACTGGCGCACACAACCACATACAGCACAATACCGGCCCTAATTGTCGGCCTTTACGGAATCTGAGTCATCTACCGTGCTGGCCACTTTTCAAATATTTCCGCATGCAACAGTTGCCGCCAGAACACTCTTCAATGCACTTTGCCTGCCTTTGCCTTGCGCAAAATAACAGTTACTCTGGCAACACACATACACATACATATGTATATGGTATGTCAGTATGTATGCATCGCACGACTACAATTGTCTGGCAACATGAGATGTAAATTTCTTGTGCAACCCGCCCGCGCATTCAACTCAACTCTGTGACTTACTGTGATGGAATTGAAGAAAAAAGTGAAATAGAAATGAAAAAAATGAATAAAATAAACTAAAGTGAAATGGCTGAGAAGGGCTGAAGCTCGGTGCGGCAAGTGGCTGGTGGCAAGTGGTGTGAGTGCGCGTACGAGTGGCCGTGCGGTGCGCACTTTGCATGCGGAACATGTGCCAGTGTCCTGCAGCTGCAAGACAAACGACCAACAACATGCGCTGAAAGGAAATGCCACTTTGGAGGTGTGTGTGTGTGTGAGTGTGAATGTTTATGTGTGCGAGTAGCCACGCATCGCTGGCCAAATTTAATAGAAACCAACATTTGTACGGGTTGTGCCAAGTAAAATGCAAAATGAAATAAATGAAAAGTAGCACAAAAAGAAATCAAATATAACGAAATACAAACGGAATGTAAACAGCTGTGTTTCTCATATGTTGTGCGCAACAACAAATGAAAGGAAAGGAAATGAAAGCAAGCAAAACGACACCGAACGAAACGGAACGCAAGTGCGGAAAAGGAACCGTAAATAGAAATGTTGATTTGGCCAAATGCTCTTGCGCACACATGCAGATGTTTGCGCAAACATTGCCACAGACGAACCCTCATGCGAGTGGCACATGAAATTGGACCTTGAGACTGCAGCCCCGATGTCAGCGAGCGCGCGGTCGCTGCAAGATAAATTGCACTCAACGTCACGAAGACGGCCGACATTGCGGCTGAAGTTAATGCGCACCAAACTTTGCGCTGTTAACACACTTTCGCCGAGCCTGTGCCGCGCCCGAGCTATCAACAGCCAGCAGAATGGCCCAGTTAAGTGACAGCTTTCGGGCTCGATTCCAAGTACTGTACGTGGAAACTGAAATTGCTTGCGCTTTGATTGGAAGATTTGAAAATCGATTGCGCCAAACTTTGCGTTCACACGTCTTCGCACATTTGAATTTTACATCGAACTAGAGTTTGCTTTGCAGCCTGAGGCCAACGCTTTCGCCAACGTCGAGTTGCAGTGATAAATGGAAGTGGCATTAATTTTCGGTCAGTGAAATTCTAATGAACTTCAGCGCACCGCAATGCCGACTGTGCGGCCACATTGGCAGGTGGCTCAAGGTGAGCGAGCGGCGCAAGTGAAAGTCTTTACTCGATTCTTTTGTTGTGATTGCGTAAAAGATGTGAAGGCCTTCTTACAAGGCAAAATTTAAATACTTCCAATCAGTGGCGGTAGGTTTTATGTTCACCGGAGTTTCAACGGATGTCAGTGTTGGAAAAAAAAACTTACGCACTGCTTGAAAATAAAAGACAAATAGAGTTAGATTTGGTGAAAGAGGAAACTAAACTGAAGCTGAGCTAATTATTACGAATTTGTCGAACTCAGAAAAAAGGATTAAAAACATAAAGTGGTCTCCTATGAAGCAGTCAATTTTTAAAATTGAAGCTTGAAAATTGCGTTAAATTTAAGACCGCACTAAGTCAAGGTTACTTACATTCCGATTGCTCTTCATTTAACTTTTCTTGTATTACACCGTGCAACAGCATTTTTCACACCGGAAAAAATCCATATGGGCGTGAAACTAGAGACCAAACATAGTAATACTGCGTACTCAGTTTTTTATTTCTACATCCTTTGTTCTTATAAAGGACTTCAAAAGTTTGAAGGGTATAAAAAATAAAAAAAATATAAAAAATACTTAACCTCGTTAGAATATGGCGATATGTATATCAAATGAAAGAGAAAAGGCTCAAGATTTTAAATAAAATTCATTTTTTATCTTTTTGTAAAAAATGGATATGAAAAAGGTTCTTTGAAAATTTTAATCCTTTATATCCTTGAAAATTTATATAGCATTTTCTTGAAAAGTAAGTATGTTAAAACCCAAAATCTCCTTGATCACGGTCAAAATTTCATTACTCTAACTTTATTGGTTCGAATTTTATATAAAAAAAAGCCAGAAGCTGCAATTCTAATGACGTACAAAAATTCTAATTTATTTGAGTATCAGTATTTTAAATAATAAATAGATACAAAATCAATGAAGGGGAAATAATGAAATTTTGACACGTGAACTAGGAGATTTTGGGTATTAACATACTTACTTTTCAAGAAAATTCTATATAAATTTTCAAGGATATAAAAGATTAAAATTTTACAATTAGATACAAAATCAATTTGATTTAAATTCTTGAGCATTTCCTCTTCCATTTGTGTATCAAATGCCATATTCTAACGAGGTTAAGTATTTTTATATTTTTTTTGTTTACCCTTCAAATTTTTGAAGTCCTTTTAAAAGGACAAAGGATGTAGAAATGAAAAACTCAATACGCAGTATTACTATGTTTGGTCGTTAGTTTCACGCCGTGAAATTTTTTTTGAAGTGAAACTTCTTTACGCACGCTTGACTTGGGGAGTAAGCTGGCGAACGCGTTACGAAAAGTGTGATCGGGCGAGGCGAACGGGAGTTGAGTGGTTTACGCACGCTTGACTTGGGGAGTAAGCTGGCGAACGCGTGACGTAAGCGTTACATGAAAACATAAAATAAATTTAAATATTTGTAGAAAATTATATATATGTATATGTACATACATGTATATGAGTCGTTTATTTTGAAAGTGGTTTAAGTCCATTTTTAGTTTTGAAACAAAGCTTATTTTTCTAGTAAAGTTTACAAAACGTATTACGTTATATATTCTAACATGTTTAAGGTCACAAAGCCATAAAAAAAAATTAATACCAGTTAACAATATTTTTGAAACAAATCAAACACAAACCCTTAAATATCTCAATATAAGAAAAATGGACTTAAACCACTTTCAAAATAAACGACTCGTATATTGTGCACACACATATATATATATATATAGGGTTTTCCAACAAGAGGTGTTATTTTGAATCACCCGGTATTTCGGTAGCTACCACTTTTGAAGCTTTTATTCTTTGACATTTGACAAGTAGAAACTACGCCATTACTAAAAATGGAACGATACACGCTTCAATAACGCATTGAAATTATTAAAATTCACTACAAAAATGGTAAAAATCTTGCAGTCACAGTTCGCAAAACTAAAGCATTTTTGGGTCGTCGTGAAGCACCTTGTCGGAAATTGGTGGAAAAATTCGAGCTGTTGGGACAAGTTAGTGATGTGAAGAATAAAACCCGTGCACGTCGCTCAAGAACAACTGAGAATATTGCTGCTGTAGCCCAAAGTGTTGAAGAAAACCAAGGTTTGTCGATTCCTCGTCGTTCTTTGGAATTGACCATTCCAAAAACGTCATTACACCGTATTTTGCATAAAGACTTGGGTCTTAAGGCTTATAAAGTTCAGTTAACACAAGAACTCAAGCCGACCGATCATCAACAACGTCGTGTCTTTGCTGATTGGGTCCTTGAAATGCATGAAAATGATCCGGAATTCCATCGAAAACTCATCTTGACTGATGAGGCCCATTTCCACCTCGGTGGCTACGTCAACAAGCAAAATTGTCGCATCTGGGGCTCGGAAAACCCAAGAGTTATTGTTGAGAAGCCTCTCCATCCTCAACGTGTGACTGTTTGGTGCGGTTTATGGCCCGGCGGGGTCATTGGACCTTACCTTTTCGAAAATGAGGTTGGATCAACAGTTACGGTGAATGGATTGCGCTATCGAGAGATGATTAATGATTTTTTATGGTCGCAGTTGGATGGTATTGATCTGGACAACGTTTACTTTCAACAAGACGACGCTACGTGCCACACAAGCAACGAAACCATTGCTCTTTTACGGGAAAAGTTTCCGGACCGTGTTATTCTGGAAGAGGTGATCACAATTGGCCACCGAGATCTTGTGATTTAACACCTTGCGACTTCTTCCTTTGGGGCCACGTGAAAGATAAGGTGTACGCCAACAGCCCAGCGTCGATTCAAGACCTCAACGATAGAATTCGTGAGGCTATCGAGGACATAGGGCAGCCACTTTGCGATTTGGTTATGGAAAATTTCATGAAAAGGATATGGTCCTGTAAGCGTGGTCGTGGTGGCATGAAAAAAAATGGCATTTTTCTTTGAATACCAAAATAACACCTCTTGTTGGAAAACCCTGTACATACAGATGGAGCGAAAGAAGTTTCACTTCAGTCGTGTGGTCATAAGCACACTCGTTTTTTTTTTTTTTTTTTGTCGCACTGAACGCACAGTTCGGTAGATATTGAAAAAGTCGTACCTCAACTGTCCTGGTCCTAATGTGTTCATAGGTCGGTAGGTAATAAAACTTTTGAAAACGTCAACAAATTGCAAACTTCTTTTTCACTCACGGCCTCAAGTGGCTTGGCCTGAAGCGTCTTAATGTTCCTAAATCAATAGGCAATAAAACTTGAGCAAACGTCAAGAAATATTAACCCTTTCCACCCAAAAGTTGCCTGAGAGCAACTCCACCTATTTGTCATCTTATAGTAAAAGCTACGATTGATTTATGGGTTTAATTTAAGTAGGCACCAACAAATTAATATTTTTAGAAGTGAATTCAAAGCAAATTACAAAAATTTTACTGTTATCCCTAAAATAATTTCCAATAATTTGCAGCGATATGAGGGAAAGTTTGTGTTCTAATTGAAGTCTACGTATTGAAGTCTTTAATTTTTTTAATAATGGTTAAATAAAATCAAAAAGTGATAATTTTGTATTTTTTCATAAGTATTAAATAATTTTTCTGTAATTAAAAAATATTGATACAAAAATTATTTAACCCTTTCGCTATTTTGTTGCCATATGGCAACATGCTACTTTGTGGACGTCTGCATCCTCTATGGTTGCAAGAATACATTTTTTTGTTGATCTTTAGAATAGTTTGAAGTTTTAGGAAAAATACGAAATGAATAAACTGAATATTTAAGTTTAAAGAAGAGAAGTATACAGGTTTTTTTCATGGTATATCTGGACATAGTAAAGGAAAAAGAAGCAGAAAAAATTAGAGAACTTTTTAATTTGACGTGTTCTTTCAATTTAGATACTTTTTTTTTTAATTTTGACTGAAGTAAATGAAGAAATATTCAAATTTTCGTTATGCATAAAAAGTTTTATGTTTAAGTAATTATTACAGCCACAACGATGTGGTTGCTCTCATAGAAAAACACTCTAAAATACAGGGTCCGAGTATAAAAATTAAAAAATTTCTTATGGAATGTTGCTAATATAACCACATAGAAGCCTAAGACGTACAATTTAAAAATTGCACTTTCCTCAGTGAAACCTGTACCGAAAGGGTTAACACGTGTTTACACTTCTTAGGCAAATGTTTCATGATTTAAATACCAAAAAGTAATATCAAGACACAGGGAAAAATTCAGGGTCGAAAGGGTTAAACCTCTATTTTTGTCTGCTCTCTATTTATATCGCTTTTGATATTGAAAAAGCTCTGGCCAAACCTGTGATGTCTTGATTCTGATGACTTCATAGATCAATAGGCAATAACACTTAAGGAAACATCAAGAAATATTAATTCTTCTGATCTATATTTTAAATTAAAAAAGGTCAGGCCAAAAAAAGTCTAACCAACGGAGATCTAAATTAAGCTTCAACAAAGTTCCAGTTTGAGCCGAATAGTGGTGGGTTCAAAGATTATTTGTTATTTTGCGTCATGTTTAACAATCAACACGCCAACATTTTCATGTTCATTGTAGCTTGCTAGCAATTTTTTTTATAAAAATCCAACCAGATTATGCGGTGCCAAGGTGCTAAGACAATCGTTTCATGATTCGTACATTAGTGCCAAAAAATACAAATCTGATTGAAGTGAAAAAGCCAAAAATATACAAAAATTGCTCTGCTGACCAGTCATCAAAAGAAGATTGCCCGTCTTTAAATCGATTAAAGACATTCAGATCATTCCTGCATATATGACGTACATGCTCGTATGTATTCGTTATATTATCTACAAAATCTCTTCGACTGCAATGTTCGATTGTGAGTTGCAAACTATTTGCTTGCTGTGGCCTTGATGATGGCAGTATAGAGTGGAAAAATCAGTTAAGTGCAAATTAAGTCAGCGTGAGAGCAAAAAAACACCCATTGCTTGAAATTTCTTAGCCAAAAAAACCAATTTCATATCTTGAGACATTGTTTGCCAATTGCAGATTACAATTTAAAAAAGGATTTCGAATAAATTTATATTAAAATTGTTGGCATAAAATTTGTGTGCTTCTTATGGCAGAATACGAATGTAATAAGATAAATAATTTTGGACTACTACCAAAATTTCTGTTAGTTATAAATACTTATATGGAAGTACAAATACAATCGTCCTTATCGAGAGATGCTACAATTATTGCAAATGGCAGCCAACGTAAATTCTGCTTTGAACTAAACAGATACAAAGTAAAAGAAGTATCGGTTTGTTTTATAAATATCTAAGCGAAATTGATATTTGAGCCTATATTTGTAATAATTATAGCATCGTCCGATACAGCGATGACTTTTATTTATAGACTTGGTAAATGATGCCTCTCGTCTACTGATATCTGATGCTGCGGAGGAAGCAAACGCCACTTCCTTTCGCCACTTCTTGGTATTCTACATTCGACGAATCCATATCACTGAATTATGGTTCTAATTGCTACCGCAATTGAAGTCAATTTACCAGAACTACTCTGCTTCATTGTGAGCAAGCAGTGATTTGATACTTTACACTCAAGGCGTTGCTCCTTGCAAAAGCGCGCAAATTTATCAACTTAACTTTGCCATTTTGTGCAATTTCTTTAAAGTTCTGAAAACACGAAATGAATCCAAGAAAACTCCACAGCTTCAAGCCATGTCACTCGAGCTTAACTAAGCACAACAGTCACCCTGAAATTTCCTGCAGCAAACATGTAAACAAATACTTTAACTTGTTAACTTTTCGATACGAAAAGTTAAACAAAAAATCGAAAACTACAAAAGCAGACGAGTGGAAAAGCACCAAAGAGCAACCGGAAATGCGGCATAGGCAACGAGGACGCTTTCGGCTGGTGCTGACGATTTTGCATAGTTACGCAATTCACTAAATTAGGTTATAAAAACAAATTTAAAGTGACCCGCATAAAAGCGAACACAAATCCAGCAACGCACAAGCACACACACAGTGCACACAACCGCACGTACACAAATGCGCAAATCGCCTCCTTTCCATGTGGTCACACACACACACACCACACAAACACACATATTTGCATGTGTGTGTTTGCCTGGTTGCTGTTTGACTGAGTCGGCATGTTTGTGTGTGTTTGTTTGTGTTGTTTGTATTGTGTTGAATTGAGTTAGTATTGCAATTGTTGTCAAAGCCAAAGGATAACCACGTTACGTATACGACACGTATGCCCTTTGATTTGTCTACGGCACTATGTCCAAACAAATGTATTTAAGCGCACATCTGTGGCATGTGCGAGTGTGTGCGAACAAATAGCTCGGTTTGCGTGCGTGTATGTATGTGTGCAAGTGTGTCTGTAGCAGTATAATTTTCGCTTGAAATCAAAGTGTAAACAAGTTTAGCTCGTACGTAGCGACTAGTGTCCGACCGAAACATCTTTTTTGGGCCGAAACCGAAACCGAATTTCGGTTTTTTTTTAATATTCGGCCGAAACCGAAACTTTCTAGTTGAAATATAAATCACCATATCAAGCACTTTTTTTCAACAAACGAATTTTACATTAAGTAAATAAAGAACAAACAAACAAACATAGCATAAATAAATAAATACTTATTAATAAAAACAATTTATTCATTTTTTAAAAACATAAACTGAAAAAATTACCCTTTCGTACCTTGCTCACTAATATTCAAAATTAAATAATTTAATATTATATGCTGAAAAAAGAAGTTTATTTACATTGGTGGCATCTAAATTAAATTATTCCTCCTTTCGCTATATATCTGCTACACAATAAAATGTAAAAAAATATTCTAGAAAGTTTCGGTTTCGGCTATTCGGCCATTTTTTGGCCGAAACTGAAACCGAAACAACTTATTTGGCCCAAAACCGAAACCGAATATTTGGTCGGACACTAGTAGCGACTGATATTCCAAATACGTGGATGGGCGGGTGCAAGTGTCACGAGGTGCGCATGTCAAGAGGACAAGTTAAATTAGGCAAAGTTAGACGTAATTGACTTGCATTGGCGCCGCTTGCAAAGCCACAAGAATTGGCAAATAGTTCGAGAAACTCTAGCTGAAGGACTTTTCGAAAAGTTTTACGAAAATATTCAACTTGCGCTCAAGTTAAACGTGTACCATCTGTTGGCGCTACACATGTGCGCGCGGCACATAAATTATGATCAACGCCACAAATTGAAATTGAAACGCACCTAAACGACAAAGTCGAGCACTAAAATTTTATGACAAGCAATAAACGGAAAATGGAAAGCAATTGAAACAGCATTCAACGTGCCATTTAAAAGACAAAACAATTTCCCCTACCCTCGCCTTAAGCAAACGCAAAACTAGCAAATAAAGATAAAATAACCAAAAAAAAAATTGTGAAAATTCGAAAAATGCCACACACCACAGTCCGACCCCCAACAACAAAACAGCAGCAGCAACAGCTTACGGTGACATTTTTGACATGGCCAGACATTAACCTGACCCCACGTTGCGCACTCACACACACAACCGCACCATCACAACCGCCGACACTGACCCCAATAATAGAGCAACTAGCTCCAACGCCCCGCACAGGCGCGCTTTGTGCGTTGGCATGAATGTGTTGGCGTGAATGTGTTGGTGTGCGTGTGTGCGCCGTATGTGTGCTTAATCACTCGTTTTGTCGGCAATTACCATTAAACTCATTTGACTTCCCGTACGTAGTTCACATATTAACCTCATGCGGACAACCGGCTGCCGCACAGTGGATGGGCTGCACATACCGACTGCCGGCCAGCCGGTCAATGGACTACACAGAGACACTTGAGTTTTTATTATTATCACTTGGCAGCGGGGCGTACGAGAGTCGCGCTGCTGCTGACCACACTCACTAAAGCTGACACTTCTAATGGACTGCAACAACAACAATGGATTCTAGTGCACGAAATTTGTAACAGACAAAAGTCAACATTGAGCGGAATTAGAATTGGCCAGCCAAGTCCAGACTGGCCAGCACACGCCACGGAGCAGCCAGCAGCGCGCATGGCACATGGCTTCATTACAGACGGCTGTGCACTTGCGCCCGTAGTCGTTGCCCATTATTTGCGCTCCTATTAAGTGACACAAACTGTCCAATATGTGTCCTTTGTGCAATAAGGCCGCACTCACACACACACACACACATATGCGGCACGACTTCGATGGCGCAC
Organism: Melieria picta; assembly: GCA_964056695.1. NCBI lineage: Eukaryota > Metazoa > Arthropoda > Insecta > Diptera > Ulidiidae > Melieria > Melieria picta. Next base: position 36,121,200 of record OZ057398.1, on the reverse strand, counting down.
ACAAAAGCCAACACATGTCCTATGTTGTTGTTGTAGCTATGCCGGCGCCCAAGTGACACAGTACGCGTCGGCGAGCCACTGGCAATCACAGCAGGTGGCTTTAAGCGCGTGCTGCCAATATTTGCCGTTAAAGCGCCGTGTAATCCGATATGCAATTCGCCTCACTGCCCGCCAACTCAGCCAACTCTGGCTGGTGAGATAAGAATTTATTTCGTAATGAAGTGGCAAAATGTCACTCCTCCGAAATTAAGTATTTTCGTGGCAACACGTTTTGATTCAATTTTTGTCTGTCTGTCTGTCACTGTGCTGCGCGCACTCACCGTATGTAAATATTTTACTTTGCTCGCGCTATTTCGTATTTATAGTTGGCACGCGATGTGTTCGGTAGTAAAATCCAAAGCACAACAACGGCAAAAGCAAAAGCAATAGCGACAACACTTCAACCGTGTCAGCACAGGTGTCTTCCGTTCAGGCACGGCAGAATGTGTTCTTTTTGACACTATAAAAGGAATTTTATTGCATTTCCCAACTATTCACTGACGCTTTTATGCTGCTCGACTTTATGCCTGCGGGAATTTTATGGGATATAGCCTGGTCCGCAACTGGGTTGACTTCACTGCTAATAATTAAGTTGATTAAACGAATAATTTGTATGACTTTGCCCCCAGAAATTTAGTATCAGGTTATCACACTTCAACCCATAACGAAGAGATAAAATGTGTGGTTCCGTCTAAACTCACTTCTAAACTTTATGAGGTTTGAAAATTTTCAATAAGTAAAGGATTTGTCTCTTTTAAACCAAACTTAATTTGGAAAAAGAATATTATTTTATTTATAAAACTTAGTTAGGAGATTCGCTGTCACTCAAAAGAACTCAAAGCCTTCCATCCTTGTTTCAACTGGTTCCTTTCGGCAAAAATTGCTACTGTCTGTTTAACCCTTTCGCTACAGGTTTTACTTGGGAAAGTTAAAATTTTATATTTTACTTAGGCTTCTATGTGGTTATATTAGCAACATTCCATAAGAAATTTTTTAATTTTTATACTCGGACCCTGTATTTTAGAGTGTTTTTCTATGAGAGCAACCACATCGTTGTGGCTGTAATAATTACTTAAACATACAACTTTTTATGCATAACGAAAATTTGAATATTTCTTCATTTACTTCAGCCAAAATTAAAAAAAAGTATCTAAATTGAAAGAAAACGTCAAACTAAATATTTCTCTAATTTTTTCTGATTCTTCTTCCTTTACTATGTCAAGATATACCATTAAAAAAACGTGTATACTTCTCTTCTTTAAACTTAAATATTCAGTTTATTAATTTCGTATTTTTCCTAAAACTTCAAACTATTCTAAAGACCAACAAAAAAATGTTATCTTGCAACCATAGAGGATGCAGACGTCCACAAAGTAGCATGTTGCCATATGGCAACAAAATAGCGAAAGGGTTAACTAAAGTAGCTCAGAGCCCCTGCTGATCGTTTAGACCAGTGATCGGCAAAAATGACAATGAGATGGTGTTAGTGAGCGCAGTGATATTTCTCTCCACTGTATAAAATTATAGCTGAACAACGACTGATTGAGAGAGCGTACTGTGTACGTGTGCTGAGCGTACTGCTCATAGGAGTAAGCTTTGCTAACCACTGGTTTAGACACTCTTATATAGGTTTTAAAAGTTTCAGAGAGTAGTTCATTCCGTGCCTTTAAATGAGTTCGCAGTTGTCATTGATAGCAAAGGGTTAAGTGGTCAATACTTTACTGACGCCTCATTACTGACGGCTCAAAATTCGACGGCTATGTGGGCTCTGATGTTTTCCTTGACCCACAACGTAAGATATTTGTCATTTATGTCATAATGCTCAAAAAAAATCTTAATAAAACATAATATTTAAAAAAAGAAAGAAAATGTATTTATTTTATTTATTTATTTATTTATTTTATTTATTTTATGATTTAAATAAGACAATTTTTTTAGTCTCCAGCATAGCAACGAATCGTAAAAAAGTGCTCGAGAGTGTGGGCTGCACTTCAATGAATTAGACAAAGATTTTAGGGGTGTTGGGTTAATACATTAGAGAAATTCTTTGGCAAAATATTTGTTTGTTTTTTTGTATTGTTGTTTGTTTTTTTCTATTTATGAAGAAATATGCAGCCGTGTCAAAATTTCGTCTACTGTTTACAGTGGAATAATACAGCGAACGAAAAGAAAAAAGACGTCCTGCACAGGATTGCAATTTTTTTATATCCTAAATTAATAAAGTTAGAAGGACGAAATTCGAGGATGAGTTAGTGTACATATTAGTCCTTTTGGCATATGACATTAAATTTTTCTGAGATTCTAAGGATTTTTTTATTTCTACAACGCGCTCAATTTAAAAAATTATTTTTTGAAATAAACATGTCCTTGAAATTACAAAGTCTTTTAAAAAAAATCCTGACATCAGAGAGAAAAACTAAAAACGCAGTTTTACTACATTTGGCCCCTAGTTTGGCGAGTATATCGATTTTTTCGTGTGTTTTGAAATTTTTAAATTTTTGTCGCACGGAGATATCTATTAAAAGCTAACATTTACCTCAATTTTCTGTTTTGTTATTTATTTGAATTAAATTAATTAATTTCAAAAGAAAACTGGTGAATCTGGTCTCAGTATTTATTGCGACAAACAGTAAACAATTTGTTGTTTTGTTTTTGGTTACATACATGACGACTTTACGCCAGCTTGCGATTTTGCAACGCCCAAAAATTGCGCCATTATAGGAGGAGAAATATTTGTATATTGTTGACGTCAATTGATTGAGGTAATTTTATCTCTTGGCGATGTAGATAATCGATAGTAAATCAATAGTTTTAAAAGCTTATATTTACTTCAGAATTTGTAATATAAATACATCTAAGGAAAGCGTTTGCAATGCCTTCGTAAAGATAAATAAATTCTGGCTTTAAATAATATCAAGAAAATTAACAAGCGACCGAAGTTAGTTTATTCATCAACAGTTGAAAAAAATAATGTGATGTGAAATAATGTTCTTGAGTTCTTCAAACTTGCAAGTTGAAAAATCTACCAGCAGCCAGAAATGGGTTGAATTTGAAATAAGCTTAATCCTTAACCCTTAACCCTTTCGATCCCAAAGTTGCCTGAGGGCAACTTCACCTACATATTTGTCATCTTATAGAAAAAGCTACGATTGATTTATGGGTTTAATTTAAGTAGGCACCAACAAATTAATATTTTTAGAAGTGAATTCAAAGCAAATTACAAAAATGTAGCTGTTATCCCCAATAATTATAAATTTCATAACAATAATTTCCAATAATTTGCAGCGATATCAGGGAAAATTTGTGTTCTAATTGAGGTCTACGAATTGGGCGCGTTTGATCAAAACCCTGTTTCTTTAAAAATGGTTAAATAAAATCAAAAAGTGATAATTTTTTATTTTTCCATAAATATTAAATAAGTTTCCTGTAATAAAAAAATATTGATACAAAATTTATTTAACCCGTTTTAAGCTAAAATTGTTCAAAAGTAAACTGGCTCTAGAACAAAGAGGGGTGGGGACTTCCAATGTCGTGTGCAGACTTCTTAACCTTCCATTACTATCGTCAGGGTGGAATCCACCCTGTGAGTTCAATTTCTTTGTAAAATATAGATTTTTTAACCAAAACCAACATAAAGTTATAATGTAATCCACATTTACATATTTCGGAAGGTTTTAGAGTACATTGCAGTTGCATAAATAAAACTGATGCTTTTATACAATTGTTTTAAAAAGTCACTGGGTGTGTTACACCCACGATAGAAGTGGCGTTATAAAATTGCTGGATGCTTAACACCGATTGTTAGTAATGAAGTTGTATTTTTTATAAAATATATTTACATATTTGTATTCACTTTTTGGCGACAATTTTTTTAAATAACGTATAGACCATTTATTTAGTAGAAAATCCTTAAAAATTATTCTCTAGGATAAGTAACAAAATGTTTATAACATTAAATTTGTTATATCTTAAACTAATAAAGTTAGAAGGATGAAATTCAAGGATGTAGTAGTGTACATATGAGGATAAAGTTTAGTTTAAAGTTAAAAGGACATTTTCAATACCTCGTCGTCCTTTTTCACCAAAACATTAAATTTTCTAAGATTCTTAGGATTTTTCTCTTTCATTTGATACCAATATTGTTATTCTTCTATGCGCTCAATTTTTTAAATAATTCCTTGAAATAAACATATCCTTGAAATTTCAAAGTCCATTAAAAAAAAATCCTGTCGTCAGAGAGAAAAACAAAAAACGCAGTTTTACTACATTTGGCCCCTAGTTTGGCGAGTATATCGATTTTTTCGTGTGTTGGGAAATTTTTTGATTTTTATCGCACGGTGTAACCTTTAAAAGAAGCAGGTATATTGTTGATTTTTGTTTACCTTGATCCGAAAAAAATTATTAAATAATTATTTGTTACTTATTTTTTTAGCTTTCTAAATCACTAAGCCCAAGAAACATAGCTTAAATATTGTGCAAGATGTGGCTATTTTCCCAATACAACTTTTTATTTCATATTTACTTTTCTTGAAATGAGATGCACATAAACAAATGTTTATATTAAATAAATGAATTAACAAAATTAAATAATTTATTTTTGTTCTTACATGTTATGATTTTCTGATTACGAAAAAATTTGATTTTTGTTTATTTTACCTCAATGGATAAGTAAAACAGATAATCAAAAGTTGTGGGTGGCTTACACCCATAGTTAGTAATGGCGTTAGTGTAATAGACGATAGTAATGCAGGGTTAAGCAAGTGTTTCATAATTTAAATACCAAAAATGTAATATCGAGACACAGGGTAAAATTCGGGGTCGAAAGGGTTAAGTGACTTACTTAAGCCACAAATATTTATTGGAGCAATTTGGACTTCAAGTTGCCAAGAGAAGAATATTAAGCATTTTTCTCACAAGGTCGAACTATTTTTAGCCAAGTATTCTATTCAAATATTGACTGACGTCGACTGAACAACAATACAAAAACAATAACCAGCCGCTATTCCGCTATCCATAACCGCACTTTTACCAGCCAAAAACGCAACGCTCTTACTTACTCTCTCTCTCTCTCTCTCTCTCACTCTCTCTCTCTCTCTCTCTCTCTCGTTTAATCCATTAAAAGTTACCTTAAATTTATGCCTCCTCACAGTTTATCCATCGATTAGTCCCTAAACACAAAATACATACAATTTGCGTTGCAATTTGCATGCGCCAAAGCAGTCCAATTCCTACATCGATTTTCACACCTAATCAACGGCAGCGCCGAAAAACAGCTAAACTGCCAATTTTTAATAAAGCATTGAAACGTTCGGCCTCAAATGCAAATGTACGAATGCACGCTGGTGTGTGTGTGCGGCCGCTGTGTCTGTGTGCGTTGTATTCAAGTTTAAATGAGGCGTAAATAAATGGAAACATGTGCGCCGCCGGCTCGTGCAGCCGGCAATGCTACTCTTTCTCCGTAACGCACTTTCCTTGGAGCAACGTTTGCTTCTTAGCATGCAGCACACAAACACAAAAGCACACTCACACACACATTCGCAAAGTATTTATGCAAATTAGTTTGCGCTGGCACTTTGCTCACTGCCAGCGGGAAATGTACTAAAATTACGCCATTTATTAGACAATGCCACTGCACTGCCCGCCACTCTGCCACTCCGCCACTTGGCCACTGTGCTGGAACTTCATTTACCCGTTTGTGCTATTGCGCTTTTGTGGATTTGCCGCACTTCTTACGTCGCCTTTAATGTGCTCGGCCGCAAGCCACAAATCGAATTGCAGATTAAGTTTCCGATTCTTTGTGCGCCAGAAGAAAAAACCGCTGCACCCACACTAATAACAATGGATGACGATCTTTTCCGGTTTAGCATTTTACATTTGAGTTTTTACTCTACAACTTTTGCCCGATAATAATTAATCGACTCATTCATTACGCAAATCGGCGCCGCACAGCCACCAACGCTCCGTGTAATTTCTTCTAATTTCTATTGTCTGAGGCCGCAAGAAGGCTTGGCCCATCCAACAGTCCAGTTCCAGTTCAGTTCAACGCACCGCAAGCAGCGCTTTCGCGCCCAAATGACTTACAAAATGAACCAAGCCGAAAGCGCATTAATCTGCTTTTGTGTTTTTTCCATTGCATGCGATATTTTTTCACAATTTTACTTTACATTCTCCATGCTTTCTGCTGTTCGCCAATGGCCACAAATTGAAAGGCAAACACTGAAGTGATGGTCCGGAAGGCAGTCCTGCAGCACTTGCCGGAAACGCGGAAGTTGCTGTAGCGCTGTCAGGAAAACGGGGCAAAAGCGATTGGCTGTAAAAAATTGTTTAAAACAGGAAAAACAGATTGAAATCAGTCTCAAAACAATTCAAGCGTAAAACTGCATTTTTACAGTGTTAGATGCCGTGTGGCAGTGGCAGTGGCAGCAGCAGCGCCATACCAGAAAATTTGTTCGACTAGTCTCACTCACACCGCATTGCGCTGGCGATGGCGATGGCGATGGCGTCTGAAGGGGTCTGAAGGGGTGGCTTGCGGCAGGCAGTGCGCTCAACGGTAAAATTGCCGCACTGCCGGCCAGGGTAAAGTGTTGGAAATTATGTTATATCCAGCCATTGTTTTATGTGTCTATCGGGGATTATTGAGCGCAGTAGACGCTGTGGCGGGGCGCTGCGGAAGCGCCAAAGCGCGCCAGGAAGTGTACCAGTGTATTGCGCACCCAGTCTGTAATGAAATAATGCAGCGAGTTAAACGTTTTGCGCGATTTAATCCTTCATCTTTGCTCCTCGTTTTTTGTATGTGCTTGCTTGCTTATTTTATTTTACTGCTTTCAATGCTCGTTTTTATTGCTTTAAATTTTGCTATTTGTTTGCATTCAGTGATTTATGATTTCTTTCGTATTCGGTAAAAAATTAAAACGTTCGACTGGTTTGCAAGTAATTAGAATTTAATTAATTGGATTTCCCAAATACGGTTTGGTTTACAAAATACGGTTTCAATTGGAATCAATATTTTTTTTTGTGTTGAAATCGATGCGCGGCGGAGCGGTGGAAATCAAACGCGGGTTGAGTTTCGGGTTATGGGTGTCTTTATTGTACGGCGTACGAATGACGAGTGACAGGAATAACAATAAACATTGAACGAGAACAACGGCCTAAGCCGGGGAGCATAAATAGGGGGAACATCAGTACAAGAGGAAAAGGAAAGGAAGGGATTAGAGGTGGGATCGACAGATCACTGAACAACCACAGCACTCATTTAGCCATCGCGGCCGCCATTGCAGAGTGCAATTGATGTAGTAGTCTGGGTTGCTGGGAGCGTTGCCATGACGCGGCTGACATCTGGTTGGTGGTGGTGCGGCTCACGGCTGGCTGGCTGTGGGTGCGCTTAGGGGTGCGCCGATAACCTTTTTGCGGGGATGATCGATCCGGTCGTGCGGTCTGGGAGGCACCTGCTGCGATGGTCGGCTGATCTGCAAAAAAGGTGGATGTCAGAGGATTGAAATTATAATGTGGACATCGTGTGAATGGGAAATAGTGGCTAAGCTGCAGGGTTTGCGTAAGCTACAGCCGAGGGAATATGAGAAAAATACAAATAACAATTGGCCAAGTTGCCATTTACTTTTTTGCAGGGAGGGGGGATTTTTGGAGTATATATGGAGAATTTTATGTGCACGTAGGGCTCGAGAGAGGCAGGAGAACCGAGCGAGAATGTCGGTTTGCTCTTCGAGATGGTGGTGGCAGTCAACCGCTCTTTGATCCGGGATTGGAACTGTGTGAGCATGACCGTTTGGCTCAGCATGGAAGAATTGCTGGAGCCGTTCCACCCAAGAGGGAGATGGTGTAGATCTTGGAGTTTATACCCGATCAGTCCGACGTCTGCGGGATTTGCAGCGCTTGGAGCAAGTCGCACTGGAGTGGCAACTGTCCTCTTTTCGGACCCGGGATTGAGGAGGTGCAATGAGGAACTGCGAGGGAATGCAATTTCCGTCAGTTGCTGTGAGTGTGGAACGAGTGGCGTCAAGCCAACGCTCTTGTCGTACCCTTTTTCTCTGTCTCATTAGAGGCGAAAGCCATCCTGCGGGGTCGAAACGTTTGGCAACGGAGGGGGGAATTTGCCGGTTTGAGGCGTGGTGGATTCGAAGTGATTTTCCATTATTTCCTGGGGTGGAAACCCTACGGGATTGAGGGCGGCAATCACTTGTGAAAGGGCTTTCTTTAGGGCGGGAAGGTTATTTCGAAGGGCGGGACCAGTATGCATATGGCGATTTCGTACCTCAGTGGCACATGTCAAATGCGATGGAGGGGGTACTGGACCGCTTAATACCCAACCGAATACTGTATGCTGAGCCAGTAAGCTGCCACATACATTTCGGTGGATACCTTCGAGCATGATCTGCGGGATGAGATCACTGCCAATCACTATATCAATCTGCGCTGTCTCGAAGGGGTTTGGATCAGCGAGATCTAGCATGGCGAAATCTTTGAAATTGGGAGGGTTTATATGGGAAGATGGGAGCAATTTCGTAAGCTCTTGGAGCACGATTGCTTGCACGGGGAGTTTCGTGCTCGATTGGGGGACTGCCAATGTCAAGAAGCATGTATGATTGGCATTTTGCACAATCTGACCGCCCATGCCCGAGATTTGGAAGGGGGATTTCTCGATTGGCAATTTGAGGCGTTTCTGGACCTTCGAGGAAATGAAGGTACGCTGAGAGGCTTGGTCGATCAACGCTCGAACCTTAAACAACTTTCCTGCGTGCTCAATAGACACCAGTGCCGTAGGCAGAAGGGATTGGGTGCCATTATTGGAGTGTAAGGCTTGTACTTGGGGCGTACTTTGCCTGGAAGATGTGCGGGGTTGCGCATCCGAAAGGGGGGAATGAGTTGCGGAGTTGTTTTTCGTTGGTTTTGAAGCTGTTGCGACCTGTGGAGTGGTCGAATGTGACCGATTGAGCGATTGAGAGGGCTGCGCATTGCTTTTGGGGGAATGAAGCATGGAATGGTGCTTCATTTGGCAATATACGCACGTAAAATTGCTTGTACAATTCTCAACAAGGTGAGATGTCGCAAGACAATTTACGCAGAGATTGTGCTTCTTAACATATTTTAATCGACTCTGGGGGGTGAGTCTTTTGAAGCTCTGGCAAGTCCGTATGGGATGGTTTGCGTTGCAGAGTTTGCAAGCGAAGTCCCTTTTCACTTGAGTATGATAATTAAGGGATTTGTGTGGCCGATTTGGGAGGACATTGGAAGTCGAAGGTTGAGATGGTTTCGGCTTAGAAGAGCGAATGCTTTGCAGCCGTTCAAGTACCTCATATCTGCCGGTCAGGAACTCATCCATTTGCGACCAGGGTGGCAGATCCTTCCGGGATGTCAATGACTGCTCCCATAGAGCGAGTGTCTCTTGGGGCAATTTGGTACAACATATGTAAACTAGCAGCGGATACCAATTGTCTGTATCTACGGCCTGGGAATTGAGAACAGATAGACAATTGTTTATAGTGTTTTGGATCCGCTGTAGCGCCTCACTATTTTCAGTGTGGGCAGGAGCGATATTCAAAAGGGATTTAATTTGAGTGTCAACGAGTATGCGTCTATTTTCGAAGCGGGATCTAAGGGCTTCCCACGCGAGTCCGAAATTCTCATCGGTTAATGCATATTGCTTTACAATAGCACCGGCTTTACCTTGCGTCTTGTATCGGAGGTGATACAATTTTTGGGCTGGAGTGAGCTGGGGGTGGTTGATGTATACTGCCGTAAACATGTCCCGGAAGGACGGCCACTGCTCATAGCCCCCGAAGAAGGTTTCGGTATCACAAGGTGGAACTTGTAGGCAAATGTAGGGGGTATTTGCTGGTTCTAGGGGTCGAACCGGTTCCATATGCGCAGCGGGCTGGGGGGACTGAGTTTGGAGCATCTCAATGATGTCCAACATCTGAGCCATGCACAACTCGTACTGGTCTGTGCAGGCGTCAATCTTTTGCCTAGCCGACTCTTTGAAACCGTCGGGCTGGCTATTGTCTTCAGCAATGAAGACTGCCTCATGTGCGCACATAAGCCTCTCCCATTGGGCTTGCAAATTTTTTTGCTTAATTCGGACCAGGGATTTGGTCCAATCCTCAATGGGAGCCGATGAAAATTTTGTGCATAATTGCACGAGTCTATCGGACTCGAAAGTGAATTTGGCAACACTGGGATCGGTTGCTTTGGGACTAGAAAGTTTGGAGCGAGTGTTTGGTGGCTCCCGAGTGACTGGAACTGTCAAACGTGCATTGGCTGACTTTGTGTTTCTGGAGGAAGGAGTCTCCATTGTGACAAGCTGGCGTTTAGGGGATCGCTCAGCAGGCATTTTGTGTAAAAAAGCTCGACAAAGAGTAAAAAGTTTGAATAAATATAAGTAAAGAGTATTGGAAAGTAGACGTGTAGTCTAACCGCGTCCGCGCGAACGATAATTAAGAATGGGAAGAGTTGGGACTGGGAAAATTCGTTGAAACGAATTTGTATATTTGTCGAGCAAAAAAGTTTACACCCGTGTATGTAAACGTGTAGGGAAATATATATGTATATGGGAAACAAGTAAATTTTTTGTAAAATTTGAATGGGTAATAAACAGAAATGTGTATATGGGAATTGGGAATATATGTAAAAATTATTATATAAATATGATGTAAATGTGAAGTCAAATGTGTAGGAAATATGTCTTTATTTGTGAAAAGTGAATTTATTTGTATGTGAATGTGAATGTGTGTGAATATGTGTGTGTATAAATATGTGTATGTATAAACAACAAACAAATAATTTACTGGTACCCCGCCACTGTTCGGTTATCGCAGTAAGCAATCCCGCTACTGCGCATAATTTTGCGATTTTTGTGTTCGGATTCCCTACGCAGGCAAAGCAGCAAAAACTCCCGCTGCAGCCTGCTTCCAACCACTATTCTAATTTGCACACATTTCTCCTCATTTTGCTTTGTGCATATTGCAGATCAGCAGCAAGCACTCCAGCTGCTGATATCCCATACCCTTGCACTCTCCCACTTGCATTCAATTTCGCGTTTCGCTTTGTGCGATATACGCACGCACCAGCAGCAAGCACTCCCGCTGCTGCCTCCAAGTGCAATTATATTTTCATAGTTCTGCCTAAGCATTTCCTCTGTCGCTAGCAGAAGTAAACAAAGCATATACAGTGGGACGAGTTACTGTTTTTTTGCAGCACATTTAAAAATTTCTTGGACTTGGAAAATTTTTAATAGTGCTGCTCATATTCATACACTGCACATCTGCTGCCACCCCAAGTGCATACAGTGGGACAAATATCCCCCACTCGCACACAAAATTTATATATACTCAAATTTATTTGGACACTTTTCTTACATTAACATACTAAAACAAATAATCACATACACATATATATATATATACACATATATATATATATGTGGCGGAGGTAAAAATCCTCCAAGGTAATGTTAGATACTGAACCATTAAAAGCTAAACTATTTTTCTCTCAGACAGAATTGAAATCTCTGTTAGGTTTGAGGGATAGCGAGACCTCAAATTACTTTGACTGTAGGCATCAAAAATGTGGTTAATATGTTCTAACGCTCCTTAATTTTGATATTTTTTTTTTTATTAAATCACAAAAAGTCCTTTGCTCTTCTTCTATTTAAAGTGCGCTTCGTGACTTTGCAATCACTTCAGTTAACTCATGAATGCAAAGACTAAGAGTCAGGGGTTTAAAAAGGGAGTTTATGGACACTACTAGCCCACAAAAAAAAATCATTCAGTGACTTTTATTTATAAAAGTCATCTATACAAATCATTCAGTGACTTTTATTTTTAAGTCGCAAAATAAAATTAATTTTCTTTAACCACATTACTGAATTCATTAAATATCGAAATGCATATACTACATATTCTTGATCGACTCAACAAGACCTGACTTGACGATTCTGTTTTCTGGATGAATCATAACTTTTGCATGCATTAATGAAAATGTCTTTTATATTGCGACTTAAAAACTAAAAGTCATTGAATGATTTTTATTGAAGACGTTTATAAATAAAAGTCACTGAATGACTTTTATTGATGACTTACAAACTAAAAGTCATTGAATGATTTTTATTGATGACTTTTATAAATAAAAGTCACTGAATGTTTTTATTGATAACTTAAAAAATAAAAGTCATTGAATAATTTGTTTGATGAGTTTTATAAATAAAAATCACTTACTGATTTTTATTGATGACTTTTATAAATAAAAGTCACTGAATAATTTTTATAAAAAATAAAAGTCACTTACTGATTTTTATTGATGACTTTTTTAAATAAAAGCCACCAATAATTGTTATCATAGGACAACTAAAATAAAAATCGAAAAAAACTGTTATTTGTAGACTAATATGAAAAAAATCAAAAATAATTGTTATTATAAGATTTTTAAAATATAAATAAAAAATAATTCTTATATTTTAATTTTTCCATAAAAATTACAAAAACAAAGTTTATTGCCAAGTTTGATTCTCGGTGCGAAAAGAAATGTATTGGTATATTTCTTTTACAGTTTGTCAAGTAAATGTTTGCAAATTTAAAGAAGGTAGAAAATTATTTTTGAAAAGCTTATAATATTACAGAAATTGCAATATTTTGAAATTATTTGAAAAATATAGATTAATTGAATATTTCACTCTCATATAATATCAAAGTAATGTCTATTTGAGTCGCGTATTGAAGGGCGAATTGATTTGAAAGTATCTCCTGGACGACCCGGAAAACTGTCTGACAGAGAAGAAAGAAAAATCATCCGAAAAGTTCGTGAAAACCCCCGTATCTCAATAAGGGAAATGGCTTTGGATATAAAAATAGAATGCGGAACTGATGTATCTCATGAAACTGTTCGGAACTGTACGGCTCCAAATTTTCAATGCAATCTTGGTTTTGAAAGAAGACGAATTTTTTGACAGTTTGAAGTATAGCTTCATTTCCTTTTTGATTTTTTACACTGTTTTCGCGTATTAAATAGACATTACTATTAATCTATATCTTAAAAAAATTTCAAAATATTGCAATTTCTGTTATATTTATAAGCTTTTCAAAATAATTTTACTAACTTTTTTTAAGTTTGCAAACATTTACTTGCCAAACTGTACTTGTATGACATTTCCGGTCCCTGATTTTAATGCTTAATTCCTTTCAGATTGTTGAAGTGACTCTACACACCTTTTTACTCATATATCCATATTTATACCTTTTTTTTCTCCCAACAGACATTGGCAACTATCAGACAGCGAGATGATGGCTTTAGAAACCAACCTTCTGACGTGAGCTTAAAACTGTTCGTAACTCTTATTCTTGTGCAAATATAGCTTCTCACTTGCTTATGTACAAAGTCAACTTTTTTAGTTAAAGTCATATGGACACCAAAGTTTAGCAACATGAAGATAATTGCATTTCGAAATGATTTTATTGACCATAAAATTCGCAACATTAGCTTTTCATTATTTCATATAAATTTTGTAATATAATATTTAAAACTAATATTCAATGATTTATATCCAATATTCATCTCTATTATTAACTTGCAAAGAAATCTATTTATTTCGTAGCCGTTTGACCATAAAATTGGCACACTTTGCTTATATGAATTTTGCATATAGCATAAAATCAATCAACAATTCCAAAGTTAGCTCGTTGCCCGGAAATGCAAGTTGCACTAAATGCTGCTTGCAATTACTTCGTATTCGTGTTGCCATTTAAATGTATTTGCTTTTATTTTATTCCAATTCATTGATTCATCTTGGTCGCTCTAAATGGGTTTCCTGTGTGACAAAGGTAACTTCAACTCGCACTGCTTGCCCTCCTGTTGCTCGCTGGCAGTGTGGCTAAACGTTAACTGCAATCGTATAGCAATTTTTCAAACGATTTTGTATCACTTTTTTCTTTAGTTAGAGATGCAAACAAACAAAAATTCGAATTTCCAATTCAAATTGAATTTTCATTTACACTCCACACCCACACACACGCACGCTGTAATCACAATTTTACACACGCAGCCAGACTCGCCCATGTGGCACCTGCAGTTGCTGCAGCTGCGGCGCCAATCTGCTGCTCCTTCATGACGGCAACTTTAAGCGGATCGTAGCGCACGCACACAAACAACTACGAAACGGCATCTCCTTCGCCTCGATTAAATGCTTCTGTGTGTGTGTGTGTGCGTGTGCGTGAATGTTCACATTTGAGTTTCATGTTTCGTAAATAAAATCAAATTGATTTCGTGTGTATTTGGGTGAAAAGCAACATTTTTGAATTGTAAAGATAAATCATGAACAACTGGCAACCGTATCGAAGCACCAAAATTGTATCGAAATCACTTTGGGTGATTGTCTTCCAGCCCCAACCGCACCGCCAATTGAATGTGTGCGCAGTTGATTTGGTTATTGATTGTGTTGGCCACAAGAAGTCGGTCGGTGCATGCAATGCTGGCCACAAGTTAAAACGAGTTCATGCCGAGTTGCTTGGCTTCGCACTAATTGCTTTCGAATTATGATTGATGCAGTCGCATGTTGATACCATCAGCTGCAATATGAACAAAGCACACTGCAGCTTCAAGTGAGCAACAGGCCAACTGAATTTGTTCTAAAAATGATTTTGTTGAATTTTGCATTTAACCCAAAACCAACCAACTCCTAGCTAAATTAAATTCCTCTGCACTATTGGCTGGCAGACATTAGCAGCAGCGAGAGGTTAAATATTTTGAAACATAAATTCTGTAGCGGTTCACCTTCCACTTGCGTCAAGTGTTTTTCAATTTGTTTTTTTTTTTAAATGGCTGCGTTTCCGCCAGTCACATAAATATCGTTCATCCCCCCTTTTATTTTATGCATCCAATCAATATTTAAATGCAACATTTTTTACAACTCTACGTTATACTTTTTATGTCTGCTTGCGCATATTTTTTTCGACCGCACTTCACGTTTTGCATTTGCTTTGGCATGAAATCCTCAGTCAGGTGTTTCGCGTTTGGGCGCTCGTGTCGTTGCGTTCGACCACTGCTTGCGGTCCATATGCACTGAACTCCTAAATGGCTGCGGATTACGCGACGTGTGTGTATTTTATAACTCCGACCGCAGCTGGAGCATGGCTCAGGCTTTTATTTTTAAAACGAAAACAAATACAACAAACAGTTTTGCAAGTTTTGCAACCACAGCCTAAACGACAGTCATAAGGCTTTTAAAAAAGCAAAGGAATTATTTCCGAAAATAAATTCAGGCTGTGGTCAAGTCAGTTTCATTGGAGAGTTCTTGACTCGTATTCGAAAAAAATCTCTTTATAAAAATGTTAGTATCCAATGGCAATTAAATTTGAATAGAAGTAAAAATGTTTTAAATTCTTTTTCATTTGAGGGACTTGTTGAATGTTTATAAAACTAGTAGTCATTACTATTTATATTTATTGATATATAGGGTGACCAGATAGCAGTTGTATTTTTTCCAATATGTCTTAGCAACTATCAAAAATATCAAAGATATTTATATATCAAATATTTAGTTTAGTTTGCCATTTCGTGCAGATAATTCGTTGAAGCGTAGAAAAGTTTGGGAGGGAGTACACTTTTTTGGATCTAAAATCACCAATCAAATTAAGATTGGTGGGAAATGAAGAGAAGCTCGAGGCCAACATTCGAGAAGCCATTGCCAAAATAACGTCGCACTTATTGGACCGAGTCATCAAAAATTGGACCAACCGCTTGAAGCACTGTCAGCCAAACAGTGGCGGCCTTTTGAATGCTGTTCTCTCTTTCATACATAATGGCATGAATTTAGCTTCAAAATAAAGCCAGAACCAATTGGATACTTCACACCGTTGCACAGTGATTCGTTCCATAGACAAAATTCAAACAATTTATAGTCCCAGAATTTCACGATTTTGATGTCATCTGAAAGGTGAAAGTCCAACTAAGAAAACCCCAAAAAATCTGTGCAAAAAATTGTGTGTGTGTGCAAAAGTGGCTCAAAGTTGAAACTTTTTTCACGAAAAATGTAAACACATATTTTATATTTTTTAGTCTATTGAAAAAAAAAATTTTAAAAATACATGGTTACCAAGAAATTGCTACAACTTTCAAAATAAATTAAGAAATCATATGGCGATTTTCACTTTTAATGTTTTCTCAAAATTTGCAAAGCTGAGGCTTTTACTTCACTTTTAATTTAAAATCGTTTTCTTAATTAAAAATCTGAAAAGTGGCAAAACTTAGAGAAACATATTTAAAAAGGATGTGAAAGTATGTTCCTGAATTTTTTTTATTTTAAGAACCATTCTTTCATTGTCGGATAATGTAATTACATCCTCGGATGTCGTCCGATCTCAGAAAATAATGCAATTTGAAAAGTGGTCTAAACACCTATTTTTCGACAAAATTCCTTTTATTCATCCCTAAAAGTATGCAATCAGCAAGAAAAATTGAAAAAACAGCACAAGTGCAAAACATACATCTATTATTTTCATTTTTATTGCAAAATTAAAGGGCCCTACGACAATTTCTGTTACTCTTTGCAATTATCAATGTTGACGTTACCGATTAAATGTAAAATCTCAAAAATGACAAAAATTGCAAGTTTAAGTCTCAGGCATTTCCAAAGTGCAACAGTTTAAGAAAAACAAAATGGAGATTTCAATTCAGCAGACCATGATTAACTAACACACCATTAAGAACGGACCACTCCTTCTAATTTTTTCCCGCGGTTGTATGGAGTCGTATCACTGTGCGTTGGTGTTTTATTTAAATTTAAAATTTAATTTAATTTCTTGTCGTTCTTATCTGGTCACCCTTTACAATACTATTTTACTTAATAAGCTATTTCTATATTTAGCAGTGCCTGTTCAGACTACAGAAAACATGTCACAGCGCATACATCATCCAAAATAACCTCATTGAAAACACCAACCGCTGCGTTTTTCAACAACACTTCCTGCCTAATAGCAACGGAGGCACAGAGGACATCAGTTTTTTCTACAGTCCGAAGATGTAGACTTTTATCAGCAGTACCTACACATACACATGGGATCTGTCTTCAGTTGGAATTTTTGAAACCATAGATGCGTGGCAATCACTTAGCCAACATGACTTACTTAAACATTAAAAATCATTTACTGCCAGTCAACGCTTGATATGAATTTAATGTGCCTTTAAAGCCGACCGAATAATATGAAAGTCATAATTCCATAATTTGACCACAGCATCAAATTTATGGCATTCATGAATTGACAAAAAGGTTGACATAAACTTAAATGTTCAGAAAGTATTGCTACTTCTGGCCTATGCCAATAACAAACAACCATAATGGTCGATTCGAATGGCGTTCATGCATTTGAAAAATTAAAAACCCTATATTAAAAATTTGTAAAGCATTCTTGAGTTATAAATGGAAGCAAAACACAAGAAACTTTTATTAGGAAAATTATTACAAAATTAAAATTACCCGATATAAAACACTCTGAACTCTGAACACTTGCAAATATTTTCTGCCAGCATGAAGGAGATCATCATTGATCCAGGCAGCCGCCATAGTTCTGAACGTGAGTCTCAAGCGATGCTTTTTTCTAGGTTTGAATCTTTAACTTAACCAACATCCATCACAATTTACTACTGTCTCAGCAATAAGTAGCAAACCTTTAACCATAAAATTGTCTATAGGAAAGATCACAATTAGGCATTTCGAGGGAATTGTGGGAAGCCCAAGTCCTTAATCTCGTTGTAAGGCTGTAGTGCAAGTTATGTATTTTTGTCCACTAATATCTCAAGAATGTTATAAAAAATTTTAATATAGGTCTATAATTTTTCAAATGCATGAATGCCATTCGAATCGACCATAATTTACTCCACTTAGGAGCATAGCGTTTCAACAAGGCTAATGCTTTGTGTTGGTTGCGTTAGTTAATTGAAGTTTTGCCAGGATGAAAGATTAGCCTATCGGTAGCAGTTCTCAAACTAACCATCTGTCGTTCCTTAGGAAAGATGCTTTCGTTTGTGAAAGTTTATTACTGGGTTGAGTAGAACGCCTTCTGTGCTTCGGTTACTGCTGAGAAGGAGAAGGCAGTTTTTGGAAAATGCAGTTATGTATATATGTGTCCTGTGGACCCTATTGAAGTTCTTATTATGAAGAATGTGATTATTCCTCCTACGACGATACCAGCATTGAGATGGCACAGAGCGAAAGATAAATGAACTAACCATTTGACAAACATTATTTTTGCATATAACTTTTCATGAGTATTTTGAATTCTTACGAAAATTAGTTCTCTCTAGGCTTTCGTGCGTCTGGATTGTGCTTGAAAAATAAAACCACTTCAATTACTCAACGCAAAACGCATTCCAAAACCAGCAATCACTTTATTTACAAATCTACACTTTGGTTATCTTTACACTTGCTACTACTTATTGGACTATTGCATTTTTCTCCTTTGCTTGCTCAAATAAGACTCCCCATCTGCGCTGCACCCGGCTGCCTTTCATACTTGTCTGCTTATCGCGACGATTGTTCTTGCACATTCCAGTTGGACTATCTCTCGATCATTCTCGCATATTCCAATTGGCCTATCTCTCGATCGTTCTCGCACATCCCATTACCATCGCGGGCCATCCTTGCCATATCGAAAGTATAGCAAGCCGGCCGTACTCTAAAGTGCGTGCCTAAAAGTATGCCCGTAAAAACATTCATGCGTAGCACAGCGACAGCGTGCCTCATCGTTACAGTATGTTTTTTTCACCCTTAATCACTTAGGACCTCAAGAAGGCATTGTGTTACATGAATTCAGGGGCGAATTCAGAAAAATATTTTGGGGGGTCTCAAGAAGTAATTCTTTAATATTCATAAAATGCCAAAAAATTCCTTTTAATTTGTATGTAGTTTTAAAGTCGACCCTAATATTTCGGGGGGGAGGTTTCAACCCCCAAAACCCCTCATCCGTCACTGCATGAATTGATTGAAGTTCTGCCAAGATGGGTGATTTGTTCATGGCTGTCTGGTGTCGTCCCCTAAGAGAGACGCTGCGAAAGTTTATTACTGGGTTGGGTAGATCACTTCTGTGTATTCACTGCTGCTATGTAGAACATATTGTTAGAGACTCAGAGGTTGGTTTCTTTGATAAGCTTAGATATTTTAAATGTTTTTAGTGCTGAGTCCTATTCGGTTAGTCCGAACTGGCAGAGCCAATAGTATGAAAAAAAAAAAAATCAAATAAGAAATATAGGCGACTTATCGATTTTATCCATTTTAAGTTCTTAATTTAAATAAAACATCCTGGCACCAGGTTTCTTTTTGGCCCATTAAACTGCAGCTTACCACATAGATACCCACATCTACCTTCATCTGTACATATATATAAAACTACTAAAACTATACTAAAAACTTTCTGCATAAATTCAACGGACGAGCTGGCCCGAATGCGTTGCCGCCATTCGACCACTTGGCCAACAGCAAACCAAAACGAACCAACCAACGCACAAACTCTGCATTGGCGAATTTCTTTTGGCTGCAAAATTTCACAACGTTGAAATCTCGTTAGTTGCAATTTTCAGGTGCGCCACCTTTCGCTTTCTACTTTGCCGCCACTTTGTTCTGCATTCAGGGCCGCTGCTATGCCCACCTATTATTATTTTTTGCTTTATTTTCTTATAATTTTTACTTTATTTTAGTTGCCAACTTGCCACCTGTATTTAAGTTGCCGCCTGCCACTGTTGGCATTTTCTATAAATAAACTCGGCTCGCTTGCAAGTGTCGGTGGACGCAACAAAATGCGAACAAAACAGCAGCAAACAGCATCCGCCAGGACATTTAAGCTTCAGCATTTATTGCAGCACATAGCCGGACACTATCTGTGTGCTGAATTCCAAATTGCACGCTTCAGTTGCACCTTCAAGCCGGTGGAAAGCACGCTCGACGCGCCCACCGTCGACTGGCCGTAGTCAGGATGGCTTAGGGCGGCAGCGCACTTTCAGGCACAGACTGAGTTGCAATTTCAACACTCACACACACACACACACACAGAGCTAAAAAAGCAATAGTGTTTCTCAAGACAACGAGCAAAATGCTCGGATTAAAGTTACCATAAATTTTATGAGCGATAAATCAGCCGCAAGGGTGCAGCAGCAATGCATCTGTATCGGCTGAGGGGGCAACAAAAGCATTCAATAAAACAGGGGAAAAACGGGAAGGATGCAAATGTGAGGAGGTGAGAGGAATGGAGAAACAAATAGCATTTCGTATGTGTGGTTGTGTGTTTTGAATTGCATTGCAAATATTCAAATTCGAATATCGAATATATTTTTTGCTAATTCCTGTAAACAAATTGCAACTTGTTTGTTCGACACAGTTCCCACAGTTTTTCGTAAGTCAAAAAATTCATAAATGTATTATGAAAAATATGTATGTATGTGTGTGTGGTTATTTGTGTTGAAATATCACAATCGTCTCGTTTTGAATGATTAATTTAGGTACAACGTTTTAGCTCAAATTTATAGCAGTTGGATTGTAACTAGTTTGATTAGGTGAGATTAAAGTCGATTAGAATTCAATTAATTGGAATTTATTTCAACTAGGAATTTTCTCTAATATTCTGTTTTATGGTTTAGCTCCAGTTTGTTCCATTTGTTGTAATTATTGATAGATCAACTGGGCCAGTAGGCAAATACTGCTACTGTTCATTTCAATGCTATGCAAAGATGACTTGGAACGAGCTTCGAACATAACAGCGTCCCTGAACGAAATCTGAAAGAGCCAAAGAATAGTCCATTCCCTACGTTTATAGTTCCAATGTTGATCATAATAGCGTCTTTGTACAGAATCTACAAACTCCAGAAAGTAGACCATCCCCTATGCTTTGAACCTGCGTTAACAGCTTGGATTCTAAAAAGAGCCGATTGGTTAATCTGTGAGTATTCTGTTCCCAATTCTTTAAAGATCTTCACTATTGGCTCAAAATTAAAAACTAATGTGAACTGTGTTGTCTTCTCTGACAAACTAAGTCTTAGTGGCCCAGTGTGTCCTTTTAGTCACAGCAGTTTGTTCTCAGATGAGCAGATTTTTTAGTAAAAATAGATTGTTTTCGGAGTTTGTATATTTTACAACCACACCCAATCTTAAAATCACTTACTGGAACTTACAACTTGTCGAAGCTGGTCAATGGAATACCGGCCACTGGATAGTCAATGAGAAGTCTGATGCTTTGGTCTGTGGAAGTCCAACTTGCATCTGGTATTTTAATAATAAAGCACAAACCTAGCGAATAGAAATTCTAAAGATTACCCATTAAATAGAGTCTATCGATTTTTGTACCTAAGAC
This sequence comes from Melieria picta, assembly GCA_964056695.1. Taxonomy (NCBI): domain Eukaryota; kingdom Metazoa; phylum Arthropoda; class Insecta; order Diptera; family Ulidiidae; genus Melieria; species Melieria picta. The sequence continues at coordinate 36,099,823 of OZ057398.1, read as the reverse complement.
TAGACGCTTTAATGGTGTTTGATCTTTGGCAAATACATCCAGAGACTCGCCCGCTCCTCCAATGATTAGTATCAAAGATGGAGGTCGAATGATAAGGAAGAGGATGTTTTGCACTTTACGACACTAATCATATAGTTGAGCCCTTCTTCTTGTCAACCTAACAAAGTCACGACTACTTTTCATTTATTTGACCCAACCTGCTAAGAAATAATTAATCATTGCTTCGACGAAGAGGAGCCAATCGACAGACGACCGTTTTATCATTGGCAAACGCATCCAGAGACTCGACCGCTCCTTTAATAAGTACTACCAAAGTTGGTGGTCGATTGATGAAGAAGAGAACGTTCTACACTTTGTTCGTATTGTTCTGCATTAGCTGACAGCAGATCTTTCTTTCATGAACCCCACTTTTTGTCGAAATAGTAACGACTAACGACTGGCAGCCGCCGTGGCTCAGTTGGTTAGTGCGTTGGACCGCGAGTCGAAGGCAACGACCCAGGTTCAAATACTGCCTGTAATAACACCTAAAAAAAAATAACGGGAAAACTCGTTTTCTCTTTCGGTGGCTGTCCTCTTAGCTGGAAATGGCAAACCTCTGAGAGTAAAAACTGCTTATGAAAGAGCTCCCAACCTGCCGTTCGGAACCGGCATAAAACTGTAGGTCCCTTCCACCCACGTACAAATTCACACGCACAACACGGGTGGTTGCGGGAAGCTAGGCCTTAGTCTCGCGTAAGCGGGCTGTCGTGCCAGTCAATTATTAAATTATTAGTAACGACTAAGTGTCGTATATTCGACTTAGAAATAGGCAGCTTCACTTCTTGGTAAAAAAGAGAGCTGGCAATTTGTATTGTAAATCTGGTGAGTTTTCAAATTATTAAGAAATGACCCTCGTGGGTTAAATGCCTTCCACAGCAGCTATTCGATAGTTTTGAAAGATATTCGATTAATAGCAATCAAATTTTACTTGCTGCTAGGTTAGGTAAAGCAGGCAGCTTGTTGATTTCTTAGTAACTCGGGTCCTCAAAAGACCATTGAGATGCCTGAAAAGTGTATAGGCGAGACCAAGACATCCTGTTTTTTGTGACCAACACGAATTTTAAACTAATTCTATATGTGCTCCGGTGGACCTTTCCTCACACCTCACTCCTCAAAAACCTTCTCAACTTCTAAACTGCTAACAGAAAACTTGTTTTCTTTTTTCGTTATCTCCTAGTTAATTTTTTTAAACCACCAGTTTATGTATGTAAACCAAAAGTGATAATATTTCAGTTGTACCAATATATCATTTTAATCTTTTATAAAATTCAACTCCCGTCATTTATTAGAAAACTAAAAATACGTAATCCAAACAAATTAAACTACTCATCTTCATATCGAACTTACCTTGAGTTCTGGTTAGCAATACCAGAAATATATAACAGAGCACTTCCAGCAGTTCCATGTTTCATCAGTGTCAAAGTCCTTCGGCCAGCAGAAATCAACTGCGAACTGCCTACGTTTAGTCGCCACGGATCACAAAATATGGAAGCAAATATTTGAGAGTAAGTCAGCAACAGTTGCTGGCTACTTTACTGATGAAGTTCGCTTGGTTTATATAAAATATTTTAGTACTTTCCACTGGCAATGCTGCATTCGTTAATTGCGTTTGCCACACCACTGTCATTGCCACAAGTGCCGAATGCCACACAGATGCACAGATGAAAATCTTAAGCCGCTGCACACTGCAAATATTGAAGTAAAATGCAAAAATTGAATTTTTAATTTTTAATTATTTTACCATTCACAAAAGTTTCATATGGAATTTTTGTTTTTGTTATTGCAAGTAATCGGCACGTGCTACATTTAACACAATTGCCAGCATGCAGAAATCTTCATCGCCTTAATCCTTTCTCCTTTTGGATAATCAAACAAAAGCACAAAAACCACTTTCCGCATTTCTTGTTCCCACCCGACGGCACTCCAATCCTAAGTCGACATGTGCGCTGCCGCCGCTTTGCCTGTTTACCAAATACACTGGCGCCGAGTGAGTCGTTGTGCTGCAGGCCACAGCCACAGTTACACATAAACTCATATTCACATGCATACAAACGTACATGCGTTCACTCATACGCACACAAACAATGCAAACGCATGTGTACGCAGTAATGCATTCAAGCAACACGGCGCACAGTGGAAGATTGAAGTCTCTTTCGAGTTGAAACTCGAACTCTTCCATTACTGCAAATGAACAGGCTTGAAATATTATATTATATTACCTAAATTTTTACCTTTTAAAAACATCCAACATTTAAGTAAGATTTGCCTTTTAAGCTACCAAAACTAATTAACAATAATTTGTAATATGCAACTATTCTACAACTTTCCATAGTGCGACGTGCCAGCTGGCAGCCAATCGAAATCAGTTTATGAATTTAAATTCCTTTTTGCCTTTGCCGGCTGACCGCAAACTCCCGAAAATGCTCGACAAGCGAACGTTTTGCACAGCAGCCGCATTCGGTCTGCAATTGTGTGTGTGTGTGAGTGTCGCATATTGTGCGCCTAAAATTATTATACATGTTGTTGGTGTTATTGTTGTTGCTATTTTATGGATAAATGCGCGTTGGTTTGTTTGTAAAGCCAGAGCCAGAAGCTTTAATGCGCAGCTAAGCAGAGCGCTTTGCGTTCACATTAGCTACGACACAAACATACACACACACACATGTACACAAATAAACAAATTGGCTCGCCAATGAACGCACAACCAAAACACTTGTTGGAAGTATGTGAAAAGCAAAAGTAAACCGCAAAGGTTTATTTTTGTGTCCTAATTAAATTGTTTTAACGCTGGTAGAGCACATTTTAATGAGTTAGAAAGTCGTGTTGGCCTCTCAACATGCCAAATCCCAGGTTATCGACCTGAGCTGAGCTTGAAGGTGGAACTAGTCTGAAGGTCAGTTATCAGGCAGCTCTGTTAATTGTAAACCAAACTTGATGGAGTAAAAATGGACTTTTGAAAGATTTAATACATTTCAAAAAATATATACTGGCGTGATCCCATTCGAAAAAAATTCCTATAATGTAAATATGCGAATAATAGGTGGAAGATTTTGAGGTCAGAATTCGAATGTTTACATAAAATCAGACTTGAATAGGTAGTTAATCCATTCTGTATTTATTAAAGGTGAGTTAAGTTTCGATAACTTTTTTACATGCATTCCCTGCCCTTTTCTCTTGGCAGTAAAAGGGTGGACTACTTAACACTAGAAAGACCGCAAGGTTTCCATATCTACAAAGACTACACATTATATCCGCTGATATTTCGAAAAGTACACATTGGATTTGGTTAATTGTAATTGTAGAACCCTAATTGTTGAACTAGTTGTAGAACACGATAAAAAAACAAAAGTCATCAAAGCAAGAGTTGATTAAAATACTAAAGAAAATACCAGCAAAACGACCACAATGGTCTTTCTAGTGTTAAAGAATCCAGGAAATTCGTGCAGAAAGACTTGTAGTGCCATGCCTTCCCTATTACTTTCTTTCGTTCTCTCTATAACCCCACCTCACTCTCTTGTATCTATCACCCTTCTTCTCGCGAATCTTAAGCACAATGCGCCATCTAGGTTGAGTGCTTGAGAAATTGTACCCTCTAGGGTTCACTTTCTTGGCTCCCCTCCAGTAGCGCACACAGGAGAGGGTTTTGGGGTTTAAACCCTCCCGAAATATCTTAAAGTTCGTACAGAAATTTAATTTATAATCGCATATATATTCCATCATCAATATTCAATCATCAATAACACTACTCGACACAAAAAATGCACCTAAAAAAAAAGTATTTTCTAGACTAACTTTGTGCCGCTGAACACGAAACTGAAGATCAAAACATTTTTGTAAGAAGCGTTTTCGAAAAATCTTCGAAAAACCAGATTTTTCCCTGTTGTTTCAGTTATGAGCACATATCTCGTAAACGAATCAACCGACTAACACAAGCTGTCCGTCGGTCAGAAGATAATACCTTAGCCTTTCCAGAAATATACAGATTGCCTAAATCATTTGAGATTTGGAGAAATTACTAACAGTGACAGTTGTAAAAAAGTGAATTTTTCGACCATTTTCAAAAATCATAAATTTTCGAATAAATTATCTCCTTTGTTTTTAAAATCTAAGATGAAAGATATATTATTTGGGCAAATATTAAGCCTAACATTGATATAATTGAAAGAAAAATGACAAAGTTATGAAGCTCTGAATGAAAACACCAACTTTACATCTATTACAACGTACGAAAAAATTTTTTTTTGCCGAGACCCATCTTAACCCATTGCTGCCTAATGGGTAAAATTTTACCCATGAAAATTGATTTTTTTTTAAATCACAAAAAAATCAATGTTTGAGATCTCTCAAAACCATTGATAGGGATAGTTAGGGTAAAGATAGAACTACCTTAACCTAGTGAAGGTCACCCAAAAATTTCGCCATCTAGCTAGAGTTACCAGACTCCAAAAATCGTGAATTTTCCGGAGGTGGAAAATGTGGCGAAACGTAGTGGAACTTCACAAAAATCTGCCTCCTAACTCACCTGTAAAAAATACAACTTTTGTTCACGTGTTTAGCTGATCACTTCACAAAGTGTGAAAAAAAGCTACCATTGCTACGTAATGGGTACAAAATACCTAATGAATATCTCAGCAACGTGCAGAGATATAAAGCTGAAATTTTGTTTCTGATCATTTTGGGTCACTTCTAGGTCGTGTATGAAATTGTATCAAAATCGTATGGGCGGAACTGGTACCCGGCAGCAATGGGTTAATGTTGATATAGGCGTGAAACTAAAGGGCCATTTATAGTAACCTGGCATAGTCAGTTTTTCATTTTCTGACCCAAAGTTCTTTTTAAAGGACTTTAAAAATTTTAGGGACATACACATTTCAAATATTTTTTTTAATATTTGCGGTTGTGCAATGATGAAGATATGGGTATGAAATGAAAGAGAAATTTGTCTCCTTTTAACTAAATTTTCTATTTTGAACTTTCAGGACCAAAATATGTCAGGTAGGGAAAACATGCATGTTTTCGATCTCAGTCTATAGATTCATATGTACATCTAATTTTATTCTATTTCAAAGTTCTCAAAAAAGTTACACAAAACCGCCCCCCCTCGAAACAAAATTCTGCGTGCACCACTGCTCCCCTCATATTCATTCCATCCATTCCAGCCTATAAAATTTCGAATACCAATTCTACACAACAGCCTGAACAACTTGTTCTGAACTAAATATTTCCAAAGAACTCACTAGAACAGCCGAAATTGTGTCTGCAAGTATTCAGCACACTTTTTAACCCACCACAGTCACATGTTATACAATCGTGACAGTTGCGGCTTTCTACCGTTGTCTTGTTGTTGCAGATAAATACGAATGACCGCAACCAGCAAACCCGAAACTCCGAAGGCAGAACCGCAGCATAGCAAGTAAATAAGAACAAGAATTTATTTACTTTACTTTTCAAAATATTTGCTAGCTAGAAATATTGTTCAGCTGTGCCAGGCGAGCACTCACTGTAATTCGTAAAATTGTTGGCATACTTTTGCACAACAGCATCGGTTCGGTGCATTCTTTATTACTTATTTATGCATATGTGTGTTGGCCTGCCATCAAATACACAAACATACACTCAAACCCTCACACACACACACACACGCACACAAATGTACGTAGAGACGGTTTCGCACGGCATGCGAAATAAATGAAAGGCATGCAATCAAAGTGCCAAAGCTATGTGCAAGTGATTTGGCAAAATTTCGGAGCACGGCACAAATGCGAACAACGCCGAGCCGAAAGCAAATTCGAAATTAGAGCATTTCGTAATTTTTCATTAGACGCTAAAGGGATATTTATGCAGTTGCAACTGAACTCTGAACTCGCTCGCTGGCACACACAGTGGCGCTCGGTGGGCATTATGGCTTTTGTGGCTTTGAGCGCCGGTACGAGAGTCAAAAAACTATGCAGCTGCATTGTGGCAAAGCAATTAAAGTATTTTGCATAGTTTACAGTATTCTGGCAAAACTTTAAATTAAAGTTGAGGCCAACAACCAAATGTGCAGACACAACCAACGACGACGGCCTCGCATTTGGCATTCAAGGTTGTGGCAGGCGCTCAAGGACAAATGCCACAAACGTCCACTTATATTTGGATTCGTACATCAACACGAGTGCATGTGCAAGCGCCGGAAACAACGGAATTCAGGTGAGGGCACACTTATTAATAGCAACTGACGTCAAATGGCCAGCACGCGGCCATGTCAGCTGCACCCACACTCGAGTCGGCAGTAAAAGTCAAGTCGGAACTTTCATTTTCAAGTTATGTACGACTGAAAAAGTGCATAAAAACACAACGACTATGGCAACGACGAATAATGATAATGACGACATTAGAAGCGAACACAAGTGGAAATGTTGGCAATGCAAAACAGTAACAGAAAACAGCGTCGAGCAAAAGGCGCTCAAAGGCACAACGTCAACATGAAAATGAATTGTTTTCGCTTTGCAATTAGCATCCTTAGTGCAGCGCTGACTGGCGTCTAGTGCGAGTCAAGCAAGACAGAGGCCACATCGAGCCGCGGAGGAGTCAGCAGCGCGCGCGCGTGTCGGCAACTCACGTCAGCTCGGGAAATTTCAATTACGCTCATGACATGACATAAAATGTAAATTACGACATACGTTGCGAAAGCTGGCGCGCTTTCGCCGGATTTGCGCCAACATTTTCGCCACTTTGCCGCATTACGATTTACACTGGTTGCCACAACTAAGCGCGTCCTAATTGCTGCGATCAATTGGCGAGAACCGAATGGAGTATTAGAAAAACAAAAACTTGGTGATGTGTGGTGGCGTTTTTATGACCATTTTACTATCAGCGTAAATAAATCGGGCTCAAAAAACAATAAGGTGCGATTTATGGAATGACCTGAGGACTGACTACTGTCTCAGAGGGAGAAATATGCATTTAGAATAGGGCTGCCAGACGCCCCGTTTTTCCAGGACAGGTCCCGGTCTTAGACTGTTTGCTCCGGTCCAACCTTGATGTGTCCCGGTTTTCGCTTGAATCTCCCGGTTTAAATATTTGATTGCAAATAAATTTGCAAAAATAAAATTTAAGAATTTTCTACTAGTTTTTAATTGTGAAATAGTTACATCTTCAGCTAATTTTCGCTAGCAATAACACTACTCGACACGAAAAATGCTCCTAAAAATAAAAGTATTTTTTAGACTAATCTTCGGCTGCTGAACACGAAACTGAAAATCAAAAAAGTTTCTTAACCTTTTCGACCCCAAAGTTGCCTGAGGGCAACTTTACCTACATATTTGTCATCTTATAGCTACGATTGATTTATGGGTTTAATTTAAGTAGGCCCCAACAAATTAATATTTTTAGAAGTGAATTCAAAGCAAATTACAACAATTTCACTGTTATCCCAAACAAATATCCAATAATTTGCAGTGATATCAGGAAAAGTTTGTGTTCTAATTGAAGTCTACGAATTGGGCGCATTTGATCTAAACCCTGTTTCTTTAATAATGGTTAAATAAAATCAAAAAGTGATAATTTTGTATTTTTCCATAAATATTAAATAATTTTCCTGTAATTAAAAAATATTGATACAAAATTTATTTAACCCGTTTTAAGCTAAACTTGTTCAAAATTAAACTAAAGGGTGATCCAACTAGAGGTACTTTTTTCAATAACCTTTTTTTGACAGATCACGCGTGAGTCGTGTCAAGCTGTCATATTATTTTTGTTCAGTATTGTTTGGCATTTCATCATGGAAAGACTTACGCCTGAACAACGTTTACAAAAAAAAAAAAAAAAAAAGAAGAAGATCCGACGTTTTCGAGCCAAATTTTGTTCAGCGATGAGGCCCATTTCTGGCTCGATTGGCCACCAAGATCGTGTGATATCACACCGTTAGACTTTTTTCTGTGGGGATACGTAAAGTCTAAAGTCTATACGGATAAACCCGCTTCGATTCAGGCCTTGGAGCAAAACATCACGCAGGTCATTCGCCAGTTACCAGTCGAAATGCTCGAACGAGTCATCGAAAATTGGACTCAACGGATGGGCCATCTGAGACGTAGCCGCGGCCAACATTTGAAAGAGATAATCTTCAAAAAATAAATGCCAAAGAATGTTCTTTCGAATGATAATAAACATTCCCCGTTAAATTTTAATTTTCTGTGTTTTTTTCTTTAAAAAAGTAGGGAACCTCGAAATGGATCACACTTTAGCTCTAGAACTCTAACAACAACAACTAACAAATAATTTTTCTGTAATTAAAAAATATTGATATAAAATTTATTTAACCCGTTTTAAGCTAAACTTGTTCAAAATTAAACTAGCTCTAGAACTCTAACAAAGAGGCGTGACGACTTCAAATATCGTATGTACACTTCTTAGACAAGTGTTTCATGATTTAAATACCAGAAAGTAATATCGAGATACAGGATAAAATTCGGGGTCGAAAGGGTTAAGAAGCGTTTTCGAAAAATCTTCGAAAACAGGGTTTTTCTCTCTTATTTCAGTTATGAGCACATATCTCATAAACCAACCATTCAAGTAACACAAGTGGCCCATTGTTCAGAAGGTAATTAACTAACCTTTCCAACGATATATAGATTGTCCAAATAAGATGAGATTTCGGGAAGTTACTGACGATGAAAGTTGAAAATAATTGAATTTGTTGACCATTTTCAAAAATGATACATTTTCGAATACTTTTTTATAGATAGAATAAATGATCTCCTCTGGTTTTAAAATCTAAGATGAAAGATATATTATTTGAACAAATATTAAGCCTAACATCAATAGAATTGAAAGAAAAATGACAAAGTTATGATGCACTGAGTGAAAACACCAACTTTACATTTATTACATCGTGCGAACAAATTTTTTTATTTTTCCGAGACCTATTCAAATGTTGATATAGGCGTGAAACTAGAGGTAATTTATAGTATCCATAGTCAGTTTTTCATTTTCTGACTCAAAGTCCGTTTTAAGGACATACACATTTCAAATATTTTTTCAAATATTTGTGGTTGTGCAATGATGAAGACATGGGTACCAGATGACAGAGGAAAATTGTCTCCTTTTTACTAAATTTTCTATTTTGAACTTTCAGAACTTTGAAATAGAAAAAAATTTAGATGTATGAATCAACAGACTGAGATCCAAAACATTTATGTTTTCCATACCTGACATAATTTGGTCCTGAAAGTTGAAAATTAAAAAAAGTTAAAAGGACACATATATAAATAAAAGACGTATATAAATAAAAGTTATGAAGCAATGTAAAAAAAATTTCAAAATAATAATTATCGACAACGAAAAATATACTTGTTACTTATAAGAGTTATTATGTAAATCAAAAATATTTAGGGCACGCAAAAAATTTCTTATTGGGAATAATTATTATAAAGCAATATTTATAAAAACTTCTTAGATTCAGGCAACTTTTTTATTTCGAAAAATATGGATAGTAATTATTTTAGGTCTCTGTTTTAAGAGATTTGTTTTTTTAGTGCAAACCATACTTTGCGCTAAATGTAACAAGGATGTGTCCCATTTGAAGATTTTTTTTTCACGGCAAACTATAATCTGCTCCAAAAATCTGCTGCAATTACACAGCACAATGTGAGAAGTATTGCGTACTTTTGCAATTATTTCATTATTTACATATTTATCTTATATTTTTAGAGTCGCCAATCATAAAGTTGTAATTACTTTATCCGCATCAGCTCCTGTTTGGTTTTACGAATCATTTTACTCAGTAACCTCTTGAAAGTTTTTCTATACAAGAATTGTTGACAAAAAGTACAAAATCTATAAACCAAAAATTTTTCCTTATTTTGTTTATTCTTTTCAACAACTTACGTATAAAATACATTTTAGAATTGAACACAATATTTCTATTTATTATGCAGAACTCAAGATAAAAGATTGCCAGCACCATTGGTTCAGCCGCTGAGAGTGAACAGAAAATTGTGCTTCAGTTAAACTAATCTAAGCTATTTTTTGAATCACAACCCCCAGGATCGATAACAAAAGGCAAACCAAACATTTGCTTTGAAGACCAGCTGATCGCTGACACCAATTTTTAGGTGAAAATTAAAAGGTAGCAGTGGTTCAGGCAATGACTCTTCACATATTGGGAGCCTTTTTAAAAGAAGAAAGAAGATATGGAATTTACAGATTATTTAGCGCTCTTTTTGGTTTACACATATTTTACGTTCTTGTTTTTTAAATGTTTTTTTTTAAGAAAATAATTGCAATGTAACTATAACAATGCAACATAAATTTTATTTGTTGATTATAATTATTATTTACGACAGTTAATTTTTACGTTGCGCAATAACTGTTATGAGAAACAAATTTTTTTTTTCGTTCTCGATAATTATTATTTTGGGTTTTTTTTGTTTACGATGCTTCATAACTTTTTTTATGACTTTTTTGCTTATTTTACCGATAACTATTATTTTGAGAAAATTGTTTTACGTTGCTTCATAACTTTTATTTATTATTATTTTAGATTTACGTTGCCGATAACTTCTATTTGAAAGAACAATTTTTTTTACGTTGCTTCATAACTTTTATCAAAGAAATTTTTTTTTACGTTGCCTTACCACATTTTGAGTATGAATTGATTTTTATTTGTTTAGTTGTTGGAAATTAGGTTTCTGCAGTTAATTTGCGTTTATCAATTTAAAACAATTAAAAATCAATTCATAAAAAATTTCTTATTGGGAATAATTATTATAAAGCAATAATTATAGAAATTTCTTAAATTAGGGCAATTTTTTATTCCCAGAAATATGGGAATATTTTAGGTCTCTGGTTTTATGAAAAAATTATTCAATTCTTTAAAGCAAGAGTAGATAGATAGATTTAATAGTTGAAAATTACAAATCTTTTTTACACCTACTGAACTCTTTCTGGTACCACTAGAGATCCAAGACAGCTAACTTAACCCAACTTAATGGTAAATTTTACAAGAAAAAATATTCCTGCGATTTCCTTCCAGTCTGCAAAGAGTCGACTGCACCTATTATGATTCGGAAATGAATCTCAGCTAATCTCTATTGTTGAGTTCTTTAAGGTAATCTAAATTATTTAAAACGATAAAAGTTTAAAGCTTCCTATCTGTGTCTGAACAAAACCACTCAGCAGCAGAGAAGATGACTGCAGTCTCCTTCTTTTCCTCATTGAGTAACTGCAGCAATAGTTTCAACTGTCAAAACTGTCAAGTCTACTGGTTCACTGGTATTTCCCGCTCTCGTTAAACTATTTTTGTAACAAAGAATGAAAAATATTACAAAAATACAGCATACAATTTTGTGAATTTGCACAATTTATTTTACTAAAATATTTTGTAATTTCAATGTCTGCTAATTAGCGATTTCTATAATCACCTCTGGTTATGTGCACTTAGAACAGAACACCGAAAATCTCTTCGTTGTGCTTAATTTTTGTCCCATTTCTATTTTTCACGTATTCCCTCTAAATCCTGCTCCTGCTTGTTCTTCAAATTTTTAATGATTATGCAAGCTGCAGCAGCGGTGTTGCAGCGTCAGGAACGCCAGCAACAGCAACAACAGCGCATGTTAAGTGCCTTATTATCCTACTTATGCCCGACAAAGTGAGCGAGCGAAGTTGCACGGAAAACGGGACATTTTTGTTATAATGATTTTGTCTGCGCTGTGAATTAGTTTTTGCTGTTGTCTGGTTGTTTGTTTAGAGCTGCTGCTGCTGCTGCTGGCCGTTGTGGTGAGGTTGCGTGTTGTGCTTTACATTTCATAGCCAACATGTGACATGAGTAGCTACGTTTTTGCGCGCTTTTTGCATAAAACGCTGAAAGCGCAACATGTGAAACACTGACATATTCAAGTCGTGTGGTTTATAAAAATTCTTAAATTCTTAAACTTTTTAATTGCTACATAGCTTAAGCGGTTTAGGGCTTTTGAAAGTGCTAAAAAAGGAAAAATATTTTAAAGGTTAATCAAAAATGCCACAAATAATTGAAATGTTCCTAAAATAAATCTTAAATAATATTTGAAAATATAAATACAATCAATAAAAAATAAACAAAAAACATTTACAAAATGTACTTCTAAATTAAAGAAAATATTTCTGCGTATTTTTAAATTAAAGAAAATATAAATTCTTTCATTAAACTGAAGCTGAGTTCTAAGTCCTTAGCCAATTGAATATTTTTGCCCCTAAATAAATCTTAAAAAATTATTTAAAAATAAACAAAATTAATATAAAAAGTTAAACCAAAAATCATTTCTGTAATGTACTTTTAAATTATTGAAAATATTTTTACGTATTTTTAAATTAAGGAAAATGGTAATGGGGTTTTCACCCCAAACAAATATTTCGGCATGGTTGGCGGTTCTTTCGTAAAATTGTAGGCTCAGGTTTGAAAAAGTCTTTTCAAATCTTAACAAGTTATCACCCCAAACAAATAATTTGGCAATTCTTTCGCTGAACTCCAGTCTGAGAGAAAAAAATAAAAAAATACAATCAATAAAAATAAACAAACAACATTTATGAAATGTACTTTTAAATTAAAGAAAATAGTTTATCGTATTTTTAAATTAAAGAAAATAAAAATTCATTCAATAAACTGGAGTTCAGGTCTAAATTCTTAGCCAATTGAGTATTTTTTTGCTTAAATTAATTTTAAAAAATTATTTTAAAATATAAACAAAATTTATAAAAAAGGGTAAACCAAAAATCATTTATGTAATGTACATTTAAATTATAGAAAATATTTTTACGTATTTTTCAATAAACTGAAGGTCAAGTCTGAAAAAGTCCTTTCAAATTTTAACAAGTTTTCACCCCCAAAAAAATATTTTGGCATGCTTGGTGGTTATTTCATAAAACTTTAGGTTCAAGTCTGAAAAAGTATTTTGAAATCTTAACAAGTTTTCACCCCAAACAAATAATTTGGCATTTCTTTCGCTGAACTCCAGTCTAAGAGAGTTAAAAAGTCGCTTTTACATATGAAAGAAAATGGTCATTCTTTTAATAAACTGAAGAAAAAGCTCTTTAAAATCTTAACAAGTTTTAACTCCAAACAAATATTTGGCTGAAAAAGACTTTTCAAGTCTTAACCCCAAACAAATAATTTAACAATTCTTTCACCTAACTGAGACTCCAGTCTGAATGAGTTAAGAATTAATTTTAACAAATTAAAGAAAATTCTTTTCTTTCAATAAACAGTGCCTCAGGTCTTAAAAATTCCTTTCAAAACTTAACAATCTTTAACCCCAAACAAATATGATAATTTAGCAATTCTTTCAATTGAGACTCCAGTCTGAAAAAGTTAAAAAGTTGCTTTTACAATTTTAACAAAATTCACACCCCCACACAAATAATCCGGACTGGACTGAAATAAACGAAAAGACGCCAATTGTCAATATTTTATTACTGCAATTTTCGAACAAAAATCTGTGTGACTGCTTTTAACTGGGCGACTGCCATTGCTCGTAAATACTTTAAGCACCTTTTCGTACTGTCGCGTCCGCCAGTAATTTCCCGCTGACTTATATTAATGAACATTTTGCTCGCTTTTGGCAACTGTTATGCTGTGTGCGCACTGACATAAGCGCCTGGACAACGGTCGTACGTGACGGCATAAAAACAACACCTACACCTATGGATCCGTATTGATGTGCCATGCCAATGTGTGCTTATGTGTGTTTGTGAGTTCTGCGATTCAGTTGTCATAAATTTGTCTTTGTTTTTTTGTTGGACTGCCGTCGATACACACTGACACCTTAATGCATTCCGCTTTTTTTGCATTTGCCACACGTGTATGGGTGCTTGATTGTATGCGAGTGTGTGTGTGTGTGTGTGTTTGCGTGGCTATGACTCTATGTTTGTTTGTGCGGCACTGCAAAAATGATGAATTCACCGTGGCCACAAGCAGTTTGGCACACGACACCACCCCACCCCCCACCCCACACCGCACAAATACTCGTAGTACGACGCCAAGCCAGGTTATGCGACGCCGATCTGCTCGAGTGGCGGCACCGAATGAATATTAAAATGTTCGCCCATTTTTCACTCTATTCATTTCATTCGGTTTTCATTCAGTCGTCCATTGATTAATTGCTTTTTACACCGAATCCCTTTATTTGGTTTTGGTCGTTTTGTTTTTATTGCTTTATTAGTTTTTTGTTTTTTGTTTTGGTTGGCCTTAAGCAAACAATGTCTTTGTTGTTCGGTTTATGTGACGAACTGAAAACGTTCATAGCAAAAATACTGCAACAATGTGCATGAATTTTTTATAATTCCCACGAATCGCAATACATAAGCTCGTATTTTCTCGCATATAAAACGAGTGCGGTGAAGCTTTAACGCGAATTAGTGATTTGTTGCACTGCCAGCGCATTTAACTTGGTTTTTGTTGGGAATTTTACATGATTTGTAATTTCGTTGAGTTTGTGTTTGGTCTTGTTTAGTGGAAACAAATAATTGTTTGATTTTATTGAAATTGTGTTCAAGGAAATTATTAAAATAGACCAAAAAAAAATCGTATACAAACTTCGCGATTTGATTTTTAACAATCACAAACCGATTGAACATTCTAATAGGACAAAATATTTTTCTAAAAACATAATATATATAATATAATAATTTGAAGATATAATAATAATTTTGAAGAAAGAGAAGACGGAAAAGCATTGCACTCAACGTTTCAATGTTCGTCTCTGACCAGGAAAATATTCAAATTTCTAGACTGGCCATTTCTTACTGCCCTTACTGAGAATTTTACTCGAAATGTGAAGAAGATAGCAAGATTTCAATTCGAGGTAAATATGCGAACCGCGGCATCCCAATGTTGCTTCAAACTTTCCTAATGAGGCTTTCTGTATACAAAATTGTTTACTTTTTTTTTAGCCAATATGCGTTTGGCTGGCAATTTGAGCCAGAGACCAGAGCTAAATGCGTCAACTTTACAGAAACCATACAATGGAACATTAAAACACTTCAATCAATTTGAAAAATGCTCAATATTCAAGTTGAAAAGTGGTCCAAACTAGAATCCTTTAGAAGAAAAAAGTATTTTTACTATGAATTCACCAGGCAAAAGATAAATTCTTCTTCCCGGCTTGAGCAAAGAGATCAAATATTGTATAAACTTTAAAGTAAAAAAGAGTCATGTAGGGTTATGGTCAAAATTTCAACTGCGGATTATATAAGAAACCAAAATGTACATTTCTTTGTAAAATTTTATTGAAATTTTTTCTAAAAGCTAAAAACCCATTTTTAGAAACTGTTTGCTTTATTTAAAATAGCGAAAATAATTTTAAAAAATTCATTAAATTTAACACTGCTAAATAATTAAATTATGTTCAAAAAAATTACCTATTAAAGGTTACAAAGTGCAATTTATATATCAGTATTTTAAAGTCATCTTTAGTCATCTTAACTAGAAAGTTAAGCGTGGGTAAGAAGTGTGTGTTTGGCTTTTTTTTAATTTAAATTTTAAAAATTTTAAATTTTTATTTTGAATTGTAATTTCAAGCCTTTTCCAGTTAAGAGAACCCATCCAATTAAATAAAATTTATATATCTTTTGAGAAATTTTCACCGTTGAAGAATTAACTATAGTATATCACTGCAAAGAAACCAGTATTATAGAACAGGTGCCGGAAATAACAGTTATTTATGAAAACTATATTTAAAAAAGTTACTAAGAAGGAAAAGTCATACAAATAAATTAAATACCTATACCAATACATTTCTTTTCGCACCGAGAATCAAACTTGGCAATAAACTTTTTTTTGTATTTTTTATGGAAAAATCCAAAAATATTATTATATATTATTATATATTATTTATATTTTAAAAATCCTATAATAAACATTATTTTTGATTTTTTTCACATTAGTTTACAAATAACATTTTTTTCGATTTTTATTTTAGTTGTCCTATGATAACAATTATTGGTGACAATTATTTAAAAATTAAAAAAATCAATAAAAATCATTCAGTGACTTTTTATTTATAAAACCAATAATTGTTAAACCAATAATTGTTATCATAGGACAACTAAAATAAAAATCGAAAAAACTTTTATTTGTGGACCAATAAGAAAAACATCAAAAATAATTGTTATTATAAGATTTTTAAAATATAAATATAAAATAACTGTTATTTGTTGAGTCATTAAATAAAAGTCAAAAATAAAACTCTTAAACATTGATTTTTAAAATAAAACTTATAACTGTTACAGTCCCTGTTATAGAGTGTTTCACCATCCTTTCGGGACATGGAGACATTTCGGAAAACTGTAAAGCAGGCAACCTCGCTTCGCAGGAACGACTCAACAGTTACGTCGTGACATGGTAATGCTCGGTATTCCTCTTTTAACCTCTAAACTTTGTACTCATACAAGCTCCATGCAAGAAACTAACCTAACCTAGGCTGAACCGCGCTGATGGTCCAAGCTGAAATTTTCCTCGTTCTAGAGAAATTTCATCACTAAAAAAGGAACCAGATGTAAACCATAATCGGTGTTCTACTGTGTCATTGTCTAGTTGGCACCCATGCAAGAAGGATTCATCTCTAATGACTTCTGTCGAAACTGTGTGGGCGAGGAAAAGGAAAAGCAATGCACTTCACCTTCTATGTACTTGTGCCGCACTATCTAAAGGAAAGAAAGGTCACCTGGGCAACTTATTCTTTGACAATCGAGGACTATTCACAGTACTAGGCTTCGTAAGGAACTCAAACTAGTTCAATGAGTGAGTGGGTTTAACTATCTTCTTGTATCGTATCCTCTACTTTTGGGAACCGTCAGGCTGCATAACGGGAGCTTCAATCAATTACACAGCACAACAAAAAAACACTTTTTTTCTGTTGTATGGAGTTTTTCTACGGTTTCTTACTAATTTGGGTGCGCTGATTTCGAATCTATCCTCAGATTTTTTCTAGCAGCTCTAGTTAGTGAGATATAGGTACCGTGTCATTTTTTCAGTTTTTCCTCTACTTTTTCCATATTTTTGATCGTAATTTCTAAACCAAAAAACCGATTGACATGATTTTGACCTTATCGCATTAACAACACCGCACGGCTTCTTTTCCGATGCAACTTATTTTTATAAGTTTTAAAATGCCGCGGTAATTGGACCTCAAAGTCGGAAAAAATTGAATTTTAAGGTGTTTTCTTTGATGGTGAAAAACATACAAAATTTTCGTAAATCAATTAACGAGTTAGGTGTATAATGAAAGCCGACACGTCAAACATTACAACACAGCCAAATTATTTGGCGGAATACACATTCGCATCGAAATAATAGCAAAAATGTACCATAGTCAAATTCAGTGGTTTTCCTTTAAAAATTAAGGGCCTCTATTGAGTAATTTCAAAATTTACTCTTTATATTTAAAAAAAATTTTAAGCCGTTTGAAAAGATTGTGATTTACAACTATCATAACAACGCACAGAGACAAAATTAAAAAAATTTATAGTCTCAGAATTTAACGATTTTGATGTCATTTGTTAATTAAAACTCCAACTAAGAAAACCCCAAAAATCTATGCAAAAAATTAATTAGTGTCTGTGCAAAAGCGGCTGAAAGTTGAAACTTTTTCACAAAAAAATGTAAACACATATTTTCTGTTTTTAAGTCTATTGAGCAAAAAAATTTAAAAAATACATGGTTACCAAGAAATTGCTACAACTTTCAAAATAAATTAAGAAATACTGTGGCCATTTTCGCTTTTAATGTTTTCTCAAAATTTCCAAAGCTGAAAGCACTTTTAATTTAAAATATTTTTCTAAAATAAAAATCTGAAAATTGGCAAAACTTAGAGGAAAATATCTAAAAAGTATGTGAAAGTATGTTCCTGGATTTTTTGTATTTTAAGAAGCATTCTTTCTTTGTCGGATAATGTAATTACGACCTCCGATATCTTCCGATCCCGACACGTATTTTCGACAAAATTTATTTTATTTATCCCTAAAAGTAAGCAATCAGCATGCAAAATGCACAAATGCAAAACATACATCTATTATTGTCGTTTTTATTGCAAAACCAGAGGGTCCTAAGACAATTTCTGTTACTCTTTGGAGTTATCAATGTTGACGTAACTGATTAAATGTAAAATCTGAAAAATCTAGCCAGCACACTTGTTGCTATAGCTTTCCAAAAATGACGAAAATTGCAAATTTAAGTCTCAGGCATTGCGAAACTACAACAGTTCAAGAAAAACAAAATAAAGATTTCAATTCAGCGGAGCATGATTAACTAGTATACAAAATTTTATGAAGAACGGACCACTCCTTCTAATTTTGTCCCGCGGTTGTATGGAGTCGAATCACTGTGCAACGCCATAAAACCATCGTGACTTGAATGTTTCGAATATTTTTTTATTTTTTAGTACTTTTGTAGTTCAAAGCAAACTTATCCAGAAGATTTTTTTTCAATTCCACATAGTTGGCTGCTGAGTTCAGCAATTTTCCAAAATATTTTATAAATTATTTATAGGTAATGTATTAAAAATAAAACAAAACTTAATTCTAGTTTAGATACTCTTCATCTTCTTCTTCTATTCAAAAATCTCCTGATCGAACGCTAATATACACCACATCTATACGCCAGAAACCTTGTATTGGTGAGCGTGTATCATAAAGTAGTTATTACAAAAAAAACTTAATTTTTAATTCTAATTTCTGAACATCATGTTAAGATATTTTTTTTCTGTTCAAAAATCTCCTGATCGAACAATAATATACACTCACCACATCTATTCACCAGAAACCTTGTATTGGTGAGCGAATATCAGTTAAAAAATTAATCACAAGTGGCAGCACCGTGGCGCAGATGCCACAAAAAAGCGCACATAATCACCACTCGAATTGCTTCACTGCTGCGGCTTTTCAAACCCACGTTTTTTTTTTTCTGCATGAATATTTATGGGCAATTTGGCCACTTACCTTTAATTCTATACACGGCATTCGAGCGTTGTTGTTGTTGTTGTTTGCATGTGAAGTGTTGCAGCGTCACTCGCGCACATATTCAGCAAAAATTGAACTTGACTTTTAATTGCTCGCAATTTTGCACCGCGAAATTCGCACAACAAAAAAAATGTGCCACTACGAAAGCCAACCGTACAACAACAACAGCCACAAAATATGGCTTGAATAAAAAAAGTGTAGCCGCGTGCGCGTATTTAACACGAAAACAAACCGAAATGGCTTCTCCAGCTGCTTTGCCCACCAACGATTTTTTACAGCGCGCTGTCAACTTTCATATTGTCGTTGTCGTAGCCATTGTTGTTGTTGTCATTCTTGTTCTCACTACCGTTGGTTGCAGCTGTTGTTATGGCTGTTGGTGTTGTTGTTGTTGTTGTTTGCTGTTTGCTTTTTGTTGGTATGATGGCCAAATGATGGCGCGACGCTATTAAAACGTTAACAATTCGAGCCACGGCCAGACAGCGCACACCTGCGGAGAGTCGGCACGTGAAGTTGCCTCCCCCACGACGGGGCGGCAGCAGTGCACGTAACTGGCGCTCTCGTGTACGCAAACGGGCAACGCAACGACACGCTTAATAAACTTTATGGCTGTTGATATTCTTGCTATTGTTGTTGTTGCGTTTAATGTTATTTTTTCGCGTCCAATGTGCGCGTATTGTTGTTGTTGCTGTTCGTGTTTTGTTGTTCGAGCCTTTAGTCGCGCGCTTTTTGTGATTTAAATGCACTTCCGTTTACGGTTTGTTAACTGCTTCGCATTACGCCAACACGTTTTCGAATCGCGCGCACACACACAAATGCAGTCGCCGGGCGCACCCGCTTTCACACCCACAACCCCCTAATGCCGCTTCCGCTCAAATCGTTCCGATAGTTCGTCTAAATGCGTTTGTTGATAATTTGTTTCTGTCGCTTTTGGCCGTTTTGT
Source organism: Melieria picta (assembly GCA_964056695.1). NCBI lineage: Eukaryota > Metazoa > Arthropoda > Insecta > Diptera > Ulidiidae > Melieria > Melieria picta. The sequence goes on along the minus strand of OZ057398.1, from coordinate 36,079,875 downwards.
ATTTTGTGCATTTGTTTGTGTTTTCAATTAAAGCCCCTCGCGGCGACAGCACGTGGGCGGGTGACGGAGCGCGAGCTGCTGCAATTACGCCATATTAATTTGAGTGGCCTGTCATTTGTGGTCGTTAGAAATTTCGCTCTAGCACCATTAGTCGTGTGTGTGCTGTTGCTATTGTTGTTGTTGTTGTTGTTGTTAGTGTTGCAACTGTTGATGTTGCCGTGATATATTTAATGTTTGCCACCAAATTTAATTCAATAAAATTATTATTTCCGCCAAAATGTCAAATACGCACGAGAATCGCGTGATTTCATTAACGCCAACGCGACAGAATGAACTCAACTAACACAAAACAACGTGGCCGACTGACTGCTTGCTCGCGCTGCTGTACATTCAGCTAAAAGGTGTGCAAAACGGAAGTTGTCGATTTCATTAGCTTCTTCTTACTTTTATTATCCCCTATTAACTCCGTGCACGCATTTGACTCGCTTCGAACTGCTGTTGCGAAAGGCGGCAGAATGGTGCGATTTGCGCTAAGCGGATTTTCATATTGTCACTTAACCGTTCGAAATGTGTTTCCTTCAACTCTAACGACGAAATTCACTGCCGAACGCCGCGTGAAGCGTCCTTTCGCGTGCGCCTTTCAAACACAACTGCCACTTGTTATCCTGTCGCCGACACTCGTCTGCTTTCTGTGTGCTTCGCAATGCCTTCGTGCATTTCGCCCAGTTTTGCACTCGGCAATTATCGCGCTACTACTGCTGCTGTTGTTGTTGTAAAATGCTGTTAACGTTTGCGCGTTGGCCATTAGGACTCACCAATCGAGTGAGAAATTCACCACAGTGGCGCGTAAGTCTCCCTAGAAAACCGTTGTGAATGGGCCAAATATTTATTTTTGGTTGTTGTTGCTCTCAGTCTCTCTTCAAATGCCTTTTTCTTGGGCATGTACGGTGCACGTGCTGGTTTTGTTATTGTTTTGTTTACGTTTGACATTCCACTGCACTTCCACATCCTTGGAAGGTAAAGAATTTCCATTGAAGCGGCGGCACTGTGCGATGTTTTTGATAGCATGAACAATTCAGAGCAAAGCCCAAAGCCATCAGAATGAAATGGTTAGTAGCGTTGGCTCAAAGGCAGCCAGAGGATTCGGAGTTTTTCATGGCAGTTTAAGTCACATCTATATGCAATAATTTATTATTAAGGATTACATTTTGATTGGAATAATTTATAGTTAGGTCCCAAAAGAAATACAACTGTTAACCCTTTCGGTACAGGTTTTTACTGGGGAAAGTTAAAATTTTAAATTTTACGTCTTAGGCTTCTATGTGGTCATATTAGCAACATTCCATAAGAAATTTTTTAATTTTTATACTCGGACCCTGTATTTTAGAGTGTTTTTCTATGAGAGCAACCACATCGTTGTGGCTGTAATAATTACTTAAACATAAAACTTTTTATGCATAACGAAAATTTGAATATTTCTTCATTTACTTCAGCCAAAATTAAAAAAAAGTATCTAAATTGAAAGAAAACGTCAAATTAAAAAGTTATCTAAAGCTTTCTGCTTCTTCTTCCTTTACTATTTCGAGATATACTATTAAAAAAACGTGTATACTTCTCTTCTTTAAACTTAAATATTCAGTTTATTAGTTTTGTATTTTTCCTAAAACTTCAAACTATTCTAAAGACCAGCAAAAGAAATGTATTCTTGCAACCATAGAGGATGCAGACGTCCACAAAGTAGCATGTTGCCATATGGCATTAAAATAGTGAAACGGTTAACGGTTCTCGAAAGTCTATGCTGCCGATAAAGACTGAATTTTCGTTGTTTATTGATTTGTCTATAGACATTTGAATTGGGGTTATATACTTCTTAACCCTCTAGTTCCCAAGTTTTTAATCTTGTTAAAAAAATTACCAGTGATAGTTTTGTGGTGGAGAAGTAATGTTTGTTCGGGGAAAATTTCATGTCAATAGGAGGCGTGATAGAGGGTGTAGAAAGTAGAAGGCCTAGAGGCCTGCTTGGGAAACAAAGCCAAAAAAAATCCCATATGAAAATCTTTGTTTTAATTAATTTAAATTTTTAATTTTTTTTAATATATGTAAACATGAATAACTGGTAACAGTTTCAGTTCATACGCCTAATAGACAATAAATAAAAAGGGGTAGGGCTAAGGCGAGGGGTAATGTGTCGTGGGGTAGTTTATACACTGCTTTTGGGGGGTGTATAAACTAGGAAAACTAAAAAAATAGGTATATATGGCGGTTCTTATTTTTTTTTAATGCCTTGTTATCTTTTCACTCAGATGTCGACAAATCTACTCCATGAAATAAAGGACTAGGGGAGACTAGTTCTCTCATCTACCCCCACGGACTACGCCTTAGTATAAATTTTTGCAGTGACATGATCTTTTTTACATTGCGGTGTATCAAAATTTCGGTTCAAATAGAAAAATAATGCTTAAATAGCGAAAAAATATCATCAATGGCCGTTAATTATTTACGCTTTTCATCCCAAGCAGGCCTACAGACACGCTAGGGTTCGGGTTAGCTAGGAGGAGTGTAACAACTTTTTTTCACAATTTTTTTTTACTTTCTCAAAGAACATATTAACAGCTGCTCACCAGTAATTTTTTTAGTTTTATTGAGGCTCACAATTTATTTAAAATAATTTTTGTTTTTCACACAGTTTCAAAAATAATTATTTGCTTACTTTCTCACGAAACTTCAACTTTGTCTTACAATTACTGCCATTGTGCATGTGACAGCGTTAATTGACTACATTTATTTTATAAAATGGAGATTCCCCTTTCCATACGTAAAAAATAAGCTAAAAAAATCATAAGGTGTAATTTACAGAATTTTTTTAAGCTTAGGATGTCTACAGGCCTTCTTGGGAACTAGAGGGTTAAACATTGAGTACGTTTTCAAGCTTTTTTATTAATTATTTTATCAGAATATTCAAGGAGAAGAAATCTCCGCAAACTTTGATAATAAATTGATAGTTCAAGTTAACTTTTTATTAACTAACTTAGCTAAGTTATTATTGATTATAATCCGTAGCAGTCACTTCTCAGCACATTTAAGCTTAATTTCTTAAACCTTTCTCGGGCGTAAAGAGAATACAATGAAAGTGGTCCTTTGTCTCATCGAACTCTCCTACAGGATACAGCGTACTGTCTGATGTGCCTTCCTTTTCTATGTATTTTGCCCACAGAAAATGGTTCACTGTTAGGCCCACCAACTCCCTGCAATTCCTCCTGCATAGAGATAGAAGAAACCGTCAGCGTTGGTCTGAACTGACGAGTAGCATAAGTTCATCCTTCTGCATCCTTCTGCAGCGACCCATTTCTTAACTCTGGCTTTGATAGTAGCGAATGGAAGTGACAAAAAATATTCAGGACCGATAAGTGCAGCCTCAAAGCTCTTCCTAGCTAAGGAGTCTGTGCGCTCATTACAAGATTTGACTATGTTGGAGGTGGTTAAAAGGCTGACAAAGGCAGCGAAAGCCATTTTTCTGTCACTTCTGAAACAAATTAATTTGCCTCTTCACATACTTTCCACAACATAGTTCATTGCCTAAACTCGACGGAGTTTAATTTTGAAAAACAAAATACTCTTTGGTAGAAATATTCCCATGCTATGAAAGGGGGGGGGGCTAGAATATTATGTTGTATACTTAGAGATTTTGAAATCATCCTTTTATCCAGGGACATAAAATTCAAATAAAAATTTTACGTAGGTCATAAAATCTGAATAATTATTTAAGGGGCATTAAAAACTTGGTGGAATGAATTATCCCATTAGTCGAGGATTAAGGATTAATTAATGCATATTAGACTGAAATACAGATAAATGGATATAGACAACAAAGAACAGTCTAGTCCCACTGAATTTGGCGAAAATAACAGAGCCTAAACGTTGTTCGGTCCTAGAGCCATGCGTGAATATACGGGAACAGAGATTGCCCGGCTCATTCTCAGGATTTGAACATAAAAGAACCTCTGGCAGCAATACATTGTATTACTTTTCTTGTCGAGTCGAGGGACTAAGACAAGATCGCTGAATCGCTATCGGTGCCTGCACCATCGTCCAATGTTGGACCGCCGCCATATCAGTGATTACTGGGCTTCAACCTACGGATGAAGGGTCTCTCCTTGCATGAGTATATTAAGTGTTCCCAGATTCACAAAGGCATCCAGTGACGGGCCAGAAGTAGTCGGAAAATAACGCTGCAGTTTGAAAAATAATCATTCATTGCATTTGCTTCGTCGTTTTGTTGAGATGAGTTGATTTAAATTTGCAGTGGGAAATGGGTATTTTCTTTTCGTATTTTCATTCTTGACCTCCGCTAGAGAGAGTGTGCTCATTCAGACCACCAATGGGTGATGATGGATCTTATCATAGTTGTGTAGATCCATGGAACATTATTACCGATATTATCCCACATTTTTTCAAAGACATATTTACACTGCCAGAAAGCTAACTAGCTTTCGATGTCTTTCGTTGAACGTGTGATTTCCAACGAAATTTGTCATCAAAAATGTATTACTCTAGGCGAATCTTTAACCCTGCAATGCAATGAAATAGTTTAATTTTCAAGCGCTCATATTCAGTTCATGTCATAAATTATGCCGCAAGCAGAGACATTTGATGTCCACACTCTTCTAATAGCGAGATGTGAATGTATTCTGTGTGTGTGTGTGTGTGTATGTATAAACACTTTTCGTAAGCGTATTTGAGCAAGAGAAAATATTTTTCAAGTTTTATGCAAACACACTTACAACGAATTGCTAAATTTGCTGGTTTTTTTGTCGTTTCTTGGACATTTCATTCATTCATTTATTCCGCTGCCAATTCCAGTGGTGAAACTATCTTTGTCGGCAACGCTGGTCAACCAACCTCAGTCACCAACAACTACAAAGCGCACACTTGTGTGTGACGAGCATGTGTGCGTGTGTGTGAATGGCAGTTGGCTGTGTTTGTGTGTGTGTGTGAATATTTGTGTTCTTAAGTGTTTGCATTAAATTTCAGGAATGTTCATTTTCATTTCAATCTCGTACTGATTTTGATTTGGATGCAGCGGCCCGCAGTCGAACTTTGTGGTATTTGCAGTGAACTGTTTTCTCTGGTCAGCGCGGTTACCAACAACCAAAACAACAACAACAATAACAGCAGCTGTTGCTATTGCGGCGCCGTCATTTGGCTCTAACTCGATTTTTGTGTTTCGGTGATTTTGCCTTTAAAAATACGGCCAGCTGCCACGGCTGCGCCTGCTCCACTTCCATTTCGCCTATTCGCCCGTAACGTTTGACCACACTGACTGCACGGCGCAGCGCGCGCCATTTGCCAAACGTCCGTTGCCAGCGAGTTGTGCTGCTTGCAGCTGCACAATCGCTGTGCCGCATTTACCGGCTCCCAACGTACACACACACACACACACACAGCCGCACACACGTGAGCACAGCGTCATTCGGCTCGGCTGCGGTTGTAAATGGCCTGATGGCTTTTGAAGTGTGTTTGATTTGTTACAGCCGTGCCATAGCCGTAGTTTTGATTCCACTCGTTGCACTCGTCCTTTCTGCTCATTTGGGCAGCGCTTGCTTTTGAGCTTCCCCCCTTCTCCCTCCAAATGCTCACGCGACCGCCAAAATAACGTTCGTAATTTAGTGGTCATTTTGTTAAATTAAATTTCAATTCCTGCACACAATTGGCCATTTTTTGATTGAGTTTGTGCTAAACGGTTTTTTGAAGGACACAAGAGCGCCCTTGCCCACACTCACACTCACACACACACACACACTGCATGGCGACGACGACTCACTCAGTTGCGTTTGAGTGCTGGAAATCAATTACGTTTGATTGCAGCGACGCAACGAAATGGAGCATTTTAATTTTCGTTGATTTAATTAAATTTTGTTGAGTTGATTTTTTTCTTTGTTTGTTTTGCTTTATTTTGTTTTGCGTCAGTTATTCTGCCAATTCGTTCCTTGCGAAAACATGCATTGCCTTTATGTCCCTGCAAGACATGACTGATGGGAATTTCAACACATTCAAACGATTTTCATTAAAACCAACACTAATGCAAAGTTTTTTAAAAATTTAAAAATTTAAAATTTAAAAAATTTCCCTCACATTTTGGCAGTTTTTTTCCGGTTGGTAAAAACACATTCGATTGTATTCATTGCGACCATAAAATTACATAAGCGAGAACGAGATAGCTGATGTAGCCATGGTGCGGCACGTTTACAGCGTTACCATAAAAATATATTTTCTACTTTTCAAAATCCCTAAACGAAAACTTCATAGTCGCTTCCTCTCAGCAGGCTGCATTATCATAACAAATGTTATAGTATTACAATCTAATTCCGTAAGTATTAAAATATATGGGTTATGTACGTCTTGAGCTTGTACAAAATTAAGAAAATAACAGGAGTCGAAAAATCCCTAAATAATCAAAAATCCGAAATGGGGTAAAAAATTTCAATATTCACAAAAATTCGAAATGGCAACACTGAGTTGTCAATTTACAAAAAGCTTAAACAATTTTGTGAAATGTTTCGTGAATTGATCTGAATTGCAGTGAACTAAAATTTTAACTTTGAAATTGAAGGCGCTGCTCGAAAGCGAAGAAAAGTATTAATATAAAACTTGTTTTTGAAATAATACAAATTGTCAATTTTGTTAATTATTTGTTCAATGTTATTAAATAAATAAAATAAAACATAAAAAATACAAACATTGTTCCCACATCCCACATTTTATTTTTAATTATTGCTGAAAAACAGTTCGATCAGGACTGATTGTAAAAGCATCATACCTGACTGATCAGTTCTGACCGAATTCAGGTCAGAGCTGATTTTGAATGAGCAGGACAACTATACGTTTGATTAGGTATTAAAAACCTGTGTGTTAGAATGTGATATTACAAAATCACACGTACACAAAATTTCCCATCAGATTTTTCACTGGGCTCTTCAGAAACTGATGAGAATTCTGACTGAATTCCCATCACATATTCCGATCAGATGACTAGTCATATGACTGGAAGTGTTCTTGCAGGGGTTCCATTGCTGTCACTAACACACTGACACATGACTAATAATATTTCAATTGAAATTTTTGCATTAAAACACAACTGACTCTTGCATGCTTTTCAACCAGTTAAAACGAAGAGCCAGGAAAAATCATCATTGCGATATGCAATTTTTTGAAAGTAAATTAAATCCTTTGTTGAGATCAACTCTTCATTTGTTTTAGGATTTGAAATTTTCTATTTAAAAATTCCACTCAGCTCGCTTTTCTCTGGATGTGATTCCCATCTCTCTCCTGAAATCGTCTAATTATTTTAATTCATTATTTTACATTTCAAAGACATTTTAAAGTTATGCAAACTGCACCTCAGAGTGGCACATTACGTACGAGTAACCACAAATAATGAAACAGCTCAATAAAACAACACCAAGCCTCATAACATACATATAAACATAACAATAACAAAAATATGCACAAAAATAAATAATTTGATATTATGATATCACATTTCGCTAATAAGATCCACCTTGTTTCCATTCTATCGCACCTCACTGCACCACATGGCGTATGAGTAACCACATTGATGAACAATATGAATGAGTCAACACAAGTTCTTACAAGCGTCCCATAGAGCCAAAAAATGTAGTAAAACAGACAACAGAAGCACGTAAAAACATGATCACATTATTTTATTTACTAGCCATAAAAACTGTTCAATAGTGAAAACAACAATAACTCTTCATACGAAGAAAAATAGTTAAATTTCTCTCAACTTGCTGTTCTCTGGATATGATATCTCATCTCGTTAATGATATTCTCTTTATGTTATGATGTTCATTTGTAATTTTACATTTCAAAGATATTTTGAAGCTATGTACTCTCCATATACTTTCCTACCGCACCTCACTGCACCACATGGCGTATGAGTAACCATCAATTGGTCAACGCAAGTTCCTACAAATGTCCCATAGAGCCAAAAGATTTAATAAAAACAGCCAATATTAGCATCTAAAATATTATCACATGTTATTAGCCACCAAAACAGTTCAATAATGCAAACAAAAACATGCGTCAAAATAATTAACTCTTTACACGGCAACAGCGAATTTGTTCATCAAATGTTGTTTTTTAGATATAAACCTAAATTTAAAAAAACAGGTATTTTTTTATTTTTTAATATTCTTTTATTTTGTAAGGTTTTTTTGTAAAAAACATTAAAAACAAAAAAAGCAAAAAGCATTAAAACTTGTTTTTTTATTTTAATATGTTTAGTTTTAAATGAAAATTTTTAAAGCAATTAATGCATTTGTTGTAGCATAGTCCTACTCCGCATTTTTCGCAAAGTGTTTGTGTGTTTTTTATTAATAAGTTTTAATCACTTTTGTTTCACTAAAATAAATGCGTGCAACTTTTCGCAAAAACGGTAAAATAAGTGCTGTCAAGTAAAATTTAGCTACTTTTTCCCCCTATTAATGCCAGTATTTCAAAAAAGGAACCTTGCATAGTTGTAATATAGCAAAAAAGAGTCGATTTGATAATTACTTCCGAAATTACGGGCAATTTTACGGTTGGTTGCAGATATGCAACTGTACCGTGTAAAGGGTTAAATTTCCCTTAATTTGCTCTTCTCTGGATATGATATCTCATCTCGTTAATGAGATCCTCTTCATGTTATTCTTTCAATTTGTATTTTTACTTTTTAAAGATATTTTAAAGCTTTGTACCCTCCATATATGAACTTTCCTAGCGCACCTCACTGCACATGGCGCACATGGCACCTCCACATGGCGTATGAGTACCCATCAATATTGGTGAACACAAATTTTTACATATGTCCCATAGAGACACAAGTAAAAACTGCCAACATAAGCACATGAAAACATTATCATATATTATTGGCCACAAAAACGGTCCAATTATGAAAACAACAACAACTCTTCATACGCATAAACATCATAACACCGACATGCACAAAACTGAGAGGAAAAAAATGTCTTCATCACATGCGACACAACGCTTAATTTGCACACCAAAAACTTCCGCATAAACTCGATCGTATTAATGTAACTTTTGTCAACTTTTGCCAACCGCCACACTCGGCTGCCACTAATCTGGATTGGCTGTTGCGCTCGTGTGCGTCGCTGTTTTCGCTTTTTCGGCTCGTTCATGCAATTCTCATTTTGTCGTTGTTGTTGTTTGTTATTGCCAGTGACAATTTTTTTGAGGTCACACGCTGAAGCCGGCCCGACATTGGCGACAATGGCCGGTTTTATATTATTTTTGCCGCCATTCATGCTGTCTGTTGCGTCACTTTTATGGCATTTTCGCAATTCGGAAATCGTCGTATCGACGCTGAAGCAAGGCACGACAGCAGCCGCAGAGGACGCAGCAACGGCGACAATGACAGCGACAGCGGCAGCCAGCGCGCTGATGACTTTTCACCGCAATATAGCAAAACTTTTTTGATTGCTTTGTGTTAACTGCAGCTGTGCGCGAACGAGCAGTTGATTTTCCTTTCCTGCTTAATTTCCCTTTTTTGTTTTTGTTTCTCATTCTTTTTGCCCTTTAGCCGTCCGCTTGCCGCTGCCTTTCAAGTGAAGTAATTGCAGCTGCACCCACATACACAAACATGCCGGCGCACAGTTGGCTGTTGTTGGCGGAGGCAGAAAAACGCTGTAATTAAATGAAAGGAAAGGAAACTATAAAACTTTGACAGTGTCTGTTTTTTATGAGCGCCAGCAAAAATATTTGAATATTTTTTGTGCGCTGTGGCCGAAAAGTGTGGCAATGTAACTACGTCGCAAATGCGCCGCAATAAGGCAACAAAAGCCGCAAACAACAGCAGAAACAACAAAAAACCAACAGCGTGAAACAAAAAACGATAATCACTCATACGTTCGCCAGAGTAGAAAATTAAAATATTTTTTTATGGTCTTAAAGGTTTTTTTTTTAGTTTCTTACTGCAGCAATGCCGTTTGCCATTTTTTGCATTTTTAAAACAATTTTTTTTTAAGGTGCTGCGGCAACGCTTTATTACTAAATCCCTCTTTTTTTGTCTACATGGCAATTTATAAGCCTCGACTGGGCCGAACTTTGGCAGCAACCCATGTCACCCTTCACTGACTCATCTAAATTGCACTGCCATCGCCTAAGTGCAAAGTTTCTCTAATTTTCTTGCACACTTGATTGGTTACTGCCAAAAATTTGTGCAGGACTTTCATCTTTTTCAACCCGCTCAATGCTGCGCACAGCGCGACCGACAGTGAGCGCAGGTCGGCATTGTAAGTTGGGCGTGCAGCGAGTGTTTTCTTTTTTTGTTTTGGTTTTGGTTTGGCGCAACTTTGAGCCGCATTCCGGCTTAGTGGTTTTTGTGGTTGAAAAACAGAAAACTCATTAAAGTTTATTTTGCCAAACACCAGGCAAACATATGCCAGCAGAAATCGAACTTCACCGGCAGTCAAACCGAAAATTGGGAGCCTGCGGTGTGGCGTGCATGGCCAGGCCGCAAATGAGAAGGCCCACTGCAGCAGAAAAATTGTTCGAATTGGTCACTCGAGTGTTAGGAAGCGAGCAGGAGTTGCTTCGACTGTGAAATTCATACTTGAGAGAAATGCAGGAGATGGAGTGTTGTAGTCAATTTGGATGAAAAATAAATTTTGTATTACCACAAAATGTCAGCCGATTGTTTGACTTTGAAAATATTGCAACCATAAAATGAATAAATAAAATTGAGCGAGGCACAGACTCACAACGTACAAGCAAATGCACAATGGTTATGAAAAATATGGATTTTTTTGTTCTTTTTATATTGCAACCATAAAATGAATAAATAAAATTGAGTGAGGCACAGAATCACAACATTCAAGCAGATGCACAATGGTTATGAAAATTATGGATTTTTGTTTAAACATATTTTTATAATTACTATTTTTTATTTGCAATATTTCTTTATGAAATGAGTTTAGTCTTTGAACACAGATTCCTAAAGATTAATTACCAGTGCAAATAAAAAAAATGGCTTTAAATATAACAATGCGAACTTAGAAGGTAAGCAAAAATAATTTGAGAAGGTAAAATAATGTAGGAACTCAAACAAGTTGAGAGAACGTAGAGCACATAAGAGTTCGAAAGCGTTTTCAGCTCAATTAATATTCGATTTATGTTAGCAAACAAAAGAGGAAAATTAAACAAAAGTGAGCTTGGAAAGCGAAAAAATGACCGGAGTCGGGAGAATTTGAAAGCGTCTTCAGCTCAATGTTCGAGTTAAGTTAACCCTTACGCTACAGGTTTTTACTGGGGAAAGTTAAAATTTTAAATTTTACGTCTTAGGCTTCTATGTGGTTATATTAGCAACATTCCATAAGACTTTTTTAATTTTTATACTCGGACCCTGTATTTTAGAGTGTTTTTCTATGAGAGCAACCACATCGTTGTGGCTGTAATAATTACTTAAACATTAAAGTTTCTACGCATAACGAAAATTTGAATATTTCTTCATTTACTTCAACCAAAATTTAAAACAAGTATCTAAATTGAAAGAAAACGTCAAATTAAAAAGTTATCTAAAGTTTTCTGCTTCTTCTTCCTTTGCTATGTCAAGATATACCATTACAAAAACGTGTATACTTCTCTTCTTTAAACTTAAATATTCAGTTTATTAATTTCGTATTTTTCCTACAACTTCAAACTATTCTAAAGACCAACAAAAAAATGTATTCTTGCAACCATAGAGGATGCAGACGTCCACAAAGTAGCATGTTGCCATATGGCAACAAAATAGCGAAAGAGTTAACAAAGAGTTGACAAACCCAAAACGAAAAAAATATAATGCCAAACGCATCAAGCCGGAACACAAAAGTTTATTTTATTCAGAAGATCAGAAAACCACATCAAAACTTATGAACATTGACGTCACAAGTGTTGAGGTCACAAATGTATTCCTATTCCGAAATTGGAATAGGAATAGGAATAGGAATGGATTAGGAATAGGAATAGGAATAGGAATAAAAATAGGAATAGGAATAGGAATAGGAATAGGAATAGGAATAGGAATAGGAATAGGAATAGGAATAGGAATAGGAATAGGAATAGGAATAGGAATAGGAATAGGAATAGGAATAGGAATAGGAATAGGAATAGGAATAGGAATAGGAATAGGAATAGGAATAGGAATAGGAATAGGAATAGGAATAGGAATAGGAATAGGAATAGGAATAGGAATAGGAATAGGAATAGGAATAGGAATAGGAATAGGAATAGGAATAGGAATAGGAATAGGAATAGGAATAGGAATAGGAATAGGAATAGGAATAGGAATAGGAATAGGAATAGAAATAGAAATAGAAATAGAAATAGAAATAGAAATAGAAATAGAAATAGAAATAGAAATAGAAATAGAAATAGAAATAGAAATAGAAATAGAAATAGAAATAGAAATAGAAATAGAAATAGAAATAGAAATAGAAATAGAAATAGAAATAGAAATAGAAATAGAAATAGAAATAGAAATAGAAATAGAAATAGAAATAGAAATAGAAATAGAAATAGAAATAGAAATAGAAATAGAAATAGAAATAGAAATAGAAATGGAAATGGAAATAGGAATTTGAATAGAAATAGAAATAGAAATAGAAATAGGAAGAGGAATAGGAATATAAATAGGAATAGGAATAGGAATAGGAATAGGAATAGGAATAGGAATAGGAATAGAAATAGAAATAGAAATAGAAATGGAAATAGGAATAGGAATAGGAATAGAAATAGAAATAGAAATAGAAATAGAAATAGAAATAGAAATAGAAATAGAAATAGAAATAGAAATAGAAATAGAAATAGAAATATATATAGAAATAGAAATAGAAATAGAAATAAAAATGGAAATAGGAATAGGAATAGAAATATAAATAGGAATAGGAAAAGGAAAAGGAATAGGAATAGGAATAGGAATAGGAATAGGAATAGGAATAGGAATAGGAATAGGAATAGGAATAGGAATAGTAATAGTAATAGTAATAGTAATAGTAATAGTAATAGTAATAGTAATAGTAATAGTAATAGTAATAGTAATAGTAATAGTAATAGTAATAGTAATAGTAATAGTAATAGTAATAGTAATAGTAATAGTAATAGTAATAGTAATAGTAATAGTAATAGTAATAGTAATAGTAATAGTAATAGTAATAGTAATAGTAATAGTAATAGTAATAGTAATAGTAATAGTAATAGTAATAGTAATAGTAATAGTAATAGTAATAGTAATAGTAATAGTAATAGTAATAGTAATAGTAATAGTAATAGTAATAGTAATAGTAATAGTAATAGTAATAGTAATAGTAATAGTAATAGTAATAGTAATAGTAATAGTAATAGTAATAGTAATAGTAATAGTAATAGTAATAGTAATAGTAATAGTAATAGTAATAGTAATAGTAATAGTAATAGTAATAGTAATAGTAATAGTAATAGTAATAGTAATAGTAATAGTAATAGTAATAGTAATAGTAATAGTAATAGTAATAGTAATAGTAATAGTAATAGTAATAGTAATAGTAATAGTAATAGTAATAGTAATAGTAATAGTAATAGTAATAGTAATAGTAATAGTAATAGTAATAGTAATAGTAATAGTAATAGTAATAGTAATAGTAATAGTAATAGTAATAGTAATAGTAATAGTAATAGTAATAGTAATAGTAATAGTAATAGTAATAGTAATAGTAATAGTAATAGTAATAGTAATAGTAATAGTAATAGTAATAGTAATAGTAATAGTAATAGTAATAGTAATAGTAATAGTAATAGTAATAGTAATAGTAATAGTAATAGTAATAGTAATAGTAATAGTAATAGTAATAGTAATAGTAATAGTAATAGTAATAGTAATAGTAATAGTAATAGTAATAGTAATAGTAATAGTAATAGTAATAGTAATAGTAATAGTAATAGTAATAGTAATAGTAATAGTAATAGTAATAGTAATAGTAATAGTAATAGTAATAGTAATAGTAATAGTAATAGTAATAGTAATAGTAATAGTAATAGTAATAGTAATAGTAATAGTAATAGTAATAGTAATAGTAATAGTAATAGTAATAGTAATAGTAATAGTAATAGTAATAGTAATAGTAATAGTAATAGTAATAGTAATAGTAATAGTAATAGTAATAGTAATAGTAATAGTAATAGTAATAGTAATAGTAATAGTAATAGTAATAGTAATAGTAATAGTAATAGTAATAGTAATAGTAATAGTAATAGTAATAGTAATAGTAATAGTAATAGTAATAGTAATAGTAATAGTAATAGTAATAGTAATAGTAATAGTAATAGTAATAGTAATAGTAATAGTAATAGTAATAGTAATAGTAATAGTAATAGTAATAGTAATAGTAATAGTAATAGTAATAGTAATAGTAATAGTAATAGTAATAGTAATAGTAATAGTAATAGTAATAGTAATAGTAATAGTAATAGTAATAGTAATAGTAATAGTAATAGTAATAGTAATAGTAATAGTAATAGTAATAGTAATAGTAATAGTAATAGTAATAGTAATAGTAATAGTAATAGTAATAGTAATAGTAATAGTAATAGTAATAGTAATAGTAATAGTAATAGTAATAGTAATAGTAATAGTAATAGTAATAGTAATAGTAATAGTAATAGTAATAGTAATAGTAATAGTAATAGTAATAGTAATAGTAATAGTAATAGTAATAGTAATAGTAATAGTAATAGTAATAGTAATAGTAATAGTAATAGTAATAGTAATAGTAATAGTAATAGTAATAGTAATAGTAATAGTAATAGTAATAGTAATAGTAATAGTAATAGTAATAGTAATAGTAATAGTAATAGTAATAGTAATAGTAATAGTAATAGTAATAGTAATAGTAATAGTAATAGTAATAGTAATAGTAATAGTAATAGTAATAGTAATAGTAATAGTAATAGTAATAGTAATAGTAATAGGAATAGGAATCACAATGTTACTGTTCTCACTCAGTAGAAAACAGTAAATCTAAGCTCTGAGCTAAGCCCTTTTGTTTTAAATGTGTTTAGATGTGAAAATCTTAAAAAAGACACTGACTTATTCGCTGGTTGCGTCAAACTCAGGCCGACAAAACAGATCACTTAATCGAACCTTTTTCATTCCTTAGACGAAAAGGATTAGTTTTTCAGAGTTCTGAACGTTGACTATGTATCTTTTGTCGACTTCCTTTCTGATAATCACATCCTTCGTCAACTCGGGTAGGTCCTTGTTCTTAGTGCTCCACAACTTCTCTTTGCATTTTCTTCCAAGGCCGAACAACTGCACTACGTGATAAATTTCATCCTCAACAAAAAAAAAACCGAGCCTTAGTCTCATTATTGGACTTTTGTGCTAGTTATGTGTATGTGTGTGTGTTTATAAGCCCGGCAAATATTCAAATGTAGTAGTTCGCTGATATCAGTCTCCTTGCAAATTCAGCACCAAGCCAAGTCTTATCATCAATCATGTCATTCCCAACATTTCCCTTTGTTCTTGTACCCAACTAGGTGTCAGGTTGTTGTACAAATTAATCCTTTTTATGTTGTCTGAACTTAAGCTATGACCACTTGTGTTCTCTGGTGCAATGCGTGCGTCTTTCTATGGAAATCACTATTTAATATTTACAGAATTTAAGAATTGAACCAAACCTACTCCAACTAGCGATACATCAATACCATTTCTCTTGTGTGCCACTTAAGCAAAGGTCGCAAATATTTTGAGTAGAGTTGCATTGTAAATTCCCTTTAACCAAAGCGTTCAGAATGCAACATGAAATGCATTACAAATCTTCTCGAATAGTGTCTTTGCTTTAATGCAGTAAAATATTTAATATATATAAATACATATTTATTCATCATACATATCATTTATTGTAATAACTAATGGAAATAAACGCAACAACAACCAAATGTTGAAATGTTAACAACAGATAAAAGCCTGGCAGCGATCAACTTGGCCATACATACCACTTGTAATTACAGTTTGACAATTTCAACAATGCCAAAAGTAATGCATAACCCAACCCAGACACACACACACACATACAGTTGCATTCATTCCCAAATGTAATGAGTATTTGGTATATGGCAGCGGTTGGCCTGCTGACAGCTGAAGTTTGGTCAATGGCCTCAATAATTCACAATGCAACGTCGAGCTCAAAACTTTACCAAAGACTATTAATGTGTGTTAATGCGCGCATGTGTGTGTGTGTGTGTGAATACTATAGCTATGTATGCAAACCAACAAAGCAACAACGAGATATGACAAACACAATCCTTATTCATAATTGCCGCTTGGCAGCAATAATTAAATTTTCTTTTGCTCGGCAGTGCAACAATGCATCTGCAACATAAACGAACGTTGCGCCTACACAGTGACGATTTAGGCGGCAGCCAGTACATTCACTTGTCAATCGGCATAATTGCAGTCGACTCTTGACAGCTTTAGAAATCTTCACTCAACTCGGCACAGCGCACAGTGTTGCGAGTTCATATAGCGGAACGACAAAAATATAAGCAGAAGAAGAAGAAGGAGTGGTCGTACATAAATGAAATTTGATATACGGCTATCGTATGAGTAAAGAACCTTCTGCACAAAATTTCACTAAAATCGGACCAAAACTTGGACCACCTCCCATACAAACGCATTTGAAACAACTTCATAAGTTGCTCTTAGAGGGTTAAAATCTATGACTGACCCCCACTAATTTTCCCACCTAAATATTTCTTTCGAACATACTTACCCCCTATCTTCAACCCTTAATGAGGCTCCCATACAAAATAATCGTTTTTATAAAGTGCGCTCCCACTGCTCTCAGGTTGCCCCCAGACGTATCCAATGTAAGACTAACACCCATTTATTTTCCACCTTGCCGTTATATCCAACTCTTAAGGATACTGTTATACAAAACTAGTCATTTTCAATGGAACTGGCTCCACGCTTGTAAATGTAGTAAAGTAAGCGAGGAAACATCGTATCTTGGAAACTGCTGAACCGATTTGAATGAGTTATTCAACAATCGTCAACATTCCAGAGTGCACAAAATATGAAATTAATTAATGTTTTAATTAATTAATTAAATTAATTAATGTGCCTGCCATACAAACGAAGTTATGAGGTTGTCAACTTTTGGGTTTGTACGAAGAAAAAATCAAAGTGTATTGTCGAAACTCCATAAATCCATCTATTGCGAATAAAATAGTAATCGTAATTGATTTTCCGAAGTTATCTTCTTATATTTTTCCATCAGCAACAGAGCAAAATATCGCGAATTTTCACTCAAGTTTTCACTGAAAAATGCCAATAACTTGTATTTGCACAAATATGCGTAGCTGAAAATTTTACAGCATAAAATCAATCAATCAATCATAATCAAAAAATTTCGAAATTAATAAAACGTGTTTTTTTAAATCACCTTTAAAATTTTAACTCGGTTTTTGTTCACTTGTTGTCTTTGTTTCATTTTCTTCATCACGGTATTGCTCGGAGGTGAGAATAATCAGCGAAATTTGGTCTTACTAGACCTAAATTTAGTGTCCGACCGAAACATCTTTTTTGGGCCGAAACCGAAATCGAAATTCGGTTTTTTTTTATATTCGGCCGAAACCGAAACAGAAACCGAAACAATTTAGTTGAAATAAAAATCACCATATCAAGCATTTTTTTTCGACAAACGAATTTTACATTAAGTAAATAAATAACAAACAAACAAACGAACATAACATAAATAAAGAAATACTTATTAATAAAAACAATTTATTCATTTTTCAAAAACATAAACATAAAAAAATCACCCTTTCGTACCTTACTCGCTAATATTCAAAATTAAATAATTTATTATTATATGCTAAAAAAAACTTTATTTACATTGGTGGCATCTAAATTACTCATCGTTTCACTATATATCTGCTACACAATAAAATGTCAAAAAATATTCTAGAAAGTTTCGGTTTCGGCCGTTCGGCCATTTTTGGGCCGAAACTGAAACCGAAACCGAAACCACTTATTTGGGCCGAAACCGAAACCGAAACCGAATATTCGGTCCTACACTACCTAAATTATATTAAACTTAAGACAACAGTAAGTTTCGGGACTTGCTCATAATTGATTTTGAAATTTTGAACCACAAATGAATGAATGTTTGTACAAAATTTTTTTCAACGCTGTGAGAGTGTATTTTAAGAGCTCATAACTTCTATATTATCCAATATTTTTTCTTAAAACTTGGGATTTCTCTTAATTGAAGTATTTCAAACAAAACCTCATACTCATTTTTGTGGTTATAACATTGCATTTTGGCATTTTTTTGCACTACTCGCAGCACTGTGCAGCGCTGCTCGGGCGAAACGCAAAACTGCTGCCAATCGAGGCGTGGCGTTTTTGTGCAGTGTAATTCATATCGGTGTCATGCATAAACTATTTGAGAGCACACTTTCGACTTTGTTTAGTCTGTTGCCGCACAGTCGACAAATGCTTTGCGCACAATGTACACAAATTGCACTTTGCTTGGCATTGATTGAAGTTAATTGAATTGCTGATTGCGTAAATGCATTGCCACAGCAACAACAGTCAACAGTTAACACAATAAATACACTGCTGCAACGAAAGCGACTTAAGGCTGACACGAGCGCAACAAAGCGGCCAAGTGTCGAGTTCACAGGCCGCACGCAATGTCAGCAAACTAATTTAAACGCATTTCCTCGCCTGTTGCCATCTCCGATTTCATGCTTTGCCACTTCGGCAGCAAATTAAGTTCTCTAACCGTTGGCACAGGCAACAATTTGGGCAGCATTTAGCAAAATGTGCAAAATTCACACGCGCCTTAAGTTAGCGCAAAATAAAATCACTAAAAATAAACTAAATGCACGCAGCTCTGCCCAATGCTCGCCATAAATACAAACACAAAAAATACACACACACACACACAAAGTAAACAAAATAAAATGAATTCAGCGAAAGAAAAATTTGGGCAGCCAAAGACAGTAAGGGGGAAAAAACAAAACAAAAGCAACAATGACAAAAGCTTTTAAAGTTTAAATAACACAAAGCAAACGAAACGTAAACAATAGCAATAAACACCACAATTGCAGCAACAACAACAACAACAACAATAAACTCAGCTACTTACGGAAGCATAAGTACGAGTACACACAAATATATATAAAGCCATCAACCTAAGATACTTAAAATCGCACACAAAGACCAGCACAACGCGAACATTCTTCCTGTCCGCCCAGCCGTGTTTGAACTGAATTTTGCGCATACAAATCACTCGGCAGCAATTTATGCGATCTTTGTAAAAAGCAACGCAATTGAAATACCTTCAAGACTCAAGACCTTGCGAGCAGGTCAGCATATAGAAACAAAAAATAAAGTAAACAAAGAGATGACAGCTATTTTTCATTGCCCGCACAATGAAAGCGAGAGTTGGACAATTGAAATGAAAACTTGTTGTTTTAATTCTAACACTGAACTTTGCTAATGGAACTTTTGAATCAATTCTGAAATTTTAAGCTTTAGGCAGTTTATTTCTATACTGAGACTTGACAAATTGAGACCTGGCAAATTTCACTGAACCGACAAATTTGCTTTTTTGGTCATTCGTTTGGTCATTTGGTTTTTGGTTAATCAAAATTTTGGCGCACACAGAATTTCATTTTGGCAACTTCTGTATACAATTGAAACCACTCAAAATGCGTGCAAAATATTTGGAATATTTGGGAGAGGTTTGAACCCCCAAAATCTCTTCTGTGCACCACTGCAGCTACCTACAACAACTTTTTAGTAAAACTACCCCTAGAGTTGCCCTTGAGGAAAATTTAGCTGAACTGCAGGATATTCCAAAATATAAATGAGAAAAAAATAAAGAAATCATTTTTCCATTTTTTTAAGTTTTTTAAGGAAATAATTGCAATGTAACTATTACAATGCAACATAAATTTTATTTGTTGATTATAATTATTATTTGCCACAATTCATTTTTACGTTGCGTAATAACTGTTATGAGAAACACATTTTTTTTTCGTTCTCGATAATTATTATTTTGGGATTTTTTTTTTAAGTTGCTTCATAACTTTTATTTATGACTTTTTTAATTTACATTACCAATAACTATTATTTTGAGAAATTGTATTTTACGTTGTTTCATAATTTTTATTTATGTTTTTTTGTGATTTTGCGTTTTAGGATATCTTAAATTTGCTAACCAATACCCTGAAATGTAGATAGGTGTCCTACATGTTAGTCCCTCCTTCCCCCATTCGTTCGAAATGTCTGTTCTAATCAGTGACGTACACAAAAATTGCTGGTGTAAAATATGGTTTCAAAAGGAATTGCGCTCAAAAAACAGTGTTGCATACACAATTCAAACGGGTGGAATTTGTGGTGTCGCAACGGACTCATTTAGAAACCTTAGTGTGTCTCATACAGAGGCAGCCACTATAACCTGCCTACCTACCCACATGTGAGTACTACGCTCAGCATATCTGAGTTCATTATTTATCCTCCCTGTGGGAAATCGGACTGGTCCAAGTCTAGTTTTTCAACTGGTCGCTTGACAGTCATATATGACCTCAGAATCGACTCGTTTTCTTGTAGCAAACTCACCCTTTTAACATGGCGGTGTCCTAGGCGAGGGTCAATTGTCCCCGTCTGCATCCATTTGCAACTAGTCCAAGGTTAGTCCGAAGTAAACCAGTTTTCAAACCAGTTGCAAAGCGACTAGTTTGCAAACTAGTTTATTCTGGATTAGTTATCTAACCACTCGATTTTTATGGGGAAAATAAAACAGTGCATTTTTTAAATAATTATTTTATTTTAAAAATATTTTAAAATTTTTAAAATTTTAAATTTTTTAAATCATTATTTTATTTTAAAAATATTTAAAAATAAAAACAAAAAATCATCGCGAATAAAAAAAATTGTTGGTGCATTTAAAGATGAACTGGAACTGTTTGGGGCCTGATGCAATACAACATCCTGACTTCGCCTGCAATAAATAAATAAATAAATGAATTAATAAATAATTACATAAATAAATAAATAAATATATTAATACACACCTTTCATCTGCCGCTGCAATTCGTTGCTTTACGCAACCACGCAAAATTCTAACTGAAATCATTCAAGACAAAACGTGCATAGAAACAGAAAGTTCGAAAAATGCAAACATTTCTACGTTGTTGTTGTAGCAGAACAATCGCAAGATCAGCCTTAACAGTATTTTGTTGCTTCTCTCACCTCTGTTTCGTTTTTCTCATTTTTATGTGCTCTTTTCGCCTATGAACGCGCACACAGAACGTGAACGATTAGACGCGAACTGATTGACTTCTGCATCCGCTGACAGTCACTTGGACAACTAGTTGTCCAAATGACTACAAAAAACCAGTTGAAAGACCAATGAATTTTGGGAACTAGTTGTCTCAGGTCCGACAGGGCTACAATCCATGCAATTCGATTAGTCGCACTCTTTGCTTCTCCAAGCATGGATTAGTGGCAAGAAAATCATTGGAATGTTGTGCCCACTAACAAAAAATGTACATTGCTCCAACTGCAAGGAACCAAAACATTGCAGGTGCTTCTTCTTTACGCAAAAAGCTGAATGCACTTGAACAGTTGCAACAAGCGAACACGATATCAGTTTAAGC
Organism: Melieria picta; assembly: GCA_964056695.1. Classification (NCBI taxonomy): domain Eukaryota; kingdom Metazoa; phylum Arthropoda; class Insecta; order Diptera; family Ulidiidae; genus Melieria; species Melieria picta. The sequence continues at coordinate 36,058,167 of OZ057398.1, read as the reverse complement.
TTTTCGTACTTGCAGCCGTACTCAAGCCGCTCACTCGACTTGCAGCTTACGGGAGCATCTGATATGTAATCCTAAAAGTATGCACCGGAAATCTCAAAATAGTAGAAAGTTGCTTGTCATTGACATTGGCCTCCTGCTCGAAGATTGCATGCTGTTAAGTTGCAGCACGCTCTCTGCTGCTTCAACAAAAAGCAAACAAAAGAAAAAGAAAAGTTAAAAAAAATAGCTTTAAAATACACTACGCATACATTTTTCAGCGGTGCGGTTGTAATTTAATTTCCTCGAATTTCCACACGTAACTTAATGCGGCTTATCCAAGTGATAAAAATTTATCACAGCTCATGCTTCCTTAACGCCAAAAAACAACAAGCAACAACAACAATAGTGAGATAAAAAATTACAATAAGGGCAACAGTGACAACAAGCAACAGCGATGGCAAGCAACAAAACAACAACAACAACAACAACAACAACAACAGTAGCAACAACAACACGCGTAGACACCTGCGCTTATCGCCATGGGCTGGAAAATACAAAACACTGTCTCTCACACGCACACACACACGCAAATACTTGGCTCGGCTTGTGCTTACGCTTGGTTTATTTATTTATTTATTTATTTTTTTATTTTTCTGCGCGCAGTCAGCGACGACAAATTTTTACTCACATCAATGTCGGCATGTCAGCCGCGCACACACACACACACACGCACGCCAACTGGAGTTAAAGATGCCTGTGCAATGTTGGCGCTTTTGCTTTATGTCCCGCACGCACACACACACACACACGCACGCTCACGTGTGCATATGTATCGCTTTATTTGTATGTTTATTTTCCTTATACGTGGGCTGCTGAGTTTTTCGCTTCCCTCTACTATTTTGCGTATTCAAATATGATTTTACCCCACAAATGTATCTGCGTGTGTGTGTGTGTGTTTGTGCATGAAAGTGGATTTGCGTATTGATTTAACGTCGCAGCGCACGCTTTTCACGCGATTAAGCATCAAAGTCGTTTCGCTTGCAACCGTACTTTGCCAACACATTCACACACACACACACACACACACACATGTACACGCACTCACGTGCATATGAACGCCACTCTATTTACTTTTCACTTGCACGCTCCGCATTCGAACTCTGATTTTTATGCTAATTTAATTTTGTTTATTGACTTGTCGGCTTTGTTGTTGCTTAATGTCATTTCAATGTTTGATTTTCCTTTTAAATTTTCGGGTCTTGAGTATTCACCAATTGGGCCCATTTCATTTGTCAACTTTTGTCAATTTATTGAAACGGAAAAAAGGATCAGCTAATTGATTTGCATCTCATAAACGGCTAACGAACTGTGCAATCTGTGGCATTTGTGCGTTTGCTTGCCATTGCCGAGACCAAATTTTTGTTTAACCATTAAATTAAATGTGGCGAACGTTTAAAAGCCTTTCAGTTGAATTAGTCTCTTAAATCTCAAAATGAGTTCATTCGCTTGAATCAGAAAGCGTTGGCCTAAAAGTGTGCAAAATTGTCTTATCATTTTGAGTGCGTTCGTGGAGATAAAGAATATACAACTTTTTCTTATCACAAATGTAAAATAAAACAATTTGACTTCTTAATGTTTATGAGGCTTAGAATAGGCAAGAACCTAGACCTCAAAAAGCTGTAAAAGCGGTACTATAGCACTGAGCCATGGCCTAAGAGCCAAGCCTAATCCACAGTTTGCATCTCCTATAGTTTGCATACCCCATAAGTACCGCAGTCAGCCAACTCAGAGTTCTTCGATTTAGTTCAAGAAACTGCTTGACTTTTTACCTCCTGGCTCTATAGAACTCCGTGTCCGATCTTCTCTTAGTTTAGTTCCTCAGATAACTCATAAAATGTTGCTCTTTCTCAAAATGTCCTCTAAACCATATCAGAATCACCTCGAGTTCACAGGCAGAGTTGAGTTGAGTTTATGGACGTATTCCAAAGCTCAAATTCAAAGTTTTCCTAACAATTTTTAAAATTTTTGAATCAAATGAGTGAATCGAAGCAAGTGCATAATTTTAAGGCATTTCCAATAGAACTTGTTTTCAATTGGAATATTGAATCGATGACTTATTAAAGAAAGCTGAATGAATGAATAGGAAGGATTTATATATTTATTCATTCATTCATAAACAAATTAGAGCCAAAGAACACTGGGTGATAACTTTTGCGCCACCCTGTACAGAAATATGTAAAACAAACCATTAAATTCCAGGGACTTAACACTTTAGTTCCCAAGAAGGCCTGTAGACATCCTAAGCTTAAAAAAATTCTGTAAATTACACCTTATGATTTTTTTAGCTTATTTTACACGTATAGAAAGGGGAATCTCCATTTTATAAAATAAATGTTGTCAGATAACGCTGTCACATGCACAACGGCAGTAATTGTAAGACAAAGTTGAAGTTTCGTGAGAAAGTAAGAAAATAATTATTTTTGAAATTGTGTGAGAAACAAAAATTGTGAGCCTCAATAAAACTAAAAAAATTACTGGTGAGTAGCTGTTGATATGTTCGTTGAGAAAATTAAAAAAATTGTGAAAAAAAGTTGTTACAGTCCTCCTACCTAACCCGAACCATAGAGTGTCTGTAGGCCTGCTTGGGATGAAAGGCGTAAATAACACTGTGTGTGAAATTTGCCCTCAAAAATTTAGACATGGGGGGGACCTACTGGGTGAGTTTTCTATAGGTATACTGAGTTGAGATCCACCAGCCGTTTGGTAAGATTGGCTCTAGTTTATGAGAAATCCGACTTTGAAGTTTGTCGATATTCGAAACGATTTTGGACTTACTTAAGCGACAAACTGGACTAACATGAGCAAACTTTAAAGTCGGATTTCTCATAAACTAGAGCCAATCTTACCAAATGGCTGGTGGATTTCAACTCAGTATACCTATAGGAAACTCACCCAGTAGGTCCCCCCCCATGTCTAAATTTTGGACTTGCACAGTGTAATTAACGGTCATTGATGATATTTTTTCGCTATTAAAGCATTATTTTTCTATTTGAACCGAAATTGTGATACACCGCAATGTAAAAAAGATCATGTCACTGCAAAAATTTACACTAAGGCGCAGTCCGTGGGGGTAGATGAGAGAACTAGTCTCCCCTAGTCCTTTATTTCATGGAGTAGATTTGTCGACATCTGTGTGAAAAGATAACAAGGCATTAAAAAAAATAAGAACCGCCATATATACCTATCCCGATTTTTTTAGTTTTCCTAGTTTATACACCCCCCAAAAGCAGTGTATAAACTACCCCACGACACATTACCCCTCGCCATAGCCCTACCCCTTTTTATTTATTGTCTATTAGGCGTATGAATTGAAACTGTTACCCGTTATTTATGTTTACATATATTAAAAAAAAATTAAAAATTTAAATTAATTACAGAAAACAATTTTCATATGGGATTTTTTTGGCTTTGTTTCCCAAGCAGACCTATAGGCCTTCTACTTTCTACACCCTCTATCACGCCTCCTATTGACACGCAATTTTTGTCCCCGAACAAACATTACTTCTCTACCACAAAACTATCACTGGTAATTTTTTTAACAAGATTAAAAACTTGGGAACTAGAGGGTTAACTACTTATTATGTGTTTTAAGAAAATAATTGCAATGTAACTATTACAAGCAACATAAATTTTACTTGTTGATTATAATTATTATTTGCGACAATTAATTTTTACGTTGCGTAATAACTGTTATGAGAAAATATATATTTTTTTCGTTCGCGATAATTATTATTTTCGGATTTTTTTACGTTGCTTCATCATTTTTATTTATGACTTTTTTATTTACGCAACCGATAACTATTATTTTGATAAAATTTTTTTTACGTTACTTCATAATTTTTATTTATGATTTTTTGTTATTTACGTTGCCAATAACTTCTATTTGAAAGCAAATTTTGTTTACGTGGCTTCATAACTTTTATGAAAGAATTTTTTTTACGTTGCCTTACCACATTTTGAGTATGAATCGATTTTTAATTGTTTAGTTGTTGGTGGAAATTAGGTTTCTGCAGTTAGTTTCCGTTTATCAATTTTAAACAATTAAAAATCAATTCATATCCAAAATGTGGTAATTCAACGTAAAAAATTTTATTTTTCAAAATAATAGTTATCGGTAACGTAAATGAAAAAAAAATCATAAATAAAAGTGATGAAGCAACGTAAAAAAATGTTCTCAAAATAATAGTTATCGGTAGCGTAAATTAAAAAGGTCATAAATAAAAGTTATGAAGCACTGTAATAATTTAATTAATAAATAATAATTGACTGGCACGACAGCCCGCTTAGGCTAGACTAAGGCCTAGCTTCCCGCAACCACCCGTGTTGTGCGTGTGAATTTGTACGCGGGTGGAAGGGACCTACAGTTTTATGCCGGTTCCGAACGGCAGGTTGGGAGGTTTTTCATAAGCAATTTTTACTGTCAGAGGTTTGCCATTTCCAGCTGAGAGGACAGCCACCGAAAGAGAAAACGAGTTTTCCCGTTATTTTTTTTTTTTTAGGTGTTATTACAGGCAGTATTTGAACCTGAGGTTGCTGCCTTCGACTCGCGGTCCAACGCACTAACCAACTGAGCCACGGCGGCTGCCAAGCACTGTAAAAAACAAAAATTCCAAAATAAAAATTATCGACAACGAAAAATATACTTGTTAAAAATATTTATTACATGATAATAGTTATAGGCGGCGTAAAAAATTGTACATATGTACCTTTTTTTTGTATTGTACATTAGAATCCACTTAGAGTAGAAATAAAAAATCTCAACAGACAAACAAAAGTCTGCATAGCCTCATAAGTCATGTGTTGCTCGGCAGAGTTGCCACCAGCAACGGCTTTCGTTGTTTAATATAATTTAAATACAAAGTTAAATATTCAGAACTGTTAAGAAAAGTCCAAAACCAAAACATATTTGTTTATGTTTGTATGTTTGCATTATATTTGTTTGATAATTTAAAATATTCATAATTCATACATCTCTTTATATCTGAAATAATTACCAATAAGTAATAATGAGTGCTCTAAACATTAATTCTACTTTATTATTAACCCCAACATCATTAGACTTCAAGTCTTGAAGTGCTCACAAAAGGCGCTGGGCACTTGCATTATACTACATCCGATATCTACATACATACAAATAATATTTAGTTACTGCACACCTTCGCTTGATTTCTGTCATTTTTCCACCACTCATTGGTTGCGTCATTCGCCGTCCGCCGTGCAGCATCGCTAACTTCGTCGACGACTTTTAGCGTTTAATTTGAAGTTAAATTTTATGTTGTTAGTTTTTCTTCTTTGACGCTCGCGTTCGCTCTCACTCTGCAGTGAAAACTCTCTCACTTGCGTTTTCCGCCAGTGCAGCAAATTGTCCTACTGCTGTCGACATCCGGCTGGTTGCTGTACTTCCGCTCTGATACAACTTTATGGCTACTTGCAATTTTCTGCACTGTTTTTTTTTTCGTCTTCATTTTGCTTCATTTCTTCTGCTGCAACTTTCTGATATTATTTTTGTTTAAAGTTGCAGTACTTTACAATTTGCCGTCGACTTTCGAAAGTCAACAGTAACAGCAACAACAACAAAAAACAACAGCGGATAGTGCAGTAAATAAAAATAAATATTATATGTACATAGATTGCATTCTCAGCGGTGCGCTACAGTGGGCATTTTTGCTACACAGTGAATTCTGTGGAAGAATGGAGAGTTGGGAAATAATTCTTAAAACTATCTCTGACGTATTTATGACTTTGTACGTGAATGGTAATGAGTAGGAATGGAAAGTTGATGAAGTTGATGATGAAGATAAATATATGCCCAAGGAATCGACACTATGTTTGAAAGACGTTTGTCCTTAGTATTGCTTTGCAATAAAAGCGACTTTGAAATACATTCATAAACTCAATAGGTGTGGTCTAAAAAATAAGAAAACTCGTAGGTTAGAGTCACCCTGTAGCGAGAGGGCAAAGAAAGCAGCTAAGTTATGGTCGGAAATGGATTTTAGGGGAGCTGAACCTAGGATTGTATTAAGCAATTCGAAGTCATTGGTTAACAGAGAAGAGGGAAACCATGATCCTGATGGAAGTAGTACAAAGTTGGTCTTGGTGTAACCAACTGGCCATTACCCGGTAATGGTAGTTATGGCCAATTAAGTTTGAAAGTAAGAAAGTAAGGACAAGTCGGCAAGTGGTCGAGACACTAAGAAATATGGATAGGGAATACTGCAGATAATTTCAATCGACTTTAAAGAAGTAATAAGACAATCAAATCAGAAAGGTTTTTGATGTAAATAAGAGAGCTTTGATATGGCCGACAAGACAGGTGTCAAAAGTATGCGACTTACCACAAAACTGTAGCGTAATAGCAAAAGCAGTGGTAACATGTAAGTTTTGCACGCAAGCTGACCATATTTTAGCAAACAACTTTTCGTTTCGTGCGAAATTTAAAAAGCCACTTTTTAACAACCATTAACTTTCACATATTTTACTTTTGAACTTCATAGTTTATGAGGACAAATGTTTACAAAAAATCAATACAATACCCATAGATACATTAGGATGTGTGTTGTCCATCTAATAGACACAAAAATCAAGTCACTATATGTTACATACAAATTCTTGGCTGTTATCTTATACTCGTTAATGTTGTTCGAAAAAACTGCCCATGGTCACCTTTGTAAAGCATTTTTGTTTACGTTTTGGATGCTTCTGTTTTGTTTTATTATTTTGCTGTTTAGCTTGTTTTATTATTCAAGCAATATTGTGTCTGCAGGAAGTCTGCGGATTTTCACATTTCGAGTGCAACAATTCACACGCTAAATAAAATTTTGTGTTGCAAAAAAGTATTCACAAAATACTTTATTCTAAATAATTAATATTAAATTAATTCACTACATTTATTGTAGTTTTTCCTCATTAGCTGTTTCAACTGTTTTAACTGGTCATCACATAATGTTGGTTTTTTATTTCAAAATGTCTTGCATTTAATTTTTCTTGTGTATTTTGGCTGAAAGCCGTTTTGCTACCTAACATATTTGGCCAACAGATTTTATGCTCTTATTCAACCAGCTCATTCACATATTTAGTTTGCATTTCTGACCCACCGGTCAAAGCCGAGCCAGGAGCCTCTCACTTTGGCAAAAACTTCTGCTATATTTTATCCAGTGTTGACTTAAAAGTTTTTCATAATATTTTCTTTATAACTTTGGGAGTTTAGTAAACCAAGTTGTGGTTTACTAGGTTTACTTTTTTATGGCACACTTGTGTCAAGTAGCATATTAAAATAAATAATAATTTTAATGCATTGCCTGAGGCATTTGTAAGAAGAAGAGGTAATAAAAATTAATGTGTATAGTAAATGCATGCAATTTGCAAACTACACAAATTCAGTGAACTTAGTTTAGTATTGATTAATTTTTCATCAAAAAGGGAAAATTGTAGTGAGTCGCATATTTCTACTATATATATATTTTATATATTTTATACTATGTATATATTAATATTTTTCTAGAAAACAATGCAATAATTTTTCTTCTTCTTTCTTGACAACAACACTTGATTCATATTAACCTTGTTAATTTTTTTGACTTGAACCAGTGACTTTCTTATCATATATATGCTTTAGTTATATATTAACCCAGCCGCATGCACAGATCTTCATTTTAAGGAGAGTTACGTAAACAACTTTTAGGCCCAATACCATTTGAGCTCATATTTACAACCCGAAAGTTTGTAAGAAACAAAAATTTGGGGGATATTTTACCCCAAGAATACCTCTTGCGTGCAACACTGTGCTAACCCCATGAACTCCCGATGACTAGGCACAAACTTCATGAGGACAAACAGGGACCCACTATGTAGTTTGCTGCAGCAAATCTTCAAACAGGGTGTGACTTTTTGTCGTATACCAGATTCTATGAATATTTTGCACCTTCTGAGTTAAAAATAAACCCATATGCTGATCCTTAATCTAAATCGGAAAGCTCTGAGAGTTCCATCTACCATAGTACTGCTACAGGAAAACATCAGCAGACACCTGGCATGGTGCAACCTTGCTGAGGAAGTTACCTCCAGATTATGGTTCGAGGATTTGGGGACATTTAGCCCCCTTCTGCTTTGATACCACGATTTGCACGACCTTTTGAATCGCTTCAACATCAGGATTGTCCTTTCATCGACACATTCATTTTATTATATCACATTTATTTTATTTTATTTTAATTTATTTTATTTTATTTTATTTCATTTTAATTTACTTTATCGATCATGTCAGTGATGGATAGGCCGTCAAACCTTTTATTTAACCCTAGAAGGGTAACCTTCGTCGATTCGACGAACACCACATACATTTCTTCAAATGTCTCCTTATTCTCCGATCTGATTGCTTTCTCTTTTCGTGTGATCTCAGTTGGCGATGTGCTCTCGCGATACACACACATTTTGCAGAACGAATAGAAAAACAAAACTAGTCTTCGTCGAAACGACGAAGATTACCTTTAACGTGACTATTTGCAATTGAATACGAATACTGCACATTGCATTTCAGTATTTCAAAATGTCTCGAAATGCGGGGTTATCGGTTGAAAAATTGTTGGAATTGGTTAATAAATTAATCATTACTTAGTTAAGTTAATTAGTTAGTTATTTAATTAGAAACAAGTAAGTGAGTTAAATAGTTAATTCTTAATTCATCTTAAAAACTCAGTCACATGTATTGATTATTTTGCTTTTTATTAGTTTTTTAAGGAATTATATTTGGTTGTCTGTCTTCATGGAAAAGCTATGTTTTGTTCTTCACTTTATTTTAAATTTAATTAATTTTTTATTTTTATATTCTGATCTCAAATGTAAATAAATGTACCGCAACACAAATTACTTAAAGATACACAAATAATTTTTTTAAATATTGTTACGAAAATGACTTCTCTAAGTTCGTTTTGGATTGTGCTTGAAAATAAAACAACTTCATTTATGGTATTCAGCGCAAACGCAGTCAAAAACCAACAATCGCTTTATTTACAAATTTACACTTGTTACTACTTTACACTACTACTATTGCATGTTCCCCGTTTGCTTGCCCAACACAGACTCAACCCTCTGCGCTGCCACTGCTGCTTTTTATACCTGGGGTGGCTTTCCATAATTCGATATCGAGCAAATGCGTGTATCGAACTATCGTTTTTGCTTTCCGTAACACAAAATGTTGTCGTGTCGTATCAAACGTTCGATACAAACAGCTCGATACCAATTTTACTCTCGTTTTGCTTTTGCTCCGTCGCAACCGTAACAAAATGTAAGTATGAAATTTGATATTTTTTGGATTTGGATAAATGTTTTTAAATTTGTTTAGGAGTCAACAAATTGTATTTAGAGTTGAAATACTCTTTACACTGCTGGCGGTCTGTGTTAGAGTTACTCCATTGGCTGCATACATTTTGTTCCATTGAGGTTGATGTCTGCCGAAAGATTTTTAAAGAGTGCTGGATCCCATGGCAGATGAGTGTGCGCCTCCCGTTTGCCACTGATAACCTCCACCCGCTAGCATCTCTAAAGTGGCGGCTAATCTTTGTGAAGGAGGAATGTATGTACTTCTCATACCATTCCTTAATTGTATGGCATTGAGAACGTACATAAATGCCTCCTTGCTCAAACGGTACCTTTGTTGGAAGCTGTGAAATGGAAATTGTACAAACAAATTTTCTAAAATACCAATTTAACTTTAACTCTTAATCTTCGTCTATTGATTGGAGTTTCACGACGAAACTCCTCCAAAAACAATAAATACCGCCAATCGTACATTTTTATTCCCGAAATTTTTAAATTTGTTTATTTTCACTTGTCAAATTTTCTTCGTTTTGTTTACTTCCCGCTGCTTCTGACAGCTCCAAAGTACTTTTCACACACTTCCCAAAAAATGAAAACGAGAGTTCTCATATCGAGTTACGAAAAGCGAAACTGTCTCGTTGAGCGTTCGATATCGAATCGATGTGTCGAGCCAACGATGGTCGAGTATCGAATTACGGAAAGCCACCCCTGTTTTCTTATCGCGCCGATGTTTCTTGCACATTCTAGTAGTACTCTCTATTGTTCTAGTTAGCACAGCCCATCACCTTCGCGAACCATCCTTGCCATATCGGAATTATAGCCAACCGGCCGTACTTCAAAGTGCATGCCTAAAAGTATGCTTGGAAAAGCATTCATGCACAGCACAGAGTGCCTCATCGTTGCAATATATACGGTGCGAATTATTTTAAAAAAATGTCTAAGTATAATTATATAATGAAGTTCTGAGTTTAAACGATTTTTAGTTCTTCCAAAAATCAAAGTTGAATACGACTTCGTCGATTCGACGAAGATTACCAACAACGTATGTAAAATATGCTTACCCTTCTAGGGTTAACGATTCCTGAATCCTGAGAACACCAAAACAAAAAACCATGAACAATAATACCAAATAATTTGAATCCTACAAACCATCTATTGAACACTTTATTAGAAAATTCACTGACCTCATATCGTTTCCAACCTCAAAAATGTTCATAGAGCTGTGCTCAACTGACAGAAAACAACTGCAGAACAAATATTATTCGCAATGTGGACAGCTGCCTGGACATGGATAGAATATTATTGGTTCTCTGCATCGTGTGACAGCAGCAAATTGCAGCTAAACTTCAGTCGGAAACGGCCATGGACCAGCAAGCAACAATCCAATTTAAAAGTTTTGCCACTTTTGCAGCAAAACGTCTTATGATGTCTTACTATAAACGTAGCACAGCGCGAACCACGACTGCTGGCTAGTCGTTGCAGCAGCAGTTTGCAGTTTGTTGTTGTCTGAACTATGCAAAAATTATGAAAGTTTATGCCGGTGCAATCAAGTTGCAGCGTCGGCGTGTAATAATTGCGTAGAGCACAGCGACAACTCACTGGAACGAGTATCTGTTTGTTGCAATTTAACTTGAAAAAGTTTATGTTTGTGTGCGTAAATCTTTTCGAATAGCAGCAGGCAATAGTCGGCATCGGCGTGACACATTTAACAAGCTTTTGATGCAATAATTGGTTGTTATTGTATGACAAAAGTGTGCATTAAGTTTTGATTTGTCGATTCACTTACTGCAAACCAACCAGATGGACAGAAAGTAGCATATATGGATCAATGTTTACACACACACACACACACTATCAACTTCTAAAGACCCCCATCAAGTTTTTACACATTACTCACAACAGTGGCTCTAATCTTTAGAATTCTCAAATGGTTTTTTATGTAAACTCATTGCATTCATTGAAGATTAAGTTGCAAACCACAAGTGCCAGCCGCCAAGTTCCGATCGTCTTAGGAAATTTCTGTTCAACTCTTTTACTCATCTTTGCTTCCGTACACTTTGTAGCTAATTACTTTAGAAACCTTCTCCAATTGAGTATAAAAAGTGTGTGATAACGATTAAACTTTAGTCATTTTCACAGTTTCCGTGCGTGCAGTTCAGCTCAAGTACTGAGGACTTGTCCCACTCGCATCAAGTGTCCAGTTGTCCTGCAGTAAGATGAAGTTCCTGGTTCTGTTTAGCGTTCTGCTGTTGGCAGTCGCCGCATCGCCGATAAGTGTCCCACAGTCACTGCCACCAAATGTTCAGCCTTTGAGAAGTGTGATTTTAGTGCAGCCAGTAAAGACAAAAACGCACAGTGCAGATTGGAGAACCACGGCAAGGCCCTGGTACCAAGGACTCGTCAATTGGTTTTCAGTTTGACATTTAAGTATTTTATATTTAATGTTAAAATATTTTTTGTTATTTACTCGTATGTGTAATTACGCGATAGGCATATTAGAAATTATTTTTAAAAAATACATCAAATTTTTTTAAAGTATTTAGCTGTGGAATGTGCAAAAATTTAATTTTATGAACCGATTTTTTTAGAACTCAACATTTTATAAGAAAATTACTGAAAACTAAAAAATAATAATGTTATTGGTTCATAAACTCTAAATCGTTTAATTTTTAAGATCAGTTTTTTAAATAATTTAAAAATATTTAAAAACAATTTAAAAACATAAAACACCAATTTTTATTTACACTTGCCTAAGAAGTGTGCATACGACATTTGAAGTCGCCACGCCTCTTTGTTAGAGTTCTAGAACTAGTTTACTTTTGAACAGTTTTAGCTTAAAACGGGTTAAATAAATTTTGCATCAATATTTTTTAATTACAGAAAAATTACCTAATATTTATGGAAAAATACAAAAATATTGATTTTATTTAACCATTATTAAAGAAATAGGGATCAAACGCGCCCAATTCGTAGACTTCAATTAGAAAACAAACTTTCCCTAATACATATTGCTGCTGATGATTGGAAATTATTTTGGGAATAACAGTAACATTTTTGTAATTTGCTTTGAATTACTTCTAAAAATATTAATTTGTTGATGCGTACTTAAATTAAACCCATAAATCAATCGTAGCTTTTGCTATAAGATGACAAATAGGTGAAGTTGCTCTTAGGCAACTTTGCGGAGGAAAGGGTTAAGTAAAGAAAATTTATGATTTTTTTTTGTTATGGCGACTACTTGAAATTGGAACCAGAAATCGAGCATCGTTTCTGATTCGCAGCGGCCTCCAAGTCACATCTAAGTATTTAAATATGTACCTGTCTGTAGTTCCATCAATATTTCCATCTGTAGTCCATCTGTGTGTCTGTTTGTTAATTGACTATAGTCCATCTGTTTGTCAGTCGGTCAGCTTGTCTGTCCGCATATTATTCGGGTCTGCGTTTGTGGATACATATTTCGATTCCATTTCGTCCATCAATCGGTTGTTATGCCCGATAACTTCTAAAGAACTTAACCATTCGTTGCATGATTTGATTTCCGTGAAGAAAAAACATTTTTGTCATATTATTATTATTCTTGTTGCTGGTTAAATTTTGATGGTAAAAATGAAATTTTGAAAGAAGTTTAACGAAAATTTGTTTCATCCTACTGAGAACGCAACCGCCGAAAGAAAAGTCGGTTTTATCTATATTTTAATGTTGGTTTTTACAGGGATTCGAACCTAGGTCGGGCGTCTTTGTGTACATGTAATCCGATGCACTAAACAGCTGATCGACTGATCAGGCAATAATAGCCGCTACCGAAAACAGCTCAATGCTTCTTCTTCTGGCAAACATACGCCATTTCAAGGAATAATGGCCGCTAGTAAAAACTACTCATTAGATGCTCCTCCTTCTTTTAGGCATTCAATGGATGCCCTGCGCGCAAATGATGCACTCGTTACATCGTGGGACACGGGTTTTTATTTAATGATTATTTGTTTTCATATAAGAGCCAGCAAGCAGTTGATTGAATTAATAATGCTAGGCATTGCATTAGTTTCGGTATCTACATAGCTCGTCTATCAATAACCAAAATTACTTCACCAAATTGAAACAGTTGTTGTTTTTTCGACTCTTTTGCACATACTTTCCATTCGCAAAATTCCGTAGTAATATAATTGACGCAACTGAAGAATGAACGACTGTAAAATGCTGAATTGAATAGTTCCCAAATCTATGAAAAGTTAACATTGGATCTATTCAATGTGGTTTGTACTCTCTATCTGATAATAATTGTCACAATAACTGATGAGCAAAACAGTGCTGAATTGAGGTTAAGTTGGATTGCTCCAAATTGTAGAACAAAAATATTTCTATCTTTCTCTCTTTGAGTTGAGTTTGAAGTTGAGTTGTTCTGCATTATAGTTTATCAAAAAGAATCGAATACAATACAAAATCAAGGTATCCCAATTAATTTGAGTCATGTTAGCTTCATTGAAGGCAACCTAGTGTTAAGTTAAAGAAAAACTAAAAATAGTTCAATATGAATAATAAATAAGTCGATGAAAGCCAACTCAACTCTTCCCCATTTGTACTTTTAGTCTTAAATATTTGACACTTTGCAAATAGTTGCGTTCACCATAATTTCATGCATCACAATGTGAAACTCTATGAATGTACAATAAACCCAGAATGTACAACTTTTTTCATTTTAATTTCAAACACCCCGTCAGAGTTAATCACCTCTTCAGCTCAATTCAAGATTAACAATTTTTACATATTTACAGTTGCAGTGAGTACATTGCTTGCACAGTGAACTACTTACAAGCGCGCTGTGCTGTATTGAGCCACATTTGACGCATTTTATGATTCTGTTTCGTACGTCACAAGTGCCAGCTGACTAATTGTCGTACCGACGTGCGCGACTCATTCATATCAAATCGTTTCATGTTCATATGCATTATCGTTGCTATATATGGAGTTAACACAGACTGTCTGAATTCAGTCATTTCTAAAGCGCCAAAGCGATCGCCATTGCTCCACTCCAGTGAACTCAAACTTGAACCGTTCTCCAGTTTCAATCCATTCTTTTGTATTCCGTTGCCGAAATGAAGTACTTGCTGCTGCTCGTCGTGGTGCTTTTGACGGTGGTTCTGGCGCCGATCAGTGCCATACTTTACATACCCTCAAACAAAGCCAACGCGTGGCGAAACAAAGCGCCCTGGCGAACCCTCAACGAGAGAAGATGGCGCGTTACGTGGAGTTGAGGACAACTTTTAAATTGTTTAAATTTTATGTTTTAATATTTATAATAAAAGTGAATTACATAAATCTTTTGAATTTTTCATTGTCGTACCATCGATGAGTTTCTTAATCAAATGTGTGAATTTATTTTTTAATTTAATTTTTAATTAATTTGAAATTTTTAAAATTTTATGTTTTAATATTTATAATAAAAGTGAATTACATAAACCTTTCGGATTTTTCATTTGTGGTATCGGTGATGAGTTTCTTAATCAAATGTGTGAATTTATTGCGAGTACTTGGTGCAAATTTTTTTGGGGGGAATTGTTTTTGAACAACTCAAAGTGGAGAGCAATGCTAAGTGCAGCTGTTGATTTTAGCTTAGTAGCTGCTTTAAGATTAAATTTACTGAAATGTACAAATAAGTAGCAAATTTTTCAGGTGAATGGAATGAATACAAATTAAATACCATATAAGCTATGTGGTTCCTTATACAAACTTAATCATCAAATATGAAATCAAGGAAAACTTTAAAATCAGTTTTAATTCTATGCTTTGAATATATGTCATCATATTCTTAACCCTAATTCCCAGAATTTTAAAAGTAACGTAAACCCAGAAGTGAGACTGTCAGGCTCATATGAGCTAAACTACTGAAAAACTAAATTTATTTTATTTTTCCAAATCTAGTTACTACTTAAAGACGTTTTTATTTAAGTTTTTTTATTTTAAGTAAAGAACTTGTAAATACAGGGTCCACAGGAAAACAATTGCTACTGCAGCGCTAGAGGCCATGCATTAGGTTTGCGTTTTTTGATGTACCCATCATACAAATTTTGTTTATTCTGAGTGTACGAACCTCGCGTCCAATAAACTATTGGCTAATACCTTACTGGTGAACTAGTTGGTCATTATTACATTTGTGTTTGTGAGGTTCACACAGTTTTTCAGCACCCTTTTTGCAAGATCCACAGCTCCTCAATTACCGTCTTTGCATGTGTATGACATTTCAGGAAGTATTAGCACCGTCGCACTTCCATATTCTGATTACATATTTATCGGGATTGGAAGACATAAACTGTATGAACTAGCATCAACCTCGGCAAGGCATAAATTCTTCATACTATGTTGTAGATTTCAGTATTTTCAACTATTTTAGTAGACTTCATCCCATGCCGACTAGATGAGTGCTAGGCTTAAAAACTATGAACTTGGCACGATCAAAATGCATCTAAGCATGAAAAATAAAAATATTCTTCCATATGGTTAACACAAAGTCAAGGAATTCTGAGTAAATTTGAGTTTTTGTTCAAATGAGCTCCTGAGGCTCACTTCTGGGTTTACGTTGCATTTTTAAAAAATTGTTTAAAAAAAAACGAGTGTGCTTATGACCACACGACTGAAGTGAAACTTCTTTCGCTCCATCTGTATGTATATATATATATGTATGTGTACAATATATACATGTATGTACATATACATATATTAATTTTCTACAAATAAATATTTAAATTTATTTTATGTTTTCATGTAACGCTTACGTCACGCGTTCGCCAGCTTACTCCCCAAGTCAAGCGTGCGTAAACCACTCAACTCCCGTTCGCCTCGCCCGATCACACTTTTCGTAACGCTTACGTCACGCGTTCGCCAGCTTACTCCCCAAGTCAAGCGTGCGTAAAGAATTTTCACTTCAAAAAAGTAGAAAAACTGTCTAAAAAATTAAATTTATAAATGAAAAATAATTCTAACATTCCATTAGAGGATTACATAAAAAAATTGGAATCGAAAATCTTTTGGTATAGGATTTATCACCATTTGAAATCTTAAGTGAGACTGTGAGGCTCACTTCTGGGAATTAGGGTTAATGGAACTTCATTGATTATGACACCAAACACAATATCGAAGTATAATATTGGATGTTGGCATCAAAAGTTCCCAGAGTGAGTTATGTGTTAAAGAACGAACCAGGAAGTCTCAATGATGAGTTAACACCCAGGACTGTGGAGGGAAAATTCGGGTTAGTGAGGGACGGCAAACAACTCGAAAGGCTTTTCAATAAACTTCAGCCCCAAATGGTCCTCAATCTAAATCAGTCCAAACAAAAATCAACTGTATCAGATCAACAGCTTTTCGCCTGTCGAAAACGTACGACTAAAACATGTCTGGACCGGAAGATTCTGTAGCGAGGAGAAAAAACACTTGGGAACAGCAGGAACGCCGACTCCGTACCCTGGGGGCAAGATTCCTAGCGGACCTGGCTTACGCGGCAAAAGTTGAAATTTCGGATCTGCTTTACATTCTCAAGAGGTCAAATTGGTTTGTCCCGCATTGAGACTGATTGGTTGGCTCCAGAACCATTTAAGAAGGGATTCACAATGAGTCTCTTTGGACTCCGAGTGAAAGTGCCGTCTCTGTGCCACACACACCCTTCCATACCTAACCTAACCTAACACTTGGGCACATAATTTTTTATTGTGATGCAATGACTGGCAGCAGACGGCACTTCCTCGTCTAAGATTAGTTAGAAAACAAGAACATAACTCACCTAAGCTTAGGTTAGCCGTATAGTTAATTTCATCCGAGACTCAAGCGAATTCAGACGATTTTATAGGGTTTAGGTTCACCAAAAATTTCTCCGGTTTTCAGAAAATATTTTGGTTTGTATGCATAGGTTTTTAATTCAAAAAAAAATTTCCTTACTACTCTCACGAAACATATTTTATAAAAGTATTTTTTAAAAGTCTCTGTGAGTCTGTGTTAGTGGTTGTCTTACATAAACCCTTAGCGAGGGTCTTACATAAACTTCTAATTTGAACTCAAGGCAGTAGGTACGGAGGATATTCACAACTGAAGGCACTAACTTTTCTATTCATGTTACTATAAGTTGCAAATATTAAAAATATACAACCCACTTTCACTTATTTGAAAACTTACGTTGAAACCTCTTTAACAGATTCAGCGGCTTCATAACCATTCAATGCATAAAGTGTTGTAATCCCAACTTATCTTCTTAAAATCAATAGCCATGATCAACGTAGAAACGAACTTTTCAGTATTTAATAATAACTCAAACATAATTCATAACATGAACAAAATCAATACGAAACTAATAGTACATACAATCTGACCAAATATTGTAAACACCGAAATATTTTGACAGAATTTTTAATACAATTCATTTTTCTTATAATCAAAAACAAAAATCTTAAACCTCATTTGCCTCATCGATGGAGCTAGGCGTGGTTGTCGTAGTACTGGTCGTTGTTGTTGTGGTTGTTGTGGTGGTCGTTGTTGGATCCTCCCAACCCTTAACAACCAGCGCATCGCCAAAGATTGGTTTAAAGAACAACACAAAACGCGAATAGCGACGCGCGGAATTCTGAAAAGATTTCAAAAAGAAATCGACCTTAACAGCGTCTTGAACAAAAATTAACATTCAGTTAACAGCGCAACAGTTAACCGACAAGCTTTGTTGCAAATTCGAAAGTTTAAACTGCAAGTTGGAGTAGCTTTTGTTGAAAAGCTTTCTCAAAGCGCCAACATTTGCCGTTAACCAACTCACCATAATTAAGCGTGAAGCGGCTTGCGATATTCTCGTCAATGTGGCGAAGGACTTGTTGAAAAGCTCGTCGGGAAAGTCCAACGACACATTGGTTCGGTCGAACTCTGGTGTGTCATCGTATTTGTTGTTGGCATTGGAGGTGGCACGTGCGGGTCGAATTAGGCGCGAACGTTGCAAATGTTGTGGGCGCTGAAATGAAGGAAATTTTCGTTTAGCATTAAATTTAAAAGAAATAATTTCTTTTCTTATTTTTGTATTATTTTGCTTACTTAAAAATTTTAATATAATTATTTTTATTAAAAAAAATAAATATTAAACATAAAGTAATAGAAGATCACTCAACATTTTCACAACATATTTGCTTTCTTAAAAATTTAAATCTAAATTTTTTTATTAAAAAAATTAATCATTATTTTATTACCATTTTTTTTATTAAAAAAAATTAATCATTATTTTATTATCAGTTTTTTATTAAAAAGAATGAATCATTAAACATAAAAAAATAAAATCAATTATATGAATCCAACGAAAAAAATAGAAATGAGAAAGTAAATACGAAACAAATCAATTGTAATTTAGTAAAATATCTTTAACACAGATATGCCGAAGGTCCTATATGTAACTCTACCCACATTTTAGACCATCGGTTAGCAAATTTAAAGCACAGTTACCATAGCACCTTCTCACAGGTGTATTACATGTAATACGGTCGTCATATTTGGGTTAATTTTTTGGTGGGAAAAGTGTTTTTACGATACCCTCCTGAAGAAAAGTGGCACTGCACATTTTCATTAGTAAAATTATAGTTCAGAAAATCACTAATATTTTTCTGTACTAATACTGTACTAATATTTTCTGTACTAATACTAAAATGGGATATCTTTTTTAAGGTTAAGAATAAGTTTTCTTGGCATCAAAATAATCCTAAAGCACTAATTGTTGTTGTCGAATCCAGTCCAGTTGGATTTCCCCTAACCATTTTCACTAACTAAACAACTAAAAGATCAGAAAACCTGTGAGTAGTGAATAGAGCCGTAAGGATTGGATATAAATTTGAAGCACTTCAATGTCTGAGACAGTAAGTATATTTTTTAGCAAAAAACGGTGCCACAGCAGTACTTTAATCTGTATAAAGTGACTCCTAGAATTAGTGTAGCAGAGATCGCAGTTCAGAAATTTGCTTAATGCTGTCACTTTATAGAGCTATGGAATGAATTATTTGATCATTGAGTGTTTCTAATAGCGAATTATGTAACGACGAATCACAATGTTGCTGTCTCACCAAATTTAAAATGAACACTGAAATGTTGTCAAAAATGTTGAAAAAACCATATAGTCAAAAAGCCAGCAGAACCGTCTGCACTTTGCATGATTCTGCGATATCCTTCAGTGATACAAAGCCTTCCATGCCCAAATTATCAAACCAAACCATGCCCAAATTATATTTGGAAGTACAGAAGAGTCACATAAAAGATCTATTTTCTCCTCATCAGCAGAACAACCACAGTAATGCAGATGACACAAACCTATCTGAAAAAAGGACAATGGTTCAATACGCCGTTAAAACCCCATGTGAACCGCATTGAAAACCACCACAGAAGTCAAACAACCTTCATTTCGTTTAGGTTTGGAAATGCTGTTGGTGTCTATAGTTTTGATTTCAGCGTTAATGACAGCTGCATATATACAGAGATATATTGAGCTTCTAAGAACTAAACCAATGATGCATAGATCCATGTCGGGTACTCAAAGCGATACATGTGAGTATGTACGAAAGAAAGAAAACCAATTTGACTTTATTGTTATTACTAAAAATTTATATTTAGTTTTAAGTTAGGTTAGGTTATTTAATTAGTTAGTTAGGTTATTTTGTTTTAACTCCAAAAAATTTTGCCTTCTGTAAGGCAAGAATTCACAACCACTGCTCCAAACTCCATAATAATTGTTGTTTTTGTAAGCCAAGATGCTCCAATTGTCCCAATTCCCATGGTCCCATTTCATATAAGATTTTTTTAGATTTTTCTTTATATTAAACCAATAATAAAACAAATACATTTCGTTTGTTATAAACCAAATCGGTCGACAGTTTTATTTTCTCCAAATTCGCAAAAATGCTAAATAACTATTTACAAAAATGATAACGTAAGTGGGTAATGTGTGTGAATGCATAGAGGACAAATTCAGTTCGAAGCGTATAAATCTGTCAATTAAAAATACAAGGAAAAAACATTTACAAATAACAAAATGTTAGCCGTTTGCTCTTTAATCAACGCAGAGAGCCTTGTGACTTATTGTACCCCAAAAAAAGGAGAAAGTAATAATTTTACAGAAAATGTACATAAACTAAAAAATAATGATTTACACATAATGATGTCACATGCGTTCAGCAGATACTTAACAATTTCTGGTTTGAAAGGATTGGCGAAAAATTTATTAACAATTTATACAACATATAAAAAATGTGTCACTCTTCTCTGAAACCCCAATTCGAGTGCTACGAAATTCGCATCAAAAATATGCAAATGCATAACTCGAAATGTTGTATGTATGTATGGATATGTGTGTATGAGTGTGTGTGTCAGCTGGTTTACCAAAATGTGCACTCGTGTCTTTCGTGTATGTGTGTGTGTGTGCGTCTTTGTGTTGGTGTACTAATGCGCGTGCTTCGTTTGCGAGCGAAAAAAAAAATCCCATATGATGCCGTGATTTGGTTTCCCATTTTCGCTGCTCCCTTAGGTGAATCTCTGAATTTTGTACGCATCACAAGAACCGGCCAAATGACAGCGCCCGTTCAGTTGTCGCTGACGTCTAATAGCCCGCTTCATCGGAGTCGGGAGCCGGTGTGCTGCCGCCAGGACCGCGTGCACCACCGGCCGATCCCTGCAGTATGGGCCCGGAGAAGCCCAGCAGCTTCGACACCACATTGCCCAGACCCGCATTCGGGTTCGAGTTGCCGTTGCCCGCCGACGAGCCGCTGAAGGCGGTAATCGTTGTCAGCACGCCGGTTGTCAGATCGTTGGCAATGTTGCCAATGGTGCGAATCTTCGGCGACACGACTGCAGTGATCAGGCTCTGGAAGTCGTTGATCGGTACTGGCGGCTGAATGTCCCACTGCTTGTTCTTCTCGATATTGGCACGATCCAGCTGCGTGAGAATGCGCGTTTTCGTGTCGAGGAAGTTGTCAACCTTCTGCAAAGCATTTCGTAAATCAAATGACGATATTCAGTTGTAGTTGCATTGCTCAGTCGTAATCTGTATTATGTATATTTGTATGAGTGTGTATAGCTTACGCCAAAGACAAATCCCAGCACGGCGTTTTTCGCTTCGAACTTGGCATCGGGTAATTTTCGCTTGTTGCGTTCGAGACCATCGACTGACACTTCCTGGAACGGTACACGGTACGATTAGAGAGGGGGGGAAAAAAGTTACACGATTTCGTGATAAGTGTTTTAATGACAAGCGCGAGTTTTTGCATCGAAAATTTCGAAAATGTTTGCGCATATTTTGAACAATATTAACCCTTTGCGACCGTATTAATTTTATATATGGGTGTCATACTGGTCGGAATTAATTTTCGTTGAAAAAACAGTAATACACAGTATGCAAGATTGTGAAGGAAAAATAAAATGAAGGGAAAAAAACACGGCAACGGTGAAAAAAGCTTTGGTGGCTGAGAGCAGACATACGGTCGCAAAGGGTTAATCGCAACGAACCCAATAAGAGTCAATGAGTGGTCACCTACTACAACAACAACTGTGCTGAGAGGCTATCTTTCCAGGGACCGTACCAGTTATGGTTTTTATCAAAAAAGTCAGATTTTAACTGTTATCTTTTAACTTTTATTTTTACCGACAAAAATAAAAGTTATTTTGTGCCTTTTATTATTTCAGGCAAAAATAACTGTTACTTTTGACTTTTATTTTATCGGTAAAAAATAACAGTTATTTTGTGACTTTTATTTTTTCGGTCAAATATATCAGGTAATTTGAATTTTTCAAAGGCCTTTTGACCGACTAAAAAACTATTGATAACATTTTTTTGTCTCAGCAGACCGTACGTTCTGAGCTATAAGACTTGTGCGACAAAAAAATGGTATCAATAGTTTTTTAGTCGGTCAAACGGCCTTTGAAAAAATTCAAATTACCTGATATATTTGACCGAAAAAATAAAAGTCACAAAATATCTGTTATTTTTGACCGATAAAATAAAAGTCAGAAGTAACAGTTATTTTTGCCTGAAATAATAAAAGGCACAAAATAACAGATAATTTTAACTTTTATAGTAAAAGTCTAAAATTTAAAAGGCGTTTAATATTCGTGAAGCTGAGGCCATTACGATCATAATGGCATATTTGAAAAAGTCCACCGACAATTTTTTCGTTATGCCTTTTTGATTTGAAAATTGTAAAATAACAGTTATTTTCGGTCCCTGTATCTTTCACTTACATTCAATACGATTTGAACGATCAGTAATGACACAAATTTTAGGAATATTTGGGCAAAACTGATTCGTTTTGGAGTAAAACGTATGGAAATTTCGAAAAATAGTAATCAAAATTGTTTAAAGTTTTTTTTCGAAAACTTTTTTTAAAAGGGCATTGCCTTAAAAATACATACTTTAGATAATATTTTATAATATCATATTTACATTCAAACATTCATAATTTTGGCGAAGCATTTGAAATCAATGTTCCATAACGAATATCTACGTTTTGCTCTCTTATTGTTTCATTATCTTGAAAACTATCTAAGAATCTAAAATGGTTTCACTTAATGTACCAACGTCCGGTCCTGACCAGGAAAAGACCAAATTTCAATTTCAAATTTCATTTCTTCCTAACTGTACTTAACTTTCTAGTCTCAACATCAAAAAGATAGTAAAATTTAGATTGAAATCAATTTGGTTCCAAACACCGTAAATGAGGAATTATGCCGTCAAGATTTCATAAGATCTTCATCCTAACCTCACCTTATCTACCTAAGAATTTCAATAAAACATAGTCTCGCCGTTTTCATTTCATTTTCATTCATCATTCAACAAAACATAAATAATTACAAAGAAATTAAATTTTATGACTGTCAAAAGTGCATCTGAAAGGTTACGCCGCAATCTAAAAGTCTGCATCAAAACGCACCACCAACACGAACCATTGTTGCCATAATGTAAGTACACAGTGTTGTTGCAGAAAATCCGGTTTCAAGTTTATATGAATTTGTTCATTCCGAATTAAATGAAATTACTTTGATTTCGCTGTGCGTTAATATGCAAGGCTCGAGTTCGACTTGACCCAAATAGCGAACAAAACGCATACAAATTTTATAGATATTGAAAACGATTTTGTTTTTATAACAGTGCTCAGTATATGTACAGTAATTACAGATCTAGTGGAGTATAGTTTGTGTTGAATGGATTTATGTGGCACAGATCGTAATTACATTTGAAAAATGTTGGGTTGCATGGGGCGCAGTTTTGCTGGAATAATTAAAACGAAATCAGCCCATCAAAAAATACCTAATAAAAAAAATACTTTTAGTGAAGTATTGTGCAAGTCTACTTTCAGCCTTTTTCAGTCTTTCTTCACTTAATTAATGCCAAAACTATGATTGCAACCACAAAACTGACAGATTATCATTATTGCTTGTGTTGGTTCGAATGATAGCTAAGTAAACCACGCAATGACCTTTAAACTTGTCGCTAACATTAATCACAACAACAACTACGAACAATGCACATATTTAACAACAACCTAAACAAATTTAAATACATTTAAAGACATTGAAAATCAACAAAAACCAACAATCAAACCTACAACAATAGTCAAAGCGTACAATTCACTGAACTCAATTCACTGAATTCAATTCACTGAATGCTACATTAAACGATACTTGCTGGCATCTTCAGCTAAATACCTGCAAGTGTGTGCGTGTTAACACCATCACGCCGACAGTCAACGCCCAATTCATGTTGCCAGCGCAACGATTTCGACCAACAAAAATGCCATTAAAATAGCCGACCGCAAAAATAATCACAAGTTTTCATTTAATTGTTTGCAAGCCGGCAATCACAGCTGGCACTGTTTTTGTTGTTGTTATTATGATTTTCGCATTTACGGTTTTTGTAGACGTGGCGTACTTAATTTAAAATCTGCATTTTTAACATATAAACCTTTTGATTTTTCGCTTTTGGTTGGTTTGTTATTTTCCGTCTTCAATTTTTTCGGTCAATCACAAACAAATGTCTTCTAAGAGTAGACACAATATTCAATGGAATTTCAATGGAATTTTTTTGTTGTTGTTGTTGGGGCATGCTTTGCATACTCGCACGCTCATTAGACGAACATAAAAACACACAGACATAAAATAGTCAACTGTCCAAATAGACCGAACAACCTCAGTGCACAGTGACAACTGCCAAGTCATAGAAATAATGTTGACTAACTTATGTTAATGTCCAATGGCCGATGTCCAACGGTTAACCCTCTAGTTATCAAGTTTTTGTTTTTTTTAACAAATTAAAGAGTATTTTTTTTTAATTAAATTTGTTGTTAGTTTTAATTTTAAATAAAAGTAAAAAAAAGTCCTCTTTTAAAAATATTAACATGTAAACATTTTTACATTCCTTACTTTGAACTTCAACACAAAAATTTTAGTTTCAAAATATATTGAAAAATATTTTTACATATATTTAAGACTTTCATAGCCAAAAAGAGAATTGATTCCTGGAACCATAAAAGGCTCAGGTCGTCTCCAAGTGACATGGTTCCATATGGCAAAAAAGTAGCGAATAGTAACGAATTAAAAATATGTAAGAGTCTTCGGGACAACTATAGGAAAATTTCTTGATAAATTCAAGGAGCCGTACTTCAGAAATATTGCATAATTTTGTATTAAATTTTTTATAATTACATAAGTAGTAATTCTGACGTATTTTAGATAATTTCCATTCATAAATTTCTTGAAGATTTTTAGTATCTAAATTCTGTAAATCAGTCTGGGCAAAAAAATCTTCATCTGGGTAAAAATTCTAAACTGAGGTGAATAAACTAATCTAATAGAAAAGCCATGACGAATCTAAATTTGAATCAGTGGTTTACACAGGAGGGCGTGGGGGTTCAATCCCCCCCAAACACAGAAGTTGCTACAAAAATATGGTTTCGAATGGTATTTGGCTCAAAAGTTATACACAAACCCCCTCCCCAAAATAAAATTCTGTGTGCGCCACTGATTTGAATCAAACATGCTGTGTGATTACATTAGAAGAAGGAAAGGTGGAACAATAAACATGACAATACAAAATTAATACACGTTTCATTATTAATTTCACGAACCAAGTCAGCAGATGGAAAATTTTTAAATAAACGAAAGAACAAAATAATTAATTTTGATACTCAGACGTTTGAACTTTACCAGTTAATAAAATCAATGGGATCTGTCAGTTGTAAACGAATGAAGAGACTACTGAACACATCAATCAAGCACACAAAAAAACAAGTTTATGTATACATACGATTAATATGGTATATAATATTATAATATATATACATACACATATACATATATAGCTGCATAATTGACACATCAAATAGCAGAAATGATGTACAGTACTATACAAAGAATTTGGTACGGAAAAAAAATTGTTTAAAAGTCCACTCCAACTGGCAGATCTATATAGGGTTTAACAATATAAATTTACACATTAAATATCAGTTTGGTATTGAAAAAAATATATAAAGGTGTACAGACAGTAAAGTAGGTTAGGTTTAGTAATAATGACTTCCAAGAGTGCCACGTGTAGATCCTATTGGATCCTTAACAATGCTAGTTGAAGTTCTGTTTAGAAGTGGTTAATGTAATGATCTCTTAGAATGTGAGTGTAAGTTTCACACGACAATCTTACAAGATATTAAATAATAGATCAAAAAATACTTAAATGAACCAAACACATTAAGTAAAGAAATCGTCATATGGAGAAGACTTTATGGATGCATAGCCAGCCAAACTGATAAACGGATAGGCAAACTAACTTGTTATGACTTATGGCTGAAATCTCTGATACCAGAAAGTGATATTCATTTCAGCTCCACAATAGCATCTATATAAAAGTAATTACAGTCGTGTCTGGGTATAGTGAACACCCTATATAGTGAACATCTCGATATAGTGAACACCCAAATTTTGATATGAAGCCTCTAAATATTGAAAAAAATGTTAACCAAAAAACAAAAAGTGTTTTTTGAGCAAATAAAACGAGTTTTTGAACAAAAATGTTAACCTTGATATAGTGAACAACCTCGATACTGTGAACAGGCCTTGCAATAATTAGTTCACTATATCCAGACACGACTGTATATCCAATTCCAATATATATCCAGACTCAGAAAATCTAAGATCTTTTGTACTACATTTTAAGTAATTTGGTTTTAAAACGAGTGGAAGAATTGCACAAAAAACTAACTCAGAACATAGAATATACATTTTACTAATAAGTACTATCAGAGTTATCTTTTAATATACAAAAGCCCTAACAAATTTAAGTATAGGTCTGAGTAGATTCTTTAAATCCAAAAAATGAAAAATATTCACGCAACATCAGTACACCAGTTTCAAAAATGTATGTCAAACCTGGTTAAAAAAGGAAGACTCAGACAACTTCTCACTGTGGATTTTCTTACACAAAGTGACGGCGGGCCCTAAACTTTTGAGCGCCGCTCGCATTTGCTTCCAACACTTTTATAATCCAACTAAACCCATACACCCTACACAAATACAGGGTGGCAAGTGTAGTGTGGTGTGCTCACAGAAAGGTCCAGTTCAACCACTTGTTGCTGTTGCTGACTGACCGACTGCCAGTTGTATTTGATATGCCCAGCCAACTTTAAAGGCTTGATTACACGTAACGAGTAGAGTGGCGAGACATCAAAATGGTACTAGGCCGAGAGAATTGGGATGGCGAGCAAAAGCGACGAGTTGTTCAAACGTATTTTAACACGTGGCGAGTCAGTTCGGTTTTACAATGCACAAAATGAACTAAGCAACTCGCGCAATTAAACTCAACCGAGCGAAAAGTGGTGTGTGACGCATTCCGCATGTGACGAGCGATTCAGCGAATCGCTGCGAAAAGAAGACAAATATAACGGTAAAGTAGTACTCGGCCTAGTAAACAAAATGTGATTCTAGTGACTCTCTCGCCACTCTACTCGGTCACTGACTCAATCAACAACTCGCCTTACTGTTTAGACGAAACGAGTACTCGTTCGAGTTGCGGTCTCGTCACTCTACTCGTTACGTGTAATCAAGCCTTAAGGCTTGATTGAGTCAGTGGCCGAGTAGAGTGGCGAGAGAGTCACTAGAATCACATTTTGTTTACTAGGCCGAGTACTACTTTACCGTTATATTTTTCTCTTATTCGTAGCGATTCACGGAATGCGTCACACACCACTTTTCGCTCGGTTGAATTTAATTGCGCGAGTTGCTTAGTT
Organism: Melieria picta; assembly: GCA_964056695.1. Lineage (NCBI taxonomy): Eukaryota > Metazoa > Arthropoda > Insecta > Diptera > Ulidiidae > Melieria > Melieria picta. Next base: position 36,030,547 of record OZ057398.1, on the reverse strand, counting down.
CATTTTGTGCATTGTAAAACCGAACTGACTCGCCACGTGTTAAAATACGTTTGAACAACTCGTCGCTTTTGCTCACCATCCCAATTCTCTCGGCCTAGTACCATTTTGATGTCTCGCCGCTCTACTCGTTACGTGTAATCAAACTTTTAACAGTTCGATGCGCTGACTAAGCCTCGACGCTGCCGTGCCGTCACTGCTCAGCTGTGCAGTGGGACGCAACGTGACTGTGCGGCGGCACTGCGGCGTTAATGTCTTCAGGTTGTTGTTGTTGTTCATTTCGATGGTTAGTAATGGACGCGTAATGTAATTGCATAATTTTTTCGGTTACTGTTCGTTGGCGTTTTCCACTACTTTCAGTCTGTGCAATGTTGTTGTTGTTGGATTTTTGTTGTTTTGGATTTTGTTTTGTTTCTCTCAATCTCACAACACTTCAACTTTTATTTTCTGCCACTTTTACGAGTTGGCTTCCTCTCTCCTCTTTCTTCCTCCCCCCCAAAAAAAAACACAGTGAAGTGCAAAATGTGGAAATGTTGAGCGGCAGCGCGCATTGGTGAATGTTGTCGCTTTCTGCTTGTTCATAATTTTCTGTGTTATCGTAGGTCGGTTTTGTTCGCATTGCTGTGGACAGTTTCTTGTTTTGCTGTTGCTGATGTTAGTGTTTTCGTTGTTGTTGTTGTTGTCATTTTGGGAAGATAATGGTTTGTGGATTTTGTTTAAAATGCCGCATTTAAAATTCAAATCAAATCACTTTCAAACTCGTCTCTTTGGTGTTTAGTTTTGATTCAACTTTTTGTTGTTGTTAGACTTGTTGTTTGGGTTTATTTTTGGAGGTGTATGCGTCAAGGTCGTTCGTGCCGCAGCAAGTGTGTGTGTGCGCCTGTGGATTTATTTGTGTTTTTTATGTGTATGCGCGACTTTACAGTTGTCAATCAAGTGTTAACGACTTTTATTAATGCTTTGGGTTTTTAGGTTGAACACAATTTTTATGGTTTCTTGAAAAGCATAAAGAATGATCAATGCTGTTAATAGATGCAAGCTACATTTTTCTGTACTTCATTCTATGTAAAAAGATTACCAATATTATGATGCAGCTTACAAAAGTAGAGATTTGATAGATATGACCTTCATTAGGGAAGGTCATCTCCAATTTGATTTGAACATGTGCATTGTTAATTGTTCACCTAATGATGCAATCAAACCATTGAGTGCCAAACACGGAACAGCGTACTAAATAGTACTAAAAACAGTTTGAAATACCAGTGGAAAGATTACAAAATTAAGCCATTGAAACAGATATAATTTAAAATTAAAATTAAAATTTTAAATTAAATTTAAAATTTTTCGTAGCTAGTTTATGAAGAGTTTTTATAACCTATAAAATTGTTTATAGTTGAATAGAAAGCGAAAGCCATGCTCTACTTTATATAAATTAACCGTTACAAATGGAAAACTACACAGCACTGCAGTTGTATTGCAGCTTTAGGAGCTCAATAACCTCTAATGTGTTGCTGAACTCCATTTAACTGCAACTAACAAAGACGTTTGTGCAGCTGTAGCTTCATTTCTCATTTACACATGCAAAACTTTGCCATGTCTACTCTCTTTGTTTGCTGGAAATTTTCGTAAATATATCTGTTTAATGCAGCTCAATCCAGCAAATACATATAGCAAAAAAAAATCGTGTTTTTAATATAAGCTTCTATCACATGGTCTGTCCTGCATCTTATTTACTTTCCTCGTGTTATCTCGCTACACTTAGTTTTATATTTTTATCTCTTCATACAAACCTAAGCCTAAGCCTGATTACTTCCTTTCTTTATACTTGTATCTCTTTATACAAATTTTAAACTGCTTTTCTCCTATACTCGTTGATCACTTCCTCTATTTTCTGTAAGCACTTCTCATCAATCACACCCACTGTTAGTCTCTGGGAAACTTGATGAGAAGGGCTGCAAGCAAGGTCGCAAGATCAAAGGTGCAATCAGCTAGATTTATCTTAGGCAGTCCTATCCTGTGTCCATTAGAGACTCAAAACAAATTTTCTATAAAATTAACAAAGTGTGCAAGAGTGATAAAAAGAGTTCCTAGCTTAAAGTTGCTTAGAGTTTCACCGCGCTAAATGATCACAGTTCTTTATCTTTTTCTTTATTCTTATTTTTATAACATAGTAGACATAGTTTAGTCTCTTTTATTGTATCTTTCCTCCCTCCCTTGCCACATGCTGTCATATTTTGCTTTAGCTTTTTGCTCCTTTTTTTAAGCTTTTAAATTTTAACTTTTTGTTCAGCTGATTTTTTGTCCTACATACTTTCTTTCTTACTTCACTTAGGTATCTACTTTCATTTTGTCTGCTTTACTTCTTAGTCTTTCATATACGGTCACTTTTTCTACTCTCCTTATATCTTACTTCAGTGGTTCAGTCATTTCAATTTATTTCTTATTTTCTTTGATCATATTAAAACTGCCACTAATTATTTTGTTGACTTTTGCTTATTTCTTGTCACTTTTTCCTATATTTTTATAATTTTTTTATTTTTTTCCCCAAAACTTTTGCAGAAAAATCAGATCTTTTTGCCTTGTACCACTTCTTCTTGTATCAGTTTTTCTTTAAGCTTGCTTCTGGTCTATGCATTTTGTATTTAAATACCTTTTTTTAACATTTCTGTGGACTTAGCTGCACTTTACTATTCAATATCTTAGTAATCTAATATCAATAAATTATATTTGTTAATTTAGGTTAGGTCAGATTACCTACTTATCTGCAAATTTCTATTCTAAATATAGTAAACATCTTCTTTTTACTACTTTCCATACATAAAATGTTTGTTCTGCCACACTTCATATCTTAATTTTCATTATTCTAAATTATTATTATTAAATTATTCTTAATTTTCTTTATATCAAAATCTCTCTATCTCTTTTTATATCAATCTTTTTCTTCTCTTTCTTACTTTTAACTCGTTTAAATCACATACATTTTTCCTACAATCTATCTTTTACTCTCTGTCCATATCTATGTTTTGCTTCTCTCTTTTCTTTCTACATTTATCCTTGTCCAACTCATTCTCTCTATACGTCTATCTACATAATTTTCTACTTTAACCTCACTACTGATTCTTCATTCCTTGGAATTAATTTTGACTACTTGGCGCTCTTACCCAGCAAAATTGCCTCCTCTAAATTTTATATCCCATAATTAGTTTTCTACTATCTCCTTGTCTCTTCCCATCTCTACCGCTCCTCCCTACCCCAGCACGTTTTCTTATAGCCGCCACTGTTCCTCACAACCTGCCCCGGTTTTTTCAACTTCCTACACCCTGATCCACAACTTATTTCGTTCTCTTGACACCACTTCATCACTACTCGCTATCACACTCCTTTCTCTTTCTTTTATATACCAAAGGCGGACATAAAATGCCAGTTGCAACTAACAAATGCAACTTTGCTGCACTGCAACCACACAATTTCGAATTTTTTTCGCAATCACTTTTACCGGTTAATTTTGCTACTTCTCTAACAATTGCACAAGTCTGTGTTTACCTCTGCGTTTACGGGATTCAAGTCGTTGTTGGTGTCATCGCTTTCCGCCTCCAATGTGAGCAGATCGCCTTGTCGCTTCACGCGCAGGCCAGGCATGGCGCAGCACATGTGACACAGGCCAAGTGCGAGGAGTAGACTTAAACTGCAGCGAAGAGATTGCATTGTGGTGTATTTTTTTTCTAATATTTTCTTTGCACTCGAAGGATTTAAAAACTGCTTTTAAATCTTTGTTTTGGGCGTCTTTGTTTTACAGTTTTCACTACAATTGCAGAAAAATGTAATCTGCAATGAAAAATTTAAAAATGTTTTATATAGGCAGTTGTAAGTCATTAAATTGGTAAATAAGAGGGAATTAATATTTAATTACTATGCGAAAAAATTTAAATGGAAATTTTCGGCACTAATTATGAGTAAATTTAGAGCTACAAAATGGAGCAATTTTGTAATTTAACTTTCATAGTTTAATTTTATGACCAAATTAAAAGCTACAAAATGGATCCTACTTCTCTGTACTGCAAAAATCTTTGGCTCATATTGCATTGGAAAAATACTGATAACAAAAAAAATAAGTTTTAAGCTTTTGGAAACCAACTATTTGGTTATTTTTAAATAGTACCAAAACTATTTTGTACTAAATTACAGCTTCGAGAACGGCCAGGAATCGTTCTCTGGTCCATCAACAAGTTTTAGTTCGCTATGACCCAAAAATTATTTGATACCGCCTCCGCCACAACTCCTCAATTTCCGACCCAAATTAACTACACAAACTTTCCTCTCCCCTTACAATTACGAATTACAAGCCTGGCCCCACCGCTCGCAACAAATTCACCAACACACACACACAAATTTAATGCCCAGCAGACACTTTCCTCCAGCTAAAAGTCGTCGCCACTCAAAAACCACAACAGCAACAACAATCACTACGCACACCAGCCTTTACCACTTTACAGCGAAATGATATTTTACAATTTCTTGACCAATTTTCGTTCGACTTTAATTACATTCAATTGTAATTATTTTCTTTCGCCAAACAACCTCAACGCAACCGTTACGGACAGTGCAAAATTTCATTTAGGGCAAAGAAAAATGCAAAATGTCGATAAATAGGCAGCGAAAATCTGCTGTAGGTACCGCAAAATCCAGCACGACGTTCGATCAGTGCAACGGGCAACAGCAGCCAGCAACAGGACGCACACGATATTAGCACGTTCACTAACTTTAAGCAAATGACTGCAGACGAAAGCGACTTCGGTGATTTAGCAGTGGCCAAAACGTGGTTACAACAGCCCCCAAAAAAGACGTTGGCGAACGCGAACGCGCGCGCGCGCGCACACACAAATGTGTGTAAGCGGCTGGCAATGACGTTGGCGCGGACGGCGGGACGCCCCGCGACGACACAATGCAAGCTGCAGCGTCAAAGAGCGCACAAATCGTCAACTGGCCACATTCTCACCGAATTCTCGTTGCCGGTCGCTCTTCGGCTGTCAACGCGTCGCGCTTGCGCGCTAATCAAAGGCGACAACTTGCGAGCGATCGCCGCACTCTCAGCGCGCTGGCCAAGAAAGCGAAATTTTTACAAAAGCAAACAGCACGAAAAAAGTATGGGCAACAATCTGGTCGACGTAAACCAATAAAACGGCACAAGCTGCTCAAGAGAGTCGCGTCGAAGCGATGGCGTAGTTTTGAGTGCCATTGAGCGCTTTGTGAGCGTTTTCACTCAATAACTTGTCGCCGTTTGCTGCTCAATTTGTGGCCTGCCTTCGAATTTTTTGGATTTTGGGGCTGATGTTGGCAAATTTGCGTTGTTGTTGTAGAGCAGCTTTGTGCGTTGCATTTTATCATTTATCATTTTATTTTATTTTAATTAATTTTGTTTAATTTTTTTAATCAACTGCCAAATTCAGAAAGAAGATTATTAGCATTTTCAAGACGCGCTAACCTTTTTGAACCCTACTACAAAAACAACAACGACACACAAAAAATTGCTAAAAACAACCACACTCGGTTGGCAATACCAACAACCAACTCAACACTCGCTTTTATGCCATCGATGTTAGTCGTAAGGCGACTGCATTTTAATTTTCTTGCCAATTTTTAATTATACTCGTATATTTTTTTTGTCATTTAAGGCGGCGCCATATTTAATGCTAACACTCACACATGCTCAAAGATTTGTTTGTGTGCATTGCGAGTGTACTAAAAAATTTGGCCTGTCAAATTAATCTTTTCACTTGCGTACTTTAAACTTTGGAACGTTTATGTTTCACACACCAAAAGTAATTATGGTAAATTTTGCATCGTTAGTAGTTGTCTGGTGATATCACTCCATCAAGAAAAATAGAATTTTTCGTATTCTAAACGTTGTATAATTGAAACAACCACATCCGGTCGTCATTTGGGCTGACGTTGAATTATGACACTCGCGGCAATTGTGCTGCACTCAATAGAAATTATACGAAAATTGGCGCACAAAACTAAAACCATAAGATTACTGTTGTTGTAGAACATACTGAAGTGTTCAATCCAGGGGCGGATTCAGAAACATATTTTGGGGGGTTTCAAAAAGTATTTTAATATTCATAAATGTGTATGCCTTTTAATTTGTATGTAGTTTTAAAGTCGACCCTAATATTTCGAGGGAGGGGTTCAACCCCCAAAACCACCCCTTGAATCCGCCACTGGTTCTATCATATGCCAGTGACGAATATAGCAGAGAAAAATATATAAGTATTTTTTGATTATTTTGCTTACAGCCATCACCGATTGTACTATTCAGATCTATTAAATCAAAGAGCAAATCTAAGCACATATATACCAGATCAATAAACAAATATAAAAATATAAATATAAAAATATAAATTTAGAAGAAGAAACATAATATAGAAATATAAATATAGATGAGAAAAAAGTACTCATATAAAAAATCTTCAGTACTTAATTTAAACTATTCCACAAGTATGAAAGAAAACCAAAGCCGATGTGCTTTTCTGGTTCATGAAATATACCGAAAAAAGAGTCAGTTCAATACTATAGACTATTGTGTCCATGTGAGGCATATTTGTTGCCTCGATAACCAAAAAGTCAATTCACAGTAACTGCCATCATGGTTATAAGAGACCACACTATGATCAACGTATCGTAATGTATAGTATGTTCGACAACCTTCTAAAGTTAAGTATTCAAGTTGAAAACCTGTCGTCCCCTAAATAATTAGCAAAGGTTTAATAGCTGCTGAAGTCAACATTATTATTGAATATAAAGCGACAACATGAGGTGCAAATCTGGTAGTCAACGATGATATTTTCTATGATCACATTGTCTCTAATCTAATCAACAAGAGCTCAGTTAGAGCATTGGATCAATGACCAATTATTATCTGTGGTGGATATATAAATTATTATCTATGTTACCAAATTACCAAAATCCTCCTTCTTTCAAATCCTCCTGTACTGAAGCAATTGTTATATTTATTGGCATATAGTTGCCAAACATGAGTTCTGATCATTGATCTTATGTGTCATACAGTATGACATATAAGGCTTACATAAGGGACGAAATATTCTCCATAAAATTTGAATGATCAGAATCCATGTTTGGCAACTATATGTCAATAATTTATCCTGTATGACTCATACAGAATGCGGTATACCAACAAACTCGACCAACTGATAAAAGATCAAACCATTTGTGTTGAGATAAGTCAGAGCAGCTTCGATGGCTAGAACACTTAATCAGAATAGCAGAATAACTGGAAAGATTTTTAGCTCTCGCATTTTTCAGTAGAAATCGCATAAGACGACAGAGAAGATAGCAAAATGACATAGAGGAAGATCTGCTCAGCATGAATACTCAAAGATCGGAAACAATGAACCATGACGTATGGAGTGTGATTTGTAAAAAAAAACATTGGCTCAACCCGAACTGTAACTACTATGTTGTTGATGATGATTACGAGATGAGAGAAAGTGGACGAGAAAGTGAATGAGAAAATGGACTTGTAATCTAGCGGAGGATTACAAATATATATCGTACCACAATGCTAGACCTAACTTGGAACCATTGCCTTTCCAGAGCACTTTCGACATGGTTAAGTTATCAGTTTTAGCGAAAACAATATCTCCTTGCAGTTATGTGTTTTCACAAATAATTCTTGTGTATTGCCAAAACACACATAAACAAGATATCAGATACTTATACTTCTAGATATATATACTTCCAGAGAAGTATTAAATTTTTTATATCTTAAACTAATTAAGTTAGATGGACGAAATTAAAGGATGTAGTAGCGTACATATTAGTCCTTAAGATATATTTTTTCAAAAAAAATTTTTGGAAATTTCCAAGGATATTCAAGGATCAAATTTTAAAAGGACATTTTCAATACCTCTTCGTCCTGTTGCACCAAAACATTAAATTTTCTAAGATTCTAAGGATTTTTCTCTTTAATTTGATACCCATATTGTTATTCTACAATGCGCTCAATTTTTAAAATAATTTTTTGAAATAAACATGTCCTTGAAATTTCAAAGTCCTTTAAAAAAAATCCTTACGTCAGAGAGAAAAACTAAAAACGCAGTTTTACTACATTTGGCCCCTAGTTTTGCGAGTATATCGATTTTATCGTGTGTACAATTTGTTGTCGCACGGTGTTATATTTCATTAAATTTTTTTGTGAATTCGAGTTTAAGAAATGTTTAATAAACTGCAGTTTATTTTAGTAAAATCAGACGATTACTTTTTTTTAATGTGTCCTTAAAAATTCTAAATTTTTTCTCGTTCACCTCTTATTTTAATCTTCAATAGTTTCTTACTCCTCTCAAATGCATGAACTGACAGGCCTTATAGAGATTCGTATCAAAATAATCTAACAATCAGAAAACATTCTAACAAGAAACTTTATTACCACTTTATGAAGCTCTCAGCTCAAAACCGCAGATAGTCAAAGGTCGTGCGTATTGTTGTCAATCAACTCGTCGTAGTTCATGATCAAAACAAAAACAGTGTTTATTTCACTCAAGGATCAAAGTGTTTATCAAAGCTTAAGTCTGTTCAAAACATGTATCTCAAAGTTCAACTCGGTTAATCTGCTTTTAATAAAAACGTACCATAATCATACGCATACGCAAAAGTCTTTAAACACGTACGAGCCAACCTTTATAGATCAGACAACAGATCTCCTGAACAAGAACAAATCACAATGCTGCGCCGAGGAAAAATTAGACAAGGTAATTGCACACAGACAATTCTCACGTAATGGCACATGACACAAATTGATATAATTTCATAATTGCGCTGAAAAATAATTAAATTAATTAAAACGCTAATGTGTACAGAAATTTTCATGATATCCTTGACATAAATACAAACAGTAAAACGCACAAGTTGGCATACAAGTCCGAGCGAGCAAAAGTTGAAAGTTCAAAGAGATTACTTTAATTCTTGCAGCGGCCGTCTTACTTAAGAATCCGAATCGCTCGGCGAGTTCATGCAAATGCTGCCAATCATAATTGCAATTGCTGCAGCATGTCTAGCCGTCTGTCTATCTGTCCGTCTGTCTGCGTGTCTGTCATAAAATGCAGCCAACACAGAACGACCGCTGGTCACTCGTCGATTGCACAAAACTTGTGAAATTGTCGTTTGCGTTTTAATTTTACATTTTTAGTGCATTTACAACTTGCAAACTAAATGAAATATTTTATTTTACAAGAAATACAAGAAATTGTCGAGCTTCAGCTGCATTGCATATTGTTGAGCATTGTTGCTGTGGCCAGCTAAAACATTGTGACGTCTGCACTCTGCATCAACTGTTGTCAAGTTGTTTTTGCTCATTTTTACAATTAACAAATAACCGCACACATATTACAGTACCAACAAGTATTTACGACAGTTTATGGCCGGCAATTATTTGTGACCATTGTGCAGTCGCTGAATGTGCAGATGCCGGATTTCAGTTGCCACTGCAGATGGCACTTGCGATGGCTGCCCGTAAACGCATAAAAATCGCAGATTAAACGCATGCATTATCTTCTAAAGTCGGCGGTAGTCAATGCAAGTGCAATATTTTAACTTGACCAGAGTCGCTGCAATTCTTCGAGCCGCTGCAGTTGAATGCAAAACTTGAATACAGAATTTGGTGCCAAAACGCGCACCACACTACCAACCAAAGTGGGAGAAAAAGTTCATTGCAACTACGTATGTATGTATGACTATAAAAATAGTCATCATCGTTGGCAATATTTAGTGTTACTGCAATAAGTAAAAATATTGTTGGGAAAGATGATTCTGTGAAATAAATTTTAGAACGCATCAATACGCATAAAAGTTCAGTTTAAAAGTGCAAGAATTTATTGCAAAGTTTTCATATAAAAAGTCAACTTTCTTTTACCTCTTCATTATAAAAAGATTAATACAACCAATGAGCAAATTTTTAATAGTTACGAAAAATTCACAAAAAACTCTAACATTGCAGAATTTTCTCTTTGTAAGGGCTGTGCACGTTTCGTACAATAAAACAGCTCAGATCAGATAACACGCAGGAAAATTTATTTCAAATTGAATTTAGTTACTTCGTATGATTATTTATTGATCACAAGCGAGTTTTAATTTAATGTCAGTCGTAGCTGTTGTGTATATTCTGTGAAGCCAGGGGGATCGCTTCTTAGTGCATTAATGCTAAAAACGTCATATCTGAACCGATCCAAACAAAGATAAACACTACAGAAGTGATGTGTTCTTCTCCTTTGGCTAGAAGTGCGGTCCCTTTCCATAGATCAACTATGTAGCTACCTGCTCTCCAAGGACATAAATTATTCAGATCAGAAGGGATAAAAGAGATCAAGGCATTATCGGTTAGCGAGATACTACTTAACATCAGTACTCTATGAGACCCAAAGTACTTTTTATCAAGACCCTAAGGTCTCACATTTGACATGAGAGAAATTAATCCGTTGCTGTCAATAACTCAACGGGATAGCTGAGCACAGTGTTGCCAGATACCTGAAATTACTTTCTCCTAAATCTTAAAGAAATATTGAAATTTCCTCTCAAAAGTTAAAAAAATTTTCCTAAATTTTTTTTTTATAATTTGCGTAATTTTAAATTAATTAATCTTCCCATAAAAAAATATATACAGTACTTTTCGTTTATAACGAACCCGTTTAAAACGATTTTCCGCCTAAAACGAACCAATTTCAAAGTACGCGCTTTATGTTTTCGCTTATGACGGACCCCTTTTAAAGCGAACTTTCGGTTAAAACGAACCATTTTTCCCAGTCCCTCGATGTTCGCTTTAAGCGAAAAGTACTGTATACATATAATTTTTTTTAATGCAGCCTATTTTATTCATCTTCAGCTTAATAACAAAAATTTAACAAAAACAAAACCTAGAAGAAATTAATTAAACAAAAAGTGCCATTTTTGGCGGAATTTCATTCAACGAGATAGAACGAGCTTATATTTTGTAAGCTTAAAAATTTTTAGGGTGCTTTGACTATTAAAACAGTTGCCAAAATATGTTTTGTTGCTAGTGTTCCCAATACATCATACTTCGTTATCCAAAAATCTCCCAAAAATCCACTAGGGATCCGAAAAATCTCCTAACATAAGATATATATCTCCTAAACTTTCTCCTAAACGATTCTTCCTCCTAAAAATTCGTCTAAAAGGCCAGTATCTCCTAAATCTAGGAGGAAATCTTCTGATCTGGCAACACTGAGTAGCTCATTATTCACCATGTCTGGGTGTCCAATCAAAGAGAGAGACCTGCAGGAGACCTGCGGCAAAAGAAACTTACTAGACAAGGCGATACCAAGTAGCTCAGCCCAGAATTTTGCTGACTTGGGTACTCTTCTGCAAGTGCCCATGACCTGTGATTTCAAAAAAATGGGCTGAAAATGCACCAAACATCTGCTGAATCTCAAAAGGAGCACACTCAGAACAGTTTTCAATGTTTTAAATAGCTGAGCAGTTCATGCTGTGTAGCTATGCAAGAAGATTAGGATTAGACTACCTAACCAAGGACTTCTTCAGAAGCTGGAGAAGAAAAAAGGAAGACAAGAAAAATCGTTTCCTTTCTTATACCTGTACCGCATTTTGCAGGAATTGGAATCACTGATATTTCAGTGGTTCCACCTATCCAACACTCAGACGATTGTTTTAGTTCTAGATTTGAATATCATAAGGTTGCTAAAACATTTCAGAAGGTTCGCATTGTTCTTCGACCAACACTTAAAAAATGGAATTTAAACATGTAAATCATTATATGTGCTGGATCTTTTAGTAGCTAAGCTTGAGAGATATTGAGTTGCAGAAATATGTACTGGATCTCAATCATCTTCAAAAAATATTGGACCACTTTTTAATTCAAATAAATGGGCAGATTGTGAATGAAGATGTAGTACACTGCGACCTTTGTTGATCTATTGTGCTCCCTACTGACTGTAAGAGTACGTTCCCCTGCAGCCCTAAAGAATCTTACGAGTTCTCATGGATTTAGATATTTGGTGCAGTTATAATTAGCCTCAAAAATTTTGTTATATTTGTATTATTTATTACTGTTTTTACTAATTATTGCATTTCTCCTTTTGTGCGTTAATTTTGTTAGTTTAATTTATTTGATCTAATTTTTTTGATTTTATATTATTTATTTTACGTAATTTATTGCTACTTTTATGACTTATTTTATTTCTTTATTTGTGCATTGATTTTATTATTTTAGTTTCTTTTATCATATGTTTTATATATATGCCTTTTTATATGTATAAATTCAAAAATTCAATGTAAACACTGCCTTGAAACTGAAAGCATTGGAACTATTAATTTTTGTGTTGTAGTTTTTAATTAGAAATCATTGTTTTTCCTTTATACAGTTAACGCTATGTGTATTGAAAAAACAAAAATTTCCAATTATTTGTACAATATTTGAAAATGTTTTACAATAAAAACAAATACAACAAATACAGCATGCCAATGTCCTTGTCTACGCCTGAAAGCATTAAAGTTAATTGCTTTATGGCGCTAAGGCGTAACTTTACTACGCACAGAACAAAATGTAATGTGAATATGTATAAAGCAATACATATGTGGCTCATGGTGTATGTAAGTCTAGTACATACATTAAATCATGTTTTACTTAATACATACATACATACATGCAACAACGAGACATGCTTTTGGATGTTTATATGAATTCATAAGAATTATTGAGCCGCCAAGTGTTGAGCATAATCGCAGTAAATAATATTTGTTTGTTGAAAAAAAGCTCAAAATCATTTGGAACACCAATGTTCAAGGCATTCCTCTTTAAAGTCCATCGAAATTTATGTTAGGCGAAATAAGTTTTAATCAATTGAATTTATTCATCCGCAGTTTAATAAATTTACGAATTTAGTTTAAAGTTGAAACTCGAATGAAAATAATTGCATAATTATATGAAATTCGAATAGTGACAACAAATTTATTGCAATCCACATCCGCAACGCAACAACACGACTAGATTTATTAAAAATCATTGCATTTCAATTCTAAATAAGTGCACGAAAATTTATTGAACCGCAATTATACAATTGCAAGTCGTGCTAAAAGTGGAACATGGTAAAATCTGTGCTCCGCAAATGAAATTGTAGCGAACTGCCAGAGCTTTGTAGAGTCTTTACGAATACTTTTCAGTCAAATATAAAAATTGTACTCTTACTCTAAAATGCGTTTTCCTAGTTAAAGACAGGCAAAGCTTCAGAAGACACGCATGCCTATGAATTTTTTAGAATAATTTCACAAATTCATTTGTATTAAGATATATATCAAAAATATTTGTTGGTGATAATTTAACCTCCAGTTTGAATTCAACTCGATTTTAAGCAATTCAAGCAGCCAATTCATTTCATAAAATCCACTTTGAAATCATTTTTGTAATCTCCCATCAACACTTGTCATTGATTTCGAAACTGGCAAGTTGTCATCACCAACTTTACGATCAACATTGGCGTCATTCGCCATTTGTACACACTCGCACACCCTAAACCAAAGCCGGATAAATTCAAAACCAAGACAAAACAAAAAATGTGCAAATAGCCAGCATTGGACCCATCAACACCCCATCGACCACAGTCTGATCTCTTTACTGTTGTTGTTGCTTTACCCAACTACTTAATTTTGCTTGCGAGAAAATTTTGCCGCGCGATTACGTTGCGTTATGAGCATAAATTCGTATACTCGTAAATGAAAATTGACCAAATGGATGTCGGCCAAAGTTTACCACATCGCACAGTCGAACAACATCGAAAACGTACTCGCATGCACCGAAATAGGTTACGGATACGAATTGATTAACACGGCCGTATTAATAATGCGACAAACGTGAATGCGACGCACTTCAAGCGCCAAACCAAGCCGCACTCAAACGCTGATGGCCCCAGCAGAGATGACAGAAACCGGTAATCGTCTCAAGGTCGCGCGGTGAATGCGTCGAGCACAGCGCTGGCAAAAGCGATGTGCAAGCGATGACAGCAATGTCGCTACGCTCACGCTTAGACGCCGATGGCGATGGCGATGGCGATGGCGATCGCGGTGTTAATGACTGCATCAAGATCAACGCGCCCGTCCGTCTGCCGCAAGAAAGCGAAAGTCAAACCCCAACGCAATCGTAAACGCAAACTGGAGCAACCGTCGCGGAAGATGCGAAAGCGCAAAGATGCGACCAAGATGCGCTTCAAAGTGTGTCAATTAGTTTTTTTAAGCACTGTTAATGCGAATTTATTCGCGCAATAAAAGTGATTGTTGTTTGAATTTAATGCCGTGTGCCAACTTCATCCTTCTACATTTTTTATGAGCACCGAAATAAATTTGCAATGTCATTTTAATTATATAAATATTTAAAATGCAAAATGTTGTGCAAATTCACTGAGTAAATAAAGTGGAATTATTTATTACAAATGACTAGGTGGTTCATGGAGAATAGTGTGGGATTAGTGAAGGAGTACTTAAGTTAAAGAATGAAAAGGTTTTGTATATAGAAAGGTTTTGTTTTTGGATGGAATATGCTTATTTTTTTAAATCCACTCCATAAGTCCTACACTACCCATGTTCAAATTATTCGAAAATGTTAATTGGTTGTTTTTTCTTTGTTTAATTATTTATGTAATCAACTTACAACTTTTTGTAAATATTTCGAAAATATTAGAGAGTAATTAGCAGGTCAGCTAATTCTGTGTCTGGTCTGCGTATTTAAATTATGCTCTCCACTAGTTTAAGATTTCTGATTTTTGTCCTTCGCATATTTCACATTGCTTTCTTAAAAACATAAGATCATTTCATATGGGAAAAGTAAAATATTCTGTTAATTATTTCTTATACCCGTAAGAGACATGGAATTTTTGTAGAACTGGGAATACCACAGTGAAAGTACTACAAAAAATACTCATACTAGCATAGAGACAGACATATGGTTCTTCTACTACATAGGACACTTTGACAAATACGAAAACGAATTTAAAAATTCATATGTAAATATTTAATTTGTTTTTTCTCTATTTCTTTTCTTTTTTCAGTGTGGGTCATTTGACAAAAAGCTTTAATATGTAGGTATACAAAAAAATTTCAAATTTAGACTTGAACATTTTTTCACTTTATTTTGCAAAACATGTCTTTATGACGTTAAAGAAAGGGTTTAACATATTTTTTTATTTTTGGCAATACAAATGCGTTTTTGCATTAATATTAATAGAATACAAAACACGTTTTCTTTTATTACAATCAAAAAAAGTCAATTTTTTTAACATTGGTCCCCAAAATTTCGATAAGGTGTAATAATTTTGTTACACAGTGTTCAGAGAATTTGTTCATCTAAGCATTAGCAGCAAGTTTGCTGAAGACAGCAATACAAAATTTTGAATATCTTAAGACTTATAAAGAAAAAAGTGGTTATAAAAACATAATACACACAAACTTTACACGGCTGTAACTTTTAAAATGCAACTAACTTTGTAAAACCCAGCTAGGGTTTTGTTACGCTATAAGAGTACTATCGATTAGTCTTGGTCGGTTCCGGGTTAGAAAAAGCTGTCGCACAGTGTTATGTTCAGTTTAATCCTTTCGAAGTAAACTGAAGAATTTTATTCCTGTTAGTGGTATTCTGCTATTTTTTTTTACAATAATTGTGGTACAAAAATCGAGTTGATTTCGTACGAAAGTTAGGCAAAACCGGTGACTGATATTGATTTTTTGGATTATCATGATTTTTGTACTATGGAACATGCAGGCAGTAATTTCCGTACAATTTGTGAGAATTCAACTTCTCATTTACCCCATCCGAAGTCAATACTTTACCTCTGCTCTCCCTACTTCTGGACATTAATCAGACATAGAAAATCGAAACAGTAATTTGTATTTTATTAGTCAATATAGCTCGAATTGTGCTTTAATGCCTTTATGTCAAAACCGCTCTTCGAAGTAAGCAGCTCCTTTAAAAAACAAATATATTGAATAAATTTTATAAATAATAAACCTTTTTCATTCTGTGAATTTTACTTCGATCCATGATGTAATTAAAAACGTAGACTGAGTATGGAGAGCCTTCTCCAAAATTGTTTGTTTGCGCCTTTCAAAGAACATTTCAACTGCCTCAAACCACTCTATTCAATGAGAACATTCGATGACAACTGCAATTGATCGTACGTCAATTTTCATGACTTTCCGCAGCAAAAAAATCTTAACCAAAAGAGGACTCCAGCAATCTTTTTGTGGATAGGCTATACGATTCTCATTGGGATTAATATCGTAGCTAAAAAGACGAGGAAGAAATAGGGTCTCCTAAGCGACTTTCCTGTACTTTAAACAATACGCCACTGCCGCTTAAGGAGCGGTAGGATTTATGATCTGTTTATGACAGGCATGACACAATTGGTGAATAACACCAAAGAGGGCAGTTGTTGTTCCTTCCTCCTTTCGAAATATATATCGAATAATTGTACCCGACAAAATATGTTTCTCATATTTTTATTGTTTTGTTTGAATTTATTGCACAACACTGTACATCTATAACGATTTTATTCTCATTGATTAAATTTAAACTGTACTGAATTTCTTTTTTTTTTCAATAGATTTAAATAAGACTCCAAGAGCTGGGCCTCCTTTACAATAACGAGGGACCATTATATCACCGTGCAATTTTTTATGATTTATTAATTAATCTTCAAGGTGATGTATCAGCCATGAACGTGATACTTCTTTCTACTTTATCGTATACATTGTTTACTATTCCCCTTAAAACGAAGAAGAATCAATGAAATATTTGAATTGTTATCGTTCTTGAAGTGTCAAAATGTCAACGATTTAGTAGTGATCCATTAAATTCAGCATAAAACGCGATTATGCGGTTATAAAAAAAAACGGCGCCCTTGAAAAGTTTGTCAATTCACCAATTCACAATTCACAAAAGTGTTGCACTGGTTGACAAGACTAAATAAACACGTCACTACCTGAAGCAAAACCCATTCATTGTAATTGGCAACTTGTTTACAGCCAAAAACTGCACGACAACAGCTACGTGCGTCAACATTAATTAAACTGTCATGCAACCAACTACAACATCTCAGAAATCAAGAGTTTTAAAGGACAGTTTTGAGTTTCGCACGTTTTAAAATTATATATTTATATATAAAAAAGTTTAATCAGAACGCATATGCTACAAGGAATTATGATCATTTTCATTAAACCATGCAATGACACCGCAGTTAATTAACTTTATGTAGCTCGCAACCGAATGCACACCTGAAGGATGAAGGCAACTTTAAGTTGAAAGTACTAAAATTTTAATGCAAAACAAAATAAGGAAACCTTTTCATTTAAACCCATTATATTCTGAACGATCTGCAGAAGGCCGCACAGTGACCTCAGGATCGAAATGTAACTCGTCTCCATTAACAATATTTCAAGTTTGTTTCCTAAGTCTTTTGTTTTGCTTCTCAGAGTTAGCATATCAGTAAAAGTCGCCGCGTATTTTTGTCATTTTCTAACAATCAGTCAAAACTAAAACACATTGCAACAATAATTGTATAGTGTGTGCATAATAAAATGTTTGATTCATTGCTAAGTACAATTGCAAAATAAACTTACAGGTACTCGTTTCGGCGCCTCAAGTGTTGCTCACTTCATCAATCACACATGCCTTTGGAACAAAAAGCAAATTCACCACACCGCAAACCGAAAATAGTAAATTATTTTTGAGTAAAACACAACAAAAACACTACTCAAGTTGAGTTTTATGCGCGCTAAAACAAGTGAACGCCCGATATTTCTACACAAAACACACAATACGCATTTGCCAAAAAACAAAACAAAAAATTTACACAGATTGCAACAACAAACGCGGCACAACAATGTCGATAAGACAGCTGCAACAGAAAATAGCAGTCAGCAACCTAACAACAAAAGCAGCAACAACAACAGTTCGAACAGTACCAACAATTCGGTAATCGAGAATGACGTAGGACGCGGCTGTTGCCGATTGTTGTTTTTGTTTTGAGCTTTTTTAGGGTCGTTGATTGTAATGTGATTTTAGTTGTTACTTTTTGTTCATTTTTTTTTTGCGATGGCGCTATCTAATGAGATAACCTGCACTGTTAGAGACAAAGCCGCGGCACTGAAGCGCGCTTCGGGTTAGCAACAACAATAAATCACACAACGCGATCAGCATTAGCGAACGAAAAATAAACGCAACGAAAACTACGATTTGATTTTATTATGAATTTTGTTTGAATATTTTCGTAAATTCACAATTTACGATTGCCGCAAATGCGCTAACGTAGCCAACAGCGACAGCAGCAACGACGTCAGGGTGTTGTCGTACTTGTGAAAGATCCACGCTTAACTGACTGGAGCGACAGACGGCGTACACAGTGAAAACATATGAGGTGCAATAAAAGCAACGCTTCAGCAACACCACGCGCCAGCAGAGCCCAAAACAATTGAGGCGTAAGTGTAGTGAAATTAACTGAAACGAAACGTCAAAAGGAAACACTAAATGAAAGCGACAACGAAAGAGACAGTGAAGAAAGCGAACAAATGTGAAATGAAATCAATATGAAATTCCGCACGACATGGAATGCGCCGAAGAGAGAAGGAGAGCGAGTGGGCTCTGAGGAATGGGCGCATGCGTGCACTGACCTGCTGCTGAAAATTCACTACGAGCACTACTGTCAATACACAACAAGTGTCCACAATCTGTGCTAAATTGCTGCTGCGAAATTATCTTGTGGCGACTAATTTTCCATGCTCCATTTGAATGTTTTGGTTTTGACTGCTAAATGAAAGCTTTTTCTCTCTGTCATTTCCGCATTTGTCGCGCAATTCCCCCAGGCATTTGTAATTAGTTATGACAACACTGGAGCTTTTCAAGCTGAAATTTAATTTCATATTTTTCTTGCTTTGCTTATCTCTACGATTTTATATCATTTCGCTGCGTTTGTTTTCTTTTTTAATCTACTTTGGCAACTTTTGTGCTCTTCTCGTGCGCTACGTCTTTCTGTTCGTCAACCTTGCCACCGATGTACTTACACTTTCGTTTTTAGCGCATTGTCGCTGCCAACAAGTGTCTGCTTAATTTATGAAAGGCAACTTACGTGATCGCCTTTGCGCTTGCACACTTATCACATTTAGCCGCTCACCATTTCGCTTTACTGACAGCTATAATTTTTTAAATTTATAATCACTGCTTTACAATGCAAATCACAGTAATAGGGACAGTAATAGTAAATTATTTCGAATCTACATTACAATAAGTACCCGGAAAAGTTAAATAAAACACAAAACATTCATTTCTTCATTAACATTTATGAAATCCTCTTCCAAGTCTTTATTTGCTACCAGCGGTTGATTCAATTTTTGGCAAATTTTTCATAGGCTGCTTTCAGTATTATAAGCTGCTACTTCTTCTTTTATCTTCAATTAAATCAAAACGTCTTCCTCGAAGTGATAATTTGAGTTTTGATAATCAGCTGAAGCCAAATCAGCTTATGAAATGTAAGGTATCGTAAAAGAATGCATTAATTTTGCATGAAATTTAAGGCTTTATTTGGCATAGTTACACTCGATTCAAGTCAAATATGCACCGATAATGTTTGATTACTTCTTGCCATTTTGAAGGTAATTTCATTATGCCTCTCTCATAGAGACACTCGTCCGTACTGGCAAAAAACTTGGGACAGTCGATTTCCAAAAGCTTCAAATTAGTCAAATTTTTCACTAGCAAAAACATTTGCCATAGACAAGAACAGGTGGCAATCACTTGGTGCCACATTCTGTCTATAAGGTCGATGCATCAGAACCTTCCGAGCAAAACTCCAGGGGCTTCTGACGAGTCGTTATTGATGTGAATGTTAATTATGGAACACAATTTATCTATTACACCGTGCGTCAAAAATTAAAACAAATTTTCACACCGGAAAGAGTCCATATGGGCGTGAAACTAGAGACCAATCATAGTAATACTGCGTACTCAGTTTTTCATTTCTACATCCTTTGTCCTTTTAAAAGGACTTCAAAATTTTGAAGGGGATAAAAAATAAAAAAAATATAAAAAATACTTAACCTGAATAGAATATGACGATATGTATATCAAATGAAAGAGAAAAGGCTGAATAATTTAAATAAAATTGACTTTTTATCTATTTATAAAAAAAGCATATGAAAAAGATCCTTTGAAAATTTTAATCCTTTATATCCTTGAAAATTTAAATAGAATATTCTTAAAAAGTAACTATGTTAAAACCTAAAATCTCCTTGAACACGTGTCAAAATTTCATTAGTCTAACTTTATTGGTTCGAAAGTTATTAAAAAACAGGCGGAAGCTGCAATTCTAATGAAGTACAAAAATTCTAATTTATTTGAGTATTTTAAATAATAAAAAGATACCAAATCAATGAAGCGATAATAATGAAATTTTGATACGTGATCAAGGACATTTTGGGTTTTAACATACTTACTTTTCAAGAAAATTGGATGTAAATTTTCAAGGATATAAAGGATTAAAATTTTCAAAGGACCTTTTTCATATCCTTTTTTTACAAAAAGATAAAAAATCAATTTTATTTAAATATTTGAGCCTTTCCTCTTTCATTTGATATATGTACATATCGCCATATTCTAATGAGGTTGAGTATTTTTAATATATTTTTTATTTTGTATCCCCTTCAACATTTTGAGTACGCAGTATTACTATATTTGGTCTCTAGTTTCACGCCCATATGGATTTTTGCCGGTGTGAAAAATGCTGTCGCACGGTGTTATCCAAACTTGGCCACTTCTGGTCGTTTGCTTGTTGTTGACAGTACAGGTCTGAACTGGTATTTGAATGGTACAATTTTTGTACTGATAGAACACAATTCTTCTTCTACTAGCCAAACTTGGCCACTTCTGGTCGTTTGCTTGCTTCAGGCGGTCCAATTGTTGACAGTACTGGTCTGAACTTGTACTTTAATTGTACAATTGTTGTACTGATAGAACACAATTCTTCTTCCATTAGCCAATAGATGCTTGCTTGCTTTAGATAGTCCAATTGTTGACAGTACAGGTCCGAATTAAGAGTTTGGCCGTATGAGAGCAGCTCATATTAGGTGATTATCTGTCAATTCCATTAAACACACAGCAAAACCTTCCTGACCTTTAATCTTGAATTAGCCACTGCTTACACCAGCTCACCGCAATTCGACCTCGACGGTTATCGCTTGTCGTTATCGTAAGACATTACTTTTTATCACCATCCACTTCAGAAATGTGTCGATTTTGTTGCGAGCAATTCAGAAGCGATTCGTAGATGGAAATTCTGTTCATGTTTATATCCAACGATTCAAACCAACCAAGTGATTTTTTTGTGCAATATTTAGCTTCTGGGCAATCGAAACAATGCCTATACTTATATAAGTATTTATTTTCTCTTTCTGTTTGATGCGCCCTCAAACAAGTAATCGCAAAACTATCCGAAAAGTTTTTATAGTACAAAATCTTATCTTTCTAATGGTATCTAGCGTAACCCGATTGTACTTATTCAACGCGAGATACAGATTGAGTAATCTATTGAGCCATCTATTTGAAAAATTATGGATTTCTTTTAACTGCATCTTACGAAAATTGGCTAACGAAAATATATTTTATCGCAATAGTCCACATATCGTAATGATCTGCATTTTTTGTATATTTTTTTTATTTTATGAAGCCATAAAGCAACATCAAGTGACTGAGATTCAAAAATTAACACTGATCTGTTTAATTTCTCGCAATTCTATTCAAATACAAAGATATATTTTCGCAAGCTACTCACTTAAAATTACAGTCGTACGCAACGCTTACAATACAATAAAATTACGAAATAGCTAAACTTAAGCTGACTTACAATAGTTACGAGTATTTAATTATTTTACACACTTTTTCTGCTCGCTTCTTCTGCACTTTACTGCACTCAAACGCATAGCTGCTATCATGAAAATTTCACTTTTATCTCCATTTCCACTCGGAATTGTAAACAACAAAATTACACAAGGAAAGTGCACAAAAGTGATCACAATAAAAATCGTAAAAATACACAAATACACGGAAATTTAATTAACATCTAGGTTGCATAATTACGCCAACAACAACAACAGCAGCAGCTCCGTCGAAAATCACACTACCATGTCTTGCCACCGCCGTCTCCGCCTGCTGCAGCACCACCCCCGTGCTTATGGCTGGAACCGGTAAACAGCGAAGTGGATGCATGCGATGTACCGGCGACAGCGCCCAGCGAAGCGTTTAATATCAAACTAACAGCGCTGCCCACCAAATGCGACACAATTTGCTTGATGAAGCCGCCCGAATCGGAGCCGCCCTTGTGATGGGTGCTGGTCGAGCTGTGCGTGCTGTGCGTACTGTGTGCGCCATGACCAGTGTGGCTTTTTCGTTCCTCTGTCTCCTCCTCTGAGGCTTTGCGATTCTTCGCCTCCCAGAAGCTACTGATGACGTTCTGCGCAAATTGAAGTGGCCTCAGCGGCCCATCGTCCTCCTCCGGATCCTGCAAAATCAAATATTTGTGACACATTTTTCATATCCCTTTTCAATAAAAACAAAAAAAATTTCATACAAAAATGAAAACGAAATAACAACCACACCCAAATGTTAGTTACTATGCGGTTAGTGCTAACTAAAACTAAGTACTAAAACTACATTCAAAGGAGTTTCAAATACAAATATAAAAAGAATCAGTACAGCGCTCAGTGAGGCCACCACAGTGCCCAAGAAGTTGCCAATGAATTGTCCGTTGTTCACCTAAAATAAAAAAATAACACAAACCATTCGAGTGATGTATTTATCTGAAATTTGTTGCAGACTGCGAACTTACCGCGCCACCACCGCCAGACAGCCCGTCGAAAGCAGTGCCCACGTACTGTCCGAGCACAGTGCCGAAATTTTTATTGCCCTGTGCAAACAGAGAGTTATCGATATCATAATTTTTGGTAGTCAAAAACTGCAAAAATTTAAAACTGTACCGCCAGCAGACCGGAAATAAGCGAAGTTGAGGTGCTAATTAACGATTCTATATCCAAACCGTTGGGCTGCAATCACATTTGTTAGGCACTAGAAATAATTTGTAAACATTTCCAAATACCTTACCCCGAACAAGTTCGAAATGACGCCGGTCAGGGCGCCTATTAGGGCGCCTATATCAGAGCCGCCCTCACCCTGTAAATCACAGTGGCAGCTTGAAAATATTTCATATTATGCCCCAAAGCCAGCAGCCACGAAATGCTTACTCACTCCACTCAGATTAGATATGAGGGCAACCAGTCCGCCCCCGCCCCCGCCCCCACCGGCAGCGGCACCATCGTCCTCGGGTGTCACTTCCGATGAACTTTCTTCCTCTTGGTGAGCCAACTCTGTTTCATATAAATCGGGTGTCGTTGCTACCGATTCTGCTGCTCCTTCTGCTGTTGTTGTTGCTGTTGTCGCTTCTTCATCTGTTAGGGCAGCTGTCTTGCGTGTGGGTTTTGCTTTTGTTGTTGTTGTTGTTATGGAGGTAGTAGTTCTGCTACTGCTACGATTGGCAATAACATTCTTAGACTTTATCGAATTGAAGAGGGAGGGGTAGAAATTTGTGTTACATTACTTTGGCAAAAAATCATTCGATCAACAAAAGTCTTTCTCTATCTAATCTATACGCATTTATCGTGTACGGTTAGTAATTGCGAAATTATTCAATTAAAGCACAAACTACAAGGGAGCTCTACATTGAGTTTTTCAAACGCGCCATATGGGAAACTCACTCTCACCGCTGGCTGTGGCATTAGATCCTCTTCGAGCGAGTCGAAAAGATCGTTTTGCTGCTTTGGATCCGCATCCACCAGATTATTGCGAAAGTCATCCTGCAAACGTAGAGATAACAGAAATATTTAAGTAAGAAAATCAATAGGCAGGTGAAATGTCAAGAGTTATGATTGTTCTCTTTTCAAATCTGAAAGACAATTGTCCCTAGAAGGAATATAAATTGTCCAGCTATATTATTTTGCACAGTATTTTGTTGTTTAACATTTCGCAATTCTATTGTTTAAAGCTTTGTTGATTCATTAAGGTTTAGTTCATCAAGCTCAAGTTTAAAGCTTCAATATTTTTAGAAAGCTTTAATCGTTATACAAAACTTCACAAGCTCTTCAAGCTTTTGCTAGTTTTATATTTCTCAAAGTCTGTTTCTCATTTGTTCTTAATGTCTTCAATATATCCTTAATTTATCTTCCAGGCTTTAATTCAATTAGTTCTTCAAGTTCTTCATGACTCCATTATATCTTTAAACCCTTTATTAATTGATTTAGAGTAGTAGTAGCTGATTTAGGGTTCATTAATTGTTGAGTCCTTCAAGGCTCACTAATTAGTTCTTTAAGCCTTCAAGAGATCTTAAAACTCCTTTAGTTCCTCAATTTTTCATTAGTTAGTTTCTCAAGTCTTCAACTATTGCTTCTCCAAGTCTTTATTAATTCTTAAGGACCTATTACTTTTTTAAGAATTCTTCAAGGTTTTATGAAATAGTTGTTCGAACCAGTGTTGGCTGGTTTGGAGTTCATTTAAGCCTTCTTAAAGGTTTCATTATTTAATTCTTTAAGCCATCAAGAAATTTTAAAAACTTCGTTAGTTCCCCAAGACTTCGTTAGTTTGTTGCTCAAGTCTTCAATTATTAGTTCTCCAAGTCTTTATTAATTCTTAAGGACTCTATTACTTCTGTAAGAATTCTTCAAGGTTTTATGAATTAGTTGTTCGAACCAGTATTGGCTGGTGTGGAGTTCATTTAAGCCTTCATTAACTTCATCATGTAATCCTTCCTTAAGGTTTCATTATTCTGTTCATTATTCTGTTCTGCTAATTTTTTAAGACTTATTCAAGCTTTTATTAAGAAGTTGTTCGAACTGGTTTTACTTGGTTTAGAGTTCACTAATTCTTAAGTTTTCTTAAAGGCTTAATTTTGTAGTTATTCAAACCATCTTTAGATCTCAAACACTTAATTAGTTCTTCAAATGTACATTAGTTTCTTCTTTAAGAGGCAAATTATTAGTTCTTACATCCTTTATTAGTTCTTTAGGGCTCCATTACTTCTTAGGCCTTCTTTAAGCCTCATCACTTATTTCTTCAAACCGTCATTAGTTCCTTATGACTTCACAAGTTCCCCAAGCATTCTTTAATGCTTCAGTAATGAATTCTTCGAGGTTTGAAAAATAAGTTTTTGAAGCCTTTATTCATACTTCAGGACGTCATTACTAATTTAAGCCTCCTTTAGGACTTTATTTATTAGTTCAAACTTCATTAATTTTTTAGAACTTAATTAGTTCTTCAAGCATTTTCAAGGCTACTTTGTTTAGCGAAATAATTTCACCAGTTCTTCAAGGCCTCGTTACTTTTTATGACAAAAGCAATGCCACAGAATAATTGTACTTCTTGGATTTTTTAATTTTATTTCAATGAGCCTCTTAGCTGTTTTCAAGAGAACTTTTCCGACACTTTATACTTGAACACTTTAGCCAACTCAAATAAAAAACGTTTCTTTAACCTCACCTCCGTCAAAATGGATTTCATCATTCGTACTCTCGCGGGCACTTCGCGCTCCTCGCTCGTGCCGGCATCACGTTTACGCACTATTTTGTTGCTGGCTTTCGCCAACACGCCGTTTTCGTCCGCCTCGTCGATCAAATAGTCCAGCGTTTGCTCGATTTTCTGCTCCACCAGCGCCTTCATCGCATTCACCTGTTCCAGAATGTTACGTCGCAACGTCGCCACTCGCGCACTCAGATCTTTTTCCTCCTCCTCCTCATGCTGCTGCTTTTGCTCCTCGCTTTCCCCATCCCTTGTGCCGTCTTCCCTTTGCTCTTCCACATTGGACTGGCGCCTTATCTGCTGCAGTGCCTGCTGCATGTCCGCCTTGAAATCGCGCACATCCCTTGCGCCCGTCACCAAGTCCATGGCACCAGTCAGAATGGTGAGCGCGCGATGATCTCGCGTCAGCTGCTTCTCAATGCGTTCAATCTTCGACAGCAGCTCGTCGTCGGTCATGTCTGTGTTCAGCAGCAGATCCTTGACCACCTCCACCAGATGCTGCTCCATTTTACGCTCCGCCTCCCTAGCGCCATTCAGTATTCCAATTGCGGTGATGGCGCGCAGCTCTTGGCGCGGCAGACGCGGCTGCAGTTTCCTGTACGCCACCATGGCGCGCACATAGTTCGGATTGATCTGTGCGCGCAGTGAATTGCGCATGGGCGCTGTCGCAATTAGCTGCGCCATGACAATGAGGATCACCAGCGTCAGCCACAAGCAAATCCTGCGCATTTTCTTCAGACTCGTTTTTATGCTAAACCAACGTTGTGGCTTTTTGCGCGCGATTTTCACTTTCAACTTGCCAAACTGCCGCGTGCTGGAAGAAACAACTATGGCCGCACGATTTGCTAAATGACACTAATTTAGTGCCGCATTTTCCAGCGCCATTTATACGACATGCAACTTTTCCGCCGCCGGCCACATGGATGTGTTGTGCTTGACGGCGCTGCAGCGACGACACAGGCGTGAGCGTACTCCATCTACATATGTCGGATCCATTGATTCATTCATAGGCCGTAACCTGCAATTTGCGGCCCAATTGCCAAACCGATGACATGACATTACGGCGCCGGCTGTTGCTGGACACAGCAACGCACGTCTTCATTCATAGTCGGCTGCTCATGCGCAATGCGGTGCAATTGTCCAATGTCCAGCGATACGCTCGGTTTGTTCTCTGACATTTTCCATTTTGCGTGGCGTTGGCTTGTTGTCGTCCGGTGTCGCGGCGGATATTGAACTTAGCGTGTTTATAGTATAAATATAGCCAACTGATTACGACGCCCGACGGTTGTGTAAGAAGAAAGAGGCGGAGAAGTGACTTCCGCTTTTGCTACGCGACGCCAGAGCTGAAAGCGGAGCCGCAGCACCCGCGCTGTGTTATGCTATGTTTTCATTCATGAGAACTGTGATAGGATTATGCGCACTAAAACACACACATATACACATATATAGAGGTACATATATCATGCCTAGCATCCGTTGCATTAATATTTATTTAAGTTGATTTTATGGAAATTTTAACTCACTTGAGTTGAGTTTCATTGCAAGATTTCCTGAAGTTTTAAATATATTTTCGCGTCAACACAAATCTTTCGTGTTTTTCTAAAAAATTGTTTTCAAAAGTATTAATGCAGAAATTAATTTAACTTATTTTTTCTAGTTGCTTTTATAGAGATTTTATTATGAGTTCCAATAAATTAAATGTTCTTGTTCTGTTCAGGAAATATTTTAGTATCAGCAATGTTAGGTTAGGTTAAGCTGGTTGGTCGAACTGTCTCGCTTGGATGTCTAGTGGTACCACATGAAGCACCAGTTATATTTCTTTAAGTACCTTTTATAGATATTTTATTATGAGTTCCATTAAAAGACTTCTTGCTCTGTTTCGGAACTATTTTAGTATCAACAAGGTTAGGTTAGGTTAAGCTGGTTAGCCGAATTTGTCGCGCATAGACCCTCTAAGGTCACTAGTAGTACCAAATGAAGTTTTAGTTATATTTCTTTAAGTACCTTTTATAGAGATTTTATTATGAGTTCCATTAAAATACTTCTTGCTCTGTTTTGGAAGTATTTTAGTATTAAAAAGATTAGGTTAGGTTAAGCTGGTTGGTCGAACTGACCCTCGTGCATCACTTATGGTACCAATTGATGCTTAGTTATATTTCTTTAATTACCTTTTATAAATATTTTATTATGAGTTCCATTAAAACACTTCTTGCTCTGTTTCGGAACTATTTTAGTATCAAAAAGATTAGGTTAGGTTAAGCTGGTTGATCGAATTGACCCTCTTGGGTCACTAGTGGTACCAAATGCAGTTTCGGTCATATTTATTTAAGTACCTTTTATAGAGATTTTATTATGAGTCCCATTAGAAAACTTCTTGCTCTGTTTGGGAAGTATTTCAGTATCAGCTAAGTTAGGTTAAGCTGGTGGGCCGAAGAACCTATCATATAATATTGTTCTCAACACGTTTCTGAAAATCCAACATACAAAAGACACATAACAAACTCAAATGCAACCATCCACAATACAAACCAAAATGTCAAAATATGCAGAGAAACCTCAGAAAGAAATCAGCATAAAAACGTTTAGTAACTTCTTAAAGTGAAAGCACGTGCAGCTCTCTGCATTTGCCAAACTTAAAACTCATTCGCCCAACTTTAATTTAAACAACTCGGTAACATTCTCTCTTCGCATTCGTCGTTACTGTAGAATTTTCTACTCGAAACCGTACACTCACACTTAAGTATTTAAACGCACACTTGGCGTTTTCTGTGATTTTCGTTTAAGCTTTGCCTTTAATTTTGCCAATGTTGCAAATATTTGCGACATTGTAGCACCACATATGTGCAATATTTATTATGTCAAGCATGCATATTCAATCAATACTATACACAAGTAATTGCATTAAGTAAACAAAACATTTCGCTTTTGCATTCATTTACTTTTGTTTTATAAATTTTTTTATTTAATATTATTCTTGCTTTGCGCTCTGTTCTGCTTTATGTTTTTCTTTGTTGCTTTCATTTTATGCTGATAACATTTCATATTTATTTACTGGCAACACATAAACACGCGGCACACAATACAAATCAATTTTTATGTGCAACAACTCAGTTGGGAATCTCTCGCGAACCTTATCAAACGTTTTCCGCTTTCGCAATGAACAAATACGCGCCGCTAGCTCTGGTCTTCATTCTGCTGCATCTCTTTTCGATGGCCACTGCAGCGCCCCAGCGTCGCAGCGATGATAAATGGGTTTGGGGCAAACAACAAATCAGTACCTCAACGGCTGAACCAGAAACGGATCTACCAGTTGTAGAAGTAGGACCCAGAATTGCGCTGAGAACTCCACCGCGATTTCCAACACGGGACCATCGAGTACGTTTTAGCAGAGAAAATAAGTGTTAACGTGTATTCCATTCAATGTTGTTTTGTGAAAATTGTATTAAAGTAATCGAAAGGCTTATTTGAATTGAACAATAAATGTAAATATTTAAAAGTATTGATCTCTCATTCACTAATTCTGGAAGTCGAACTATGTATAGATTTATAAATGTGTATGTGCTCATTAGTGCCAAATGAGGGAGATAGATAGAACGCTCACAGAGAACAGATAAGAGAAAACACTTTATTTGGCCCTATTTCAGAACACTTTGTTCAGAGTTCTGGTAGAGAAACTTGACTTCTCAGAGTGGTACTGACAGCTCAGGTAGTGTTTAGTTGCAATGATTACGCTCACACATAAGAAGATCCGTCCATAGTAGGGATTGCAATCCCGGGATCCCGGACAATTTCAGTCCCGAAAAATCGGATTTTGTCAATCCCGGGATCGAAACAAAAAAAAAGCTTACTTTTTGCTTTTGTCACGTTGATTTCGAAAAATGCAACTCTTCTTATTTAGTACAAAAAATAAATTGCAAACGCCATGTGACATTTGAACTTGTTTCAACGCAACAATATTACTTTGCTGTAACGATGGAGAAAGGTAAGCTAATTTGCAAAATTTATTTAAGTATTTTAGTTTAGTTTTATTCCGCAGATTTTTCAACAAAGTTTGTTCCATACAAATCAAAAGCGCAGCAACGAAATTCTGTCTGGAACTATTTTTTTATAGAATCGTAAGGCAAAGCTGCTGCCAAATGCAAAAAGTGCAGCAACATTTTAAAAACAAACGGCGGCTCCACAAAAGGTCTTCATACGCATCTCAAGGTATTCGATTAATTTGAATTTAAATTTACTAATTACTTATTAATGAATATTTCTCAGCTCGGCTACTTGTTTTTTTCCTAGTTTGGCAATTGAATGCATTTTTATGTTATTAATTTTATGTTATTTGCCATGAATATTTTGTTCTTAGTTTTAAGGAACACAGAAATGTATTTAATACGAAAATAAAATGTATTTGATTGAAAATGGCGTCTGATTTCTCCCGGGATCCCGGGATTGCAATTTTCAGTCCCGAAAATCCCGGGATTGTAAAACTGGTCCGGGATTGCAATCCCTAGTCCATAGGTATGTTCATTCATTCTGATGCATGTACTATCGTTCAAAAAATTCTCAGTTCACATATAATCTAAAACAATTGAACAAACTATACAGATTTTTCTATGAAATGGAACATATGAAATTTTATTTATTTATTTATTTAACCCTTATTCTCATACCCAAACTTACTAACGTCGTTTGGCACCCGGGGTACCCGGGTGCCCATTTCATGAAATTTTTAAGTTTTCAATATTTTGTTAATTAAAAAGTGTTTATAAAATTTTTTTTCTAAAATATACATTGTTGTTGAGTATTTGAGAAAAAATAAAATAATAAAAAAATAAAAAATAAAAAAAAAATAAAAAAAATAGAAAACAAAATTTTTTAAATATATGATTTGTTCACTTTTCACCTAAATAACGAGGATCCGGAAGGTAAAAAAAAAATTTTCATTATTTGTCAGTTTTTTTCACGAAAATACATCGCAGTGGGCACCCGGGTACCCGGGTATGAGAATAAGGGTTAAGCCAAATGATTAAAAAAAATCTAGAGGCTAGAAATTATGCATAATAAGAATCAACACTTAAAATTAGAAAAAAATTTTGGAGTAATATGAGGCTGCTGGGTTCTGCTGTTTACTAGGCCGCTGTGTTTCAATCACACTACTCAACACGAAAAATGCACCAAAAAATAAAAGTGTTTTCTAGACTAACTTTGATCCGCTGAACGCGAAACTGAAAATCAAAAAATTTGTTTAAGAAGCGTTTTCGATAAATCTTCGAAAAACCAGTATTTTCCGTGTTGTATCAGTAATGAGCACATACTTATCTCATAAACAAATCATCCGACTAACGAGCTCTCCGTCGTTCGGAAAATAATACCTTAGCCTTTCCAGCGATATATAGATTGTCCAAATCAGATGAGATTTGGGGAAGTTACTGATGGTGAAACTTGTAAAAAATTGAATTTTTCCACCATTTTCAAAAATCATAACATTTCGAATAATTTGTTTATAGATAAAATAAATTATCTTCTCTGGTTTTAAAATCTAAGATGAAAAATATATTATTTGAGCAAATATTAAGCCTAACATCAATAAAATTTAAAGACAAATTACAAAGTTATGATGCACTTAATTAAAACACCGACTTTACATTTATTGCACCGTGCGAAAAAATTTTTTTGTTTTTTTCCTAGACCCATCCAAATGTTGATATAGACGTGAAACTAGAAATCATTTATAGTATCCTGGCATAGTAAGCTTTTCATTTTCTGACCCAAAAACCTTCTTAAAGGACTTTAAAATTTTAAGAACATATTTTTTTTAATATTTGCGGTTGTACAATAATTAAGATATGGTTATCAAATGAAAGAGGAAAATTGTCTTTTTACTTAATTTTCTATTTTGAACTTTGAGGACCAAAATATGTCAGATAAGGACAACATACATGTTTTGGATCTCAGTCTTTAGATTCATATATCTACATTTTATTCTATTTCAAAGTTGTGAAAGTTCAAAATAGAAAATTTAGAGATTTTTGTCAATGTATGCATTTATTCACCTCCTGATTCTTCATATACGGGTATAAGGATGACCTTATTCGATGCCTAACTCTCAATTCTTTATTCATTTATTTATTTATTTATTTAGCCAATGAAAACAACAAAAATTCGTAAGGCTAAGTTAAACGCATTTTAAATGAACGTAAGAATTGGAGAAAATATATGAGCTATACTACTTCTAAAAAAGATTTAAGGAATACATGAATCGATTTTTTGAAAATAAAAAATCAACCTTGACGAGTTTGGAGATTCTATTTGATTCAATTAAGGCTCTGGAAGGTTCTTCCAACATGGAAGAACTCTGAGCAACGAAGATATTTAGCTGGAATATTAAGGAAAATTCTCTCGAGGAGTGCGGAACAGTCAACAACACCACGGAGTACATCAAAGACCACAGAAAAAGACAAGATTGTTCTCTTAGTTTTCAAAGATTTTAAGTTTATCAATAAGCATCTTGTTTCATAGCTGAGCATAGGATCTGTAAAACGTAAATTAGGCGATTCAATGAATGAATCAGTCCCAGCATCTTTGCTTGATAAATCGATACATGGTCCCCGAGATGCAGAGTGCACTTAAAGTTTGTTTCTTTTGAACAGATTCTCTATCCGGCTTTTCCATTCATAAGAGATCCATCTATAAAAACACTAAAATACTAATAGCACTTTTCTCATACACCTTGTTTAGAAGTTCGTCTGCAATTAGCGCATTTTAGGACTTTTCATTTAATCACAGTCCACAGTTCTGAATGTATAAGAAATAATTCATTCGTTCACGATCACAATTGGGTGACAAAATAGTGGCTAAACGCTGTGAAAATTATCTCTGTCTTAACAAAGTATAATTCAGTTCTTATTAGTGGCCGACCGAATATTCGGTTTCGGTTTCAGCCCAAATAAGTAGTTTCGGTTTCACTTTCGGCCAAAAAATGGCCGAACGGCCGAAACCGAAACTTTCTAGAATGTTTTTTTAAACCGAAACCGAAACTTTCTAGAATGTTTTTTTACATTTTTGTGTGTAGCAGATATATAGTGAAAGGAGGAGAAAATTGGATGCCACCAATGTAAATACACTTTTTTTTAGCATATAGTATTAAATTATTTAATTTTGAATATTAGCGAGTAAGGTTTATGTTTTAAAAAAACGAATAAATTGTTTTTATTAATAAGTATTTATGTATTTATGTTATGTTTGTTTGTTTGTTCTTTATTTACTTAATGTAAAATTCGTTTGTTGAAAAAAATGCTTGATGCTTAATTTATTTCAACTAGAATGTTTCGGTTTCGGCCGAATATTAAAAAAAACCGAAATTCGGTTTCGGCCCACAAAAGTGGTTTCGGTCGGACACTAGTTCTTATATACTAAATCATGTGTTTACAATCATTCCAAGCAGACATAATTGTGCAAAATACCTTTGTGTTTACATAGTTTCAAAATGGTCTTATCACCAATGTAAAAAAAACAAGTTTGTTTTGGGGTTTCCGAAATACATTTCTATTGTACCGAATCAATAGAATTGTTGTTACAATTGCTGCAGTCCGTAGATCATTTAGATTGCTGGAAAGTAGGTAGCAGCATTTCAGTTGTCACTCAAATCTTGAAGGTGATTAAAATTTTTTATGTACACAAAATTTGATGATGATCATCAAGAGTGTGCAAATACAAACAGTCATCGAACAGATTAGAGTCCCAGACTCAGTTGTACATTTACATATGTACACATATATGAAAATCCATAAATTACTCAAAACAAAAGAATTCGAGATATTCAAAGCTGTTAAGCTTTATTGGCGATAAAATTCCAATAAATAATTGTACAGTTATAAATATGTATGCATATGGACTTCTGTATTTCTGTGGACTTTTGACAAAAGCACTTAAGTCGACTTAAGTCGAATTCGAGATATTTTTATCATATAGATAGATTTTTCAGACGCGTTTTTTTTGGTCTAATCGGCGTATCTGTATCGTAATTAGTTTAGGAGATACGAGACATAGCATTTCAACTTTTGCATTGCAGCATTTCAATGTTTTCGATGTTGTGGTTAATTTATTATTACTATTTATGTGAAATAAGTTAAGTTATTTATTTCCTTTTTTTAACAAACCCGAAATTTTTTTCATACAAACCACTTAATTTAGACTTTTATATAAATTTGCTTTTGATAAAAACACTTAACTGACTTATGCGCCATATCCAAATGTATTTTTAGGCAAAACACATTTGATAAAACCACTTATGTCAATTTAAGTTATTATTATCTATGTAAAATGAGTTTGACAAAACAACTTAGTTCATTGTTCCAAAAAAATATTCAATCAATAAAAATTTCAAAAAAAGTTTTAACTAAAACAAAATTATTACAAAATTTCACTTAATAATTCAAAATTTTTACATATACTTAACCCATTTTTTACCGCCGTGTCTTTAAAGACACGGCAACTTTGAAAAATTCTGAAAATAACAGTTTCTAACGCATATTAAATATTTTTACATTATCGGAAAGCTACATTCATTGGCTTTCAAACTGCGAACAACTATTTCCGAATTT
Source organism: Melieria picta (assembly GCA_964056695.1). Lineage (NCBI taxonomy): Eukaryota > Metazoa > Arthropoda > Insecta > Diptera > Ulidiidae > Melieria > Melieria picta. The sequence continues at coordinate 35,996,314 of OZ057398.1, read as the reverse complement.
TAGGGTTTCACTTAGTGTAAAACTGGTATAAACAGGACCACCTTTTTTAAGGGTTTTAAAATTCTTTTTTTTTAATACAAAATGAATTTTTGTTTTTAATAAAACACTTAATACTGCTTACCAAAAAAACAAAGTTGACATACAAATTATGAAACTTTCAGTTTTCTAAAGTTTTAAGCGTGTTCTAGCTTGAAATATTTTGGTGTGTCCTTAAAAACACGGGAATCGCATTATATTCAACTTTCTCCTTGGTTGCAACTACTTTCGATGCGTAGTTAAAAAGAAACAGTAACTTAAACTTGAAAAATGTGTAATTTTCCGAATTTGGCTTACGTATTTCGCCAGCGTGTCACAAAAGTCACATCTGCTCCAGTCCAAAAAAAAAATTTTTTTAATTTTTTTGAAAGCAGAAATGGCATACGGAGGCTCTAAATAGGCTGTGTTATGAAAATTTTCAAAATCGGTCCACGGGATCTAGGGGCGGTAAAAAATGGGTTAAATGCAATTGTGTGCTGTTTTACATGTTATTTTATATGTTTTTCGCTCTCCTGTAAAATCTACGAAATTGACTTAAGTGTTTTTGTCGAAATTCCACAGATTTGCTCTTGACATTATTATATTATTCCACAGTGCCTATTTTGTGTATACAAAATGTTGTTATTATAAACCCCAAAGTCTGATAAGGCAGAATAAATACTCGCCGACACACAAAATTCATTACTTTACAAATATTAATATGAACAATTGGATTTGTTTTTTTAATGAACTCACACTCAATTGATAAGCAGGCATTAATCAAGAGCAGAAAACAGACTACAAATCGTTGCATCGAATTCAGTCATATTTCAGATCCAGTGATAACAACAATTCAACCCAATTGCTGTAAATCGAAATTTAATAAACAAAAAATGCATAAATTTTTTACAATTGTCATAGCGGCAACAATTGCACTCCAGCTATACGCGAAATGCAGTGAAGCTGCTCCACATTCCACTAGCCTTGGCCAGCTGTCGCTGAAAATGTTTCATCGCAACTTTCACCATCAACCGCATCACAACGAGCATCGCTTCGAAGGGTGTTCGCACGAGCGTCACCACTGGCACAGTGGCTCGCGCGGACACCACCGCCACCGACATTTCTTTCACAAACACTCCGATGAGCTCAGCGAGGAGGATGTGCAGGTGCAGCGATCGGAGCCCACAACACCGCGCAACTTGCTGAACGAAAACAGCGGACGCATTCCGCAGCCGAGTGGGGACCCAGCAGTCAGACCCATAACTTCAACGCAGCGCACGCAGCTTGCGGAGGGCAGCGCTCCAGCAAGCACTGAAAGCACACAACCGCAGCCATTTACGGAGGCAACGCTGAACAACGCCGACACCACACAACTGTCGGAGGGAATTGACTTGCGATTTTCCGCAAATTAGTGATGACCAAATGCAGCGGTTGTTGCGATCTCTAAGCAGGACAGAAACAACGCACAATCGCTTCATTGCTTACTCGTAGAAGACCAGAAAAAGAAAAGAAAGAAAAAACGTAGCCTTAGTGAGTGATTTGCGTGCCAGATCCATTTTTTTTTATATGTATAAAGCAAAAAAATCAACAAAGAAAGACTAAAGACTCTTATAGCACTGATTACCCCAGTCTTGCAAAACAAACCATGTTCCAGTGATAAGTGCATCAATTGATAGGGATTCGCATTTTGCGCTCATGTGCAATGCGCTCTGCAACTCATTCATAGTCGCCGTCGAGCTGCAACGAAGACTGCAGTGCGTCAGTGTGGCCTGAAAATGAAATACGCCGTCATAATAGTGCTGAGCCTTTGCGTAAAATATCTAACATTTGCCGCTGTGACAGACGATGTGACGACCGCTGTGAGCGATGCATCGCATGCGCCACTTAAATTGCCCTTAAAAAATCATCAATCGTTCATCGCCTTCCTGACAACGCATCTACAGAGAAAAAATCGTCATTCCAACCGCTCAAAAACTGATGTTACAAAAGATTCCGTTACGCAGCGCGTAGTCAGAGATGATCCGAAATTGAAAGTGAAAATTGCGCCATTGCCAAAAACGTTCCGATCGAACGCAACAACTTCCGGTCGAAATTGTTCAACAACCACGGAAAGTTCGTCGCAACCGGAGGCCATAATATTTCTAGCGCCCGCCAAGCGACGATGTAATCACAGGAGAGCCTATTGTCACAATGTCTAATACTTTAATAAAAAGCAAAACATTTTTTACTAAAAAAACAGATTTTTTTTTTAAACATTGAAGTTTTAAGTGAAATATTAAAAACGAAAATACATGAGTGAGATAAGAACCTGCGACCTTTAAGTCTGCAATTCAGTGTTGGGTCTTTCAGTGTTTGTTTTTAAGAAAGTATTCGAATTGGGTGAGGTTTTCAAAACCCATTGTTTTCGATTTCGGTTGCATGTTTAGTGCATTGGATTTGACGCCTGACCTAGGTTCGATTCCCCGTTAAAGCCAACTTAAAAAATAACAGCAGAACATGGCAAATTTCCACAAAACTTCTTCCATGGATACAGGAAATCAAAAAAATTTCATTTTTATTATCAAAACTTAACAAGCAACAAGAATAATAAAACAAAAATGTTTTTTCTTCACGGAAATTAAATCATGCAACGAAAGGTTAAACCAAAAATGTAGAAGTTACAAACAAATCTTTACGTAATCCTGGGATTCCAAAGCACAAGTTGTTTGTTTACAAACTCGTTCAAATTGCTTTAATTGATAAGATTCTTTATAAAAAATACTAAACGCATTCGGAATATGTTTAATTTTGTAGTAAGTCTCACGATCTTTCCAAAACTAGAATCAAAATCTCCGAAGTAAAAAAAAAACTTGTAATTAAAGCTATAAAATGAGTTTTAAAAACTGTCACTTCGTTTCAAATTGTCTCAACAACTACAGCTTCTCAACAAAGAAAGTCGAAAATACTTTGTATCATGCAGAAAATACCACAATCTTTCCAAAATTACGCTTAAAATACTCTCAAACTTATCAGAAATCTGAGGAACCCAAGTGGAATATGAGGTTTCAAAGGCGAAATGTTTTTGAAAATAGTTTCAATGCCTTTTATTTCTAGAAAGAAGGTTCTGAATACCCAAAAGTCATAATATCTTGTAAAAAATCTCACCAATGATTTTTTCTCCTAAGAAAGAAGGTCCTGAATACCTATAATCATATCTTGTAATAAATCTCACCATCCTTTCGAAACTGTGCTCAGATTTTATCCCAAATCTCTAAAAATCAAAGTTAAAATATGGGCTTAAAAAATTCCATGCTTATCAAAATTGACTGTAACTTCTAAACTTAAAAATTTTGAGAACCTAAAACATGTCCCATATGTCAATAAAAGCGATAATCTTTATAAATCTGTGCCTAAAGACCTCCTAATCTCATCACAAATCTGAGAAAATCCAAACTGGTAGTTGGATTTCAAAGGAAACAAATTTTTAAAAATCTTTGCTACTCGTTGTTTGATCCACTGTTGCTCTTAAACTGAGATAAAATGCCACAATCTTTACAAATCTGTGCCTTAACATTTCTTTATCTTATCACAAATCTGAGAATATCGAAACTGATACTTGGACTTAAAAGGCAAGAAGTTTTTTAAAACCTTGTATATTCATTATTCGTTCGACTGTTAATCCTTTCGATACAGGTTTTTACTGCGGAAAATTAAAATTTATTGATTGAGTCAAACATTTTTTAATTAATTAAAATTTAATTCAAATTTAATTAATTTTTAATTCAAATTTAATTATTTTTTTTAATTTTATTACCGAACTCTGTTTTTTTTTGTTTTCATTTGACAACAACCACATCGTTGTGGCTGTAATAATTACTTGAACATGAAATTTTTTAGCATAACTAAAATCAATTATTTCTTAATTTACTTTAGCTAAAATTATTTAGAAAATGTATCTGAATTGAAATTAAGTGAAGTGAATTTAAAAATGTCTTCTATTTGTATCTGCTCCTTTTTTCATGTAAAGATATAACATATTATAAGATATATATAAGATATTAATTTTGTATTATTCCTGAAACTTCAAATTATTTCTTCATTTACCTCAACTAAAATTTTTTCAAAAAACTGTAAAAGTTAAAATACAAGTTTATTTTATTCATGTCTGCTTCTTTTTTATTAAATAAAGATGTAACATTCAAAAAACTTGTATACTTCATATGCAGTTATATACACAGTGCGACAATTATGTATTAAGACTGCCTCTAGAAAACACAATTAAAACACGATATCTGCTAATTTTTCGGTATATTTATTCGAAATATTCTCCTCCTGATTCAATACACTTGTTACATCGATTTAATAGTGATTCAAACACGTGGTCCAGCTCATTTTTCGGAATTTCCTCCAGTGCCCTCGTCGAAGCCCGTTGTATGGTCTGAATGTCATCAAAAAAGCATCCTTTCAACTTCAATTTCAGTTTCGGGAACAAAGAGAAGTCGCACGGTGCCAAATCAGGTGAATACGGCGGATGATTCAACACACAGACCTGATTCCGAGCCAAAAATTGACGAACAATGAGTGTTGTGTGACTCGATGCATTATCGTGCAACAGAGACCAACTTTTTGGATCGCGGTATTCTGGTCGAATACGACGGATTCTGGCCACCAAACGCTTCAAAACTTCGGGGTAATATGCGGCAGTAACTGTTTGAGCAGTTAGAACAAATTCTTTGTGGATAATTTCTTTGCTATCGAAGAATGTGATGAGCATTGTTTTGATTTTTGATGGAACTTTTCGTGTTTTTTTGGCTTGTGGTGAGTTTTTTGATTTCCATTCCGCACTTTGATGCTTGGTTTCTGGATCGTATTGGAAACACCATGTTTCATCACCCGTAACAATTGTTTTCAGGAAGTTTGAATAATTTTCTGCGGCTGCAACGATGTCTGTAGAATGACTGAATCTCATTAATTGTTGCTCCTCGTTCAATGTGTGTGGAACAAATTTTACGCAGACCTTTGTTTTGCACAAATCCTCGTGAAGAATGAGTCGGATAGTTTCTCTGTTGATGTTTAAGGCCTCCTCCATCATTTTCAGTGAAGCATTGCGGTCTTCTGCAATAAAATCACGAACTTTCTGGATCATTTCCGGCGTCCGAACTAAAATTGGCCTTCCTTCTTTTATTTCATCTTCCAGCGACTCTCTGCCATCCACAAAACGTTTATGCCATAAAAAAACATTTGATCTTGATAAACAAGCATCGCCATACGCTTGCTGCATCATTCGGAATGTTTCTGATGGCGTGCTTGGTTGCTGTGATATGGTTCTTAATACATAATTGTTGCACTGTGTATGCTTAAATATTCACTTTTTTAATTTTGTATTATTCCTAAAACTTCAAATTATTCCAAGGACCAAGATAAAATTTATTCTTGAAACCATAGAGAGTTCAGACGTTCACAAAGTAGCATGTTGCCATATGACTACAAAATAGCGAAAGGGGTAATTATTTATAAAGTTATTTTCGAAATATTCTCAACTAACTTATTTACGAGTATTTCAAGGTTTGAGTTCTACATGTTTCTCAAACTTTTACTAGATTCAAGCCGCACTTTTCATTGAAAGCCTTTAAATTTGTCTACTGTACAAGTCCACAACTGTCTATTTATGCATCGATAATTTATCCACCGACTACTAAAACAGCCGAGCGCCTCTGATCGCAGTGCGTGTACTTAATTGAAGCACTTAAGCTTTGGCAATTGCGTTACGGTCGTTTAAGCTTTCAAGTGCGCTCACACACACACACACACGCAGACATGCGCTGTGCATTGTCGTCATCAACAACATCGACATTGTGACCGAAAAATGATAGCAACAACAACAACAACAACAACACAGCGCACAGATGAACAGATGACATAAGAGCGTTTCGTTAGCAATTCGTTTAAGCGCGGATTTCGACGACTTGCCCTAAGGTTGGCGCCAGTGGCGGATTCAGGGGGTTTTGGGTTTTGAAACCCCTCCGAAATATTATGGGTAGTGTCCGACCGAATATTCGGTTTCGGTTTCGGCCCAAATAAGTGGTTTCGGTTTCGGTTTCAGTTTCGGCCAAAAACTGGCCGAATAGCCGAAACCGAAACTTTCTAGTATATTTTTTACATTTTATTGTGTAGGAGATATATAGTGAAAGGAGAAGTAATTTAGATGCCAACAATGTAAATAAACTTCTTTTGTTAGCATATAATATTAAATTATTTAATTTTGAATAATAGCGAGTAAGGTACGAAGGGGTGATTTTTTATGTTTACGTTTTTAAAAAATGAATAAATTGTTTTTATTAATATGTATTTATTTATTTATGCTATGTTTGTTTGTTTGTTCTTTATTTACTTAATGTAAAATTCGTTTGTTGAACAAAAAATGCTTGATATGGTGATTTTTATTTTAACTAGAAAGTTTCGGTTTCGGTTTTGGCCGAATATTAAAAAAAAACCGAATATTCGGTTTCGGTTTCGGCCCAAAAAAGTGGTTTCGGTCGGACACTAATTATGGGCGACTTTAAAACTAATATACATACAAATTAAAAGGCATTTTGGCATTTTATGAATTTTAAAGAACTACTTCTTGAAACCCCTCCCCCCCCCAACATATTTTTCTGAATCCGCTCCTGGTTGGAGCGGAAAAGCCAAGCAGCCCAACCGACAGCCGCTTAATTGTTCACGTAACTTGAACGCACTTAAAGTAATTACGATGCTTTTGTTTTTCACAGCAACGCATACAACAACAACAAGCGCCACCAAAAAGTGGATAGTCAAATGACGGTTACGGTGCAAAGATCTGTAACGCACGGAAGCAAAAGCGGCGACATCGCAACGCTTATACGAAGACGCGCAAACATAAGCAGAAGCAATGTGCAGAGTACAGCGGCCGACTATTTCTTCCGGCAATCAAGTTCAACAAATGTGCAACATTAACGCTAATTGAGGCATTTGTAGAATTATAGAATTTTAGGAATTTTTGGCGCCGAGCTTTATTGCTTAGTTAGTTGATGTTATTTTTGTAGACAAAAACTTGGAGTTCAGCGATGTATGAAAACTTATTGCGGACCACTACCGCAGATTGAAGGACGACTACAGTTGCGTACATTAAATTTCTTCACTTTGCCACGAGGACCGCCGCCATTGCATCCGATTATGCAGTAAATGGTGGCCGCTGCAGTGCTTGCTTGGCTTCGCCTGCCGACACTTTTTATGCACACAATGTAGCAACAAAATTTATCTCAAATCTAAAATGGTCGGCGAATTGGAGCATGTCAAAGCTTTCGTTTTTTTCCAATTTTTTAATTTTTTTATTTTGTATTTTTTGTTTCTTGCTAAGCCACAATGTGCACTGTGTTTTTAAAAAAATGAACTGTCATGGCTTATTGGCTACAAAGTATTTAATGTAAACTTATTTGCATTAACGTCTTTTTAAGTTAACTAAGTACTTAAAGACGCTGAAGGCAAAATCGCTTTGCACCGCTTTGTTCGTAACAATGAGTGAACAACTGGTCACAATGTATTTTTTGTTCACTGTTTTTGTTGTCAGCGGCAAAACAATGTTGCAGCACGAAAATTGTCCCTGCAAATTGAACCTTGAGTGTAGTTTCATGCTCGCAGGCACGAACTAACCTAAAAATTTCATGTTGAATATTTATTTCAAATTTGTATTGGGTTAAAATTCTGGATACTACGAAATGAGAAATGCAGAATAATTGGTAAAAAATTAAAATTTTCAGAACTTTATGGATAGCTTTAAATCGGTGTCAAGATAAAATTCAAATTAAAATAAATTAAATAAATATAAAATAAAAAATAAAAATAAAAATAAAATTTCTTGGTGCAAGTGTGACTGGATTGCATCGTTTTTTTTATGTTTTAGTTTTTGTAATTTATCTTTTGTTTAATTAGAAGAAAATATGAACTAAATCCTTTGCTTGGTGTGTAGTCTTAAAATCGCAAAAAAATATAAATCTGGAAAATGTACCTTATTTTTAATCTACACAACAAAAACTTCTTCAGCAGAAGACGTTAGATTAGTAGGACGAAAAAGCAAAAATATATCAATTTAAAAACTAATATAACTAAGCTGATTTTTTTTTAAGCTGATTGGTAGGTGGAAGATGGACAAACTACCATTTAATATTTTCATACAAAATTGAAAAAAAAAATTCGGTTTTCACAGAAGCCATCTTTCAAAAAAGTTATATATATTCATTGAAATAATTGTTTAAAAAAATGTATATCCATACAGAAGATAGCAAATTTTTTAAATATATCGGTTTGACCGAAATCGAATTGACTTCAAAAACACTTGAAATGAAAAATTATTCGAGACATGTATTTCATTTTTTCGAAAAAGAAAATCTAAAGGGTTTAAAAATTTATTAAAAATTTATTGTTTTTCTCAGGGACTTAACTATTATAAGTTTTTTAAGAATATACATAATTGCAATGTAATTATTACAATGCAACATAAATTTTATTTGTTGATTATAATTATATTATTATTTGCGACAATTAATTTTTACGTTGCGTAATAACTGTTATGAAAACAAATTTTTTTTCCCGTTCTCAATATTTATTATTTTGGATTTTTTTTTTACGTTGCTTCATAACTTTTATTTATGACTTTTTTTATTTACATTACCCATAACTATTATTTTGAGAATTTTTTTTTAAGTTGCTTCATAACTTTTATTTATGATTTTTTGTTATTTACGTTGCCGATAACTATTATTTGAAAGAAAATGTTTATTTGGGAATAATAATTATAAAGCAACATTTAGAAAAATTTCTTAAGTTAGGGCAATTTTTTATTTCCAAAAATATGGATAATAATTATTTTAGGTCTCTGTTTTTTCTATTTTCGAAACTCAAAATCTGAAAGGGTTAAAAGTTCGTTTAGAGAAAGTGTGAAAAACATGAATTAATGGGCCTATTGACTTCAAAATTGGTGAAAAAACTTGAAATCAAAAATAATTAGACACATGTATTTCACTTTTTTGAAATGTAATTTTTTCGAAAATCAAAATCTAACGGGGCCACGATGGGTTAAATATTTGTATGGAAAAACATGATTTAATGAGAAACATGACTTAATGCGTACTTTGACTTGAAACTTTGTAAAACCACTACAATTGGAAAGTAATTCGACACGTGTTTTTTCATAACTTCGAAAATCAAATTCTGACTGGGTTAACAATGAGTTAAAAGTTTGTTTATAAAAACTCTGAAAACACTTGAGTTATTCACTTCAAAATTGGTGAAAGAACTGGATATTAAAAATAATTAGACACGTGTTTTTTCAAATTAACATTCTGACGAGGTCAACATTGGGTTAAGACTTTACTTGGTGGAAACATAATTTAATGGGCCTAGTTATTGACTTCAAATATGAGGAAAGCATTTCAAAAGAGAAATAATTGGTCAAGTATGCATCATCAAACTCTGACGTGGTCAGCAAAGGGTTAAGAGAATTGTGAATTATTCGGGCCATTGATATCAGACTTGGAAAAAATCACAACTCAAAATCAAAAATAATTTAAAGCATGTTTTTACCGTTCGAAAATCAACACCAGATGAAGTAAAAAATTTATTTCTTAGAAGCTCAAGTGAAGAAACATAACATTACATAAAATCGTAAAGTAATCAAAGATTATTTTAATTAAATCATAAAATTCATACGTACAAAGCCGCCGTGCCCTACTAAAAAAAATATTTAAAAAAAAACTAAAATTAACGATAAGGAGAATAGTGTGAACAAAAGTGTGAAACAAAAGCTCGACTTTTGTTTTCTCTTAATATGTTTCCACAAAAAACGTAATCACATAAAATTAATTAAATTTTAAAGTCAAATGAGAAGCACCTCCCAAACCAAAAATTCAACTTCATTAAGACTTTATGCCGCTTTGAAAATGTCTGTCCCAAACGCCTTGTTCGTCTGATAAATGAAGCTTTTTTTCGCATAATCCATTACCGAGTTCTTTCAAATTGGCCAGCACAACGTTGGCGCATTTCATTAGATGTCTTAATCGGTTCAAACGAAACCGCAACTTTGCTTCTTTGCGCAAGCGCCAGCGTCGATTGATCGGCAATGCCAATGAATGCGCCATAAACAATAAGCCAACAACAACAACAACAAAAGCACAATGTCTGCACTGCACAAGAAGCTTTTAATAATTTGTTGTGTGCACTTCCACCACTTAATGTCTAATATGTATGCAATAAATTTGTGCAATGTGATTTGCTTATTTCAAACAGTTTTCTTTGTATTTCTGCTCAAACAGCCAACAAAAACCGCCATTCATCGTTGTTGCAATGTGACAAATTGCAAATTGCACACAGATTTCAAAAAAAAGTGTGGCCAAACACAAACCGACCGAAAAATGCTAATAAAACTGCAAGTCACCCATCAGCGGCAGCGTTAAGGCAATCGTTGCGCCACATTTTTGGACAGATTAAGTTTGGCCCTTTCACTTCGACGACCGCTCGGGCCGGCCGTATTTATTTATTTGGCGTTTCAATATTTAATTTGTGCACAAGTGCAAATTGCACTTTTAATTAATTATTTCAAATCTGACACCAAGGCTACACACATCTGCTGCCGGTTTGCAAATTATTTATGTTAATTTCTGCATATTCGATTTGATTTTTCGCCAATTTTTCAAGGTCGTTCATCCACGACAACAACAACATTGCCTTTATTGGTTAATCTTCATACTGCATAATTGATTATATTTGCCGCGGCAATCAACAATCCACCAGTCGTTGGCTTTGTGCGAATGTAAACTAACTCGAATTTTTTATTATTTCTCTGCGCCGTGTACCATTTTTGGCTTTTCTCGCCATTTGCAATTTCGACATAATTCGGGTTTCTGTTGCACGTTCGGCTTCTTCGCCAATAAACATGTTTGATATCACGTAATCATCGCCCAGATACACCAATTCGCCGCCACTTCATTGCTTCTTCACAATACGCCGCGTCAATCTTTTACTCGTCGCTGACTTTTAGCTGCTCAGGTCATCGCTTACAGCATTTGTTGAAATTTTTGTTATGGCCATCAAATTTCTACCACAAAATCAAATCAGCAAATCAGTTACTCCAGTTTGAGAAATTTATTGCACTGCCGTGTGGGTAGGGCAAACAATGCAATTTGCGTGCGCGCCCTCAATTTACGATACGGTTGCCAGTAAAATTATGCCCCCGAAAGCAAGAGGGGAGTACATTGAATTCAAACGCAGATCTCAGTTGATCTCTTATGCAATTTCCGTGATTCGCACTAAAGGTGAGATGGCCGCATAACAAAGCGGCCAGCCACTTCGTCATTGACCTCTACGACCACAGCTGCATTTTTAATTCAAATAATTCAATACTTCTTCGAGACAAGAAGTAAATTAATTAAAAATTATAGCACGGTAAACATACAAAAGTTACTAAACAAATTTACACATTTTTTTGTAATTGAGGTCAATTAATTAACCTTCCAGATGTAACACAGATTGATTATTAGTTACTAGTGGGACTATGTTAAGTTATTGATGTGCGGTTTCAAACCACAAACAGTTCATAAACTTCAGCAATACAGAGCAAATTATAGCAGAGATACAGACAGATATGCTCAGAAAAGTTGTGCAAAATTGAATAAACAGAATACAGTATGCCAGGTATGGCCGAGAAGCCATTTGTCAGAAACTTCTACAGTGTTGTGCATAACATTAACAACTTAAATAACCCTTAGGAAACTTTTTCGGCTGCAGATAAATGCCGAAAGCTCCATTAACCCTTTCGCTATTTTGTTACCATATGGCAACATGCTATTTTGTGGACGTCTGAAGCGCTCTTTGGTTTTAAGAATACATTTTTTATTAGTCCTTAGAATAATTTGAAGGTTTAGGAATAATACGAAATTAATAAACTGAATGATTTAGTATATAATAATATATAATATACACGCTTTTTAATGTTAAATCTTTACTTAGTAATGAAAGAAGAAGCAGAAAAATTAGGAGACATTTTTAATTTGACTTTTTACCAGGGACCGTAAAAATTATAAGCTAAATATAAAAATCAAAATATAAAACTTATTCTTCGATTTTTACTTTGCACTCACCGAATAACAATTATTTGATGATTTTTTTTTTTATCAGAAAATAAAAATTATTTGTTGAGTTTTATAAATATAAAAATTATGCGGCGAGTTTTATTTTTTTCATTTTTTTTATATAATTCATAGTAGAATTTAAATTTCATAAGCGAAAAGTATTGCTCAGACAATAAGTTTCAAAATAAAATTTGAAAAATTGAACTTACCACATTAGGCTTATATGGCATTCAAACTGACTCATTTAAACTAGTTTAAGTGAAAAGAGCTTTTTGTTGAACACAACCGTCCAGACTGCTCAATGAGGTTCAATTTGACAGCTGTTTGTTTACAAATAAACAAATAAATATTTTGTGAACTGTGCGTGAAAATGTGCTGGGAGCATGATTCGAGCGAAATATTGGTGCATATTTCACAATCCACGGCAACATTCTCAACTTTGTCCAAATATTAGACGCCTTGTATTCAGATGCCATAAACGGTGATGAATGGAATGAAAGCAGTGCAAGCAAAACGATAATTTTCATTCATTTCAAATTTTTCAAATTTAAAATTTTTTTTTGTTTTGTTTTGATGAAATGACAGCTGAAATTTAAGGGATGTTTTTCTAGTATGTGTTCAGAGTGTGTGCGGTGTGTTCAGTTTACAAAAAAAGCTTTTTCATAGAAAGCTTTCGGATGCAACCCTGCGCTAAACTCGTTTCAAATCATGTTAAATGGTTTAACACGTTTAATTTCCAACAACAATTGCATGTGAATAAACAGGTTTTCGAACTGGTTTTGTTCATTTAACTTGTTCAAGCACATTAAACATGTTTAAGTCGTCAGTTTGAACGCCATATTATTTTGAAATCAAAAACAAAAACTCACCCCGCAATTTTTACTTTTTTTTTTATTTAAAAAAAATCAATAAATAATTGTTATTCGGTGAGCGGAAAATAAAAATCGAGAAATATTGGTTTATTGCTTTTTTGACAACTGCTTTCAAAAATAATCTCTTTATTGCACTACATGATATATCGCAATGCTTCCTTCATTCTGATTTTTTGATTAAAAATATTGGGATAATAATTATATTCGGTCCCTGATTTTTACTTTAATTCAAATACATTTTCTAAAAAATTTTACTCAAAGTAAATGAAGAAATATTCGATTTCTAATCATTCGTAAAAAATTTTATGTTTAAGTTATTATTACAGCCACAACAAAAAAAGGGTTCGGTAATACAAATTTTTTAAATCTTGTTGATATAAATCGATGAATTAAAAATTTTTACTTTTTTCTATAAAAATCTGTAGCGAAAGGGTTAAGGAACACAGGGCCACAGTTAGATTCCTACAATAAAATCTGTTTGTTAGTAGTAGTCCAGCTTCTGGCAATACTCTTCACTTTCATTTCGATCGATCGATCAATTCTGCAACTGCCATGTGGGCAGTGCTGCCAGATATCTGAAATTGCATTCTCCAAAATCTAAAAAATAATCAGTTTCATATTTAAAATTGTTTTTTTACAAAAAAACATTTATTAATTTTTTTAATAATATAAAATAACTCAAAAAATCTACTTAAATAGAAGAAATAAATAATTTAAATCTTCAAATGAGGTCAATCGTTTCTTCATCAAAATCATCCTTCCTTAGTTTAAAATTCTTTACATAAATTGTGTATAATTTATGATTCATTCTGGTTTATAATTATTTGCGTCTAGTTATGATTTATTAATTAATGATTTCTAATTCATTTTTTATAAAATTATTTATAAAGTAAATGAATAAAGCTCTCATAAAAATACAAAAAATTTATTTAATATTTTTTTAGTACTCGTAATATAAATAAACTCAGACAAACCATTAAGATAATTTCATGAAATCAAGAATTGAAATCTTCAAATGAGGCCCATCGTTTCGTCATCAAAATCATACTTTCTTACTTAGGAATTATTTACGGAAAATGTGTAAAATTGTGATTCGTTCTGATGATAATGATTTATAATTTATTTAATAAGATTGACAGTAAAGCTTGTAACATCATTGGTACTCGCTTTTGCTATCAAAATTTAATTTTAAAGCTTCCACACTCACAAACCGTTTAATCATTCGAAATAAAGATTCAATTGATATTTCTACGTTATTAAAAAATCTCCCAAAAATGCATTAAAACCCGAAAATTCCATCAATACAAAATAAAAATCTCCCAAACTTTCTTCTAAACAGTTTTTGCTCCAAGATTTTCCCAAATCCTGGAAGAAATCAAGAACACTTGATGGCAACACTGTTTGTAGGTATCCACTAACTTGTCTTCCCCTCTATGTTATCTACATAAACGGCGCAGGATACGATCAAGTCACCCCCTTTTCGACAATTCGTTTCGGATTTCCTTGTGAACAGAGTTTGTAACACTTCTGCGATTAAGTTAGACCAATAAATCTTTAAAAAACGTCGCCAACATCAGTTATTGAAGTATTGCTTGGATATCGTTTCTTGTATTATTTTCGTCTGCCCGACAAAAAATTCAACAATTAATGGTATACAATGTTAGAATGAATTTAAGTAATCAATTTGCCGTGTTAAAGTTCTACTTTCTTAAAAATATTTAGTTTAGAATTCACTCACAATTATTGATATAAGCTTCTGTAACATTACAAAGTTAAACGACTTCCACATAGAGACACTGTGACCATATTTTGTCCTTAGAATTCTATGTACCACCTCAGGAAAGTAAATTCTAGGATCACCTTTCATTCTTACTGGAAGCTACTACCATACAAATCTGATTGATGCAATTTAACAGATTTTTATAATTGTATTTACAGTTTTAAGGGTTAACGTTTATTCGAAACTAGCTTATACCAAATTTATTGCTTTTCCTATTTAGAAAATGTTTTACAAATTTAGAAAAAAAAATGCAACGAAATATAGATAACATTTTAAACTTCTTTAACAGATACAGATACTTTTTTCAGATACAGGTTAGCTTGAGTGGCTGTCTGGATATGGGACCTTACCGAAAGCCGCAATTGGGTCACAAATGGGCACATTGTGATACCACAAGGATGTAGAAATGATGAGTCCGACGACTTGCAGTAAGTCCTTGGAAAGACTATGCAAGCCAATTTGATTTGTGGATAAATCCATAAATAAATCTCTTGTATAAACTGACCTGAGATTGCACAATTTGTCGAAGAAGGGGGTCCCAAGTGTCAAGTTTTAGTCTATTGACAAGAGAATCAAATAGACAGCGTCCTGTCAAAATTGCTACTCCATGATGTGCTAATGTGCTGACTGCTTATCAAAGTTAATATTTTTTTGTGCACCTGGGCTTGAAAGTGGACCACAATTGTTGTTATTTTTCCAAATTCTCTCTCATACCAACGTTTGCTATCTATAGAGTAAGTTCGGGTAGTGTGATATGGTCGGGTAATGTCATATATAATAAGCCACTTATTTCGCAAGTGCGTGGACCTTTTTCAAAATTAACCTTTTTAAAACATCATAACAGCTAAAATTTTGCTGTTTGCTTAAATAGTTTACAGTGAGTGTGATGAAGTGCTTTGAGTAGGCTTGCACAAGTTTTTGGTCACGAAGTTTGAAAGCATAAGAGGTAAAAAAAAAATATTATTAGAAAGTTCGAGGCTAATCAGAAGTAAATCCGTGGTATCGATTATGAGTTTGCGAGGTACGCTCTTCTTAACAAAATTATTATTGTTCTTTTATAATATTTTTACCAAAAAAGGCAATAATGTGATATAGTACATCACATTGACCGAACTTATTACAGCAGTACTATTTTTATACAGAAATGTATATATGCTTAATTTTATAATATTTGAAGTGGAATAATCTCAAAAATCTGTTGTGGTTATGTTTCAAAAAACCCATGAAATCATGTTTCTCGATACAAATTTTTAACCCTTGGTTTACCCCGTCAGATTGTGATTTTCCAAAAAAAAATGGGAAGCAAGTCTCTAATTATTTTTGATTTGGAGTATTTTCATCAAGTTTGAAACTAATAGGTCTGTTAAATAACATTTTTTTGGGTATATCACATTACCCGCCACTTTTATCAGACGCCAATATTTGGATATTTTTATTTGTAATTAAAAAATTCGTCAACAGTTTATCTTAAAGAGTTAATAATCTTAGATATGGGACATTTCACGTCAAGCGGACAACCAAAAAAAATTAATTTTGTTTATATTCTGGTCAGTTATACTTCTAGTAGACGTGGATGTGTACACCCAATTTTTTTTTCGTACGATGTTTTTTTGCTGAGTTATGAGCTTTTAAAAATTCACTAAGAATAAAGTCGTGAATTTTTGGATGCTTATTATCTGTATCAATTAATTTGTAAAAAAAACTAAAAAGTATTGTTTCTGATAGCAAAAAAGTTGTTGTTTTTTTGTTTTTGTCGAATTCTAAGTTTTAATTTTTTTTACGTATAGTAAATCGGAAGTGAAAATTTCAAATCGATGTTTGAGTAACTTCGACACTTCTTTTTTAATTCTTTTAACTTAAATTAAAGCTTCAAATTCTCCACAAAAAAAATTAAAACGTGATCTCCAACCGTTTAAGACTTAGAGCACATACGGTACATACACATAGCTGAAAATAATGGATTTTTACACAAAATTACATAAAATCCATTCACAGGTATATCACATTACCCGAACTTACTCTACCAAGGAAGCGAAAGCAACCATTAACAGGTGAAAAATTTACGCGCTCTCGCTCATGGCTTCGGTCAGTGGAGCTGAATCATTAACACAACTGATTTGTTGGCATATTACGCAATTCGGTCATCCCAATTTTAAACCTGCAAACAATTAAATCAAACCCAAAAGCGAATCGAAATTCATTGATAGTTGCTCAATGATTTCGCGCTGCTGAATTTTTGCCAGCCATAATATAAAACAACAACATCATCATCAACAACAACAACAACAACAACAGCATCAGTACACATTGATACAGTGCAACTGACAACACTGAGCAACGACCAACTTGAAGCAGATTCATAACTATAAGTAAGTGCCCAATCATTATGACTGCTTATACGCCTTTATTTGTTTGAGGTTATGTTGTTTTAATTGCACACAATAACAACCAATTTAGGTAAACAGCTCAATTAAACGGTCAGTGCGAAGATGCGCCGCACATGCTACACTTTAATGCGGTGACAACCTTGTATAACGAAACGGCCGCTCAACTCTGCAAACAAACGATTTAAAGTATACATTAAACATTTTTCTAAGTTAGAGATCAGCAACAAGCTTCTAGCTGCAACAAAAATCACTTTGGAAATTAATGTCGTTATGGTATAAAAGTTGTACAGAGTCAGCCGCGTGTTGAGCGCTGTCAAGCAGTGAATCTTCAACAATAACACAAACAAAACAACGACAGCAATCACCGTCAATACAATGTCCAATAATACAAACACCAGCAGCAACATAAATATAATGGAAATAGATACAAAACAAACGAGAAGAAAAGAAAATCGCCGAATGCTAGAAACTGAGGTGAAGGTTGCGCAGACGCCGCCGTCGCTGTTGCCGTCGCCAAGCCGCACGCGCGTCGCTTTAAACGTTGGTCTAGAAAAATCAGCAAGTAGCAATTGCAGCATTGCGTCGCAGCAGCGAGCCAATTCGAGCGCGGCATCGACAGCGGCGTTGCCACAAGAAAAAAAAATTGTTTAACCAGGAACAAAAATACAAATAACCAAAGTGTAACAAAAATAACCAAAATGTTTATTCGACATAAACAAATAACTCATACATAAATTTCAAGAACATTTAAAAGGCTTTTGACACATATGTATGTATGTGTCACATAAAATAAATAATTAACACGTTCACGCACAGTAAATATTTCAGTGAGCTGCAAAAATAAACAGGCAATATTCTTTTTAATTAGTTGCGAACGACCGCGAACGTGTTGTTGGTTCTTTTTAAAACATAGTTATCGATTTAAACAATGTTGCTTACTTTTTTGCGAGAAACAGCAATGGCTATGAGTTGCAACCAGAGACCTAAAATAATTATTATCCATATTTTTGGGAATACAAAAATTGCCCTAATTTAAGAAATTTCTTTAATTATTACTTTATAATAATTATTCCCAATAAGACATTTCTTACGTCGTCTATAACTATTATCATGTAATAAATATTTTTGAGTTGCATAATTAGATATTCTTTTGGGATAATTATTATTTTGGGATTTTTGTTTTTTACATTGCCTCATAACTTATATTTATGACTTTTTTAATTTACGTTACCGAAAACTATTATTTTGAGAATTTTTTTTTACGTTGCCTCATAACTTTTATTTATGACTTTTTTAATTTACGTTGCCCATACCTATTATTTTGAAAAAAAAAATTGTTTACGTTGAATTACCACATTTTGGATATGAATTGATTTTTAATTGTTTTAAATTGACAAACGCAAATTAACTGCAGAAACCTAATTTCCACCAACAATTAAACAAATAAAAATCAATTCATACTCAAATGTGGTAAGGCAACGTAAAAAATAAATTTCTTTCATAAAAGTTATGAAGCAACGTAAAAAAATTTTCTTTCAAATAATAGTTATCGGCAACGTAAATAACAAAAAATCATAAATAAAATTTATGAAGCAACGTAAAACAAAAAAATCCCAAAATAATAATTATCGAGAACGAAAAAAAAATTGTTTTTCTCATAGCAGTTATTACGCAACGTAAAAATTAATTGTCGCAAATAATAATTATAATCAACAAATAAAATTTATGTTGCATTGTAATAGTTACATTGCAATTATTTTCTTAAAAAACTTATAATAAATTCCCTGGTTGCAACAATCAATCAATATCTATCAATATTATTGCCACTCTCAATAATATTGTGCTCGTTTTTATTTAAGATACATTTTGTATCAGTGTGCAACATTCTAAAAGATGAATTTTTATCAATGTGCAACATTCTAAAAAATAAGCAAATGGGATCAAAAATCACTAAATAACCAAAACCAATTTTCAAAAATAAAATTAACAATTTTTGATTAAAAATAACCCAAACGGCAACGCTGATCGACAGTCGTCGTCTTTCTCAATTTTCAAACAGCTATTTTGCAGCGTTTATTTGCTTCATTTTCCTCTCCCCAACTTTTCAGCGTCTTTTGAGTAAGTTTTTGCACACAACACACTCGGCGGTGCGAGCAATTTGTGCAAATGCGTCTCATTTGAATAATCAAAGTCTGCTGCAAGTGCCTCTGTGTGTATGTGTGTGTTTGTGTGTGCAACAACAGCAGAGTCAGCGGTGGCACAATCTAATTCACCTTAATCTGATTTTTAACGCATGCAGCTTGCCGCACCGACTCTGGTCTTGCTGCCATTTTAGCCGATTTTTGTTTAACGCGCTGTGTGTGTGTGTGTGTGCTTTGTTTCGGCTTGCGCAACGCTGTGCAATCGATGCGCGACTATCAGCGCCGCGTACGAAAATTGTGCAGTGTGCAACGTGGCGTATACGCAATTTGCTAATTTCAATGTTTTCATTGGAGTTTTTCCACAACGGCCACAACGCAAACCGGCTGCAACAGAACAAACCAATACATATTTATAATACGACGCGAGTATGTATGAACTCTAGTATGAACGCATGTGTGCTTGTCGCACAGTCCATGTGGCGTATGTAGTCGACAAGCGACAAATTGCAGTCAGCTGCAGCGAATGTATCGCAAAGTTGCTATCCTTCAACGGCGCGCGCTACATGCCGCAAGCGTTGCTCTTTAGCTGAATGGTGTTTTTTCATCGGTTTTCAGCTTTACTTTGTTGCGAATCGTGGCACGGCATCAATGCCTACCGTTGAAGGTAAAAAGGCGTACGAAAAGAGTGCTGCAAGTGGCAAAAGTGGCATGACTAAAGCCGGCTTTAAAGCGTCTTACGCTATTAAATCTACAACTATGATAGGTTGCTAGTTGTTTAATTTGTTGTTTTACAGTAATTTTATTAATAGTACAAATAATTTAATTTGTTTTTATTTTTAATAAATAAGCAAAATAAATAATCAGCCATGAGTGGAACATGCACTTTTTCATAATCGCATTTTCTTTCCTCACAGATAAATCCATAAGGATAAGAAATTTTCATTTTATTAAAATGCATTAATCCGAGAACAAGCATTTAAGTTAAATATTTTATGATTACTTATAATTCAAAAATGCCGAAAGGCTGACAGGTCAAAAGGAAACACACATAGAACCCATCGAATCTGTGGCAATGCCAGACCAAATTTCTTTCAAGGGTCGGTAAAGTAGTTATTAGAGAAGATATAGTACGAGTATTTATTATTTTTTGTTTAAGGCTACTAAGCACTGCGACTAGTGTTGATCTTTTTTGTAAGTCTTGGTTTAACCCTCTAGGTTGAGGCTTTTTATTAATTTTAACATGTATAGAAGTTTATATTTCTGGATTGCACTTTCGGCAGATATCCGAAGAGGAAATTTTATTTTTTTTTATATGATACCCTAGTAAACAGTGACTGGAAAGGTATCCCGTGAGGATGCAGAGATCTTTCTTCATTATTATGAGAAATTTTCTGAATACTTCTTTACTTGAAGTTAAGAAACTGAGAGAAAAAGAGAATGGTTCGGGGTCTACCAGTGGGCGCTTTGCACCTCTTTTGGCTAGGCGGACAGCTTGTTCGTTGCCTTCGTGGTTCTCGTGTCCTGGGATCCAAAGGAACTCGATAGAGTTATGGCCTCCTAATTCATTAAGAAAATTCTAGCAATCTTTATCAAGTTTTGAGGATGCCGCGTAGACTTGAAGAGCCTTTAGGAACGCTTGATTGTCGGATAGTATTAGTGCATTCGAAATTTTCTAGCGCAGACAGGCCTCAATGAAAGATTGTAGCTAATTTTCCCATAGGAAAGGATTTTTTACATCTGAGGCCATAAATGCCAGTTCCTATGTTTTCATCTCCCAGTTTCGATCCATCCATATATCAGATCTGAAAACCTGGATCAAAAGGAATATTCTTCAAGATTGTCTATAATACTGTCTCAACTTTGTATTTCTTGGAGAGTTCTACCTCAGGTGTAATGTTGTCGGAGACTTGCAATATAGGTTTATTACTGAGCATTTTCAATACGCTTATGTGTCCCGTTAGATATCCGCGTAAACATTTGCAAGTCTCAGAAGATTTAATGATTACACTGTGCGTGAAATTTACCCTCAAAAATTGATCAGAAGAAACAAAAGTATACATGTCTATTAGGGCGGGTTAATTTTTTTTTTATGAAGCGTATAGCAAAAACGTAATCTATAGGTGATTCTGAGAAATTTTGCTCAAGAGACCATAGCTCTAAGTCGGATTTGGAGCCCCCCAAAATTTCAAAATAGATATTTTTCAATATATACATAGAATAATTTAATTAAATTCGTCATAAAATCGGATAGAGTTATAGTAGATTTCTCAATCTGGGCTTGTTTGAAAGGTATTTTTATCACCTTTCTGTATTGATACCAATATTTTTTTTTATTTTTAGTAGACATATTAGGAATTTTTTGTCGAAAAATAGCCTAAAATGAACTTTTAACTAATAAATTCTTCTTGCAGATTATGAAAGTTCAGATAATTTCCAACAACTTTTATTACGATCAATTTGTTTGTTTTCGAACTCCTTTTTGTAGGAAAATCGATCTGAAAAAATCAACATTTTCAAGGTTTCAACAAAAAAACACTATCTATTTTGAAATTTTGGGGGGCTCCAAATCCGACTTAGAGCTATGGTCTCTTGAGCAAAATTTCTCAGAATCACCTATAGATTACGTTTTTGCTATACGCTTCATCAAAAAAAATCGTTCCATACAATTTGACCCGCCCTAATGTCTATATTTCATTGTAAAGGGAATTCCACAGGGTATAATATGGTAACAAACTTATTGTACCTTAGTAATGGATTTTTTCGAGAAAAAATTCCGTAAAAAAAAAAAATTTATAAAAAAATGTTTTTTTCGCTTAAAACTTTTTATTAGTACATCTTTCGTATCTAATGTTGCACATGAAAAGAAAACTATGAAAAATACCTTTCGTTTGATACCCATATTGTGTAAATCAGTTGGATATTAATTGAGTTTTTTTGATAAAATCTTTGAACTTTTTCCCGAGCCACGCCTTTTATGGGCGTTTCCTAGGCAAAATGTTTAGTTTGTTAGATGCAGAAGCTAACCCTCTATATAAAAGCTGACTCATTTTTTTTTCACGAGGGTTCGCTATACCGCATTTATGCCTCGACGAAAATGTGGGGTTTTTGGGACATTTGTGTCGAAAACACAATTTGAATGTATTTTTTTTGGATTGGTGTCTTAAGCAAATTTGTTGGTCGTTAAAATATCTACAAACTTGCCAAAGACAGTAAAGCGATATTCGGAACGATTTAGGACCAATTAGCATTTAAACGTTCGAAGACTTAAGCCACGAACTCGACTGAAATGAGCAAAATTCAAAGTGGGATTTCTCATAACCTAGAGCCAATCCAGCCAAACGCCTGGTGGATCTCAACTCAGTATACCTATAGAAAAGTCGCTCAGTAGGTAGTAGTAGCTTGTTGCAATTTTCGACGTGCACAGTGTTATCAATTTTGTATAAAGTACTTTGGCCAGAACAAAAACGCGCTGATTCTAGAATATTAAAAATAAATTTGAACTGCCGAACTGCTAAGGTGGGTAATTTCCTTCTATGGTTTCTCACGTTTACTTCCTAATTCTAATTCGTTGATCTGAGATCGAGGTTAATCCAAACAATGCTAGAAACATTTTTATCATCTTAGACTTTAAACGTATTAGAGTAGGTAATTAAAAGGCATAACTTAGTAGATCATTAAATGAAAAGAGCAAACGCCCTTTGAGAATCCGAACTTGGAGATCATTTAAAAATTCTTCTAAATAACAAAAACATAAAAACTAAAAATTTCCACACATATTTACGAAGTTCCAAACACAGTGAAACAAAACACATAAACAAAAAATTAAAAAATGTGTTCAACGTACTTCCGACTTAATTATTATGTTACAATTTCGTACGACAACTTTATGCTTTTCAATTAAAATGTAATTAAACATACAAAAATAACAAAAACTACTCCAACTACATTTGCCAATTTACGCTTCCGTGTATACTTGTGCAAGTGTAAACTTCATTTTTAACATTTCAGTTGAAATTTTATTTTCATATACAAATATGAAAAAAATATATATTTTACAAACCATAATCGCCCGACAAAGCCACGCACCGCCTTACCGCCGGCCATGGTTGGCGTGCGCACAATAAAAAGCAAAACTGTCAGCATGATTGTCAGTGATCTTCGATTTGAAGCGCTTTATTGTTGCTAATAATTGGATTAATAACTCGTGCATCATTATTGTTAATAAGACGACAACGACAGCGACAGCGTCAACGCCAACTGACTGCGTTGTCATTTGCGTACAACAATGAGCCAAAGGTTAAATCAATTACAACCCCGCATTTCTGAAGATTTGTGTATTGTGTGTCGACGCACAGTTGTCGTTGCCCATGGCAAGGCTTTTGGCCCATTAATTTTCATTTTTCATACTTAACGATTTGTGTGTTTTTGGCTCTTCGACATCTAAAGTTCGGCGCATACAGTACGTGCGCAAACATTGACCACATCGTTCGCATCCAATGCAGCCGCTTTGTAAGCGCTGACTGCAGCGGCGCACGGTGGCAGCCAGCGCTCTTGATTAAACCGCCAAATCATTGCCGAATTGCCTTCGACGTGTGCTTGCAATTCACTTCCACTTCCAGCCACAAGTCTCTACGTTCACATTTGCTTGCGACCAACGCCGTGACAACTGGCGTCCGGCCGCGCAATTCGCATGGCTCATGCACTTAACTGACCTTATTCAATAATACCGGAATCGGGTTTTTGGTCGTTCGGTCTTTCCATGCATGCTTTTCAATTAAGTTTTTTGATTCGGTCATTTTGTTTTTTTACTAAAAAGCTGTCGCGATTATTTTATACGCCGAACGGAAATTGTCCGTAAAGACCTCAGTGCCGCCTTTTTAATTGATGTAGCAATTTTATTATGATAACTCTACAAATGTTAATAAATAAATGTCTGTAAACACTTGATCACATATAATTAGTGGGTTTATGTGTACGACAGAACCAATTATTAAAAGGTTTAAGGAAGTAAATGCAAGCAAAATATTACAAATTAACTCACACTGCTTAAAAAAATGAATATTTTTCAGCACATTAGTTCCAAATATGCTAGGCCTGGTACAAGAAAGGACATTTCCGATGCACAAAAAGTGTTTAGCTAAATGCATTAAACTATTCATAAAGCTTTTTCAATAGAGACATTCCAAATTTGTTAGGTTATAGCAGATAACTCACTCTGGCAAGAAAGGCGGTCGCCTTACCTACCACCGAAGTAGATAACTCTGTGCTTCCTCCGATATCTGCCCTGTAAATGTATATTGACAGGTTGAGCAAAAAGAACATCGAGTCGTCATGGCGCAGCGGAACTGATTGTAGCACCTGCCGGGCACTATGGGCCTCTCTTTCCTTGAGGAAAGCACGATGTGTACTGTCCCTGAGTCGAACCTCTACTAGACAGCTGGTTGAAGTCATCACTGGGCGCCGCACCATTGGATCTATGTTTATCAAATGGCGCCTCTCGTCCAGTGATGTATGCAGAAGTTGCAGAGTGGAAGAAGAAGTAGAAACAATTCAACAGTTCCTCCCACTGCCTGGCTCTGCAGGAACGCCTACTCCGTACCCTTGAGCCAAGATTCCTAGCAGACCTTGCTTGCGCGACCAAATTTCGGATCTGCTCTCCTTTATCTTTATTTTATGGTATACCCCGCATTGAGACTGACTGGTTGGCCCCAAAACTGTTTAAGATGCGATTCACTATGGGCAACTCTGACCTCCGAGTAGACGTGCGGTCTCTGTGCCGCACACACCCTTCCCTACCTAACCTAACCATAGCAGCTATGCTGTTAAAGTGACATCTACCAATTTTTTGTCAATTGTTTCAGTGTTGCCAGATCAGGAGAATTCCTCCTAGATTTCGGAGATTCTTGGCCTTTTGGGAGAATTTTTAGGAGGAATAATTGTTTAGGAGAAAGTTTAGGAGATTTATATTTTATGTTAGGGGATTTTTCGGATCCTTGGTGAATTTTTGGATAACGAAGTACTCGTATGAACACTGGCAACAAAATATATTTTGGCAACTATTTTAATAGTCAAATCAATAGGGTGCGTTAAAAATTTTTAAGCTTAAAAAATGTAAGCTCGTTTTATCTCGTTCTCACTTATTGCTGTCGCAATGAAATCCCGCCAAAAACGGCACTTTTTATTTAATTCATTTATGTTTTGTTTTTGTTATGTTTTTTTGTTAAGCTGAAGGTGAATGAAAAAGGCTACAATAAAAAAAATATATGTGTATATTTTTATATTTTATGAGAAGTTTAGTTCCTTTAAAACTACGCAACGCATAAAAAACATTTAGGAGATTTTTTTAACTTTTGGGAGGAAATTTCAATATTTTTGTAAGATTTAGGGGAAAGTCATTTCAAGTATCTGGCAACACTCGCAAATTAAAAACAAAATTAATTGGGTGCTTGCCTACCTTACAACTTGTTTTATTTATTATTTTATTATTATTATGTTTTTGTTTTTTAAATCGATCATTCTCATTAAAAGACCCTATATTAAATCTATTGAATAATAATGTTAATATCCTCAAACGTCATACAAGAAAAAAGTGTTCCATTAAGACGTCTAATGATAGCAGCTGCAGTTTCAGTCACGAATAGTTGAAAAAATCTTCGAAGAAAAATCTTCTTCGGGCACTTACATAGAAATCCATTTTGTTTTGCCCCCAAAAATTGTTCAAACCATCAAAGACTTAGTGCGCTTAATCAAGCAACACACATACTAAATATGGCGAAGAAAAACTTCAACCGATATCTTTTTTAGGCCTTCGAAGCCATTCAATTAATTGAACATTGGTCCCAGGGTTTCTACAACACAGAACTCTGCCTAATTCACAGGTAAAGGAAAAGAACAAATTTTAAAATGAATTTTAGCATTTATTATGCAACACATAACTTACACAATAACTTCTACATTGTACATAAATACAAATTGTGTTTAACTTTTTGGGCATCAGAAACTGGCGTTTTGACGTTTTCTTTCAAATGCATTAATATGCTTGAACGTGTTATTCTTGTAGTCAAATTGTAATTGCATGTAAAGAAACCAGTCTATCCACAATTTGCATAGACTACATTTGACT
The DNA here is from genome assembly GCA_964056695.1 of Melieria picta. Taxonomy (NCBI): domain Eukaryota; kingdom Metazoa; phylum Arthropoda; class Insecta; order Diptera; family Ulidiidae; genus Melieria; species Melieria picta. Next base: position 35,969,874 of record OZ057398.1, on the reverse strand, counting down.
GATTGCTCAATTCTTGCACACACGCAAATATTCTTGGTCATTCTTTTTTATTTTGTTTTTTTTTTTAAACAGTTGTGCGCTATAGCAGAGAGACATTTGATCCATGGTGCTTAAGGCGCAAATTTATTTTTGAACAAATTTTACAACTTCAAAATAAAGTTGTAGACGTTGGTTTCCTTCTCGTTGTAGTTAAAAGTCTGCATTCTAATACTGCTTTGTTTGCTTCATATTCAATGTCAATTATACGTAGAAATTTTAAATCAAAGTTATGCCTCGTCAGAGGTTCAATCAACCACCTCAACCACCTCTCTCTGATCAGGAAGGTCGTAGTGCATTTTGAAACTTTCCAAAGCATTACATTTATTCAACTGTTGTGAACTCTAATCCTGTTGCTTATAGTTATACAACATAACAAAACAATATTGATAAAAAAAGTTTGGAGGGAAAATTTCTAACAGATGTGTCAATCCACAAAAAAGTCACATCGGATGACTCAGAGCGCCACACGGTGGTGATTTCAGAATTGTTTCTATTCTATTCAAAGGCCTTCGACGATTCGAAAACTATATTTCGCTTAAGAATGCTTCCAAAATTGTATTCTCACCTTTAAAAATAAAATATTTTAAACAGAAAGATGAACCAGTTCTAGACTGAATTATTTACTTACTCTACTGACCGTTGCCTGGTTACGACCTAAACTGATTTGAAATAGTCATAAACTACTAAATGGTACCATCTCACAAATTCCTGTGGTTCAAAGCCCTGGTTTCGAAAACGTCTCTCAAACATTTCGGAAGCGCTATTCAACTATTTTTGCCGCACTCAACTCAATGTTTGTTGTCTGCACCACACAAACCATTACTCACCAGTCAATCCAAAGCACACACAGTCCCGCTGCATGCTGCATAATTTTACACTAAACACGGGGAGGGGGTTGTACAAAATCCGGCACTAATGCCAACTGTATCACGAATTAACATTCACCGTTTCGGCTTGTTGGGCCTTTAAGTTGGCCAAAAGCAGCAAAAAACTCACAATTCTTGCTTTGCGCTTTTTGGTATCCGAGTGTTTAAACACCACAATAACAAAGCCTGTTCATTGCTGAATATAGCGTAATTTTCAATCATAAAAAAATTGTTACACTCGTAAGCCAAGTGGTCAAGAGGCCGAGTGGCGGTGCGTGGCGCAGCAAGTGGCCTAAACTAACTACAGCAATAATCCAGTGGTGGTTCGCTCTCAAACGCGCCACTGTTGCAATCTTTAAAGCAGTATCATAAAACAGCCAAACACTACCAACAGCGCATTGCATTCAAATTGTTTGCAATCGCCTTTTAACTCCCTTAAAAGCCGCCAACAATTCCTCGGACCTGTGCGCCAAGTGTGCAGAACAGGGTTCGGCGAAACTGTTCAGATGTTGTCCAACGGCAGATGCATTAATGAGTTGACAGGCGTTGTAAAAAGCGCCAAGGTGCAATATCGGAAAATTACCAAAAACATTTACACAACAACAACAACAACAACAGCAACAGTACCCAATAACAACTGCTTTGCAGCAACTGTTGCACGGCCGTATAAGGAAACTGGAAAAGGCGGAAATTCGCGCGTGTCATTTCGGCACCGAAGTGGCCGCTTGCAGCACACAAAACAAAACTCATGGCTGCTGTTGTTGGTGGTGATGTTGTAGTTATATTGTAGTAGTAATGTTGTTGTAGTATTGTTGCCGCTGCAATTTGAGTGCGCCACGACACAACTGGTGCGTCGCGAAAGTAAACATTTCTTAATTTGAAATGCTTGCTTTGTTTTCATAAAAATTTGTTTCCTTCTTTAATTATTTTTGGTACATAAAATTTAAATTTTTTGTAAATAAAAAAATTATAAAAATAAAGATAAAAATAAAAATAAAAATAAAAAAATAAAACGTTTCACTATTGTAAACTAAGCACACAGAAGTAAACAAAATAAAATACAAGAAACAAAAACACATTTTCAAAACATTTAAAACAATTAAGTATCCTTCATTACAAATAAATTATGTTTAAAATATAAAATTGCAATTTATAATAATTTTGTAAAAAATTTAATTCAAAAAAATCTATATAAAAGAAATAAATAAAATTTGAGAAAATACAAATATTTAAAAAACATCTTTAAACCTATTTAAATGATTAAAAATTCAAATAATTAGTAATACTTCTGAATTGACAAAAGATAAAATGAAATATTTATATTTTTTATATTTTCTATTCATATTTTTGTTTTTTTCTTATATTTTATTTATATTTAAAATACATATTTTTTAAATTTTTTATTACAAATTCTCACTTTAACTTTTGTGCATTTAAAATTTGTATATGATTTAAATAGTTATTGCTTACTTTAGCTTTTTTATTTTTGTATTTATTCATATATTTTTTTTAATATTTTCGAAAACCATTATTGGTATTGTTTTTTTGTATTTTTATTCATTTTGCAATTTATTATCATATTTTTTACACATTCAGAATTTTTATTTTATCGAAGACGATTTCGTAAAATATGTTTTTTATTAAGTTAAGTAAGTTTTTTATTAAGTTATTCTATTTTTTGCAGTTTTTATTTTTTTGTTAACCTGACAATTCTTTTATCTCTTGTGAATTCAAAATCTCCATTTTTATTATTTATTATTATTATTACTTATTATTGTTTATTATTTTTTATTTATTATTTTTTATTATTTATTTATTTTTTATTTATTATTTATTATTGTACAATCAGAATGTTTTTAATAATTTTGCCTTAGTTTTCCCTTTTTTAATTTTTATATATAATATATAATATATTTATAAATTATATTTGTTATTTATTATATTATTATATTGTTTTTTGTTTTTGTATATTAACAAATCAAATTGTTAGTTTTTTATTATTATTATTTATTTATTTTGCAATTCTTAAACTTCTTTTTTTAACTGACAATGTCAACTTTTATCTAAAATGTGTGGTTTTTGTAAAAAATTTGTTTAACTAATTTCATTAATTTAAATTAATTTTTTATTATTATAAAAATTCTTATTTGTAACTTTTATAAATTCAGAATTTTAATATCTAGTAAATACATATATTTAATAAGATTTTCAATAATTTTGTATTGCCACTAATTTTATTATTTATATTTTTTATTTCGCATTTTTTTTCTTGCCTTGTCTTGCATTACTTGTTATTCAGTCCACTCAATATTTCCATTTTTTCTTGTTGCTGCAAACCGTGTCAGCAGTGTCAGCCGCAGTTGTTAGAAACAACTACAACAAACAGCAACAACAACTCGATCAGCAGCAACAGCAGCAGCAACCTTAAGTGAGCAGTCACAATCAGCCAAAAGTGCCTTTTACTTTGCGCTTTCAGTCAACAAAACCAACAACGAACAACAACAACAACACAAACTGGTCGTTCACGGAGTCGAAACGCTCACCAGTCGCACCAGCTCCCATTTGGCATTCGCATTCGCGTTCGCACTCACACTCCCATTTACACTCACTTTCGGTTTCACTTTGAGCCTACTGACTACTCAATACTAAGCTGGCCACTTGGTTTGGCTTTAACCATCGGTTGTATTGGTAACGAAATACAAAAACAAGATACTACCTATGCTACACGCTCCGAATGGGCCACAACGCGTCGCCGGATAACTCTTAAATTATTTCATTTCTTATCACAATCACTCACAGCTGCGGAGCTGGCTTCTCTTCGGCTTGCGAGCGTCGATGCTCAGACGCTTCAAAGCGTCTCCATCAGCACCTCGGCGCATGCGCTGTGCGCGCTGCACTTTTGCGCCCGGCTTGCAGCCAAACTACACCAACTACAAGCCAACTCCAACTAAAAGCGAATGCAGAGCGCGAGTAAAAGGCAAATGAGCGCCAGTCGGTTTTAACTAGTTTTCGTTTACGGCCTAAACGCGTCCCAAAGGCCACAGCGGCGCACCAACAACGCCCCGAACACCGCCAACACCTGCAGCTGCAGCCAGCAACGCCAAGCGCCAAGCGGCAAACTCTCCGCGGAGCGTGAACGGCAGCTGACGGCCGCACGCTGAGCCGCCGCTGAGCTGTGCTGGTGTCGGCAGCTCGGCGGCGCGTAATCGCTGGTTTTTGAGCTTTATTCCGTTGGCGTGTGATAAAAATACGTTAGTAATCAATTGCAAGCCCAACCGCCAAGACACGGAATTAACACGCGCCGTCGTACGTTTCGCCGCCACTGGTGTAGTCGTTACCACATTTCCACATACCGTCCATACACCGCTAGCGCCGTCGCCGCCGTCGTTGTCATCGACCCTCACCGCCGATCATCGTCAGCCATTCACAACGCTTCAGAGGATACTTGAGCTACAAATTTGGTCAGTTTTGTTTGCAGTGCTTCTTCTTCTTCTTCATATTGTTGTATCCAAAACAAAACCAAAAAAAATATCGATACATTAACTTAACAACAAAAACACAGAAAACTTTTTTGTTTTTGTTGCCAAAAATTGTACGTGCTTCAAAAAGTTTCATTGAATTCAAATTGATTTTCATTTTTCGTTTCGTTGCATTGAAACTTTTGATTTAGTTTGAGTGGTCTGCTGTTCGACAATGTTGTTGTTGTTATTGTTGTTTTGTAGAAGTTGGTTGCGTTTTACATTTGGTCTGAACACGCAGAGGAAACGTTGAAGAAAAACACAACGAAAAATTCCATAGTTTGCAAAACTTTTAACTTAATTTGTGATAATTTATGCGAGTTTTATTAGTAAAACTATAGTTTTATCGATTCAAAATGAAGTCTGTCCAGTGTTGTGCAATGGAAATAAAACAGTAACAGAAACAATTAACGACAACCAATAAAATGAAACTATTTGGCAATTTGAGCGTAAAATAACAAACACGAAAAACAACGAAAATTATTAGATACTTCGAGAAATTATTTCGAAGATAAGACAATTAAATGCAACAAATTAGAACTAGTGTCCGACCGAAACCACTTTTTTGGGCCGAAACCGAAACCGAATATTCGGTTTTGTTTTAATATTAGGCCGAAACCGAAACCAAAACTTTCTAGTTGAAATAAAAATCACCATACTTTTTTCAACAAACGAATTTTACATTAAGTAAATAAAGAACAAACAAACAAACATAGCATAAATAAATAAATACTTATTAAAAAAAAAAAATTTATTAACCTTTCGTACCTTACTCGCTAATATTCAAAATTAAATAATTTAATATTATATGCTAAAAAAATAAGTTTATTTACATTGGTGGCATCTAAATTACTCCTCCTTTCACTATATATCTGCTACACAATAAAATGTAAAAAAAATATTCTAGAAAGTTTCGGTTTCGGCCGTTCGGCCTTTTTTTGGCCGAAACTGAAACCGCTTATTTGAGCCGAAACCGAAACCGAATATTCGGTCGGACACTAATTGCAACCAATTGACTGACATCACTAACCCTCGAAATGTTTACTATTCCATCATTTCATTGGAGAAATGAGGAGCGACTGACGTGAAAACCCAGTTTTAAATGCGTTTAAATGCGCGTGTGCTGTAATGTAAATTTAGCACTGCCAATGTTTAGATTGCTAAGTACATTGATGTCAACCAGGGGCGGATTCAGGAAAAATATTTTGGGGGGTTTCAAGAAGTAATTCTTTAATACTCATAAAATGCCAAAAAATGCCTTTTAATTTGTATGTCATTTTAAAGTCGACCCTAATATTTCGAAGGGGGTTTGAACCCCCAAAACCCCCTGAATCCGCCACTGATATCAACGCGCCATGTGTGACAAAGTACAATGTACAACGCAGCTTCTGCGCGAGCGGACTTTCAACATTCTAGCTAGAACAGTTGAAAATCATACAAACTTCTCCACGCTGGAATTGAACAAATTCCTATAGCACTACGCTGTCTCCTTCTCTTGAATAATATTTATTTGCTCAAGTTGATTTTTAAACATTTGAATATGTTTAAAATGTTGCTTCAAAAAATACAAGTTTACCAAGTTACAAATTAGTTACAACTCATACTGTCTGACCTGTCGTACAGAGACAAGTGTTTTCGTTCACTTGCCATTTTAAACTCCCCTATTACCATATCGCATAATTGCCTCATAAAACTGAGTAAACAACTTTTAAATGCATGAACTTTGATGCCATAAAAACGCTCCATTTCATCACTCACATACTGACCAAGTTGGAAACCGTCGAGTTAGGTGGCTAAATGCCGTTTGCAGCTCGTTAACCCATTAAAGCCGGGTACCAGTTCCGCCCATACGATTTTGATAACATTTCATGCACGACCTGGAATTGACCCAAAATGATCAGAAACAAAATTTCAGCTTTCTATCTCTGCACGTTGCTGAGATATTCATTGGGTATTTTTTACCCATTAGGCAGCAATGATAGCTTTTTTCCACACTTTTTGAAGTGATCAGCTAAACACGTGAACAAAATATGTATTGTTTACAGGTGAGTTAGGAGGCAGATTTTTGTGAGGTTCTAGGGCCACCGGAAAATTAACAATTTTTGGAGTCTGGTAACTCTAGCTAGATGGCGGAATTTTAGGGTGACCTCCACTAGACTAAGGTAGTTCCATCTTTACTCCAACCATCCCTATCAATGATTTTGAGATATCTTTTCTGTGATTTTTTTAAATAGTCAATTTTCATGGGTAAATTTTTACCCATTAGGTAGCAATGGGTTAAACATGGGATCGTTATGGGATAAAAAAACTTGTAGACGGGCAAATGTCTCTCTTGAAAACATTCTTCTATAAGGAAGTTAGTACTACTTTTGCTTTCATTGTCTTCGGTAATTCCAACACCAACAGAAATTCCATTTAATCGGCAAGCTAAAAGTATGCATTAAAGCTGCCAATTAACACATTTTGTTTACAGTACGTGTCGACCATATCTGACTGTATGTTTTAAATACCAATTGAAATCTAAACATGCCGAAAATCTGCTCAACGTTTAAGAGTGACGTATTGTCCGTTAAACCGGCGAACAATGAGGACCTTGAAAAATATATAAAATTGCAAATTTTCACACGTCCTGTGCAACTCTTAACAACATATAAATTTAATGAACAAAATATTACTTTCAAAGAAGAAACGGAAAGTCATGTTTGGCAGTCAAACCAATACAAACACATAGAAATATTATGCAGTTTCAATTGCTCAACTTCTTCTTTAAAAGAATACAAAAGTCCTCAAACTCAAATGCTAACATTGGCAATTCACAAAAATTTTCATTAAAATGCACATCATAGAAGCCAACAAAAACAGCAACTACTCAATTTAAATCCAAATATATTTCAGCTCAAAGTCCAAATGCTGAATTGTATTGATTTATGGCAACTACTGTGAAGCAGTAGCTAATTTATTGAGTTGCCAGGGAATTCCCATAAACTGGAATGCCAGCTTGAAAAGCACCAAAAATAAGCAGACGTTATTTTGTTTGTCCATCTCAGAGTCCGAGATTACGCAACTTCTAGCACTTGAATAATTTCTAGCCATGCAAATTTGTTGCCTGACAGTGACTTCTCTCTCTCTTAAAATTATCATCTATTTATGTACCCATCATTATCATTTCGGCATTTCCAAACTCTCCATGATTGTTATTATTTTTGCTTTAACATCTTGAAGAATGTTCTATGAAAGTAGAACTATTACAAAAAAGATTCGATTTATAAATAAAAGTTTCGATAAGCTGTCTTTCTAAACTCCAAGACAGGCAATGGAAACTATTCTTTTGTGCGTTTATTTTCGCAAATAATTTAGTATTTTTTTACTTTTTAACCAATTGAAATTTATTCAAAATATTTGAACTGACTAGTTTGCAGTCAAACTAGTTTTATAAAACATTTTTCCTTCCTCCCATTTAATAGGACCCGTTAGATATAAGTAATAAACAGTTCTGAGTACAGACAGTGGGAGCTATTTCTTTATGATTATATTTCCGCAATAAATTTAGTATTGTTTTATACTCCTATAACAAGTTGATAGTCATTAAAAATATTCAAAAATTTTTACTGGTTTAAACAGACAAAAATCTTTTATAAAAGTATTCAGAGTTCTTTATATATTAAATTTTTAATAGTTCCATACCCAAATAGAGGCAAAGCCAAACCAGCGTAGCCGCTTTATGTTGATTAGCTATGCTAGGTCCATGTCTTTAAACATCTCAAACAGATCATTGTTCTTTCGTATTCGATAGTCATCGTCAATACGAACAGGGGCTCTCGAATACCCCAAGAGCACAATTAGCGCTGCCAAGGTAGACGAATTCCTTGACAACTTCAAAAGTATGCCTCGATGAGAGCCGATTCCCGCAGATTCTCTTTCGATTGTTGTTCAGATTATTGTATACAAATTACGCAACTTGCAACTGAAAACAAGAAAGTATCAGCTTCAAGTGAGAAAGTGTTCCAAGTTCCCCATATTCGAAATATTAAGGATTGAATCATTTTGAATTGAGTTCGTTAATCAGTGTTCAACTATTGCAAATACTGAAATCAATGGCACACACAGGGAGAGTTTTGAAGGTTCAAACCCGCCAAATTCAAAAATTGTTGCTACAAAATCTGGTTTAAAATTGGGTTCAAAAGTTGTACGCAAAGTCCCCTCCCCCAAAATGAAATCCTGTGTGTGGCACTGACTGAAATGATAATAAAAGAAAACACTAATTGGAAATTTCAAACAGTCTATTGCTGATAAGAAATTTTCCACTGAAAATTAGAGATGGAGAAATTCTTCTTCCCTTGTACAAGTATTCTATAATTTCTTTTTTATGAAACATACATAATGTTATCAATTAATTAGTTAACCAATAAAGCCAATTGGTCATTTATAATGCGTGCTCATGAACAAATATTGAATTTACCTATGATTTTCATTAAATTAATTTGTTTTCATTGTAAAAGGTATTTGTCCTTTTAATGTTTTCTCAATGCCTCATGAACTCTTCAATTCTTTGTAATTTTTGATTTAGTTTACTTTTCATTTCAAACAAAAAACAACTCTTTGCTCAACGCATTTTAATTTTTCTTATTTTCATGTTTTCTCAATAATTTTTATAGAGGCTTTTTTCAAAACAATGTCTCGCTTTTATATTCTTATGATTTCTCAATAAATTTTTTAAAAATTCTTTTTGATTAAAGGATTTCCCGTTTTCTCATGATTTTATATCATTTTTGATTGGATTAGCTATTTGTATTCATTTTTATTTATTTATTTTTTTAATTAATTTTATTTTATTTCTTTTTATTTTATTTTGTTTTATTTTATTTTTTTTTAATGTTATTTTATTTTATTTTTTTCATTTTGTTTTGTTTTATTTTATTTTATTTTATTTTAGTCTATTTTATTTTATTTTATTTTATTTTATTTTATTTTATTTTATTTTATTGTATTGTATTTTATTTTATTTTATTTTATTTTATTTTATTTTATTTTATTTTATTTTATTTTATTTTATTTCATGTTATTTTATTGTATTTTATTTCATTTTATTTTATTTTATTTATTTTATTAATTTTATTAATTTATTATTATTAATATTTGTTTATATATTTGTTTTAACCTTTTTAATTTTTTTTCATTAGTTTACTTTTCATTTAAAAATATAAATCTTCATTTTTATTTATTTTTTTATTTTTTTTTTATTAATTTTATTTTATTTCTTTTTATTTTGTTTTGTTTTATTTTATTTTTTTTATTTGATTTTATTTTATTTTATTTTTTTAATGTTATTTTATTGTAGTTTTTTCATTTTGTTTTGTTTTATTTTATTTTATTTTATTTTATTTTATTTTATTTTATTTTATTTTATTTTATTTTATTTTATTTTATTTCATGTTATTTTATTGTATTTTATTTCATTTTATTTTATTTTATTTATTTTATTAATTTTATTAATTTATTATTATTATTATTTGTTTATATATTTGTTTTAACCTTTTTAATTTTTTTTCATTAGTTTACTTTTCATTTCAAAATATAAATCTTCATTTTTATTTATTTTTTTATTTTTTTTTAATTAATTTTATTTTGTTTTGTTTTATTTAATTTTTTTATTTTATTTTATTTTTTTTAATTTAATTTTATTTTATTTTATTTTTTTTCATTTTGTTTTGTTTTATTTTATTTTATTTTATTTTCTATTCTATTCTATTCTATTTGATTTTATTTTATTTTATTTTATATTATTTTATTCTATTTTGTTTTATTTTATTTCATGTTACTTTATTGTATTTTATTTTATTCTTTTTATTTTATTTTATTTTATTTCATTTTATTTTATTTTATTTTATTTTATTATCTTTTATTTATTTTATTAGTTTCATTAATTTTTTATTATTATTTATTGGTTTATATTTTTGTTTTAACTTTTTTTATTATTTTTTTATTAGTTTACTTTTCATTTCAAAATATAAATCTTCACTTTAAACTTTTTCATTAGCTTATAATTTTGTATGTAACCGGCAATAACAAAATTTTTCTTAATACTCTACAAATTCTTTTAAAACACATTATTTTTATTTCAAAATAAAAATTTTCTCTCGACACTTTTCCATTCTCTGATAATGTGTAAACAGCAATATCAAAGTTTTCGAACTAATTTACATAATCCCTTCAAAACACACTTTTAAGACTAAATTACATTTTCACAATATTTTTATTTATTGTAAAAACTTAAGCCAAAACCTTAAGCACTTAGATTTTCTCGCAGTGTATCGGCCACTTGCAGCTTAAGACGCTACGGTGCACGAGCGGAAATGAACTTCACCAGCGCACAACAAACAAATTAGGCGCAAATCGTGAGTTGCACGAATCACCAAAAAAACCCAAACCGTACAAAACAACTGAAAATTAAAAACACCAAACCGACAAGAGCGAAAATAATGATAGTAAAAAGGAAAAGCGGCAATTTAACAATTTCACTAGTAGCGTCTTGAAAGCGCCGGCGCCAACGCTTCGCTTCAAGTGGCCACTGAGCCGCTGTGCACTTTTTACGCTACGCTCTGCCTGCATTCGAATGCAGTCAAAGTTGTGACAATTTCGTAAACAGAAACAGCATAAAAGCGTTAAATCAATGCAATCTTTTCGTTTACAATTCGTTGCCTCAATGAAGAGCCAATTCGCCAACGCAACATTGAATGAACCGCACATGCGAACGGAGACAAATTCAAATTCGAATGCAGCTGTTGTAAGCGTTGGGTTACGGTGTCAGGCGCAATTGGCAGTCGACGACTGATGGTTAAACGTAGTTGCTGGTTGCCAGTTGGCAGCATTTCCCCAGCAATTGTTGCCATTGTTGCCATGGCATAATCTTTGCCGCTACTACTTGTAGTAAATATTTTACTACGATTATGTTTTACGTTACGTTTTGTTGTTGTTGTTCGCAACGTCACGGCGAATGCGATGTGGTCGCGTAGGTAAAAGTATGAAATGTTCGCCAAACACAAAACCAACAAAGACAACAAAGCAACAAAAGAAAAAGTGGGTAAACGAAAGCAAAAGTCGTGTATGAAACCAGCCACCAGTCAGTCAGCCAGCCAGCCAACTAGCCAGTCGTCATTTACAGATGACATAACCGAAAAGCGGTTTCGAGCACGCCTGCATCGGCAAAAGCAAACTCAAAAACAAAAGCAAAAGCAGAGGCAAATGCAATTGCGAACGCGCAATCGTAGTCGCTGTTGCGCTGCTGTTGTGGCTGCCCCACGCCGACCCGCCGACATTGACTGGGCCCACTAATCAAGGGTACAAGGGGTAGGCGACCAGTTTGCCTTTTAAGGCGGCAAACTGAAGCGCACTGTTGAGAAAGTTGACTTAAAAAAACAAATACAACTTTTTATGCTCTTCTTTGTTTTTTTCTTTTTCACACGTCTCTTTTTTTTGAAGCTGTAGTCCGTTTCTGGCTAATACTAGCGGGCCGTAATAAGGTTTATAGGTTTTTTTTTTGTTGATTTTTTTTGATTGATTGTCGCTTGAAAATTTATAGGACAATGATGTGAGCAATAAAATGTTTGAATTTTTTAACATAAAAATCAACACATCCATTAAACATAAAATGAATGGAATTTTGAGCTGTTTTTTAATATGTAAATATAAATTTTTTTGTTTACTTACTCGTGAGACATGACCTACAAATAAAACTTGAATTATTTTGCAAATGCTTATAAGAAATTGACAACATTTGTTGATACAAGTACATATTTTAATTTTAATAAAAAAAATCTTCAATTTAAAAACTATGTACTCTAAACTTTGTTATTAAAAAGTAAAAAAAATTAATAAATTTTCCAACTCACGAAAATTTTTGAACACTTTTGTCCGACACTGCATATTTGAAATCAGTTTAAATAAAAAAAAATTTAATTTAAGCTAGAATGCCATGACTTCAGAATGTACATATGTATATCGAAACTAAAGCTATGGTAGGTTTTCATTTGCTCTGAATTTGAAACTATATTTGTGACCCAAAATTTGTGTAACAAATAAATCTTTGGAGGGTTTGAACCTCCAAACCCCCTTGCTTCCGCAACTGTATTTAATGATAGGATTGTTATGTACAACGAATTCTGTCACGGTTAATGTTCTAAAGAAGAACTTTATATGTGAATGCTCATCCCTGGCCCGGAAAATACTAAAAAGTCTCGGCTTCTAGATTCTTGCTAACCTTATTGAGTTACTACTCTCAATTATTTTATTTTATTTGATCTTATTTTGTTTTTTTTGTTTTGTTTTGTTTTGTTTTGTTTTGTTTTGTTTTGTTTTGTTTTGTTTTATTTTATTTTATTTTATTTTATTTTATTTTATTTTATTTTATTTTATTTTATTTTATTTTATTTCATTTTATTTTATTTTATTTTATTTTATTTTATTTTATTTTATTTTATTTTATTTTATTTTATTTTATTTTATTTTATTTTATTTTATTTTATTTTATTTTATTTTATTTTATTTTATTTTATTGTGTCTTGATTTTATTTTATTTTTTTATTTATTTATTTTTTTATATTTTTGTTTTAACTTTTTTATTAGTTTACTTTTCATTCCAAAATACAAATCTTCACAGTACACTTTTTCATTATCTCATAAGATTGTATGCAACCAGCAATATTAAATGATTCTTAATACTACAAATTCTTTTAAAACACATTATTCTCATATCAAAATAAAAATTTGTCTCTTTTACAACGAATTCGGTCATGGTTAACGTTCTAAAGAAGAACTTTATATGTCAATGCACATCCCTGGCCAGGAAAATACTAAAAAGTCTGGGCTCCCAGATCCTTGCTAACCTTATTGAGTTACTACTCTCAACTCAGCTCAAAGGAGATAACAAGATTTATTGTGGTTTCATCATGGTCCTTAAGTGTGTTTTCATAAGAATGCTTTCACTCTAACTCAACCTCACCAATCACCCACGTGAAGCCAATTACGCCAACTACTTATGCCATGTTGACTTTTTACCATCCTTTAACTTAATTGTGCTTCGTCAGAAGCGCTAGGGACCTTTTCATTACCATTTTAGCCGGTTTCTGCAAGCAAATATGGGCCAAGTAAACCCTAGAAAGACATGACTGCATCCGGGAGATGTACACTGCACAAAAATGTATATCTTATTCTCTAAAAAACTAATTCCATATATTAAATGAATTCCAAATGAAAGACGAAATACAAAGTTACGTATTAAAGTAAGCAAAGAAAAATGTATCCCAGTAAGTAAATGAAGACACTATAGAAGTGATCGAGTGAATTATAGTCCATTTGCTAGTAAATCAACATAGGAGCCGTAAGTAATAGATTCAAGTAGTAATAGAGTCCTCAAAGCGTATTTTAAACTTATTAAAGAATAGAAATTAAAAAAAATAGAATTTTAATAAAAAGAATCTATAGAACTTGACCCTTCAATAGAAATTAAAAACTGATAAAACCACAAAGAGCTCATGACATCGTAGAAATTGCATGAAATATTGAGAGCTTAAAGAACTGCAGAGAGTCTATAGAATCATAGAGAGCCATTAGGTAGGTTGTAGTGGCTGCCTCTGTATGAGACACACTTAGGCCTCTATATGGACCCGTTGTGATACCACAAATTCCACTCCTTTGAAATGTGTATGCAATACTGTTTTCTTTTTTCAACATGTGTACAACACACATTTTAAACGAATGGGAGAACGGAGGGAGGGGACCTACAGTTTAACGCCGAATCCGAACGGCGGTTTTGGCAATTTTCCTTTCACACTTGGAGGTTTACCCATTGCCTGCTTCTGCTTCATCTGCTTCATGTGAATAGCGATAGAAGCGGATGACTGTTTCACCAGCTAGGCATCGAACCTAGGGCCTCTGGTGTGAGAAACCAGCGCTACCCACAGAAATAGCGAGGCCGTCCACAGAACGTCCATTGACAGCTCAAAGATGTATATAATAATTTAATAATAATTGACTGGCACGACAGCCCGCTTACGCGAGACTAAGGCCTAGCTTCCCGCAACCACCCGTGTTGTGCGTGTGAATTTGTACGCGGGTGGAAGGGACCTACAGTTTTACGCCGGTTCCGAACGGCAGGTTGGGAGCTTTTTCATAAGCAATTTTTACTCTCAGAGGTTTGCCATTTCCAGCTGAGAGGACAGCCACAGAAAGAGAAAACGAGTTTTCCCGTTATTTTTTTAGGTGTTATTACAGGCAGTATTTGAACCTGAGGTTGCTGCCTTCGACTCGCGGTCCAACGCACTAACCAACTGAGCCACGGCGGCTGCTCATGTATATAGAGCTCATCAAATCTAAGAGAGGCATTACATTTACGAAAAGCCCATAGAACCATAAGCCTAAAGGCTTATTTAACCCTTTCACTATTTTGTTGCCATATGGCAACATGCTACTTTGTAGACGTCTGCATCCTCTATGGTTGGAAGAATACATTTTTATGTTGGTCTTTAGTTTGAAGTTTTAGGAAAAATACGAAATTAATAAACTGAATGTTTAAGTTTAAAGAAGAGAAGTATACACGTTTTTTCAATGGTATATCTTCTTAAAGGAAGAAGAAGCAGAAAAAATTAGGGAACTTTTTTTCGGGAACGTTTTCTTTCAATTTAGATACCTATTTTTTTTAATTCTGGCTGAAGTAAAAGAAGAAATATTCAAATTTTCGTTATGCATAAAAATTGTTATGTTTAAGTAATTATTACAACCACAACGATGTGGTTGCTCTCATAGAAAAACACTCTAAAATACAGGGTCCGAGTATAAAAATTAAAAAATTTCTTATGGAATGTTGCTTATATAACCACATACCATCTTATATAACCACATCTTAGGTAGAAGCCTAAGACGTAAAATTTAAAATTTTATAATCACAAGTCTTTTAAAGTCAAATTATCGCAGTTGCTTAGGTCGAATTGAAGTCAATCCAAGTTCGTAAAGGAAACTCTTCACATTTGCTTCTCAGTACGTCATGTGCCCTTCGTATCATCAGTTTAGTTTTTTCAGTAACGGCCATTCACCTGCCTCCCAAATATTACTAAATGTGACAAACATATGTTATGTACTTTGCTAGCCGTATGGAATTTAAACAACAAAATTCAACGAATTCCAACACAAATTGTCGAAATTTTTCAACACATTCAGCTCTCCACAAGTTTGACCACATTTCAAATTACGGTTTTGCAGGAAGTATCGAGAATTTGACAATCAAACATATCGAATCGAACAAAAAAATGAAAATATGTATGTGTGTCATTAACCCTGAGTGGGTAACCCTGAAACGGTTTCTTACTTTACGCTCGCTAACCGAAGGAAAACCAACTCAACCGACGAGCTTGTATCAAAGTTCAGGCAATGCTAATGCAACGCTGACCGTCACAAATGACAATTTTCACAAATTCCCATATGCATAAATTATAAAATTGGCAAAGCAACAACAATTACAACAACCAACAACCACCAATCAACCAAATGCAAATATCCAACGTAACCACCAATCATGAGGTAACTGCATTTCAATGCAACAACAGCAATGCAAAAACAAAAACCGCTACCGTTGTTGCTGAACTTGACACAAGCGCAGGCACACCGACCGTTGCGACGGCCGCTGTGGACACACTTTCGATTAGCATAACTTTGTCAACGCGCCGACTCACTCGGCCGCTGCACGGCCGAAAATTCAGCGGCTAGTTGGTGTCTTCGTTTGACCTTCGGCAGCGTTGTTCGTATGGTTGTTGCATTGAATGATATAAAAAATATTCAAGCCAAGATTGAAAATGCTTAGTGCGCCGATCGAGCAGTCAGAGCAGAAGGTCTCCGAGCTGCTCGCTAAAGCGCGCTAAAGAGTTAATGGTACTTGCAACACGACTTGGCGCGCGCTGCCAACTCGAATTCAAATGAGGCTGCGTTGGAAAATAAGCTCCAACACACTCGCACACACGCGCACACACACACACAGATGTACACGTGCATGCTCGTGGAGACAGCTCGGCGAGTCATTAGGTCCAAGGTCAGCGCTCGGACCACAGATCGGCTACTTAACATAATCTCAGTCAAAACACACACACACACTTGGAAATGACTTTCAAACTGTTTTTTTCGCTACCCTCCTGTTTTTTGTATATATTTTTCTCTTTCAATTTTATATTGTTGGTATTTTATTCAATTTTATTGTTGTTTTTAATGAAAACTTAAAGCGGTCAGTGTGGTGTGCGTTCGCATAACATGCTTTATTTATTTTACTGCGGTTTCAACTTGAAATTTTCGTACCGCAACAATCATTGAAACACCATTTTTTTTACCCACTTTCAAAACTATAATTTTGTTGGATTTTTTTCTCATTTCAGCATCGATATTTTAGTCAACGGAAACGCTTCGACGCGCTAGTACGGCTAGTAGTAAGCTTTAGCTCTTTAGTGAGACACACAAACACACACACACACACTCGCAATGAGGCAACAACACATATTCGCAATTGCCTGCATATGCAGCGCCGTCGCGCTCGTATCTGCCGCGCCACTGCCCGCCAACAATCAGGAATTGGATGTGCTACAGATTCCGCTCTCAAATGGAAAGGTGAGTCAATATTTGTCCGCCGCAAACTTTGTGCGGTTGTGTAAAAGTGTAAATTTTGTTAATTGTTTGAAATGACGCCAAGTGTCAATAAGACGACGCCTCACGACTATATGAAGTTCGCTATTACTTAGATAATCGCTTCGAGGTGAACTGCGGGAAGGCCTAGTTGATGCCATTTGTTTTTGTTCTCCTTATTGCACAATATTATTGGCAACAAAAGACAAGTAAAAGGGTCAGCAGTTGCGTCAAGAACCAAACATGAGGAAGCGTGAGGTGACCTTGGCTTCAAACTTCCTAAATAGTGTCGGATTTTGAGTAAAAAGGGCCTAAGCTGAAAAGGAGAAGAACCATGTATTTTTGATTCTGGATCCAAAGACTTTCCAAACTCTTTTGAACTGACAAGAAAAAAACTGTTTTAAGCAAAAATAAATGTTTCTTTTAGATTTTCAATTTTCATCTGTTTCCAAACTAAGCAAATATTTTCGACTAAAAAATATTTATACTCAAATATTTTTTAGTCGAAAATTCATTTATTGCAAAGCGTTTTACTAGCAAAGGTACGAAATATAAAGACAGAATTTAGGTAGATAATAAAATTTTGAAATACTTGCCTCATAACCAGTAGCACACACATGGGGCTTGGAGTTCAACACCCCCAAAACTGACTGGTACAAAATAGGATTTCGAATGGTATTTGGCTCAAAAGTTGTACGCAAAACCCCTCAAAATGAAAACCTGTGTGCGCCACTGCTCACAAGGAATATCTTTGTTCCTCAAATTTATTTCATTTAATTTCCAAAACATAGTATTGTACCGTCTTTTGTAAGCGGCGAAAGACCGTCAAAAACTGATCGAAATTAGGTATATCCGAATTTTTTCCATCATAAACTAACTCATTTCAAGTTTATTTTGTGTATTTAACTCCTACAAGCAAATAAAAATGATTAAACATGTTTTTTATAATAAATATCGCTAAAATCTATATGTGAAATAAGAGTACTAAATCCTGCCATATGGAATTATATATTTTAATAATAATTATGTATAAGAGTTTGTATGAGAGTTATGGTGTTAGGAATGTGACAAATCACACTGATGTAAAAATAAAAGTTCAGTCCCAGTTCAACGTTAAAGAAGTCTTTTTATAATCTTAATACTGGTTAAGCTCCAAGAAGTACTCGAGAATTTTAGAGAAATCAATCAAGAAAAAATTATGACCAGTCAGAAAACTAAGATGGCTTCTTACTCCCCTGACTTGACACCTTGAGACTTCCGCGTTTTCGAAAGTCAGCAGTAACATTTAAATGGAATATCGCCAATCTAAAACTATCTTGGCCTTTTATTTATTATTTAATCCTTGCAGTTTTAACGCAATGGATTTGAAAATTTCCGAACAATATTGATAAAAATACTCAATAAAAAAACAAATTGTATTTTGTATTAGAATTCTATTTTGTAGTGTTCACCCCTCTCTTACACTTTACTTTGGGCTTTATAAGCCCAACAGTTTTTAACATTTGATAGGCTTCTTGATATCGAAATAAATGCATATCTACTAATTACTTTAATAGAGACACTTTGAGAAAAGAAATTAAAGGCTTACGAATTCGAAAGGGGCTTATTATTACACCGTGCGACAGCATTTTTCACACCGGGAAAAATCCATATGTGCGTGAAACTAGAGACCAAACATAGTTATACTGCGTACTCAGTTTTTCATTTCTACATCCTTTGTCCTTTTAAAATGACTTCAAAATTTTGAAGAGGATAAAAAATAAAAAAAAAATATAAAAAATACCTAACCTCGTTACAATATAGCGATATGTATATCAAATGAAAGAGGAAAGGCGCAAGAATTTAAATAAAATTGACTTTTTATCCATTTGTAAAAAAAGGATATGAAAAAGGTCCTTTGAAAATTTTAATCCTTTATATCCTTGAAAATGTATATAGAATTTTCTTGAAAAGTAAGTATCTTAAGACAAAGATTTGTAGCTAACATGTCGAAAATATACAAAAAAAATATTTTAATTCCTTATACAGTCGTGTCTGGATATAGTGAACTAATTATTGCAAGGCATGTTGAGGTTGTTCACTACATCAAGGTTAGCATTTTTTTTCAAAAACTCGTTTTATTTGCTCAAAATAAACTTTCTGTATACTTATAAATTCAGGAGATCATTAAAATAAAAATAGAAAAGCCCTACTTTCAACCACAATCGGTTTGCACTCGGCAAAAAACATAACCACTAAGGTCAAGAAACAGCTGATTTTGTAACAATCAACAGGAAAAATACAAATTAGGGGAATATCCTCTTTCATTCTGTATTCCTTCTTGTGTTTTTTGTTGCTTTTTGTTTGAAATTGCTTTCAAAATTTTGTTCACTATTTAGAGGTTTTCGATTGTTCACTATTTAGAGTACTCCATGTAAAAATTTGGGTGTTCACTATATCGAGGTGTTCACTATATAGGGTGTTCACTATACCCAGACACGACTGTATTTATTTCTTTATTTCAGTCTTATGATATCTTACAAACTAACTATAGACCAAGATGAACAGGTAAACAAATTCAAAAAAAAACTATTACTACAACACAATTTCAATTTTTTCTGCCAATAGAGTAACAGCTGACACATCAGCTTATACAACTTTAACTCTCTAACCGACCAAGAGCTAAATTAAAACCACATTATTTTTTCATGACACGAATAATTTCTAATTTCCCAATTTTCGAGATAACTATTATTACGATACTATCGCAGCTGAAAGTACCTTTTTTTGCTATTTGTAATTTAGACATAAAATTATAAACAAAATTAATTTAAAATAAATATATATTATTTTTTTGTAGTAGTTTTAAATTTAGCGATAAGTGTCTTGAGGCCCTCTTAGCGGTTAAAGAGTTCAACTTAAATTCGTACACATCAAATCAACGTCAAAAACATGTCGACAACATTCGGCTTCAAAATAAAACCCGCTAACGTGCTCAGCTCTTTTAGCGAACTTAACCTGTCCCCACAATGCGCCACTTCCATTGTTATCCACTACGAAAGCACACACACAATGACTTCCTTCTCGAAAAATGCAGGTCTTTGCGGCCAAAGCAAAACTAAATTTAACAAATCCTGCAAAACCAGCATAGCAACCAACTGCAAGGAAATGACACAATGAAACACTGTCCAAATTATGAGCAAAATGCGCCGCTTTATTTCTGCTGCTGCTGCATTAGACGCTGCAATGCTGCAACGCTGCAAAGCCCACTTGGCAAACAACTTTTGATAAATAAATATTTCTGGTTTGCCAACAAATTGAACGGACAGCGAACGCAAACCGGCTGCCGAACGGCAGCAGCAACAATGCACGCCACCGAACTGGGTTTACCCGGAGACAGGCGCCATCAAGCGGCCAACTGCACAGCCGGCGCGACGGCTGAGCGCATGCGCACAGTCCGAAAATAGTGATAGATGGGCGGACAGACAGTCGCATTAGCTGGCCCGCGTATAAGCCAATGTGCGAATGACTGTTTTGTTTTTTTTTTTTGGTTTTGCTGCAACGCATTGCGGTTTTCTTTTTCTGTACACAATTTTTTCCATTCGAAATTATAACAATTTGAAATGAATTTGCAATTTTCATTTACGACTTAAGTATGTTTCCGTCCGCCGTTATTGTTGTTGTGGTTGTTGCTTGTTGTTTTGTCTGTGCGGTGTAGCACACTAATTGCTTTTAATTTCAGCAAAAGGGGGGAAAAAAAACTCCTTGTAAACAGGTCAAACACTTAGTGCAAATTGTTGTGGACATTTTTCTCAGATAGCCACCAACTTCGACTGACTCTAATACATTAATTAAATTTTGTAATTAACGTGAGACAGACAATTTTTTTGCCGCTGACAAATACTAAACATTTAATTGAGTGAAAAAAAAATTGAGAAAGCTTAATGTTGAATAATTAACCTTATGAAATGATTTTCTGTGGGAATTTGAAATAATTAAAAGTACTCAAAATCGTGAGAGGGGAAGCTAAGCGTTCAAGCAGGGTTGCCAAACTTGGCTTGGGAAATTAAAAAAGTCATTTGGGCCAAAGATATAAGGTTTATATTTGTGGTTTTTAAGATATCATCCGGTAAACTTAAGTGTTTCTAATATAAAATATTAGAAAAACTCTCCAAATTTCCAAAGCTTGTGAACAAAAGTTTTGAACAACATTAAGGAAGTTTAATTCCAACAGTTATAAAATATAAAACCAAACACTTGGACCATAAACAAGAATTTTTTTTCCTTTTATATACAGAAAATTAATTCTTGTTTTGGTCCAAATATCCAGCTTTTTATATTCTAATTGTTCTCATTAAACTTCTGAAATTACATTACAATATTTTTTTAAATTTGAGAAATTGAGAAATTTAAGGTCTTTATCGAGCAAAGTTATCGCATTTTATTGTGTTTATTTTTCTATTTCGCTGTAATTACATGACAAAAATTCAAAATTTGAAAATTCAAAATTCAACATTTTGCACAAAAAAATCATTCGACTCTCATTCCTAGTATCTTATTAAATTTTGACGCGTTTCATAAAAAAAATAATATTTTGCAGAAAACAAAGCTGTCGACTCTCATTGAGCCGCAGAGTAGGTCAATCGCTTGCCTTAAGCGATTTTAACACAATCCATCAAACTGTTAACACACGAAAACTTGTATATTCATACATATACTTCAAAGCAGATATCATAAAAAATCCTCCAAACAACATGCAAACGAGTAAATATTGAAAAAATTCAAGAAAGTGTAGGCAAAAGCCTCGTAAAATGGCATTCAACACGGCTGACGGAGGGCGAGCAACTTCAACCTATTGACTCAGTCGTCGATAGGGAAGCGAAATACCGACACATCGCAGCATCAAATTCCAGCCCAGCACGTGTTGCGGGAGGCTGCAACAGCCGGACAATGCAACTAGACAATAAAAATAACAGCAACAACATCAAAGCCAACCACATTTGCACTGCTGCTGCATTGAGCTTCCCCCAAAATTGTCTGTGCTGTGGTTGGCATTGTTATTTGGTTGCTATTATTGTTGTTGTTGTACCTTTTGTGGCCATAACAAAGCCGATTGCAGCGCACCAACTCACATACAACAACTAACGTCGCTAAGCCAAAGCGCACAATTTTGCGCGCAGACGAAACGCCTCGAAGCGCAAAGAGAGTGTAACGCATGCGCCAGTCTTGCATGAGCCCGGCACACGGCACATGTGATGTAATTTTTACAAAAACACGCCTCGAATGCGTATTCGCTTGCGTGCAATTTGACAAAACGAACACATAGGCAAATGCCATGAAAAGTGGCAGCACACGCCGCCACATGGTGCCGTCTGTCTCTGCGCATGACCGGACCACACTTTGGCTGTCTGGCACCGTTTCGGCGACGTGTTGCGTCTGTGCAGAAAACACGCATTCAAGTTGTGCAGCCGGTAGCGGCATTCTTGGCAGCGCCTGCAGTGGGACCAAGACTGCTTCATTTGCGTGCAACGTCGACGCGTGATTTTTCACCTTTCATTCGAACTATATTTTTTTATTAAATACAAATTGTTATCTTATATGTAATACGAGTAGTTCTGCCGAAACTGTCAAAAGTTGTTAATGCGCGAGTCATTATTTACTGCTGAACTCCTCGGCAAATACTGTGAACGCTGGCGCCGATTACCACAGCCGCCTGGCCGAATGTTGCATAAATTGATCAACCGGCAGCTGTCAGTCACTCGAACAAAGAAATAATGCGCTACGTGCTGTGGAAATATTGTCCATAATTTGCATGGATTTTGCTTAATGGCCAATTCGCGTTTGTTACTCGATCGAGAAACGGTTTGCATGTTAATAACACAAGAGAGCCATAGATGTGTGGAGATATGCTACAGACTTGCTTGTTTAATTTGCTTCAAATGAATTTTTATTGCAATAACTTGCAGAGTTTTTATTACTAATCAAATGCAAGAAACGAAAATTCGGCAACGAAAAATCGTGGCAACGACATAACCACAAAAAATATTTATCTGTAAAAAATTTATTCATTCAGTTCATCAACTTAGAACTGTGAAAACTGCTTATTAGAAACTTTAAAAACTTAAAGACTGAATGACAGGGGTTGCACTATAATCTTTCTAGTCCGTATCGTTCCTAACCCTTCAGCTATTTTGAGCCTTTTGCTAACTGAGCCTTCTATAGTTCCATGAATTTACTTATTGTTTGATCTTTAGAATAGTTCATAGTTATAGTTATATTAGAGTAGTTTATAGTATTCCGAAATAAAGAACTACAGTCGTGTCTGGATATAGTGAACTAATTATTGCAAGGCCTGTTCACAGTAGGTTCATTGAGGTTGTTCACTACATCAAGGTTAACATTTTTGTTCAAAAACTGTTTTTATTTGCTCACTATTTTTTTTCACTATTGAGATGTTTTCGATTGTTCACTACTTAGAGCACTCCATGTAAAAATTTGGGTGTTCACTATAAAAGGGGTTCACTATACCCAGACACGACTGCAAATGTTTGTGTTAGGATAAAGAGGAAGTATACACTTTTTTATGTTATCTCTTCATATGCAGTGGCGCACACAGGATTTCATAAGGGGGGCGGGACCCACTGCGCCACTGTTCGCATGGTAATTTTTTTATTTTTTGACTCGTAACTTTAATTCAAACACATTTTTAAATAACATTTTTAAATAACAGCACTCTAAAAACCAATTTAATTAAAAAATTTTTTTTTATTTAAAAAAATTTTTTTTTAATCCTAATTAATTTAATTTTAAATTTAATTGAATTAAAATTTAATTAAATTTAAATTTATATTTCAAATTAAGTTTACTAAATTTTTTTTCATTTTTTTTTAATTTAAAAAATTTAATTAATTTAATTAATTAATTTTTAATTAAATTTAAAATTTAAATTTTTAATTAAAATGTTTGCTTATCATTGGTTTTCAGAGTGCTGGCATTAGTTTATTTAAATGTAAAAATTTCAAGTTTTAATTTAATTTAATTTTAAATTTAATTAAATAAAAATTTTAAATTTTTTACATTTAAATAAGCTATTGCTAAATAATTTAATTTAATTTTATATTTAATTAAATTAAAATTTTTAATTTAATTTAATTAAAAATTTTTTTTTTTAATTAAATTAAAATTTTTAATTTAATTTCATTTTCATTTTAAATAATTTAAATTTTAATTTAATTAAATTTAAACTTAAATTAATTTTTTTGAATTTTTTTACATATTAACATTTATTTAAAATGTTGTGATATCAACCTCAGAGAATGAAAACAAAAAATTAGTTAAGTGGTCAAATTTCCAACCGGTGGCTTTCTTTAGCCGGCAAGAATAACTTGCTATACAAAACTTTTAAATACTTGCACCCCTCTCCCATTACAAAAAGTACCCTCACAGAGAACTAAATCAAAGACTTTGAAATTTTAACATTACCCAGTCAAAAGCTGCAATGAAATTAGTTAACTGGGAGTGGCTTTCATTACTTTTAGTTGCAATGCTCCAAGACTTTACAGCTTAATCTGAATATCATAGACAATCTTTATAACTCATACAATACTTAATCATAATATTTTGTGTTGATCTGGGCTGATTTTATTTGATGTTGCAACCACCATAACCACATATTACCACTAACTATGATATTATAAACATCTACGTTCCTACTTGACGTGTAGCTCTAAAGTACATTTTTTCAACTCAGGTCTCAATCGGTTTATTGTTTGATCTCTCTTTAATCCGAGTTATGCAATCACTTCATATGAATACAAATAGTTAATGGCTTTCAGATATGCCAGCTAATTGTAGGCAATTAACATATCAAAAATACACAAAATTTGCAATTCATTTATAACTACTGGTTGACTATTAATTCAAATGCTGCAGCATGCACATAGTATATGACTAACAGCGACCATTGGGTGACAGAGTAGCCATATTAAAAGCAATTACTGGAAGATATGCTTTATTAAGTGTGTATTACTTATTTATCTTTTTGTATGTATTTGTCCATAGTGACCGCAGCAATTCGTCACACCTCGATTTCAAAGTTGTAGTCCTGATTCTTGCAACAGTTCGCCGACATGTGTTGCCGGCCCTGGCCACACATTGACACACTTTTAACTGTTTAACATTTAAACTTTTACACTTCGACGCCACATTCTACAGAAAATTGTTTTTGAAATTTTTTATCATTGAAGAAAATTTCGAAGGCTAAAACAATTAGCCACCAGTTGAAACTCGGCCAAACTTAAATCATTCATTTCAATTAACTCTTATACAATAATAATCTCGCTGTTCAACGAAACGAGTTACTACACATAAATAAGTGGCTTTGCATTTAGCAGCGCAAGCAGCTACTGTGATTATATAACATTTAAAAAATAAGTAAATATTTTTATGAATTCTTTTTTCCTCGCACACGACTCTGCTATCTGCTGCAAAGAAAGTGCTAAACAAAAATACCAGTTTCGCAATGATCGCGCGACAGACAGACGCTAATTGCGTATGCCGTGCTGCTCAAATTGGCGGCAAGCACTTTTGTCCATTAGTATCAAATGGCGCTTAATTGAGCATTGTAGCGACTTAATGACGCCAGTGTTGGCCAGCCACCCTGATTAGCATTAAGTTACCAGAACCCGATATGCTATAAGTGCTCAATATTGATATTGTTTCGCGCAGGCCACAATTAAATCGCACACAGATAATCGTCGCAATGACAAAGACAATAGCGATAACAACAACAACGAAAACTATAAACACACATTATTAAAAACGAAATTGAAGACCTTCACCGACTTAAGGCGGCCCGGTACGTGTGTGCATGGCTTTTGTGCACCTGTCCAGCACAGTCCACGGCGCCAGCATACCAAGCTGCGGCCGGCTCACACTTGAAATGCATGGAAACATGTCACCCAAGCGATGACTAATGACTGCCAATGTCGCGCGTCCCAACTGTTGCGTCCGCATGGTGAGACGGATTTACGAGCATCACTAACGATGCCATTAAATTTTATTGATTCGCCATTAGCGAAAAAATTAGCCCAGACATTTGACATTTCGGCTGTTTTAAATATGGACGAAGCGGTCAGCAACGAGTTGAAGCAACGACAGAGGTTAAGCAACCCTCTATGAAAAACAATCGTAGCCTTGCAGAGTTGGTGCAAAAGAGGCGAAAACCACAACTGTGGAAGTCAAAGCATATCAAAATCAGGAAAAGAAGCGCAGAATTGTTGTCATTTGCATGGCTGAAGTTCGAAAACCTAAAAGGAAGTGACAAGTATGCAAAATTGCGACAATGAAACTTCCGCATGAACTTAAAAATTGCTAAAATTATTCGTTCGAAAATTTTAAAATTCAGTTCAGCTCTTGATGGTCTTTCTCACACATTCCACGTTTGTCATTTTGGCAACACAAACATAACAACAAACGTAAACTTAGTTTTTACGAAATCTGACTTGTTTGCAGCAATTGCAGACAACGAGGTAATGAAATCTCAAAAACTGGCGGTTTAAATCAAAGCCTTAACACTAGAAAGACCATTACGGTAATTTTGACAGTTTTTCATTTTAAATATTTGTATTTTTTTTAGTATTTCTATTAGTGTCCGACCGAATATTCGGTTTCGGCCCAAATAAGTGGTTTCGGTTTCAGTTTCGGTCAAAAAAAGGCCGAACGGCGAAACCGTAACTTTCTAAAATATTTTTTTCATTTTATTGTGTAGCAGATCTTTTTTAGCATATAACATTAAATTATTTAATTTTGAATATTAGCGAGTAAGGTACGAAAGGGTGATATTTTCAGTATATGTTTTTAAAAAATGAATAAATTGTTTTTTTTAATAAGTATTTATTTATTTATATTATGTTTGTTTGTTTGTTCTTTATTTACTTAATGTAAAATTCGTTTGTTGAAAAAAAATGCTTTATGTGGTGATTTTTATTTCAACTAGAAAGGTTCGGTTTCGGCCGGATATGAAAAAAAAACCCAAATTCAGTTTCGGTTTAGGCCCAAAAAAGATGTTTCGGTCGGACACTAATTTCTATCAACTTTTGCTTTGATGACTTTTATTTTTTTTATTGGGTTCTACAATTAGTTCTACAATTATGGTTCAACAATTACAATTAGCCAAATCCGTTGTGTACTTTTCAAGATATCAGCGGATATAATGTGTAGTCTCTGTAGGTATGGAAAACTTACAGTCTTTCTAGTGTTAAGTATTTCACCCCTTTACTGCCAAGAGAAAAGGACAATAAAAATCGTATTCTTGCAAAATTTGTTTGTCATTTGATGACATAACCTGTTACTTTGTTTTCGTTGGGATTTCTATGGGCTGACAGGTCACTAAGTAAAAAGTGGAAAATATAAAAAATATGTTGGGAAAATGATTCCATAACTACTTATGTTGAAAGTGGTCTTAACCGTTGGGAATTCATCATGTCGACGGAATGCATGTTGATCAGTTAAAAAAAAACAAATTTTCAAAAGTAACCGAAACTTAATTCACCTTCCATAAAAAAAGAATGGATTAACTACCTTTCCAAGTCTGATTTTATGTAAACATTCGAATTCTGACCTCAAAATCTTACACCAATTATTCGCATATTTACATTATAGGAATTTTTTTCGAATGGAATCACTGGGCACACAAGTCGCTGCATTCAGTTCTTGCTGTGGTTGCAATACCAGTTCTCAAAATTTTGAGTTCACTTCTTCTTCACTTCTTTCAATTCGATCCTTAAGTATTCACTATTAATTCGGAAAAAACTAAAAATTTGTTGTTGTACTACTTATGTACTATGTGGTTATACAATAACGCGCAATTTTAAACTGCAGTTATTTCATACTTCAACTTCACTCATCCTGAAAGTTGCACATTTATACGCGCAGCCAGCTAAATCTTTCTTCCTGCTTTTTCCACACTCACAGTGAGTGACAGACACACCAAACAAAAAAAATTCCCATTAACAAATCCGTCGGGTGTTAATTTGTCGTGACAATTCCATTGCTAACTTGTCGACACTTCTCTTGCTTGCTTTAAACTGCGCCAGTTGACGTCTGTCGCCCTGCCCCATGAATACCTTTGACCATGCCAACGTAATCACGCTAACACTTTCGAATGTTTCACTTAAATGTTAATTTCAATTTTAATTTTGAGACGCTCATCATTTGCGTTCGCGTGTTAACACTCCATGTGCGAGCATCATAATTTTTTAAAATTGCTTTGACAACTGCTTGTCGTCACTGCACCGAATCATTGTTAGTGCCTGTCTATTATTTTCGTTGGCGTGTGCATCTCTGTATTTGCCTCGAAAAGTGTCTGTTATCTTGAGAAGGGAACTTTTCGTGACTAATGATGCCCTTTAGCTATACTAATTTTCGAGGTAGACAATTAAGCAATTATAATACATATATTTTTTTTTAGCCAAATAGTCGAGAAATCAAGAGATCGTCAATCGTTTTAACTATGGATTGAATGCGCCTCTAGTTAGAAGATACTTAAAAAACATTAGAACCAAAATTTTTACGAAAAAAATTACTTCTTCAACCTAAAATTTTATCTTATATAAGTACTCGAAAAAGTAAAAAATAAAAAAAAATGATATAAAAATAAAAAAATAAATAAAATAAATAATAAAAAAATAATAAAAATTTGAAAATCTCTTCCCTAATTTATAAGATTCTTTGTATTTTTGTTATGAAAGCCCTGAAAACTTTACACAGATTTATAAAACTTAACGCAGATTTATAAAAACATGGTGGAGTACACAGAACACGAATGATTTCAGAAAGCTATGCCGCAGTTTTGTCATCGAACTGACATTGCATCTCAGCAGGCCCGTAGAGAGGAAAACCGGGCCCGGGGACTAGTAATGACGGGCCCCTGTAAGTAATTTTGGAAATTTTGTAGTAGAAGTCAGGATGATGATCCACAAAGTTTATATGTTTTTATAACTTTTTGTTGTTGGAATGAGCAGTTATCACAAAAGCAAATTCGATTTAGAAAAAAATTTATTCAATAACACTGAGCAACAGCCAAAATTTTTCCGAGTTCTAGTAAACCTTTTCTAAAGGATTTTTGGACGCTGATCACAACTGCGTACTTAGTTTTTTGATTGTTTGAGCGGTTTGTAAGTTATTGGTGGTTTTTGCTAGGAGGTGTTTTCCACGATTTTTCATCTTTGAATTTTTATTGCATTTATAATATGCTGAAAAACACGATAATTTTTTTATGACACAATAACGAATCCTCAAGCTATAATTTTGACCATAGTCGATTTCGATTGGTCAAGGGTTAACACGGCTATGGCTCTTCAAAGTTCAATTTTCGCGAATTTTTTATAAAAATTCATTTAAATTCGGGGTTGCAATTTTCAACTAGGAGTTAGTGTGCAATGTATAGTGTAAGGTTGTAACTTAAACTTATAGAACAGATCTTTTGTGTTGCATGTGCCATTCTCGGCCTATACTCATTAGAGTGTAAATGCGACTTCACCTTCTGAACACGTGTTTGTATTGAAATCTTCTAATGCTCTTCGCGTCATTGACGAAAGTATCTAAAGTATTTTCGCAAGCGTCAATATTTGTCTTTTCAAGGGCATTAACAAAATTTGAATTGGTTCATTACTGTAGGAGCTATTCTAAAAAGAGTTGCATCACACAAGTAAAAATTTCAACCACACACACTTAGCAAACTACTTGCTGTTTTTCCATATTTCATTGCGACATATTTTTGGGCACAAAAAATTCAAAATTCGAAAGCTGAAAATTTTATGAATTGAGGGCATTTGTTGAATGCGAGCATTTTCATACTGCTGCCTAAAATTGTGCTCCGATATTATAGCTCAAAAGTAAATCCTTGCTTTTGTTGCTGAATTTATGAATGGAGAACTTACATATTTGTACACATTTTCTATTACAAACATCGTATTTCAAAAATTTCTTTTTTAATTGAAAGCCCCAACATTCTTCTTTCACTACATGACAATATATATTTTTTGGAAGCAAAATTCTTTTGTGTATTCGCAATCTTGCAAAGTAACTGAAAATTTGACTTTGCAAATGAATAACTCTTGCAAATTTTAACCGATTTTAATGTTTTAAATTTTAAATACATAGTTAAAGTATTGTTAATCTGTGTTAAAAAAATGGCATTTAAGACTTCAGGTTTGTAGGAGCTACATGCATGTAATGGTCAAAAAACATGTAAAACGCCCTCCAAGGAAAACCATCAATATTTCCTAAGCCGCTCAATCAATCAAAAAACTAAGTACGCAGTTGTGATCAGCGTCCAAAAATCCTTTAGAAAAGTATAGTTTGATTTCAAAAAAAAAAAAATAATGTCGATTTTGTTGCTCTGTGTAATTATTCAATACTCATTTACATAAATACATCTATTGATTATGTATAAATTCTAAGTAATTATAACTTTGATCTACTTTAAGCACGCTTTTCGGGCTTTCGCTGAAGCGAAAGTTTCTATAATACGACGGAAATCAGATTTTTGGGCCAAATCGTATTCCAAGCAAAGTATCGCAAGTCCTGAGATGCGTGTTTGCGAAGAACACGATCTTTGGAAATTTTTGATTCTCGCCAATACACTAAAAGAGCGCTCAGCGCTCGCAACAGTTACTGGCAGGGTACAGACAATTCTGAGCGCAACACAAACATTTGGAAATATCGCATTTAAATGTTTCTCATAAATTTCATTTAAAAGTGACAGTGGGCTTAGATCACTTTTGAAATTTGCTGAATGAATATGTTTTAAATGTGTCATTTCGTTCGGCAATTCGTCCGAAACATCAGATGGATATTTCTGTACAAAATTAGCCGCTTTATCTTGGACCTTGTCTTCAATCAACTCTGGAAATTGCCACAAGAAATTAAAGGTATCGTTCAAATTTTTCGCAGCGTCAAATCTAGTTGTGAGTCCCGCGATCACTGAGTCAATAATAACAAAAAACGTATTTCGCTGAAAATGTGTCTCTTCATCTATCTCTGGTTCTTTCTCAATTCCATCATTAGAATCAACTATGCGACGTTTTCTTTTCCGGCCCACTTTTTGCGATGGCAACTCTGCTGAGATGTCAATAGCTTCTTGCAACGCTGAAGCAACTAATTTACATTCGTTCAGAAGTGCACCCCAACGATCCCGCAAAAATTTCAAGTCTGTCAATAAACTAGAAAGATTTCTGACTCCAACATCGATTGTGATACCTTTAGCTTGAAGAACGAGATTTCTTTCGTCGATTAAAGACAAGATCTTCGACCACATGGATGACATCAGCACACATTCAAACTTACTCATATATTTGAGAATACCATTAATGTCCCTTTGAGTGTCCGCGGTTAAATTCAATTCTTTCAACTCGCGCAAAGCCGCGGTCAGTCCCACAATGTGACTCGCGAAAGGCCTAACAGCTTCGATTCTTGCAGACCATCTTGTATCTGATTGGGAACGGAGTGAGGAGAGGACATGTTTTTTCAAAATTTCCCAACGTTGTGGACTGCCAACAAAAATGTTATAGCATTTTTGAACAACGCCGAAAAAAGTTATAGCTTGAGTGCAACACTCCGCCCTTTTTTTTTTCTAATATTGCCGGAAAATCCGGGCCCCCTTGGAAACTCCGGGCCCGGGGACGATGTCCCCTTTGTCCCCCCCCTCTCGACAGCCCTGCATCTCAGTTATACATATAAAATCAGTGACAGTCACAGAGGATTTGTATGCAACTTTTAAGCCCTCAAGGTCATTTGAAATCATATTTGTTAGCCACAATTTTTGTAAAAAACTAGTTTTTAGGAGGTTTGAAACCCCAAAACCTTCCTGGTTTCCGGTACCGAACACAATCTATGCATTTATAATGCTTTTGTTTAAAACTCCGTTCAATTAACGAGACTTTAACACTAGAATGCCCGACAATCTGACATACCTAAAATGCCCATATGTAGTCATTTTGACTACATTATTGTTTACTAACTTTTTTAATTTCATTGGTTTTTAAGTAGCAAATATGAATAAATACACATGAGATTAAAATAAAATCAGTATTTAATTTTTAGTTTTTTATGGTTTACAAAGTAAATTCATTTAAATATAATGGCGTACTTTACACATAAATGGGATAAAATGGAGTGAAATTTGTAATTTGGAATTTGTGAATGAATTTTGTGAGTGAATTTTGGAATGAAAAACTTGGGAATTTTCACAGCCTACTATGATATTTTTTTTAATATTTGCAATTATTTGAAATTTTTATACTTCGCAATTGAAGATGCATATTTGTCAGTAAGAAATTAACTTTTGCTGAAAATTGTATATAGGTAGTCAAAATGACTCCTTTTGGGCATTTAAGGTAAATTTTGCAAAGTTGGGGTAAAAAATTTGTTTACATTTTTTTAATTTATTTATTCCATTTAGCTTTAAAAAGTAATAAAAGTCACGTAAGATATTTTTTTTAGAAAGCGATGCAACAAAAGTTATTTACAATAAAAGACCTCAATGTAGTCAAAATTACTACCTTGGGCATTCTAGTGTTAAGGTAAATGCAATGTCCTAAGTGTGTCCTGTGGCCAATTCCGCATCTATCATCATAACCATATCACCTCTTTCAGTAAAAGCATTGAAATGAGTACTAATTCTGCATACTAACTTATTGAAGAATAGTAATGTTGTATAATCAGGGCCGTCGAGAGGATATCAGGGCCCGGTGGTAGTTACCTCCGGCCCCCCCCCACCCTAAACCCTTTACTTCTTACGGTTCAAATGTAAAATATTTTGACATTTTTTTTTGTTTTATGAAGAAAACATTTTTTAATGTTGGGCCCGGGCCCGTCTGCATAATGTCTGATTACGATAGGTAGATAATACACCAGTTACATTCTTTTACGGTTCTAATCAGATTGCAAAAGTGCATAATAAACTTTTCCCAAATTTTGAGATTTCGATTGAAATCCGGGCCCCGCTAGAAACTCCGGGCCCGGTGGGAATCCCACCTTTACCACCCCCTCTCGTCGGGCCTGTGTATAATGGTGCACACACACACCTTCGTCTAACTTGTCATTGTATGGTTTTGCCAGAATTATAACTACCAGGGCGAATTTTAAATCTTTTTAAAAGTGCATCTCACATAACTTTCATAACATTGTGTCTGAACTTTAGACTCCAAAGCACTAACCAGAGCCCATTTTGTAGTGGCTACATTTTCTTCAAGTCATTTTAAAATGTTTGCACTTAAAAATGCAATTCTTGTGATGTACTCTCACTTACAAGTCCACCACACAAACTGCTTCAACTTCCTTCAACTTCCCCCCCAATGATTGAATCGCATCACACTGCATTTACGCAACAGATTCGAGTAAACAGAAAATGCCCAACGCAAACATTTAGCTAAGAGCCACAGATCGAGCGTACCAAAGGAAGTGCAAATGTTATATGCAATCACATCATAAATAAAAGCTGCACTCATTTTGTGCAATTAATTGCAATATTTGCAAATATTCCCACCAAACAGTTATGTGCGCAATTATCAGCCATAAAACCGACACAAAAAAAAATCATTCAAAATCAGGTTGACACTTTCAATCGCCAAAGTGTCGTTGACTCCCAAATCAGGCGAAAAAAATTGCACTTATCATAAACATAGCTGAACGCCCGCTTCGGCGGACTATTCGAATTGGATTATTGTTAAATGTTTGCTCAATCGAGTGCATGCGGCGGCTACAGTGGCGCACACAGCGGGGCATTCAAACCCCTAAATACAAAAATTGCTGGTGAAAACATGGTATTGAGCTCAAAAGTTGTATGCAATCCCCCTCCAAAATGTAATCTCGTGTGCACCACTGGGCGGCTCGTTAGCAAATTTCGTACATTGCACATTTACAT
Source organism: Melieria picta (assembly GCA_964056695.1). Classification (NCBI taxonomy): domain Eukaryota; kingdom Metazoa; phylum Arthropoda; class Insecta; order Diptera; family Ulidiidae; genus Melieria; species Melieria picta. The sequence continues at coordinate 35,935,888 of OZ057398.1, read as the reverse complement.
AATGTGCTCGTACTTGTCGGCGTCAATGACTATGAATCAGCATCGCAGCTGAAAACGATGCGAACTATGGGTTTTACGGGTTCATTGCAATGCCGAGATAAAATTGCATAACCTCAATTTGGCTTTTTTTTGTGGCTATTTTCGTGGTTGGTAGTTGGGTTGTGTGTGTGTGTGTGGTTGTGGACAAAAAAACAAAAATTGCAATTGCTGGCATTACCAAATCCACACTTTCACTTTGCCAACTTTTAAATGGAGTAAATGAAGAAGTCAGACAAAAACGGGCGCCGATGCGTCAGACAGCACAAAGCAGAATTCAAGTGTCAGAGAGCGCGCATGCCTGACAGTGGGTAAACACCATCATTGAGGATTCAGTTCCGTCTTTCTAAAAGCCTACAATTTATTTGCATTTAATTAAGTTACAAAAATAAGATAAAAAACTGTTTGTTTTATAAGGCATTCAATTTCTTTGAAATGACTTCGTTTTAAATTCATGCTGTGCTTATTTTTTCAGGAACTGGACGTTTTAACACTGGGCTCCAAGGACGAGGAACAAATGATTGCGGATAGAAACAAACGAACGATTGGGCTTTTGCGTGAGCTGTTTCCCGATATAACGAAGGTATGTCAAGCCTCGCAGTTCGCATAAAAAGCTATCACGCCTGCACGCATATTTGTACGCACCCACTGTGTTGTTTTTGCGGCGACAAACAGACAGATAGATGGGAAGCGCCATAGTCAACACACCTTTATAATTTATGGCTAAGTATTGAAGTTCACACAGAAGCGTTCCCGTAAATGCGTTGCGCATAGTAAGTTTGCCAGCGAGAGTTGTTTTACAGTGGCAGACAGCATCTCCCAGTTGCATGACGTGTGTGACGCTGTCAGCGGGTAATTTATGCGCCTAGTGGCCGTCACGTGCGATTAGTTTGATATTATAATTTACCCCCATAGAGCATGTTCCCTCGCCCACCCCCTGTTCCGCTGTGCTGCTACGAACGAGTGTTTTGTTTGCGGTGACAGAAATTGAGGTGTGCAATACGTCACTGCGCCTTCAACGGATACTATAACTTTAGCATGCAATCGAACTAATTAATTAAGAAAAAATTCCTCCACTCAATTGGATGAATGCACAGTGCAACAAAATTATGCCCTTCCGCCCTCACCGCTGCACTTCAGTAGTAGGTTTAGTGCTTTCGAGCCGCCAATCCACTCTTATGCAAAATATTCATCCCATCCCGCAGCAAATTGATGAGCAAATAAATCGCGTAGCAAATAAAATACTGATCGGACTTGGCCCAGCAGCGCTGGGTACAGCACTTAATCCGAGCTTGAGTCAAGGCAACCGCAGAACGGCTGGTAATGGCGACATCGACAATGCCAGTGATGACAATGTGGATGACAATAGGTCAACAGATGGTTACAACGATGGCAGTGGTGAAGCACAAGTCACCGCGGTGGACTCAATCTTTGTGCCCGACGAAGCGTTCAGACGCGCTCAGAGCCTGAATTAGTGGTCACATGTGGAGAAATGCTGAATTTTTCATACTAACTTGCCAAAGATACACACACAAACAAATACTCATGACACACACACACACACACACACACAAAACACCCACATCAATAATTGGAACTACAACAGTGAATTGGCAAATTAATTGGCTGTGATAAACAACTTGAAAAATAATATTTTAAAAAAAATATGCACAAAGTTGAATTGAAACATCAAATGAAAGAAAATTGAGCAGAGCATTAAATGAAGTTGATTATTTCATTTTGTACACAACAAATAAACAAATTGAACACACTGTAGTTAGGAATGCAAAATGCTCCAAGAGAGTTTAACAATTTTTATTTTTTTAGTTGAGTTAATATTGTATTACCAACTTTATCTATGAACTTCAAGTGGTTAAGGATAACTGAATCTAGCAACAAGAACATTATCGAAAATCGGATATAGATATATATTTAGGAAAGAATTGGAATTGGACTCTTAAAATTGTTGATTTTGGAAAGAAAATCGCGCAGAATTATTGAAAAAAAAACTTCGACATAAAACTATTATACAATAATTGCTACAATATTTATAAATATATCTAATATTCGGAAAAGGGGTCTCGTTTCGCTGCCTTTTTATTTATTCATATAAAGATACAATCTTAGTCAAACATTTAACTGAAATGTTGTTACAAAATCTGATAAGAACAAGTGCTAAAAGATCATATTAGAGTATGGGCTGCACTCGAAAGGAACCGACAACATTTAGAACTGTCAAACAAAGCATCGGTTCAGCGTAAAAACATCTTTTGCAGCATTAACAAAACCCAATTTTTTTCACACGAATTTAAAACTTCCTCAAGTGCAATGAAAAGTTCATTGTCTGCAGCTAATTGCACATAACAATTCGACCCTCAAAAAGTTCAACGCTGCACAAGCGAATTGGCAGACAAAAAATTGGCGACATTCCGCGCAGCCGGTAAAGAGAGCAGAGTCGTGCGCATTTACTGTATTTCCACTTGCCTTCTTCCGATTCCATTTGTAGCAAATCGACGAGATTGTTAATCGCATTATAGCGCAAGTAATACGTGTCGCCGGGCCCAGTCTGCTGCCCGCGCTGCTGGGCAACAACCGGCCGACCACAGAACGCAGCAGCTTCGATGCCGACTTCGACGACGACGAAGACGACGGCGACGACAGCGCTGCCAGCAGCAACGACCTCAGCACCAACAGTGTGTCGGCCAGCGGTAGTGGTGGTGGAGCACGCGTCAGCATCGATTTGCCCACATTTGCGCCCGAGGACGATGACGACAATGCGTCCGCCTCTGCGGCAACAACCACAACTGCCGCCACCGCAACCGCGAATAAAGTGAGTGCGAGTGCGCCAGCAACAGCGACGCCCAGTGCAACGGCAATATCGTCATCAACAGCAACAACAACTGCGCCCACTACCAGTGCTAGTAGTTCTAGTTCCTCTACTACTACTACCACCAGTGCTACTACCACCGTTCAGCCCCCGCCGAGTTCCCCCTCGACAACTATCAGTTCCATTTTAATAATCCCAACGACCCCCCGTGCAATCAGCACAACAGGTACTGCATCCACAACAACAACAACAACAACAGCCACCACCGCATTAAGCTCCTCCACAACTCCTATTATCATCACAACAACCACAACTCCGCCAATAACAACTACTCCCTCTATCATTACAATTCCAACAATAGCAACACCAACAACAACAACAACAACAGCCAGTGCCACAACAGCTAGCACTGTTGCCACAACTGAAATAAACTCATTAAATGTTGCACAACCGCAACCGGAACAGCTGCAACAACAAGAACAACAAACATCAGTTGCTGTTGATGTTGATGAGACACAGCTTGTTGCTTTAGTTGAAAATATAAATCGCTTATTAAATTCTACCAATTATTTTATCACTACCAGAAATAATATAACCACACCAACTGACACCACAACAACAACAACAGTCACAACGTCAACTCCATTACCACCAACAACAAGTACCACAGCCAAAATAACAAAACTACTACCGGTTTATGATTAAACCACAACAACAACAACAATCACCACTACAACAACAATAATAATAGTGTGGACTATATATGCACAACAACAACAACTTCTGCAGCGACAACAAAAGCAACAATAATTGCCTACAAAGTACCAAGCAACATCCAACATCGCATCAGCGGCCATCAAGCGGGTAGTTTGCATTCGATTCGTCATCCAGCTGTAGAAGTGAAGTAGAACTGTTCATTTGTAGATGTGATCGCAACTGTCTGTGCGACAGGCGGTCGATATGTTTTGTGTTTCTCAGTGGGTCTTGTCGGGCACATTATCATTCGTTTGAACTACACTTTACTAAATATTTATACTTGGAGCAATTTATTTCTTTGGGAAATTTCATCAAATAAACGTAGAAAGCAACTCTTTGCTGAGAAGGGAGTTGCCATTTGAGGTAAAAAATTTTGTACTTGACGTTACAATTGGAATGTTTATGGCAACTTCCTTCACCGTAACCATTGATTTATTGTGTTAACAACTCTGTAGAGAACAAGCAACCTATTGTCAGAACTTGACCCATGTCTTACCAGTGCACCAATAACCAGACTCGCTGAGATAAAACAAAAATTAGTTCTATGATAACACAGCACAACAAAAAAAACAGTTTTTTTCTATTGCATGGAGTTTTTCTACTGTTTCTTACTAATTTGGGTGCGCTGATTTCGAATCTATCCTCAGATTTTTTCTAGCAGCTCTAGTTAGTGAGATATAGGTACCGTGTCATTTTTTCAGTTTTTCCTCTACTTTTTCCATATTTTTGATCGTAATTTCTAAACCAAAAAACCGATTGACATGATTTTCACCTTATCGCATTAACAACACCGCACGGCTTCTTTTTCGATGCAACTTATTTTTATAAGTTTGAAAATTCCGCGGTAATTGGACCTCAAAGTCGGAATATATGGAATTTTAAGGCGTTTTCTTTGATGGTCAAAACCATACACATTTTTTTTAAATCAATTAACGAATTAGGTGTATAATGAAAGCCGACACATCAAACATTACAACACAGCCAAATTATTTGGCTGAATACACATTCGCATTGAAGTAATAGCAAAAATGTCCATAGTCATTTTCATAACTTCTCATACTTTTTGCTTATAAAATTAAGGGTCTAAAAATATGCTCTTTTATATGTTCCATTTATAGTCTGAAATACAAACAAAAAACAAAAATATTTTGAATTGCTCGAAACAAAAAAATTTAAAAACTTTGCATATTTTGAGGCTCCAAATTTTTTAAGAAAAAAGTATGAAAAGTGATGAAAATGGCTATGGTACATTTTTGCTATTATTTCGATGCGAATGTGTATTCCGCCAAATAATTTGGCTGTGTTGTATTGCTTGATGTTTCTTCTTAAGATATTCATATACTTCGTAACTTGATTTATGAAACATCTGTACAATTTTCGCCATCAGAAAAAACGCCTTGAAATTCAATATTTTCCTACTTTGAAACCTTATTACAACGCCAATTTAGAACGCATAAAATTGATTAATGTCAGAAAAGATTGCGTGAGATGTTGTTAGTGCAACTATGTAAAAATCATGTCGATAGGATTATTGGTTCAGAAATTACAGTCGAAAACGAGAAAAAAGTCGAGGAAAATTCGAAAAAGTGACACGCCCATTTTTTGCGAAAATAAGAGCTGTTACATAAAAACGGAGTATGGTTTTGAAAACAGCGTGGAAAAACGATTCAGATTCATGTAAAAAACTCCATGCAACAGACATGCTGTTGTGCAGTGTAATTAATGTTCTTTGTACCAAATACCTAATAAAGTCTAAAAGTATATAACCAAATACAAAGCATCTGGTAAGATATGGGCCAATAAATCCAGTTACTCATCTCTACAAACATTTTTCAAAGTAGCCAACAAAAGTACCCCAACTCATCGTTGAACCAGCCCTCAAATCTTCAATGCGTGCAATTTGGATTCCATTTATAAAGTCGCTCTTTTCAATAATTCTTATAAAACCTACAAAAGCCATTTAGAGCAATATTCAACTTTCAATATTCTTAAAGTAAGTTTTCGAATTCATTTCAAAACCTCTGGAATTTTGAAATTTCGAGCTAAGAATTTAATCCCCTTGATTGCACGCGAAGATTTAGGCAATCTGCAAAGTGACTAATACCCCATTTAGTTTTCAAATCATTCCAGTAGTCTGTTTAACATTTAGGTCTATTTGTAATTTTGCAATTTCTGACAGTAAATAAACATATAAAAAGGCATGAGAGTTTCACCAAAACGCAATTGGCACCTGAAAAATTCGGCCACTGCACCCGTTCGCAGTCTAACTCTTCAATGTACTATGAACCCTTTTACGCATCTACCACAATTCACTCTCACCGAAACGTTGCAGTTTCCTCAGTCGCAACATTTCATTCCCTTTAGCCACTCACAACCACTGAATCATCAATCAATCTAACCGCACAATTTTATACAAATTTTAACACTCGCCCCAACGCATCCAATTCAAGAAATCTCTACAAAATCACATTGTTGTTGTAGCAAGTCGATGATCAAGTCAATCGCATAATATCGAAACTGCTGCGCACACTGGGGCCCACAATATTGCGCACTGCCGTGCAGGGCAACACCGCCAATCGCGCCCGCACCAGCTTCGATGCCGATTTCGATGACGACGACAGCACCAGCAGCAGCAGCAGCAGCGAGATGTCGTCGTCAAGCTCAGCTGGCGGCAGCACGCGCGTCTCCATTGAGCTGCCAACGTTCAGTCCCGACGATGACGACGACAATGAAGTGGGTGACAAAGCGTCAAGCACCACCGCAGCCACCAAATGTGAGTGAGCTCAGCCAGCACTGCCGGGCACCCAACGAATGCTCGCAGTGTTGAGGAATTGTATTTGCTACAACAACAATAGAATCGCTTACATGCCGCAAAATGCACGAATTGTCAATTTGTCTAAGTGTCGTACGCCACAACTTGACAATTTAATGCATTTTCGTGCATCTTACTCCCATCCTCAGCAATTGGTTGTAATAAATTTTCTTCTTTCTGTTTTTTTTGTTTTGTCTTCTAATTTATTTAAATTGGCAACAGAATTGATATGTCAAATTGGCAACGCTGCAACAAAAACGCAACAACAAACAATCACACATGCATAATCACAATTTAAAGTACCACAACACAAGTTCAACAACAGCAGCAATAACTAAAACATGCACAATAACTACACTTACAACAACAAGAAAAGCCAGAGCAATGTCAGAAATCGCCCAGTGTCGGCTTAACATATCGACTCAGTCTGAATGAAACTACATACGCCTACATATATGCTATATGCGAAATTCTCATAACCTAAAATTGTACTTTTAAAGTGTGAACAATAAAATTCTGATCTACTATTTCACTTCTCCGCGTACTTTTACTACTCTACTCTTCCATGTACACTTTTTAAGCTGTCTCTAACTACTACGTTACGTTGCTAATTCCTAAGTATTTTCCACTATTCTGTGTACACACACATCTCTGTGCTACTCTCTTACCGCATTCGCCACTCGCCGCACGTCACAAAGCCATTCATGCTCATCTGCATCCGCGCGCCATGCCACACTCTCCATTGTCATCACGACCGCATCACTGCCATCAGCAGCTCCTCCGTTGCAGGAGCGGAGCTCTAGTTGCTACATCTTAAAGGGTTTGCCAGCATCCTCGGCTGCGGCTAACAAGTCTGGCGCTCTGCTCAAGCCGGAATGACGCTTTGATTTCGATTGCTCAGGCAAGTGTTGTCAGCCTGTTGTTGAGCTCCAGACTTGCTTGGCAGCCAAGTAGCAAAGTAAACACAAAGTACGGTGTGTAGCGTACTTTTTGCGCTCTACATCCTATTTGTATGGTAGTTTAAGTTGTTATTTCACTTTCGCTCCCGTCGAATTCTTGGCATATTCAATAACGTACAATTCCCCCGCAGTGGGAATTACATACACACACATCTATCTACATATCTACCCGTTTGATATTGTCAAAACATGCGAAAATGTCAAAATTTAACGTTCGATGCGGCTTTATGCTCGAAAAAAATTGGCTTTACGAAAAATTTCCATAATTCTCATGCTTTTTGTTTTCTCTTTTCTTTTCTTTATTTTCATATATGCGCATACATGATTCGATCTGTGAAATAACCCCACCCACACAAAAAAAAATCCGCACAATCGAAATTCTATATTTTGAATTGTAAATCAAAAAATATGCCTCTCGAAATCAACATTAAAATCAAAATGAAATCATCAACCAAACCGATCAATCAAAACGAAATGTATACAAAAATACCAAAATCATACTGCACGTGCATCCATTCAAAAAAAATTTTGCTGTCGTTCTATTGCACCAATTAAACGAATACCGAACACCGCACAAACAAAACTATTTATAAAACATATCCTTCTACGACACGCACACACTCGATTTCTCACTCTATCTCTCTCTCTCTCTCTCGTATACACTGTATGTCTATGTCTATTGCCAATGCCTATATCTCGCTATCCTGCCGCATCCTGTCTATCATTTCTCAAATTGTCCTCAAAACTCCTCCACACACGCTCCACATACCAACCACTTTGTGCCTCAACAAAAACGTTACACCCGCACACACGATCCATCGCTGGCTGTCAACACTGTGCGCCCAAACTTACGCTTATCAAACACTATACCCGACTCAACCACCCCACCATCTGTTACACTGAAATCTCAACTTTCTGCAACCTTTAAAATGCACGCAACTATATCACCTTAAAACAAAACCAACAACAATCAATATGACGCATGTCTATAACGGCCAAAATTCGCTCGAAAAAATATAACAATCGGTCTATACGTTGGTACGTTGGGCCACTTACGCACACACCGCAGAGTGGTGCAACGGATACACAAATCGATCTGTCAGCCATCAATAAACAACTGGAGGAAACCATACGTGTGGCGCGCCAAGTGAAAGAGGCCGAAGCGGCCGCGCAGGCCGTAGCAGCCCAGCAGCAACAGCAGCCGGCAGCGACAGCGGCAGCGCCAGCGCCAGCACAGCCGTCGAACATACCGCAACAGCTGCCCATACCCAATTCCAACTCCAACGAGGCCATACAACTGAGCTTCAACAACGAGGTCTCGCCGCTCACCACCAACACCGACAACTCCAAGGCAGTCAACAACGAACTGTCCGAATCCAAGTCGCCGGCCATCGATGAATTGACATTGAACTCGAACGAGGATACGGCGGATCTGGACGATCGCAACAAGAGGTAACTTTTGTCAATTGGAGCTTATGGCAAATTGTGGAAATTTCCCATTTGCTGTTCCTTTTTTTTTAACATTAGTTTCTAAGTTTGAACACGCTGCGGCGTCAATTGGTTGTAATTGAAGGCATTGTAACACCTTGTTTAAATTCTGGTAACACACACATTCTAATGAGCAATTGAAAATTTCAAAAGCAATTTATTCAAAAGGTTCCTAAGCTTTGGCGGTGCCGGTCTGACTGGCGGTTCAAGTGGTGGCAACACTGGCAATGCGGGCGGTGCTGGTGCTGGTGCCGGCGGTTCCGGCAACTTCCTCTTCGATATTGTGCGCGTAAGTGCAATTAGTCTTAAAACGTTTTCTCACTTTGATGTCATGATGGAAGGAATAATTTTCATATATATGTACAGATTATACAACGTTAGACAATTTTTCGAGAATAGTTGAGAGTTAGTTAGAGTTAGTTGTATAAAAAATCTAGCTCCCAAGTAGCTTTTGATACCTTTAAAAAAATATACTTAAAACAAATTTGATTGCCAATTTAACTCACAAGAGGCCTTTAGATATTCTTAACTTTAAGAACTTCAAGTAGTGAAACCTCACTTTTTTAAATAGCTCTGGTTACTTAAAGCTGTGATACGTGCACCCACACTCATCATAAGTTAAAGTCGATATTCCAGGCAAACATGAAAAAGTAGTCATTTCGAATTTGTATAAGAACTAAAATTTTGTTAAAAATAATGTTTGCAACTTTCATAATAAAATTAACTATTAGTGGGTAGCAGCAATTGTGTGCTTTGATAAAATAATCGTTCATGTCTCCTATCGCAAGTAATACTATTCTCTATAGTATTCCCTATGGTATCACTATTCTCCTTATTTTATTAGTCATAAGGGGATCTTATTAGATCTAAAAGAACGCTGTGTATAGAAGCGTTTTTTTTTAATAAATCCAATCCTTATAATCCCTATCCCTATAAAAAATGCTTTTTTTAAGCAATGTTGTTCTTAAAATATTCTTTCAAGTGAATAGGAAGCGTGCTAGGGGATATGTAGTATAGGTATAGGGATAGTATATAGTATGTATGTATATATAGGGATATATTATAGTATAAGGAGATAACTCTATCTCCTTCTCTCTCCTACTAACTATTACAAAATTGCTTAAAAAAAGCATTTTTTTTAATAAAAACCCAGGGACTTAACTATTATAAGTTTTTTAGGAAAATAATTGCAATGTAATTATTACAATGCAACATAAATTTTATTTGTTGATTATAATTATTATTTGCGACAATTAATTTTTAGATTTATTACGTTTGTTATGAGAAGCAAATTTTTTTTTCGTTCTCAATATTTATTATTTTGGGATTTTTGTTGTTTACGTTGCTTCATACCTTTTATTTATGACTTTTTTTATTTACGTTACCGATAACTATTATTTTGAGAAATTTTTTTTTAAGTTGCTTCATAACTTTTATTTATGATTTTTTGTTATTTACGTTGCCGATAACTATTTTTTTACGTTGCTGCATAACTTTTATGAAAGGTATTTTTTTTAATAGGGGTACCGGTTAATTCGTGCGGTTTTTTGGGAAAATTAAAGCTTTATTGTGAAAAAATTGTTACAAATTTAATATTCAAAGTGTTGTCCATCACTAGCTATAACTTTTTCCCATTTTTCTGGCAATTCACGAATACCCTTTCTGAAAAATTCGGCCGGCTTTTCCGCTATCCACGAATCGATCCAATTTTTGACTTCTTCATAATTGGAGAAGTGCTGGTCAGCCAGGCCATGTTGCATTGATCGGAAGAGATAGTAATCGGATGGCGCAAGGTCTGGACTATACGGCGGATGGGGTAGGACATCCCATTTGAGCGTTTCAAGGTAGGTTTTGACGACCTGTGCAACATGTGGCTGAGCATTGTCATGTTGCAAAATTACCTTGCCGTGCCTTTGTGCATATTCCGGCCGTTTTTCGCGCAGTGCTCGGCTCAAACGCATCAATTGTCATCGGTAGACTTCCCCTGTGATCGTTTCATTCGGTTGCAACAGCTCATAATAGATCACACCCAGCTGGTCCCACCAAATACACAGCATAACCTTCAGGCCATGAATATTCTGAACGGCCTCGATGATGATTCATGGCCGGGGTATCCATACGTTGCTCGACGTTGTGGATTATCGTAATGGACCCACTTTTCATCGCCAGTGACAATTCGATGCAAACAACTTTTTCTTTTGTGCCGTTGAAGCAGTTGTTCACACGTGAAAAATCGGCGTTCGACGTCTCTTGGCTTCAATTCATACGGCACCCAATGGCCTACTTTCCGGATCAATCCCATTGCTTTTAGACGATCGGAAATGGTTTGTTGAGCGACGCCAAGTGATTTTGCAAGTTCTTCTTGCGTTTGGGATGGATCTTGGTCGAGCAATGTCTCCAATTCGTGATCTTCAAACTTTTTTGGCTGTCCGGGCCGTTCATCGTCCTCCAAGTCAAAATTGCCACTTTTGAACCGTACAAACCACTTCTGGCACGTACGCTCAGCTAGAGCATGCACACCATACACTTCCACCAAAATACGATGACTTTCGGCAGCCTTTTTCTTCATATTGAAATAATAACTCCCCGCAAAAACACTTTATTCGGCACAAAATTCGACATTTTCAGAGTAAAAAAAAGTATTGCTGTTTACGCTTCAGCTAAATGACACATACTGATTCTGAAACTATATGACAATAGCTTTCCAACACATATTTGGAAAGGTGAATCACTGTTCACAAAATCAAGTTACGCCATCTGTTGGAAAACCGCATGAATTAACCGGTACCCCTATTACGTTGCCTTACCACATTTTGAGTATGAATTTATTTTTAATTGTTTAGTTGTTGATGGAAATTAGGTTTCTGTAGTTAATTTGCGTTTGTCAATTTAAAAAAATTAAAAATCAATTCATATCCAAAATGTGGTAATTCAACGTAAACATTTTTTTTTTAAATAATAGGTATCGGCAACGTAAATAAAAAAATCATTAATAAAAGTTATGAAGCAAGGTAAAAAAAAATTCTCAAAATAATAGTTATCGGTAACGTAAATAAAAAAATCATAAATAAAAGTTATGAAGCAATGTAAAAAACACAAATCCCAAAATAATAATTATGGACAACGAAAAATATACTTGCTACTTTAAGAGATATTATGCAACTTAAAAATATTTATTACGTGATAATAGTTATAGGTGACGTAAACAATTTCTTATTGGGAATAGTTATTATAAAGCAATAATTATAGAAATTTCTTAAAATAGGGCAATTTTTTTATTCCTAAAAATATGGATATTAATTATTTTAAGTCTCTGTAAAAACCACAAATTGATAACCAGATCATTAAAGAATAGCCGCCCAAAATTCAACTTGCAATCGTTTTGTTAGCATCACAATAACCTTCTCTGCATTGACAGCTCTTCTCAGGCAGCGTACAGACTCAGGCGGGCGATGAAGCCGCCAACAGTGCCAACAGCGTAAGCGATTCGGATGGCGACAGCGATGCGAATCGCGCTGCCGACGGCTTCACAGAAGCCATTCCCGGCCCAGTGACCCGACTGGTGGTGCTGGCCAACCGAGGATTAGCCAATTTAATACAGGATCTGATCTTGGTAAATGAACCAAAGCAAAGTCAAATTTGTTTTATTCCGCAATCTTTATTCGATTTCTAACCATGAATCCCAATAATTTCAGCGTATTGCCGCCACCAGCGAGAAGTTCGTCAACTTCAAGGCCAAACTGATCACAGCGCTCATCTAAGTGGCGCGCGCCTGCCTCACACAGCTCCCAACACTGTTCCAGCTCATACATACATACATACACTGCGTCAAATCTACTGGGTTATATTGCAGTTACCTAAAATCATCGACGACAATAGTTTTGTGAACCAAACAACAAACCAACAAAAAAGAACACTGAAGCATCGAATTCGGATACATTTTTTCATTGCAAAGACAAAAAAAACTGAATCAAGTAAAAAAAAAACACCAAAATTTCGAAACATTTAAAGTTAGTCTAATTTATTTTGCAATGCTCGTTGCGCGCCCACACACACACACACATACACACACACGCACACAATCGAACACACACAAACCTGCATTATGCATACATAAGTATCAGCCATTCCAGAACCGTCCGACTATGTACGACCCCGTGTCAAGGCAAAAGTCGAGAAATTATGTATGTGAGAGCCCAAAATTGTCGGCAACACAACAAACAAGTAAAAAACTGTGCGAAATACTCGTAACTATTGTATTTATTTGTAAACGAGCTTAACGGTGATAATATATAATACAATGATAACACAACGACGTCAACACAAACTCAACCCGACACGCCCACACAACCCAACTTATCACACCACACCATGCCGAGCCGAGCGAGGAGGCCATGGGAAGCGGTCACGCTCGTCGCACTAACATCAAACCGTCACATCAGCCACAGACGGCCCATTGCCCAGCTGTTCGTAGATTTGGACACGCTGCGTTCAGCAGCCTGCAGCAGTCGAAGTTGCCGCTGCTTAAATTGTAAAGTCTAGTAGTGTATACGCCGTGTAGCTGTAGCCCTTCCATCTATCCGCTATTCTACCCCGTCCCCTTTAGTTGCGCTACAATGCTTGTAAATATTTGTTGTATCTTGTATCCTTGCTAAAGCAACTAACTACTCCTTACGTAGTCTGAGTGCTTTTCTTCTACTCCACCACTGGCAATTCATTCCGCATGAAGTCCTATTGTATATTTTTGCCGTTTCCTCCTTTCATCTACGAAAAATGTAATGATTGGCTGTGGTGTTTATTTAACTGCCTATTATTTTATGTACTCGTACTGGTTTCTATGTGCACATATGTATAGTGGAAATAAGTAGTACTTGACAGGAGTAACCTCCAAAATTCACTTCATTCGAATTGACCTCACAAAATCGCATGTATGCAATTCATGTAGCGAAATTCTTGCGCGGAAGTTGTTGTTCCTCACACAGCAATCACTAATCGAGTCCAGTGCAAAACAAGACACAAGCAAACAGAACAAGAAACAGAATCGTTGTCATTAAAATTAAGTTAAACGAAATCACTATGGAGTTGTTTAGTCTAAGTTTTTTTATTCCTAGTTCTTAAGTCGATTCTTGTTTTTTGTGCGTAAGCAACTTCAGTTGTATCCCTTATAACACCTACCTACCCACACCATACTATATATAGTACGCTCCTATTTGATTTGAACTACGACAACAACAACAAACGGTATGGATTTGTAATTCTTTACGTCGCTTTTATGAAATCGTTTAAACATTAACCAAGCCCTTAATACAGTTTTTACTCCGCAGTCTTTGGTAAAACACTCTACTTTTTGTAATTATTCACATGAATATTTGCTTGTAAATGATATTTTGTAAATAAAAAATTAAATAAGTCACATAAAAACTCAATCGTTTTGCTTTTCCTGTGGGGTGAATCACGTTGCAGTTGGAAGACAAAAATAGAGTTTGAAAGTTACAGACGTTAAAAGTTGTCCAATTAGAAGTTTGAAATTTCTAACAATTTTCAACATATGTATGTCTCATCTAGTTTAAAAGATACAGGCATTTAAAGTTGTTTATTTACAATTTGTGAAATTTCTTCGATTTGGCCTCTGATTTTTATAGCTTAGAAGCTACAGGAGATAACCATTTTTAAACTACAAATAATTAAATTCCTACATTATACATCGATTTTCTCGGCTTCTCTGTGGAAGTAATAAAAAGTAACACCAGTTGTTGGAAAGCTACAGACTTCCACTATCAAATGGGTTATTAGTTAGTTCTCCAACTCTTCTAGTTTAAAAGTTACAGGAGGTACCCGTTTTTCAATTACAGATAAGGAAATCCTAAATAGAAATGGAGTTTAGAAGTTACAGGCGTTAATAGTTGTCCAATTACACCGTGCGATAGCAATTTTCACACCGTGAAACTAGAGAACAAATATAGTAATAATGTGTACTCATTTTTTCATTTCTACATCCTTTGTCCTTTTAAAAGGACTTCAAAATTTTGAAGAGGATACAAAATTAAAAAAAAAATATATAAAAGATACTTAACCTCGTTAGAATGTGGCGATATATATATATCCAATGAAAGAGGAAAGGCTCAAGAATTTAAATAAAATTCATTTTTATCTATTTGTTAAAAAAGGATATGAAAAAGGTCCTTTGAAAATATTACTCTAACTTAATTGGTTCGAAAGTTATTAAAAAAAAGGCGGTCAGTTTGCAATTCTAATGAAGTACAAAAATTCAAATTTATTCGAGTATCAGTATTTTAAATAATAAAAAGATACAAAATCAATGAAGCGAGAATAATGAAATTTTGACACGTGATCAAGGAGATTTTGGGTTTTAACATAGTTACTTTTCAAGAAAATTCTATATAAATTTTCAAGGATATGAAGGATTAAAATTTTCAAAGGACCTTTTTCATATCCTTTTTTAACAAATAAATCAAAAATCAATTTTATTTAAAATCTTGAGCCTTTTCTCTTCCATTTGATATATATATATCGCCACATTCTAACGAGGTTAAGTATTTTTTTTTAAATTTCATCCCCTCCAAAATTTTGAAGTCAAAGACAAAGGGTGTATAAATGAAAAACTGAGTACGCAATATTATTATGTTTGGTCTCTAGTTTCACACCAATATGGATTTTTCCGGTGTGAAAAATTTGTTTAATTTTTGTCGCACGGTGTTATAAGTTTTGAAATTCCTAAATTTTTTTTTTATATATATCTCTTATAGTTTAAAAGATGCAGGCGTTAAAAATTTTGTATTTGCCATTTTTGGAATTCCTTTGATTTTTTCGGCATTCGTGCAGATTTTCACTACAAAATGCGTTATCATTGAGGCCTTTTCTAGTTAAGAAGTTACAGGAGATAACCGTTTTTCAATTTCAAATATTGCAATTCCTACACTCTACATGGATTCTATCGGCTGTCGCTGGAAATACCTAAGGCTTTCCACCCATCACTGGAAAGCCACAGACTTCCACTATCAAATGCGATATAGTTTACGTCTCTAACACTTCTAATTTAGAAGCTGCAAGAGTTTAAAGTTTTCAAATACTATTTTGTATGATCCCACTAGATCTTTTTTGACCTTGATGCAATAAAATTGTAATCTTGTTAACCTGACGAATGATCCAAATCAATCGAAGGTCATATAAGACCAAGTCTACTACATATATATGTACCTTTATACATATGTACCATTCGTACGTAGTACATATAGTTGCACAATAAAGCGTGCAGGTAGAAATCGATGCCATAGTTTAGATGTGTGATTTTCAATAATTTTTCACCGGCAAACAGGACTTTTCTTTAGGAAAAAGTACAAATAAAATATGAGATGTGCATTCTTGTATATTCTCTCGGTTCCATGGAACACAGTTTGATGTCTAAATCTTGAGTTGATTCATTCACAAAAGTGCGTTCGCGGGCAACACGCGTTGCAATGCCCCACGTACTCAAACAATAACAGACTAGTCCGCCGGTTGTGCGTTGGTGGCCCTTGAGTGAGATCGCTCGACTCCCGCTGTGCCAGCGGAAACGCCCGCCAATGACCAGTGGCTGCTTGTGGCATGTTGTCTGTGCTGTCTGCGCACATTATAGTCAATTAACGCAATTACCAAGGCTGACGTCATACCACAAACACTTCATTCAAATTCTGCACTCTTTTATCGACACATTATCAAGCAAATTTTAATTAAACTCTGCGCAGTGTGTAGAGCAGATGAGCGAAATTGCGTTCACAGCCGCTTAGGCAGTTGCAAGTGTGTGGCAAATGCAATTAAACCGCAACACAAACACCCCAACAACAAACCAATTTGGTGCTGACAGCAGTGCAACGAGGATGCAATTCAATCGGCGAACGAGAAAAGAAACCAAAACGTAGATGCATACCACCAGAAGCTGAAGCAGCCACGCACATTCACAGCGAGTGATTAATGTGTGGTTCAAGTGTGTCCAAATAGTGTGTGACATACGGAAGTGCCGCTTGTATGTACTTGAAATAATATTGTAAGCCGATAGGCCGGCAGGCAGACAACAAGAAAGTTGCATGCAGATGAACAGCAGTGAGACATTCTATGAGTAAATATTTTGACTGCTTTCGCCATTAGTGTGCGGCCACAGCACGCTTCTCGCTCCTTGCACATGCTCAAACGGGTATTTATGGTCAATTTGTCGTCGCTAATGATTTAATTCATTCCGCAGCCACACAAGCGCTCTGCGTTCTTCAACACATCCAGCCACGGTGGCGTTGCGTTCAGATCGCTGGCGCGAGCAAAGGAAATGCTTGAAATAGGAGCCGGCCAATGATCATTAAAATTACTCACTGCATTGTAGTATAAGTGTGTGTTGGCAGCGCGAAAATTTCAGTCTTTAAGTAGCATTAGTGGCTGATCGTACATTTTGTAGTTCACTGGATAATGGAAAAAAAAATTTTTTTTTCATTTAAATTCAATTTGAAACAAATTCCGCAAAATATTTAGTGTTTCATGTGTGTTTAATTAAACAATGGATTTCCAAAACTTTTACCAACAAGCTGACTTAATGCACACTTACCGTCATAGTCCGGGAATATCCGACTCGTCCAGCAGCCCATCGAAACCACGCCACGAGGTCAATGCAAGAGAACGCTGCCGCACACAAAGGTTTTTAATTTTCTATGTTAATTGTATGGTATTTACAATTACTGAGACAAACGTAATTTGTAGAGGAAGGTTAACTTTCCAACCAATTAAATTCATTCAATAAGAGTTGTTGAATGGTTTTTAATTGATCTGAATTTCTTTTTAAAACATACATTGCAGTGTAAACAGCGCATTTAGTACGCTACGCAACCTAATACCCACTGAGCCGTACGATCGCAAGTTGTCAAAAATCGAGATATTGCGCCTAGCGAAAAGCTATATTGCGCACTTAGATGCGGTGATAGTCACAGGTAAACGATTGTTCTCAAAAAATGGGCTCCGTACAAAATCTTTATACATTCTTCCGCAGGCAATGCAGATAAGCCATGCACTAATCAATACAACTTAAATCAATGTAACAACGTAGCAATGGATAAAACAAGATCAAATATTTGTACGTTTTGTGCGACACTAACTAGTTACAAAAATTAAATACATAGTATAGTAAATAGAAAAAGTTTGATGTATTGTTTATAGCCCTCAACAAATAAATGTTTTGCAAAAAATGCAAATAATGTATTATGTATTATAAATGTATTCATAAAACCGCAGTCTTTCCATAAATTCAATATTTACAATATACAAATAAATTCATAAGGTTTTACAAGTTTACAGATTGCATATATTCAATCATTCATGAGAGATTTTATGTACATACATTAAACCATTACGTACTTTTCAACGAATCTATACAAAAATATACAATATATGTATATGTTTATATGTTCATAAGCATTATTTTTTTTTTAACTTGTATGCTATGTGTTGCTTGGCCAATTCCAGTGCAACAAATCATGCTGCATATTTTGTGCTGTACTCGGCTGTAGGGAAGTTTGTACACCTTTCGCATTCTGCACATTTCTGCAATAATAAATTTTTAAAAAATCAATTTTTGCACACCTTCACACATAAAGTTTACATACAACAAAAGATCACAACTATTTTGCTCTGTGCATATATATTGCGCTGTCCCCAAATCTGAATGGAGAAGTGGCTCTTGTAACATTGCAATTTGTGATTGTGGCCCGTCACCGTTGCCAGCAGTGCTTTCGCTTTGCAATTCCATTTGCCCAGTGCTATCAATTGACAAATTTGTGTGACTCTCATCTACAGTCGATTGTGCATAACAACTTGCGCCCCGAACAGCATCTGCAATTACACCATCTCTCTGCTCTTTCACACTCTCAGTAGCCCTCTTGGTATTTGCCCTTTTGGTGCCAGATTTAGTTCCCTTCGATTCGCTGCTTGTGCCGGGCTTTCCAGCGTGATGTTGATTCATGTGCTTGTTAAGGTTCGCCTGGCGTATAAAACGACTCGGGCACAGTTGGCAAGAATACGGCTTATCTCCGGTATGACTGAGCAAGTGTGTGTTTAAATCGGTTTGTCGCGCGTACTTCTTATCACAGTGCGGACATTGTATGGTCTTATCCATGTGATTAAGCTTCATGTGCGTGGTCATTGAGGAGTGCTGTATGAACCGCTTGCCACAAATATCGCAGCCGTATGGGCGCTCGCCAGTATGTCGTCGCTGATGACTTTTGAGCGTAGTGGGACGCAGAAACTTATCACCGCAAAATTTGCACTCATACGGCCGTTCGCCGGTATGTGTGCGGATGTGATGTTTCAACGCATAAATCGTAGAATAGGCCTTTGCTAAAAATTGAAGAATTATTGTGGAATATTAGTGTTTTAAAATTAAATCAGTTAAGCTTACGGCACATTGTACAGAGATAGTCTTTTTCGCCAGTGTGCATCACCATGTGATATCTCAGCTTGGACGCCGATATCATGTGCTTGCCGCAAACGTGACAGGGAAACATTTTCTTCGGTTTGGGCAGCTTCACTTTACGAGTTTTTGATATGCTTTTATCGCCAGTGCTTTCATTCTCCGCCGTAACAGTTGCCTTCTCGTTTATACCTGAGGCTTGCTCTCCGCAAGTAGAGTCGTCTGCTTGTGGAAGAGACAGCGCCGTCCTCTGTTCCGTTGCTTCAATGGGCTGTGACTTCCGTCTGCTTTTGTTGGCACAGCGCAAACGTTTCTTTTTAACAGTAACACTTTTGGGTAAATGCACGTCCAAGTGCGCCTTCAGGCCAATAACTGTGAAGTACGTCTTCTCGCATATTTTGCATTTGAATCGACCTTAAATAAATAAGTTTTTTAGTAAATATTAAAGATAACGATACAAGCTGCGCCTACACCTTTGGGAAAGATTTGGGCTTCTGTGGCGGACATCAAATCGCCCGCATTGCCATCCAAGCAATTCCCATCTTCCTCGAACACTTCATCCTCTAGTAAATGTTCAATGTTCCCATTATTACTAGCTTTGCTAAGTTCAAACTCCAAGTTTTCTTGAGACGGCTTTCTTTTCTCCAAAGCGTTAAACTTTTCTTTCGATGCTATAAAAATATTTTTGTATTAACTAAGGGCCAAATTTTAATGCATTCGAAGCATATTATTTAAATCATAAGCATTTGTGCAAATATTTTCGACCTGGCGTGACAGACCAGCAGGCAATCAAATCTTATCTTACACAATAACAAATCTTTTAGCGGCTTATCATCATCACTATCATCCCGTGCATTCGTTGAGGTTGCAGTATTGGCATTAACAGACCAAGGCTCTTCTACTTTGAATTCCTATAGGGAGCAATAAAACAATGAAATCTGGCTTTAAATACCCCACTCAGTACGCCTCTTACAACTTCAGCATCCGTCTCTTCCAGTGGATCCTTAGCGTGCGCAGCACCCGAGCAATTAAGAGCGTTCGCCAGCTCAAAGCCTGCTTCCAAATAAGGAGCCGCTTCATGGATATTCAGTTCTTGCAACTGGTCACCTTTCGCGACACTTAGTAATTGACAGCGCAGCCTTACATCTGTTTCCCTGGCTTTGCGCCAAAGTTGATAAGCAGCTTGTAGGTTTTCTGCAAACGAAATTTAAACAAGCTGTGGTTATAAAGGAACCAAAAGCAACCGAAATCTCCACTCACTACTGCAGCTGGTGCACAGGCAATCGGGCAGCCCATCTGCGCCCGGCAGGGCCTTTAGCTGTGTGCAAACATTGTAGGCGGTTAGGTAAGTAATCGACTGCTGCTTATCCTCTTCGTCCAGTTCATGTGGTCCTATGCAAGTGTCCTTTAACGAAATGTACCGATTCTTGCACTTTCGCAGGCAGATTCTGCAAAGCTGTCCACCCTTTGACATTGTCGGTGATTGCTAAAGACTACTACTGCTGCTGGAAAGTGCCAGTTATTTTGCCATTATCTTAATGCTTCATTACACGTCTTTTATTTACTGATAATAAAAAAACTAAAACCGCGAGCAAAAACAATCAAATGCGGCAACAACTTTGACAGTTACTTGCGAACGCACCCGCAACGCGAATTTGCTGTTCCATTAGAATGCGAACATACTCCAACGAACGATCAGCTGTTTGCTGTGATTACTTTGACATTGGTGTGACATTTTGCAAAGGCGGAAGCGTTGCGTTGATTGTGTCGGAATTTTTTGTTGGAAGTTCTCTAATTATAGCGCGAGAAATTCCACATTCGCCTGTAAACTCAGGAGAAAGTGTTTTTTTTCGTTGAAAATAAATCTTTTTAAAGTGAATATTGAACATAATGAGTATTTAAAGTGCGAAAAGTGTAAAAATAGCCAAAGAGCAACAAGCTTATGTAAGGTCAACTGCAGCTGGCGGTTAGCTGCACCTAGAACCCCAGCCAAAAGCTGCATTGCAATATTTTGATCTCACTTGCACTTGCATCAGCGCGCAACACTTGCAAAAGCAGTCAAAATGCGTTCGCGCAGCAACTCGGGCGTGCGCCTGGACTACTACCAGCGCATTGTGCATCGGCTGATTATGGCCCACCAGGAGCCCGTCACGGGGCTCTTCCCAGCTTCCAACATCAATTCGCACGCGTGGATACGCGACAATGTGTACTGCATACTGGCCGTGTGGGGTCTCTCAATGGCCTATAAGAAAATTGCCGACCAAGACGAAGATCGTGCAAAGTGCTACGAACTAGAACAGAGCTGTGTGAAGCTGATGCGTGGCCTCCTAATGGCCATGATGAATCAGAAAGATAAAGTGGAAAAATTTAAAATAACACAAAATCCACTGGACTCGCTGCATGCCAAATATTCAAGCAAGAATGGTCAACCGGTGGTGGGTGACGGCGAGTGGGGTCATTTGCAGATCGATGCCGTGTCGCTGTATCTGCTAATATTGGCGCAAATGACAGCGTCCGGACTGCAGATAGTCTTTACGCTAGACGAAGTGTCATTCATACAGAATCTGGTCTTCTACATAGAGTCGGCCTACTGCATTCCGGACTATGGCATCTGGGAACGTGGCGACAAAACCAATCATGGTAATGAAATAATTTAAATTTTGTTTTGCTGTTTATTAATAAATCAAATTCATATGCACCACAGGTGAACCCGAATTGAACGCTAGTTCAATTGGCATGGCCAAAGCTGCCCTGGAAGCCATGAACGAACTGGATTTGTTTGGCGCGCGCGGCGGCCCGGCCAGTGTCATTCACGTGCTGGCCGATGAGGCGCACAAGTGCCAAGCAGTGTTACAGTCCATGTTGCCGCGAGAGTCCAATAGCAAGGAGCTAGACTCAGGCATTCTGTGCGTCATTGGTTTCCCAGCTTTTGCGGTGGACGATCCACAGCTGATACGCAACACAAAGGATGCCATTCTAACACGTCTGCAGGGACATTACGGCTGTAAGCGCTTTCTGCGTGATGGCTATCGCACTCCCAAGGAGGATCCATCGCGTCTCTACTACGAGCGTTGGGAGCTGCGTATGTTCGAGAATATCGAGTGCGAGTGGCCACTGTTCTACTGCTACCTGATACTGTATCACGCCTTTCAGAACGACAAGGCTGCTGTTAAGGATTATGCTGAACGATTAGAGGTACAAATGCAAATACAAATATATCGATTTTTTTCGAACTCCTTGCACTGTCGCGCCAACCTAAGCTAAAATTGTGTGTTGTTTATACGTCATTAAAATATATTTTTCTCTGCAGAAAATCATGGTGCGCGCAGATGATGGCATCTTACTTATACCTGAAAGTTATGCAGTACCTAGAGATCTTGTAGCCAATGAGTATCAGCATCCCAGCTCACAGCCGCGTGAAGTCGTCGGTCGCTGTCCCTTTTTGTGGGGTCAGTCGTTATTTATTTTAGGACGCCTGTTGCAAGAGGTTGGCCCCTACTATTTTCTCTACCAACTACATTTTAAAATTTCTACGCTTAATGCAGGGCTTCCTGGCCGTTGGAGAACTGGATCCACTCAATCGACGTTTGGGAGCTCAAAAAAAACCAGACGTAGTAGTGCAAGTGGTCATTATTGCCGAGGACACAGAAATACGGGACAAACTGCTGGAACATGATCTGCACGTGCAAACCATAGCCGAAGTGGCGCCTATTGAAGTGCAACCAGCACGCGTGCTCAGCCATCTATACACGTATTTGGGACGTAATCGGAAGCTAGGTCTGACTGGCCGCAAGTCGCGAGATGTGGGTATTTTGAGTACCAGCAAATTGTACTCGCTCAAGGATAGAATATTTGCATTTACGCCACAGGTAAGCTGTCAATGTTGCAGTGTGCATTTCGACGATTAATTTTTAATTTCTTGCTTTGTGAACTTTTATAATACACTTTATAAACATTTATTATTTATGTTAGTTTGTCGACTTGACACGTTTTTATATCGCATCCGATAATGAATTGATGATTGACATCCTTAAGGGGGAAATCAATTTCCTCAAGTCCGCTTGGGATCTGCTGGGGCGTCCGTTAGTCACGCTAGTTTTGAAAAAGATACACTTAGGTCGGTTTGTTTGTATGTTGTCTATCAATTAAGTACTACTCTCTTCCTGTTTATACTACCGTACACACATACCTACTGCATATTTCTTTGTGATTTACATGCAACTTGCAAGAAGGATGCGATTACATTTGAGTGCATTTAAGTTGCTTTTTGATTTATCTTTCATGTTTTCATACATACCTACACATGTACATATGTATGTAAAAGCAAGTTTGTGCATTTGCGTAAATGGTAATTGGCATTCGTTTGCGTGTACTACAAACTGTTTGTGTAGATTAGTACCAACGTCGTGTCTGTCATGTTTGCCTCGAATAGCAACTCTACTGTTCTCTCAACATGTACTTGCTTTTACATCAATGGGATTTCCTTTCCGTCTATCCTCTTCCTACATATTGTAGTTTTGACAAGTTGGAAATTCTATAATTTCATGTGATTAAAACACAAGCAGCACTAGTGCATTTTAGCTACTCATTTCGCCAACACAGTCTCGAGCGGGGAGCAGCGTCGCCGTCGCATTGTGTCTCTTAGTTTACCTAGTTTATTTACATTGTATTTTAAGTAGTAGTCTTACATGCAACCACATCAATCAATTGGATTAAGCCATCAACTCGTAATCTCTAATGCAATCAATTCGAACTCGAACAGAATATCGACTACGAAGAGTACTACACCACCCGTGATCCCGACTTGCTCGCTAGCAATTTCACCACAAATTTAGCTTTCCTAACAAACAATTGGCGGCACATGTTAGGAAGGCCAACAATAACCCTAATGGCCACGCATTACATGCTAGGTAACTACCACACACACGAACACATACATAGTCGTAGCCACATGCAATTACCTAGTCTATTTGCCCGCACAATAGAATACGCCCCAGTCGTGAAAAGACCGCAATTTTAGCACACATTTTTGATCGCAAGTTTTCGAAATTCAAAATTCAGCTTGCAACATTCATAGTTTTTAATTATGTCGCTGCAGACTTTGGTTTGGCCTAGTTTAAGTAGCTTCTTATTAAAGCTTGATCGATAGTCCAATTTACTGAGCATGCGTATAAGTTAAGATTAAAATGCCTATTAGAACTATTGCAACAGTAGCACTCATGTGGAGTGACCATTTGTACTTAAACTGTCACCACAGACCATCCAGCGAACGAAAAACATATGTAAAAAAATTTTATTATTCGATTTTCCGAGAAATATTTGCAAAATTTTCGAAACCTTGTCTAATTAGAAGATCTATGTACATATCGAATAATTGTGAAAATTATGGTTAGAAACCGGGACTTAACTATTATAAGTTTTTTAAGAAAATAATTGCAATGTAACTATTACAAGCAACATAAATTTTATTTGTTGATTATAATTATTATTTGCGACAGTTGATTTTTACGTGGCGTAATAACTGTTATGAGAAATAATTTTTTTTCGTTCTCGATAATTATTATTTTGGAATTTTTTTTGTTTACGTTGCTTCATAACTTTTATTTATGACCTTTTTTATTTACGTAACCGATAACTATTATTTTAAGAAAACAATTTTTTACGTTGCTTCATAACTTTTATTTATGACTTTTTTCATTTAAGTTACCGATAACTATTATTTTTTAAAAAAAAATTTACGCTGCTTCATAACTTTTATGAACGAAATTTTTTTTTACGTTGCCTTACGATATTTTAAGTATGAATTGATTTTTAATTGTTTAGTTGTTGGTGGAATTTAGGTTTCTGCAGTTAATTTGCGTTTGTCAATTTAAAACAATTGAAAATCAATTCATATCCAAAATGTGGTAAACGTAAACAATTTTTTTTTCAAAATAATAGTTATCGGCAACGTAATGAGAAAAAAAATCATTAATAAAAGTTATGAAGCAACGTAAAAAAAATTTCTCAAAATAATAGTTATCGGTAACGTAAATTAAAAAAGTCATAAATTAAAGTTATGAAACAATGTAAAAAACAAGAATCCCAAAATAATAATTATCGACAACGAAAAATATACTTGTTACTTATAAGAGTTATTATGCAACTAAAAAATATTTATTACATGATAATACTCAAAGGCGACGTAAACAATTTCTTATTGGGAGTAATTATTATAAATATTATTATTATAAATAAAAACAAATAATATAATTATAAATAAATATATTATTATAAATAAATAATTATAGAAATTTCTTATATTAGGGCAATTTTTTTATTCCCAAAAATATGGATAACAATTATTTTAGGTATCTGGTTAGAAAATATGCATGCAGTTTACCGTCCAAACTAATGTATAACGTAAAGAAGAAATATTAATATATATTTACATATATAGAAAAATCATAATTGCGATTAATTCTCTGAAAGTGGTCACTCTACTATGTAACGAAATATTTTCCCAATACCACACAACTAAAACGTACACTTTTGCTAGAGTCTTTCGCAAACATACACTATTAAAAAAAAAAAAGTTGTAGAAGTTTGCTATGCCAAATTTCCCAATTGTTGCTTGTCCCTTTATATGCTTTCAGTATATAATGTACGAAGCCCGCAATCAATTAATAGAAAAAGCTTTATATTCAATTTATAAATACCTTATCTCTCTCTTTATTTGTTTTTTGCCAGCAAAGCCACACTTCTTTATAATTTATTACCCAATTCTTCGTCTTTTCTTTGCCATTGTAAATTTGTCAATTCTCTTCATGTTGTATAGCGCCCGTTGGAACATTCAATTTGGACAAGTCGCCCGCTTCCCTGTTTCTGTGTTTATCCGTAAATAATACAATACTTGTTAGCTGTAGTTTAGTTTTAATGCTGTCACTAATTTACCGTTGAAATCTAACAATTTGTGTTGGCTGTAGTCATATGTGTTTCTAATGACCCTCTTAAAAAACACCAACTAATTGGCTTCTTCCCGCATGAATAGATCAGGACAAAATACCGCTGGCCATGATACAGACCATGCGCAAGCTGAAATCGGGCTACATCAACGGCACACGTGTCATGCTGGGCAATCTGAAGGATTTCCTCAACACCTCGGCCATCACGGACTTGAGCTTCCTGGGCAGCACCGAGGACGGTTATCCGGATCGCTTGCATCCCGATGTGCAAACGTACTTGGACGAGCATCTGCTTCGATCGTTCAGCCATCGCAACACCATGAATTTGCGCGGCGGACACTTGCGGCCGAGGCATCTCAGACGTCGTATGTCCTGCAAGGGCGCCATTAAGAAAACACGCTCCATCAATGTAGACTGTAAGCTATTGCATCTTCTGTAGTATTTGAATAATTTTCTGAATCGCTTGTGCTAGCCGACAATTTGGGCATGGAGGGTCCCACACCAGTGACCGAGCGGCGTCTCTCATCGATCATACCACCACCATGGCTGCAGCCAAACAAGCAAAACAACGTCAGCACATTTGCCACCACACCCGAAGAGGCTCCCGGCGTGCCAGTGGATCCGCTGATCCGCGAGAATATCTACCCCATCGACCCACATCACAGCCGTTCGGCCATTGAACGTCGCAGTGAGTTTTCAAGGCAACAAGAAAGTTAGTAGATATTTTAATATCCATCTTTGCTGGTGCTTGCGTTCACTGTGCTCTATACCGGAGTTGTTCCTAGAGCGCCCAATAGCGGTTTTCTAATTTGTTTTGGACATGTTTATGTATTGGTTCAACTGTCATTTACTTTACGTTATGAACCAAATTGCATATTTATGGATTTTGTATTGATCGCAATAGCGCTAGCGGGTGTAGAGCATATCGCACTTCAAATCCCCCTTTTTCTTTTTCTTTTCTTCGTTTTGTTATATTTTGTTTTTATTTACTTTCATTTCATGTTCCGAACTTCTATGGTTTTTTATGATTTATCGTACTGTTGATATATTGACGATGTTTGCCAAAATCAGTACAATCTATACCCAAAATTCTCGTTCAACGCCATCGCACCGACACCAATTTCGCTGATACAGAAGTGGAAGAACTGATTGCAATGCTGCGTGAAACGGAGAATCTGGAAGAACAGGGCGATATTTTACAATACTTGGTGGATACACAGGGTCTGGACTTCAATACCGGTAAGTTAGACCTGACTGCGACTACGTAGGGATGAATATTATTTCTAAATACGAAAACATTACAATATTTGAATTGGCTTCCACGCATGCTAAAGTTAATACGGTTCCACAATGACACAGACAGAAAAAATTACACCTTTCTGCCGCTAAATGATTTGGTTCGCTCGTACACTTTTTCAATTCGAAATTAAATAAACACGCTCACCTTAACCGCATAACACAATGCACTAAAATTAATATTGTTTATGTATTTATTGCAATATAACTAAGAGAGCAGCTTCAGCAGTTTTTTATTTTTGAACCCTCAATGACGCAACTTCTGCTCTACATATCATATCATATCAGGATTTTTTTTAAATTAATTAAACAACAGGATATATTTTTGGAGCGTATTGCACGTACCGACATTCGATTGGCCCAACATTTATTCAACTCTCAATTAGAAAAATATTCTGCAAATTACTTTTTGATTGATTTACTTAACCGTGTTGTTTTATTTAAACTTCAATTAGCTGGCTTAGGATTAAAGAATAAACCCTCCGGTAAGTGTTGAAACCTGCTGTTTTTCTGTCAATGTCATCACCAGCACACCAACCATGTGTAACAGAATTCTATACGAAAGTTATAAATAAACCACAACAGCACGTAAATTGTCGTAATTGTACACACAATTGGGAAGAACCACTTCTAACCGACCCAAACTCCAAGCCGACCCCGAACAATTCCTGCCCATGTACAAAATTAGCACCTTGTCTGTGAACAATTGTAATTGCGTATTGATGCCCAACAATTCATGCGTAATATGAGCACTCATTAAATTGTTTTTGTATGATATTGTAAACAGAAACACAAACTGTGGCGTCAATCTACATGCAAATGCATGCAATTGTGCAATAAATTTACTTGCATGCATGTTGTTGTTTTTGTTGAAATCATTTCGTCTGTTGTTTGTTGTTATTTCATTGCATTGCTTTACAATGTACGCGACAAAAGTTTAAATAAATGTCACAATAAGAAAAATTGAAATGTTGAGAAATTGTAAAATGTATAAAAAATACAAAATTACAAATACAAAAATACAAATTTCATCTATATATGTCTCAAGAAATTTCGATACACATCAAAATGAAAATGCAGCAAAAACCAATCACTATATTTAAAACAAGACCTTAAACCGATTGAACCGAATCAAAAGCTTCAAAACTACACATAAATATTTAATTCAATATTTAGCTGTTAACCAAAATATTTTATTTTTTATGAAAACTCGTTTATCATTTATAACGCTTTCCCACGTCCGAATTCATTTTTATTATCATTGGTTTTCGCATATATTGTTTCGCTATAAAGTCGATATTTTTTAAATTACAACATGGCATGATTGGCAAGTTGATTCATCGCTTGTCCCTTAACTGGACAGTACTCAACTCTCAGCTGAATTTATACATTGAAAAATTGTCAGAACCTTTCGCCCTTAAACGAAAGTCATATAAACTCTTGTAACACCTCGATTTTACAGAAAATCCGAAACGGTATTAAGTAAAGCACAAATTGTTTAAAGTTTTCTGTATGTGTGTTGAATTGTTATATCCATTATGCATTTTCATTTTGTTGTGATTTTTGTAACGTTTACTCGCAATGAATTTTATTTGTAAATGCGTTTCAGCTTTAAACTAATTTAAGTTAATTTCATAACTTTTTTCTCTCTTTTTTTCTTTTATTTTGTGCGTATGTTTGTGTGCTTTGTGCTGATAATTGTTATGCTTTCAATGTTTGTACATCACTTGTCCGGCTATCCGCCCAAATCCTCACCAAAATTGTCTATTTTACGCTCTGCTTATCCGCTTTTTCACCAACAAAATCTCGCCTACACATCCGCATGTCTTAATAAACTAACTTCTAATAACTTTTCCTTAACATTTTTCCTAAAAACGCACTGCATCACCATTTTCTCGGACTACTCGTCTCTTTCCTGTTTGTTTGTTTATCCCCTTTCCAAAATTAACCCATTGTATATAATATAAAAAATCAAACTTGGAAAAAAACGTATAAATGCGCAAATGCCAATGAATGAAAAGACGATGTTGAGCAAACGGAAGACGCCATTCTAATCGGTTCCGATGCTAACGACGAACCGCCAATCGCTGAAATGCCCACTGTTGTCATTGATGCAACCAACACTAATTCTCTTCAATCTGAAGGCATGCTGGAAGAAGGTCGAGTCGTCACCGTGCGCGACCTGCTCAAGGGTCTGTACGAGAAGGCCTGTCAACAGAAACTGTGGGGTCTGGTGCGTCATACCGCCGGCATGTTGGGCAAACGTGTCGAAGATTTGGCCAAGGCCGTTACTGATCTACTGGTGCGACAGAAGCAGGTAAATATGCACTCAAGGCAGAAGTTATAAATTGACTATAATATGAGGCAAGATAATGTAAAGCTGTTTTTGTTCTTTTGCACAAAATGAAATATTGTAATTGATTTAATTAAATTGCTCTGCGAATCAGGTCACCGTTGGTATGCCGCCCAACAATGAGTACACAATCACCGCGCCGTTGCCGGAAGTAGAATTGCGCCAATTAATTCACGATGTGAGTATTGCTGATGTCCCCTAAAATCTGTAATTTATTGCGTTTGTTGTTATTGTCTTAGACCTACGGCGATGACGAGAGTACAGCCATGTTGACCCAAGAACTGATGGTCTATCTGGCCATGTTCATACGCACCGAGCCGCAGCTCTTTCATGAAATGTTGCGCCTGCGCGTGGGTCTCATCATTCAGGTGATGGCCAAGGAGCTGTCGCGCACTTTGAACTGCGACGGTGAGGCGGCGTCAGAGCACCTACTCAATTTGTCGCCATTCGAAATGAAGAATCTACTCTATCACATACTTAGTGGCAAGGAATTCGCCGTCAGCAGTGGTGAGTCTAGTTGAATACACATAATCAGGGAATGAGTTCCCTAATGTTCTCCACACTCAATTCGTTACAGTTGCGCGGGGCAATTTGTCCATTGTTAGCTGCAAATCTAGTCGTGTGAGCAAGAAAAGCCAAATCGGCTTGGGCGACCCCGAGGGCGAGGACGCGCTCATAGCCACAATTGATGATCGCCAAGGGCAGTGGCTGCGTCGTCGTCGTCTGGACGGCGCGTTAAATCGCGTTCCTCGCGATTTCTATTCGCGCGTGTGGAGCGTCCTGGAGAAGTGTCAAGGCCTCGCTATCGAAGGTCGCATATTGCAGCAGAGTCTGACGCAGGAAATGACGCCGGGCGAACTGAAGTTCGCGCTGGAGGTGGAGACAGCGCTGAATCAAATACCGCAGCCGGAATATCGGCAGCTGGTGGTGGAGGCACTGATGGTGCTGACGCTGGTCACTGAGCACAACATGGTGCCGTCGCTCGGCGGCATCATTTACGTGGAGCACCTTGTGCACAAAGCCAATCAGTTGTTCCTCGAGGATCAACGTAAGGTGCAGGGTGACGCCATGCTATGCTGTGCCAAGTCCAAGGACGCCAAAGATCACCAGGCAGCGAGCGGCATGCTGCTGTGCGGCGGTGCGGCATACATCTGCCAGCATCTGTACGACAGGTGAGTGTAACATTAGGCCTCAAATCGCACTTTCTCGTTTGATAATTTCCATTTCTCTTGCAGCGCACCCAGCGGCAGCTACGGCACAATGACGTACATGGCACGCGCCGTGGCGCTGGTGTTGGATTGTGTGCCAAAGCAGGGCGAAATGGAGTGTGCCATCTCCTAAAGCAAATGCTCGTCCACCCACATGACAACTTATACAATTTATCAATTTATAATTATCAATTACCATGCACTCCTATAAGAATGTAGTTATTTCGCAGTTTCGTTGCTTCAATTCGATTTTAGTGTTCCGCGGGAGGAAGTATTTCGTCAGTCTTGTTGAGCTAGATTTTGTTGTAACTTTGTCGAAATATTTTTTGTTTTTACTTGCTAACTGCTGTTAACAAAATGAAATATTGTAGTTTTTGTACGTGTGATGCGATAACGAAACGGTGTGAAACATTCTCGAATAGTAGCAGATATTTTAGATGAATTGCAACCTACTTCTTGTACTAAACGTGACGTAGTAGCAGATATTTTAGATGAATTGCAACCTACTTCTTGTACTAAACGTGACGAGAGAACATTTGCTGACACTTTTCAACCCCATATTGATATTTAGCTGCAATTTTTTTGCGAACTTAAAATAAAATTTATTTGCAATTGTGTTCAAGGACCGCATTTTATTTTTTAGTTGCGAATAGGTACTGCTTTTTTATATTCTGCAGTGTTTATTAAGTAGATAGTGTTGTATTTGAATATAAATAAACTGAAGGCATCTCCGAACTCATCACACTGTCGACTAAATGCTAAATTACCACAAATACCAAAAGTGGAAGTTACAAGAAGATAGACAAGAGAATTTTAGACAAATAAGGCAGATAGCAATAAAAATCGACCGCCATTCAATGTGTTGATCTGTTGGCTTATAGAAAAATAATTTTCGTAAATCCCTCACAGACGTTTTTGTACTAGGTGGATGGTTGTGAGAATTCCCTCAATAACCGTGACCAAACGAGCACTACAACTGCCAAATTTAAATTATTGAGCAGACATTAGGAACAAAATCCTTCGAGGTTTTACAGTATCTTTTTTTCTTCAGTCACTCCAATTCTTTTATAGCAACTTACGGTCAACCGCTAATTTTAATGTCTTGTTCTTTTTTAATTCTCTCTTACCATTCTCCTTATAAACTTCCACATTTAAAGGCATTTGCGATGTAATGCTTAACCGGCAAGGTACCGCCGAAAGGTGATATTTTAGTGAACGCTCTGGCCATTACACAGTTACAAATTAAGGAAGATGCTTGCCAAATTTTATGGTTTTAGTTTAGTTTTTGTTAAAAATAGTGAACAATGTAGAAAGCAATACAAAGGTCTATGAAAGTGTGTGGGTGAAGTGGTTTAGCAAACATTAGCAAATTAAATAAACAAGAACTTAATCTAGCAGTAGCCGCGATCGGGAACGCGTCTCCTAGGTGCACACTTGATGATGTCATCCACGCGCAGAATCATTTCGGCCGCTTCTACCGCAGACAGCAATACTTGACGCTTAACAGCATATGACTCGGTGATACCGAGCTCTTTCATATCACCAATTTTACCCTTCTCCATATCCAAACCGGTAGTAAACTTGCCTTGCGCATGCGCAGCACGTAGCTCAGAAATCAGCTGTGCCGAATCGTAACCTGCATTGTCAGCAATCGCGGTGGGCAGTGACAGCAAAGCTCCTAAACGGCAAAAATACAATTTTATAAATCGAACAATTTTCATTTTAACTTAAGCATACTGCCAAATGCCTCCATGGCAATCGCTTCCTTGCCCGGCGTCTCGCCAGCCTTTTTGAAAACCACATTTGCCATCAACGCTTCCGAGCAACCACCGCCGTAGACGATGCGTGACTCTTTCACTGTAGCGGCCAGCACACACAAAGCGTCATGCAGCGAACGATCAGCCTCGTCGAGGATCTGCTGCGTGGCGCCGCGAATCACAATGGTACAGGCTTCGCCCAGTTTGACACCACTAAAACGCAACAACGTATCCTCGCCGATCATCACCTGCTCGATGAGTTCACACTCGCCCAGTTTCACTAGCGCCGGATTGTCGAAAGTGGAAACGATCTCGCCACCGGTAACCAAAGCCAAACGTTCAATGCCATCGAAGTCGGCATGCTCAATCGCCATAATGCCGGCGTCGGCAAAGAGTTGCTCGGGATAGTTGTAGATAAGCTGGCGGTTAATGAAGACGTTGCAGTTGTGACTGAGGATTTTCTGCACTTTATCCTTCATCTTCTCCTTTTCAGCCAACTCTAAGTCGGCAATCTTGGCCAACGAATCCACCTTGATTGTGCTGCCAAAGACTTTGATCTTATCGGTATCCATTGGTGTGTTGGCTATAAGGATTTTTGCCTTCTCAATCTACAAGAAGAAAAGAAAAATTACAGATTGCGTTAAGATTTTGATTTTAAGTTAAAAACTGTACACAAATTTCATGTGGTTACTAAAGCTATACGGCCCGGGGATTTCAATTAGCATGCTAGCCGATGTTTGATTTCAGCATCAAACTCGTCAAAATGGCTGTGATATGGTTAACGTCTGCAACATAAGTCACAACCACTTCGACGCGCTGATAGTGAATAATTCCCTGCGACACTTCTTCTCTAGAAAAGACCAGTCCACTTCAAAACTACATGGTTTCCACTTACACGCTGTGGTTGGTGCACACCGGGCTTCTTGTCCAAGAGGAAACCTTCATCTAGGAATGATTCGTCCAGCGTACCACCGCTCTTCTTAATGATCTGAATTGCATGCAGCTCCCCAGAGCCCTTCAACCGCAACACAGCGTCCACTGCGAGCTTCGCGAAAAACTCCTTGTGCTGATGCAGAATCTTAGAAGACAACGTGGTACGCGCAATATTCAGCAAATCCTCCTTAAATTTCACATCATTCGCCGAATTGTCTTGAGCTGTCTGGGTAAGCGCATCACGTGCCACTTGTGTGGCCAAACGCCAGCCGGCTATAATTATTTGCGGATGCAACTTCTGTTCGATGAGTTTCTCCGCTTCGCGCAATAGCTCAGCCGCCAATACCGTCACCGATGTCGTACCATCACCCACTTCTTCGTCCTGCACACGCGACATGTCCACCAGTATTTTCGCAGCAGGATTATCAACACCGACAGCGCGCAATATTGTTGCGCCGTCATTGGTGATTTCCACCTGACCGGCGTTACGACCATGTGCCACCAATATCTTGTCCATGCCTTTAGGACCAAGCGTGCTCTTCACCAGATCACCAATGGCTATGGCGCCGATGAACGACGACAAACGCGCCATTTCCGCCTTCTCCTCTTGCGCTTCATTCTTCAGCACTCGGACTGGATTTAGTGACATCTCCTGTAATTTAAAAAAAAAAATCCATTTACGGCATTGAAGTATGTAAATTTCTCTTTTGGCATGAGTGTGGAGGTGTTAATTGGGCAGCAAGTAGTTCGACATAACCACACTTTTGCAATAGGGAATCATGCTGTCGCATCCGAATACTTATACCCCCTGAAACTATAACTCAAAAATATCTACATACTCCTCATCGGTAAATATGCTGCAGAACCAAAAGTCTTAAAAGGTAAAACTGTCAAGAAATGTATGAATCATCCGCGAAACCACGCCGTTTTTACAACTGCACCCGGTAATGCTTCCAGAATTTTCTTTGCCATTCTTTGTCTCATTGATCATGTGAACATATACCGGCGGTTGTTCTTTTGCAAATTTTAAGTACTAAATTTAAAACATCTGAAAGTTAGCAGTTACTTTGCTACACGTGCACTCGTAGTGTGGACGACGAACCGAACCACTGCGTCCAGCGCCCAAGCGATGCAGTCATTGCATTCATGAAACACCCGGCATTCTAGCGACCGATTTCCACCATTAAAAGCCAACAGTACTTTGCAAAATCCGCACACACTTGTAACCAACACCATAAGAAAACATTTTTAATTAATTTCAATTCACATTTTCACAGATTTTTACCATTTTGCAGATTTTCTATAGTTTCCCGTCTACAGCAACACCCAAAACAGCCGAATGGAAAAAATAAAAATGGCGAATGAGTCAATGTGCCCGCACACAGGTGCAGTGTTGCTGTTTTCCTATAAACGTTTCTCTTCTAAGGGTTACGTTTTCCGATATTAACATAAATTTGAATAGTGCATCAGGTAACTGTTTTTTCACTTAATGTTGGTACTGAAAATGATATAAATTTAAAATTCAGGCCATCATTTAAAAAACTTTATACATTGCTCAATTGAATACTTTCGATACTTAAATTTTTCAAATGGGGATATTTTAATGTGTACTGTGGAGACTGTCGATGGGAAGTCGGCATCACTGGGCGAAAAAGATCACTGTTGCCAACTTCATAATACTCAATCACATGATTCCAGCAGTCTTTCCCCTTTTTAATTTGGATAACGGTCTTTAACTCGAAACCCTTCAAATCCCGTATAGCCAATCATTGACTAAACGGATAGCAAATATTTAAGTTTTGTGCTAGATTGGAATCCTATCATATTGTACAATTAATACGAAAAGGTCGAGTTAGTACATTAGCTTGTCACAGAAACATGTTTTAACATCAAACCTAAAACGATTTACCGAAAAAATAAATTAAATCATTTTATATTCAGAGTATATATTTATGATGATTTTTTGATGCGTACAGAATACGCAATATTCGTGACGCATGACGCATGACGTGTACAGAATAACAATCTGTACGGGATATTTAGAGATCTTTAAAAAGAACTAATAACTGAAATTGTATCTTAGTCATCCATTATCAATCATAATCCACCCACTATCATTATAATACATTCAGTATGATCAAGACTCAGCCATGAATACATATAGCAGGCAATAGCTATCCTTTAGGAATGATATAATTACACATTAAAAATACCAGCTGCCGGATCGGCATTGAGCAGACTATTATTGAAATGCTAATTCGCCGCTCCGCTCAAATTTGTAGACAATTAAAAGTCTACGTAGTCCAGGTATAAGCTTTGGCGGGTTCAAATCCCGATGCAGTTTTTAATTATAACCGAAACCTGACCTTCACTATTCGGTCACTTATCGTCGAAGGCAAAATAACAAACCAATATCTTTCAAACTTGCTCTTTATTTAATTTATGCAATCCTGTATGCGTCAAGTTCTGCGTCATTTGCATAGTTACTCATTTATGTATGTACGTACTTACACATCTTGTATGCATACCATTCAATATACTTTTGTTTTAACTCTCCATGTACTCATATAATTTTACAATCTACAAAATATTTTTTTCTTGTTCCTCTTCCATGATATTTATTTATGTACATAACACAACAACCACAAAATCAATTTTAAAAACTTCTCGTACTGTTGTCATTTTGCTTCTCTTTCAGTGTTTGTTTCATTTTTATTCGTAAAGTATTTCCTTTCAACCAAAACTACATACATAATAGAAGTAAATAATGCATTCATTTTCTTATGAAAAGTACGATAAAATATGCTTCTGTTCAGTATTCCCTCTCATGTATTCTTTTAATATAACTACTGCGCTTCGCTAAATTCTAAAGTGGTTCCTCCGCTTCGCCGCCCGAAGATCTTGGAGATATTTTTGTGCTCAGTTGGAGTCATTCTGTTCGTTACTCTGGACTTACGTACACAAATTAGATATAACTGGCGGTTTAGTTGAAGCATAAAATGTGAGAAAAGTCAATTTGGGTTGGCAAATAAAGCGTCAGAGTCTCTAAAATGCAGCAGTTTCTCGCAGCGTATTTTGGTCCTGTGCTGCCCCACACAGTGTTCATACAATTTAAGTAGAACTTCGTCAGCTATAACTTGGCTTCGTTTTACTTGGTTCTCGTTAAATCAGCCGACTATTTCGGATTTCAATTTAAAGGCAAACTCATCGCGGTTCTCTCATCAGATATTAATAATAGCTTTAAATATATTTGCTTATTTACATAAATTTATAATCGCTGTAATTTGCTTGTGTGATATTTGAAGGTTTACAAAAATAACGAAAATGTTTAAATGTTTAAAATGTTTTATAATTTTTCGATTTTAACACTACAAGCAGATACGCACGCTCTTCTCGCTTATAAAAGTAACAAAATATAATGTTATAAATAAGTGGTAGTTGTGGTAGTGTTAATAGTAGTAATGATAATAGTAGTAGTAAGTAATATGCTTAAGCAATTAGTCATGACCACAATGGCTGGTACGAAATGCCTTAACAATTTTCTACAATTCAAAGAAAAACAAACAAAATTTCAAGTTCAACAATCTTCTCTTCTCTTCTTCATCTTCTCTTCGCTCTTGCTTTCTACAAAATTGGGGAGGGGAAACTAAATTAATATTTATATATTTATTAGAACGGCTTGCGGCTTTTACTCTTGGCCCGTTTCCATTTCGTACGAACCATAATGAGGCGCATGATCCTGTTCTGTGCTTTCGTACAGTAGTAGTAATGTTATTGGTCTTGTTTTCCTTCTATTCAATGTGGTGTCCATTCTGTGGTATGGTGTATTTGTAGAGCGCTCAACTGTAATGCAATTAACTTCCTTTGTTCGCAATGAAATGCTACTGCAATCCGTCCGGACGAATTCCTAATTCGAAGCATCGAATGATGCGTTGCCTTATTGCCGCCCGTTATCAGCAACATTTGGCGCCGAAATTTTGATGTTCTTAGTGGTGGTAGTGAACGCCGAGCGAGAATTACCTATAGTAACCCCCGTCACTGTCTGCATGCAGTGCCGGGCGAGCGTATCGGTGGAATTGGCGCTGGTACCAGAGGCCGTTGCAACCTCTATTGTGTTTTTTGCATTAGCCTCAAATTTAGGACGCACCAAACGGTAACGACTCATTAGTGGCGCAGCAGCCGAACGACTTGTCGTTGACACTGCGGTGACGTTACGGCCGATGCGCGGATTGATACTGTCAGCTGGATTGTTAATTTTGCGATAGAATTGCGACTGGTACAGCTGGCCACTCTTGCCTGCAGCGGCGCTGGCATTCAGCAGGACCTTCGGCATGGTCGCGGTTTTGCTGCTGATTTTCCGCGGCAAGCGTGTGTTGAGCTTTACGCGCGTCGCTGCAAATGGCGCCCTTCCGCCCACTTCACTACCACCGGTTATTACTGTTGCAGCCAACTGCTTTTCGGACCCGCTGATGCCACTGCTAGTCTTTGCTGGTGAACGTATCAGTTTATATTTATTCGAAATCCTTGATGTTGGCTTCTTTTCCGTTACCATTGCCACGCTGTCAATCGCCCGATGCTTGCTGGTGCTGGCAACTATTGCACTCGTCGTCGTCGTTGTCTGTTGCTCTCCACGGTAGCGGCTATGGCCGCTACTGCTGTTCCCATTGTCATCACGTACTCTGCTGCTGTCGTCCTGCGCGTTAATTTTGCCGTTATTGTCGTCTTGGTTGTTCATCCGTCTTAACCATTGTTGTCCCGTCTGTTGTTGGTCCACGCCCCTGTCGGCGTCTGCGGCCGTGGACTTCTCTACCGTGGTGTTAGACGTCGTGTTGGTTGACGAATTTTCCGTCTGGCCTGCTGCGCAGACTGTGCGCCCGGTGTCGGTGCCGGTCTGTAGAGAAAATCAAATAGACATTAAAAACAATAAAACTAAATCAAATATTTTAGTAATGCATTATGTTTATGGTAAATTAAGTCTACGTCACAAGTTTTCGCCATTTCCTAGGCAAATGAGAGTTGCTACAGACGCAAAGACAACAGTGAGCAATTAACTTTTATAAGGATGTGCAATTTAGCGAACGAGTCAATGCGGAATTGTAGCAAATGTACAGACGTTTTATGAGCGCTTAGTATAGTATCATATTACAAATATATATATGTAACACAAACAAAAAACGTAATGTGATCGAAGTTAAATGTCAAAAATAGTCAGGCAATTATTTCAGTCGGACTAAATGCAAAGCATTTTCGGCAGTTTTTCCATTATCGAGAGCTGCATAGGATATGCCAAAAGGAGGTATTATATGGGTGGTCTGTGAAGGCTGGCCTTTCACATTAAATATTTGACATTTTTTGCTGGGACAAATTTAATACGCCAAACATTTTTTTGGGCCTCTATTCCTGAAAATTTTTATAACCTTTAGAGAAAAACCTCTCATATATGTGCATAATTACAAAGGTTTCTTCATATGGTTCAGATATATACATACAAGCAGGTAAACGATGATGAAATGCAAACACTATCCCTCACAAACGGCTTCCAAAAAAAAATAACAAGCTCTGTGTGATCATCTATCCAGCGAAAATGACAACAAAACACATGTCTTATGAAAAATTAAAATAAAACATTCTTAGAATGCCATTCGGACGCGTAAAGGGTCAAATTTCGACCACTGCACAACACCAGTCCATATAATTATTTAGGAAAATATTGATTTAAATGAATGAGTTCCTCATTTGAAATATATATTTTTCATTAGTATAGTGAAGAGAGTACGAAAAGAAACACTTGTAATATTGTGTAATTAAATGTTTGATATCAACAGATGATGTAAGAATAAAATTAGAAAATTTGCTGGTGATGAGACATTTTCTACTGCCGTTAAATATCGGTAGCTGAAATTTTAATATTACAACTATTTTATATAAATTTATTGTCACAGAAATGAATCAACGAATCCATAGATAAAGTTATTATAATTTTTTTGTCTCAAATGCAAATGATTGATGCAAATGCGAATGAATTCGAGTGCCATCGCTTGTCGTGATAACAGGAATGTGTACACATTTACAACTTACCACAAAAATAACGAATACACTCACACGTCACACATATCGCAAAATGGTAGAAAAAAGGAATGAGCAAAGGTTTAACTGAATTTGTCATGCCTAAATTTGCCAATCAGTTGAACGAGCAAACTAACAAAACGTTTCACAAAATGATTAGTTAAAATTAAGGTTAGTAACATGACTGGGGACGTTTCGCTTTGCCGAAGCTACGCTATCTTTCCCTGTGAGGAGTAGCTATTTTTTGTTTTTCGCCAATTTTTGTACTTTCAATTTGTTCGTATAAAAAATCGAATTGCTTTCTTTTGGTGTTCTTTTTAGGGATCGCAACATGTACTTACGCAAATATATTATTAGAAGCAGGCGCGGCACCCGCATTAAATTGGAAAGGTGCATTCGGCGTGGCCTGCAAAAGATTCAGATCAAATTTATACGTTTCAATTTCAATATCAAATTCTTGCGGAATTCAATAAACAATTTTCAAAGGACTTTGGAAAACGGTTAAACAACATAAAATATGAGCAAATTATACAAGAGAAACTACATAATTGATGACTGCGATGGATGATGTATGATATGAATGAGCTCAATGACACAACAGAAACCAAAATCACCGAAATCAAGAAAACCGCAAACCTGTTTGTAGGTATGTATGTACGACTAAGCTTTTAGGCAACCAAAGTGTCCCAAAGTATTAATAACCAAGTACACCTAATTCTGTTTTTACACGGTCTTTTTTTACACGGATTTAACACGGTTTGAAAATAAAAAAATTTTAATTTTTTTTACACGATTTTATTCCATTTAGCACGATTCAAAATCTTTTGGGCTTAAATTTTTTTTGTCAAATTTAATTTCTGCGAAATATGTTCATATCACAAATTTAGGGGAATCCCCTTTTTGTGGATACAAGCAAATTTACTTGTCAGACAACAAAGCTGTTTTACATAATTTTTAGTTAATGAACTTGTCAAGCATTTAATTTACATTACTTTTAAGCTTAGAGTGCATATCTTTTTTTCTTTAATAACTATGCTTGTTAAAATACACATTATATATGTGATTTAATAAAATAAACATGAATACTTGTTCTTAAAAATCCTTGTTTTTCACTAATTTTAATAGGTTTTAGAGATAAGGAACCAATCACCTATTTTTATTTTATTTTTATTATATTAGGTGTATATAGATTTTGTTTTTGTTTTACAAAATCAACCAAGTAATTAAGCTAATGATGAGTAAGTTAAGCGTTAATAAATATTTGAATTCAAACAGAAAGAAGACAATAAGCAGATATTTCTAAAAAATAATCATTTTACACGTTATGTAATTGATGAATTAGTTATTGGATAATTTCTTGTGTTAATTTGTTAATATAAATGTTTTCCTCATTCGCAGCAAAATGTGTATATGAACAAAAAATATAATAAAATAAAGAAAACTGTGAAGCAGCTCTAGCTCGATGCAAAATAAATCGTCTGTGCAACTGATCATTTGTTATTTTGTTCGCAAAAGTTGCCGGGCACTAACGCGTTGAGCCAATTCAACATGCTTAATAGTTAAATATTGAATCTGCATTGCTAGTGACTGGTGAGGAAACATGCTGCAGCCACATTCAATGAATTTTGGTTAGTACCTCGGTATGTGTGTAAGCCCACTGGACTGTGCGATTGACTAATTGCAATTCTTGTCACTCTGTTATAATTCGTCTAATCAATCAGGAAACGAACCCACACTATTAAATGTCAAACTTTACAGCCTTACTCTGCACTCACAGACACGCTGAGCGTCATGATGTCGTGATTTTTAGCGATCTTTTGCTATTGGCGTCGCCCAGATTTACCATCTCACAACCTTAATTTCTGCCACAGTGAGTATCTATGTAAATGCGAAATAATGACAGGACGGCAAGCATTATTCAGCAAAACAATATATAGCAGATAGTTATTTTACTAATCATTCAATCGCACAGCCATAAACATCACCAAGCCTGCAGCCTGCCTTCAAATGTGAGCTGCATGGCTCAATGCAAATAAAATGAAATGACGAATACACATGCTATCACATTCGTCGCAAATGAAATCTGCAGCTCATTTGCATGGCTGGGATTATGACGGCAATGTTAGCGCTATGGATTAGGTACGGAACTTCGACTGATGGGAGGAGTGTTGTGAGCGTTGCAAAGTAAACGGAATAATGTAGTGTTGTTTCGCCAATGTTTATAGTAAAACAAAGCTTTCTTATGATGCTAAACGAGTAACTGTGGATTTTACATTACCTCAACAGCACCACCGCTAAAATTGAAAACCGGTGCTAGTGGTGTTGATCCGAATTGAAAAGGCTTCACCGCTTGTGTCTGCGTCACAGAGATAAGTTGCCCATTAAAACACAATATTCGCAATAACAAAACATACAATTAATCATTCACACAATAGCAGTAGGTAGTGGCATATATGTATGTATGTATGTATGTAGTTGGGATTGGTAGTTTGTAGTTATGGCGGAGCAGTGAACATGTACATGAATGAACGCAACCGTTAAAAATCACGTTCGATCAATAGATTCATATAGGATTTTTGTTTAGAAATTTTGTTGTTGTTAAAATAAAAACCTCAAATTTGAATAATGGAAATAATAAGAAAGGTATTAAAGAAATAATAAAAAATAACTATATTAAATTAAACTACAAGAAAATTGAAATGCGTTGGAGATCGTTGGCGATGTTGTAAATTTTACACCTCTAAAATTGCAATACATTTTTAAATTACTTCGAATGGACTAGCAATACCCTTAAACTCGGGCAAGTCAACAGCTCTTTCAATAAGTGACAAATATTATAGCGTTACTTGAACGAATTGCTAAAAAACCAATCAATTAAAATTCACATTCGAACATTTACAACTATGCAACT
Organism: Melieria picta; assembly: GCA_964056695.1. Lineage (NCBI taxonomy): Eukaryota > Metazoa > Arthropoda > Insecta > Diptera > Ulidiidae > Melieria > Melieria picta. The sequence goes on along the minus strand of OZ057398.1, from coordinate 35,893,098 downwards.
ATAGGCAGCCAGGCACAACTCAATCACTTTCAATTTTGCATCACTAAAATAACAATAATAACTAGTTTGCGAAGAAAATATGTTGATACATATGCCGTGTTGCACGGCAAATTCAAAATCTTGTTATTTCCTACTTAATCAAATACGGTCACCTGTAATAACTACGACGCTTACCTCAACACCACCAGTAAAGTTAAAGGCCGGCGTACTTCCTAGCCCAAAGTTGAACGCCGGTTTGGGGGCACCGGCATTGGAACCAAAGTTAAAACTTCCCTGTTGCTGGAAATATCAAAAGGAACTTGCATAAGGAAAATGTCTACAACAGTTTGTTAAGTTCACTTACGTTGGTGCTATGTGCTGAATTGGCACCAAAATTGAATGCTGGTTCAGATTTTTTCGCTGCAGATGCACCGTCGTTTGTTGAGGACGATGGTAATGCAGCAGTACCGAATCCACCAAAAGCTGCACTCTGCCCGGCTGCGGCAGCGCCAAAAACCGGAGCAGAACTGACACCGGAACTACTGCTGCCAAACGTGGTCGAGCCAAAAGCTGCCGGGGGCGCACTGTTGTTGCCAAAGACATTTGCCGCACCGCTTGCAGGCGAAGCGGCTGTTGTGGAACCAACGGAACCAAATATGTTGGTTGCGCCACCGGAAGCGGCACTGCCGAACGTAGGCGGTGCCGTTGACTGTGTATTTGTGCCGGTCGAAGTCATGTTACCGAAAATTGATGGTGCAGCAGATGCTGGCACTGATTGCGCCGCACCAAAACTGCCGAATACGGATTTTGGTGCTTCACTGCTGGTGGCAGTAGTGCTGGCATTCGACCCGGGTGCTGCCGAGGCGCCAAAGATGAAACTGTTCTTGGGCCAGGAATTCGCAGTACCACCGGTATTGTTGTTGGTGCTGCTACTGCCGCCGCCACCACCACTGCTATTATTTGCCATTGAACTGGCCGAACCGAAAAAAAGGTGTGGTGTGGTGATGGGGCTGCTACTACTGATAACTGGTGCAGCCGCTGTACCGCTGGTGCTACCAAAAATGGGAGTCGCTGACGCAATCGGTTTCGACTCGCTCTGGCCAAATACGTTCGTAGTAGCAACATTCGCTGTGGTAGCAGCGGCGCCAAAATTGCCAAACGTCGCTGAGGTAGTAGTGGTGGTAGGGGCTTTGACAGTCGATGCCGCATTACCAAAACCTGCACTGCCGGAAGCGCCGAAGCTGCCAAAGACTTTGTTGGTGCTGAATGTGGCCTGAGATACAGCTGTAGATGGTGTAGTTGTGGCAGCAGCGGATGTGACCTCGACCCCGGCGCTGGCAACAATATCACTACCAAATAAGGACTTTGCTGGCGTAGAACCGCCAAAATTGAACCCGCCTGCGGCGATTGGGGCGGTTGTGCTGTGTGCTGTAGTGGTATTACTATTAGCGAGGGCAGCCGTTGTTGCTGTTGATGTTGCCGGTGTGGTACTGCCAAAACTGAACATGGGTTTGATGGCAGCGGTGGTGGTCGTGGTGACAGTGGGCGTGCCAAAAGCGCCAATTGCAGCGTTACTTGAAGTCGCGGCTGCCACTGTGGGCGACTTGAAAGCAAATCCAGGCACTGCGCCATCCACTTTGCTGGGATCTGTGGATTTGACTGGGGCCCCAAATTGGAAACCGCCAACGGCCTTGTTGCTTGAATTGCCGGTGCCGGAGGTTGTGGTGACGCCGCTACCAAACACATCTGTTGATGGCTTGGCAGATACTAGGCCGTCGGTTGTGTCCGGCTTTTCCGCACTAGACAAGTTGAATTTGACACTTGCTGGAGCTGGGCTCGTGGTCGTCGTGGTGCTCGTTGTCGCCGACGTTGCGCTGTCCACAGTTTTGGACGTTGGCAGACCAAAGCTAAATGTTGTGCCTGCAGCGACAGCTGCACCAAACTTGATGCCCGTATTGCTGTCAGTGGCCGCAGTTGTTTTCACGCCTACGTCGCCTGCGCTTTTACTCGCTTCGCTAGTCTTACTCGTAATTGTTGTTGTAGGTTTTATGCCAAATGTAAAACCACCGCTAGTAGCTGCAGTTACTGTTGCTGCACTGCCAAATACAAAGCCACTCTTTACCGTACTTTCCTCAGTCTTCTGCTGTGTAGCGATAGTTGCCGTTGTTGCTGTAGTACCATTGGTCGATACCGCGGCAGCAGGGGTACCGAAACCGAAAGTGTACTTGGACGCCGCGGTCGCACCAAAGGCGAACTTTGGTACCGCGTCGCTAACCGTTTGTGTGCCGGGTTTGGCCTGTTCGCAGCAGATGCACTTTTGACGCGCAGCATCGTTGCGCGTCATGCACGCTTCGCACTCCCATTTGGCGGCCTTCTGCGCCGCGGCCAATGACTTGAAGCCCACATCAGCTGCAGTGGCGGCAGTAGCCTCTGTTGAAATCCCGCCAGTGGGCGTGGTGGAGGATGTGAAACCGAATTTAAAGGTTGTACTTGGCGCTGGTGCAGCACTACCACTACTAGCACCACTGCTGCCAGCGGTGCCTGGTTTTTTGGTACAACACGCGACGCATTCGCTGCACTCGTTCTTGTTGTTGATAAGGCAAGTGGGGCATTCCCAAGTGTTGGCTTTCGGCTTAAAGGCATTGCCAAACGAATTGCCAATGGGTGGGAGCAAGGGAACAGCAGCGGTTGCACTTTTCGTGGCACCCTTTCTCGGCGTTTCACAAGCAATGCATTTGCTGACGTCCTTCTTGTTGCGAACCATACACGCATCGCACTCCCACTCGCTGTCTGCCTTCTTGAATTGATTGCCAAACGAGGGTACACCAAACGCTGATACCTTTGTGGTACTGCGAGGTGTTTCGCAAGCAACACACTTGCTGGTCTCTTGTGTGTTTCGTATCAAACATGTCTGACACTCCCACTGATCGCTGCTCTTTTTGAACTGGTCACCGAAGGAACCGCCAAGGGCGATCGTGCTACTTGATGTAGTTGTTACTGTTTTCGTAGCTGTTGACGAAGAGGAGTAAGGTTTCAGGGCATCTAACACACTTCCGCTCTTTAGCGGCGGCACGGGCACCATAATTGGTGATTTAACATCGGCGCTATAAGTGGCACTGGATGTGAATGGCGTGGGCACTGCGATTGTCGTCGGCGCGCTAAATTTGTAGTTTTTGCTCATGGGCGTTATAAACTGAGTAGGTGTGCTCGAACCCTTCACTTCCAGTGGTGCGGAAAATTTAAAATTCATTTTTACTGTTGTGGCGTTGGCATTTGCGTTGTCCGTAGAAGCAAACAGTGCGGTTCGTTTCTTTGTTATTATATCACCAACAGGCTTACTGTTGTTGATTAGATCACCAACAGGCTTATTGTTGTTGATGTTAAATGCAAAAGCCACTGTACCACGTTTGTCGCCACTATCAAATGAACGCGATTTGGTATCGTCCACAGCCTGTCCAACCTTAGGCACATCCTTCGCAGCTGGGTTAGCCATAGTTGTCGCCACCGGCACTGAGGGCAACGCAATGTCGAACTTGGGTACTGTATGCATCAGCGGGAAGGCGATGTTCGGCAAATTGACTGGTGGTGGCGGCTCGTCGTCCTCCAAGTGTGCAGCATCCTTTGAGCTCTTGATACGTGCCGAAGTGCTCAACTTGCTTTTGATTTTGTTAGTATGTTTCTGCTGTTGATGTTGGAGCTGCGACCGCTGTCCGTCAGCGTTGCTCTCTACCACCACCGGCAGTGCATACTCCACATTCCCACCTGCGCCTGCACCCATGCGCATAGTGTTATTCTGAGTGGTGATTTGTCGCGCACGTTCCGTGCTGCTTTGCATTTTCTTCATTTGCAACAGTTGTGACATGGACGGCACCTGCAGCTCGCGCACCGGTGGCAGCAACACGCCCTTATTTGGTTGCAGCATGACTGCTGGCCGCATGTACGGTGTACGCACCTGCTGTAAACGAACTGCACGTGCAGCATGTACATCAGCATCACTGAGGCGCGATTTGCCCTTTGTCTGCGTCAACTGGGGATGCTGCTGTTGATTTGTCTTCAAATTGTTAGCCATCTTTTTAGCATCACTTAGCGGTGTGGCAAAATCGTTAATTAGGTCGAGTATTCGCTTAGCGGTGCTGGAGATGGCTGATGAGCCTTCGCCGCCTACACCAGCGCTGGTGCTAGCGCCACCAGTTGCGGCCAGCGAGTTATTCGATGATGACAATGTGGATAAGCTCGATGTGGGGCGTATGAGCGTAGGCGTGATGCGCACTGCATTGGCACCTGGACCACCTGCGATGCCAGCCGCAGTGTACTTGTTGTAGGCGGCCGCACCACCGTACGTGGTTTTTCCTTTGTAGAACGGCGAGAAGGTGCTCAGCAAACGACTGTCGCTCAGTGCCGAAGTGCTGCCGTAGATGGAAGCGTTGAATTGGCGTCTATTGAGTGAGGTAAGCGACAGTGTCGAGTTGTTTAAAGTGTTGCTGCCAACACCCGCACCGTGCTGATTGCCGGAGAAGAGCGATTTGCGACCCTCCAGGTGCGAGTAGAAATTTATACCGTTACCGAATGAAGACGTACGACTGCCGTTACGGCTATGTGTCGCCGACGTGTTGAAAAGGCCTGGTTTTCGTTGTGTAGTCACGCTTCCCGGCATTTCTGTGCCGACGCCGGTGTTAACGCCGCCACCCTCGCTACTTTCTGACGCGGAATCACCATCCATGTTGGTTGGAGCAGTCGTTTTTGAGAATTCACCACCAGTTCCGTTGATCAGCTTCTGTCGTTTGCTCCCTGTGTGATTCACTGGCCTTCCATTGATTTTAGTTGGTATCTCACCTGCCAAAACTTCATCATCATCGCTACCACCTGCTTCTATTTCAAGTATAGTGGTGGAAGTGCGGCTAGGCACAGCAGCAGACGGACTGCTATGATAGTTTTCTTGTGCCGAATTCACCATTTCATACTTGACGCTCGCTAGCGATTGGCGCTTCAGACTGGAGGTGCCACCGGCACTGTACCGCTCTGCTGCGGCATGTGACGTTGAGGGAAGATTTAGAGCACGACGAGTGCTGGGGGGTAAGAAAATTAAACAATTAGACCAAAAAATGGCTAATAATCTATTAAATTTAAAATCAACACAGAACCAAATCGAATCGCAAACAATATTACTTCGTTTTGTACATCTTTTGAGATTACCTTATTCCGATAACGTCTTCATTAGTTTCATTCCGCATTGCGCCGCTTTCCAAGCGAAGACCTGGAGATGCCACCAGGTCTGTAGTATCGCCAGCATCGCGTCTTGCCTCTTGCTGAGAAGCATTCCTCCCAGTTGACAGAAAAATATACGGCGCCTCTCGCACGCCCCTCTGTCCATACAAATTGAGATGCGCATAACGATTGGTGCTGCCGCTACCTGCTTGGATTTGTTGTCCCGAGGGCGAATAAAAATTTTTGGCGCTGCCGCGCATGTTGCTGACCACAGCTGGCGTTGACGAGATGAGCGGTTGATGCTGCATCAAAGGACTGTCGTGCATATCGGTAACCTAATGAGACAAATTCAATTAGTTTTTCAGAGAGACTTGGAGATGGCGTTTTGCACTTACATCGAAACTAATACGTGATCGCTTAGTGGGCGGCTGCTGTCCGAAACTAGGCGGCTTCACATGGCGATGCACGCTTCTAACCGGACTGGTCGCAACCACTGCGGAGTCTTCTTCGCTGTTATTGCTCTCCTCATCAGTGTCCTGTTCCACTCGGCCACCCAATGAGTGTTCGACATACTCGCCGTGTGTTTGTTCTGCGTCATCCTCCTCACCGTCATCATCGGCTTCCTCGTCGTCTTCCTCGAGCTCAAGGCGCCGACGTCGACGGACGCTGCCAATACTGAGGTTCCCGTTGAGCGAGTCGTTGTTGCGGGTGGATGGAGAAAACCACTTGGACAAACTGCTGGGTATAATGCTGGACACCCGCGACTTTACTTTGCCGATGATAGACTGCAGGGGGAAAAATACAAACATTAATGATATTAGAAGGTGAAAATCAAGCACCTAGCAACTGACAGTTTTAGCATTTCCAGCTGATTGAAAACTCAGCTCATATGATTGAATTTTGATATTTCTCCAAAATTAATATTTGTAGCAAATTCCAATTGCTACAATTGTTAATTTATTATAATTTGCGAAACATAATGGAAGCAAATACTATTTGTAAGAGTATACAAATTTGCTCAGAAAATGTTTAGTCCCTTATTTTTATTTCGACTTTTTTCCTCAAATCAGTAGGTTTAGACAACAGATCGGAAAGATTCCTCACTTTGTTAAATTGTTGTTACTACATTAACACCCTACAATGTCTCTAAAGGTATATAGTTTGTATAAGTTGTAAGTTATATATTGGTTGTTCGCTCCGATCCTACACAAATTCGGGGAATGAGAAACCCTACTTAGGAACAAACCAGCTAATAAGTTGGCAACTCTGCGCGCTCAAAATGGCAACCCTCAAGTTACAGCCGCATGCGGTAAACAACAAGTTATCGACCGATGGCAGCACTGCCGCGGCCCAACAGACACATCGCACACCTTTTGGGGGGGCTTTTCCTATACAATCTTCCAAACCAATCCTTAATCCTGCTTACTGTACTATTTCTACTCACATTGTCCGCCGAGCCAGCCGTTTCTTCCAAAGTATCATTGGCGTTGCTGCTGATATTCGCACTATACGCAAAGCTAACGTTCCGTCGCACCGGACTGCGACTCGCATTATGTTCTGCTGACATTGTTAGGACACGCACGAGACTTCTACTGCGGGCAATATTTTATTTTCACAAGCCACGATCCAATGCACACACACTCACACAAACGCACGCTCGCGTCGCCAGCAATCATACGCACGTATGGCCGATTCTACCCGCCCGCCGATTTCTTCTTGCACCGATTTTCACCGCCTTCTCAATTTGTTCAAGTCTCGCGAATCTCACTGTTCTATATGTGCTCTTTGCACACACGCAATTGCCGCCCGTCTTTGACTTGCCCAATGTACAACTTGTTAATTTGCGCAAACATTCAAAATTTTTCGAAAAACGAAAGTCAGCAATAGGAAAAATCCGCAAAAGAAATGAGTCCAACACTAGCTTGCTGCTTGGCTGCGGTGGCCTCGTCGAATCGCGCCGATAGTTTTCTGCTGTCGCTGCGTGAGCCGCTCGTCGCTTTTTCTTTATTCTTTGCACTTTTCGTCTCGTCACTCGCTTCCACAGACACAGCAGCAACAGCAATCCCACTCTGGCACACAAGAACACATTTTTCCCCTTCGCAATTTTTTTCTGCCGTTTTCAACGACGTCGCCTCCAACTACTTTTCTTCCGTCACTCAGCGAGACATTCGACAAAACACTTTCGCAGTTTACACTGCCATTCACTCGGTTATTCAACTAATCACAATTGCAATTTGTTTCTACGTTATCGGTTGAACGTTTTACAATAAATTTTTGGCTTAAACTTTTGCTCAAAGATTACTTTTTTTGATTTTTCTTGAAAGCACGATGAACGAAACGACGATGTGAAGAAACGCGTGAGTACGAACGAAAGCAACGAACTACGAGTCTGTTTTCGTGCAATTTTACGTTTCGTTCAATTATTTAACGACAAGAAATGGCGGACTCACGGTTGCAATTTGTTTTAAATCGCTGACGTCAAACCAGCGAGTAGATATTGCGTTACAGGGGCTCCCAACCCAATGTCAATCAACGAAAATCCAAACCACTGCGAATTCAAAACACAAAACTTGTAGTCCTGTTGATTCTCCAAAATCTATTCTGAGTTCACCTTTTCCTGTTTTTTATTTACCAGCAGAGTAATGAACGTTGCGGGTCTCCAAACGAGATGTCTCCCGTCCATTGCCCAATAGCCGCCTAATTTTTATCAGTTGACAAAAAGACGTTAATAAAACTGTTCCTTTTTCTACCTAACACTGCTCTTTGTGGCTAATCAGCTTATATTTCCAGAGTTATTTCTTTTAACATTCCAGGGATTACGCTGTCGTTGTCCCGGCTCTAGAAGAATACTGGGTAAACTTCGCCTGATTTGTATGCATCCTTCGTACTTGTTAAATAGTTCCCATCTCATGATCTCCAGACATCATTACTGGCGAATAAGGCACGTCTTTGCGCTTTAGAAACAATACTGTACAACATGATACAATCATGACTATCCAAATCTCTTGCGCTGACGTGAGAATATCAACAAATAAACAGCTACTAATCTCAGTCTACGCTGTTGCAATGAAACACAACTCTCACATGTACAATTTTGTAATCCATATTTTTTCTCGTGTTTCTGAAAATGTTTACTTTTTTATAATGAACTTAACCATTAGACTACGGACACATCCTTTCAATCGTCTCGAACTTTCGCAGCTCGGGGATCATCAGGGCGCATCACTACGTAGCCCATCTTGTAGCGGCGGTTGTCGCCATCCTTGGCATAATAGCCCATAAGACCAATACCGGCCATTGCCATGCCAAGTGCGGCCATAATTGAGCCACCAACAATATCGGGAATCTCATTCCATGCTCGCTTCAAAAGACTGTGTTTTACAACATTGCGTGCAGCAGACATCTCGAAAGTCTAAAAAATTCACCAAACGTTTATTACTGGCAACAGCACCAACCATTTTTCAGAAATTACCTATTTTATTTATGCACAGGCACAAACTTTTTTGAGGAATTACAAATGAAACCAAATTGTCAAGTTATACAACATGAGTTGTATGAGGCCCACAGCTGACTGTCAACTTCCAGCAGTGATGCCCAATTTTCTCGAATTCAACAGGGATAAATACGAAAAGAACTTTTCATGAAATTTATTATTCAATATTTTATACTTTACAGTAACTTTTACAATTAAGATACAGTTTTATTATACAATGTTATGCTATTGTTCTGCTCATTATACATCATCTTTACCATCCTCCTGGTAGTTTTCGGTCTTCATGTCGTTCAAGCCTAACTCCTCGTTTTGATCAAAATTTCGCTCGTACTTCTCAACCTTTAGTTTACAGTCCGCCTCGTCGTTATCTAACAATGATTGCACATAACTATTTCCCGCCGGATCGTCCAGTATTAGCGTCGCTTTCATCTCTAAAGAAAGAATTTTTGCATATTTCTCTATAAAACCATCAAAACGATGTTTGGTCGCTTCGTCAGCCGAATCGTGAAACATAATGCCATCGCCCTCGAGCTGCTCCTTCATCGCTACCAGCAAACCTTCGACTGTAGTAAAACGTCCGCAGAGTGCCGAGGGTCCCACTTCACAATCCAATTCTGGTATACTCAAACTACATGTCTCCGACTTCAGTACATCACGTGAGAGATCTTCCTTGCTTTCGACACTCACTTCAAAACGTATGCCCTTCTCTTCTACGCCACCACCCGACTTGACTTCATTCGTTTTGCAACCACATGCCTCACAGACAGTGGCCATTATGATCACCTCCTTGAAGTGGGGAATATTTGTGAGTTTCATGTTGGTTTCACAGGGAGAACGACAGTGAGAGCATAACGTCTGGAACTGCATCACTTCACCATGTAAATCATCTAATCCCCACGAATCCTCTGCAATTGGCTTCAGTAGGTGTTGCTCCTCGGCAGCGTTAACGTGACTATTTTCGGGAGTACTGGGTATGTCTTCCGGTGAGTACAGTCCTGTAATGTGAGCGAAATCAGTATATATAAGTAAAATCAAATTCACTACTAAAACTCACCCAATTCCTGATTCTGCTCCTTTGTACGCTCAAAATGTGTAGTCTTGCAATTGGCATCATTGACGGGTGCTTCTGGATTCTCAATAAAGCTATTGCCACTCACATCTTCCAGCAAAACCGTGAAGGTCTGTTTTAAAGCCTTGAGATCGCCTAGTCTCTGTATGTAGGCGTCAATGGCTGCAGCCGCATCAGGATGTTCTATCCGACGTTTGTCTTGATCTTGCTCAAGACCGCGTATAGTTCGATCAATGATGCCCTCAACGGTTGTGATTTCTCCTTTCTGTGACCGCGCCGGTACCTCTAACTCAACTTCCGGAATGCTTACACCTGTGAAGTCGGAGCGCACTACGCGCCGATTCAAGTCTACGTGACGCCGCACGTCCAACACGATGCGCACACCTTTCTTCTGGATTTCGCAGGCCGATTGAATCTCATTGTTCTCATAGCCACAGTGCTCGCACTTAAAGGACATCAAAACGACCTCTCTAAAGAACGGAATCTTCGTGAGCAGCAATCGCGTATTTCCAGAGCGGAAGCAGTTCATGCAAGCCGACTCAATTTGTGTTGCCTCAGGGTCAGGATCGTCTGCATTGATTTCCCTAAATATGGGCTTTGTTTTGGCAGGTTGTAAAACATCGTCCTTGTCTTCAGCTGTTGACATACTTAATTACTTTGTATTTTCCACGATAATTTTCTACGAAATGCGCACAACAGATTATTCAGAATGGCAACAAAACGTGCTTGAACAATGTAGCTTTAATTTTATGAAAAAATCCCCAAGGGCCTTTTCACAAAAATATATTTTAATTATATTATACTTTTGTATCTATATGGCCAAGTTTTAATAAATTGTATGGTGTATACAATTTTACATTGATTTTATAGTGTAGCTTTCTATTCAAATTAATTACAACCTCCTGAAGAACAAAAGAACGCTGTTGATGAAGAACTATTGGTAAATTTGCAGCTTGCTAATTAAAGGTGGGGGAAACTATCCCTGAATTCGCTGCTAATATGTGCTGCTACAGAGCATTAGCATTGAATTGGTTCATACAATATTTTAAGAAAAGACTTAAAAGTAGTAAAGTAAAAAAATGCAAATATGTAAAAACGGGAAGTGCAAACTAGCAGTGGAGTATAATTTTCAGGCAACACTGCACATGTAGTAAAATAGCGTCCTCGATTTTTCGAGCTTGGTAGCACTTGTTCTTTAAACAAAATCGCAATTCGAGTGTTTAGTGGCCGGTGTAAATTACACACGATCCGGCATATATTACGTAGTTGAAGGATAAATTGCCTTGCGGTGGCATTTGGTGAAAATCGTGGTAACGGTTGTTTAACAGTGTGATGCACGACTGCGTTTGAGGTTAGCTTGATTTTGCGGCGTCTTAATCACATTTTGAAATCTGCAGACGTCGTTGCTTGCGAAAAAATTAGCCATGGCGGCTGAGAACCATAAATTGATCACGTTGACTCACTTCATCAATCCGCAATTATTCTGGTACCATAAAATAGATGTGCCCAATGAAAGCTACCATCAGATTGTAGCACTGGAGCAACAACTTGCGGACTTCTACAAAAACCATGGGTCTGCTGCTAATTCCATACGACCGCCAGTTAGCGCAGTTGTGGCTGTGAACTTTCTCGGCTGGAATAAATTGATAAGGGCGCGTGTGGATGAAAAAGCGAATTTTAGCAGGAACATGCAGCACAGCGGTGAATATATAATGTGGGCGCTAGACCACGGGTTCCCTTTTCAGACGACCCCTGAGCATATTTTTCGCTTGCCGGAAAAGTTGGCACGGCCAGTGGACCATGTGCGCTGCGGCGGATTGGCTGGTGTGTTGCCAGGCGAGAAGGAGTTTGATTTCATGGAGAGTCGTGCAGTAATGACCGCAAAGGAGCAGTGGTGCCAGCGTGCGTGCGACACCCTAGACAAGCTGTTAAGTGATGCTGACTCTATTGAATTCGTGGAAGAGTTTGAAAGCAACGGACAGACGTGGGGTGAGTTGATAGTTATGAATCAAACGGGCGAGAGATTCCGAGTGAGTGAATATCTAAAGGCCATGAATCTGGCGGTGGATGCGGGGTCAGATTTCCGCAAGGTATGCACGACGTTGAAGGCCACAAAGATACCGCCCTGGCTGTCGAACAGCGGTAATTTGAAGTATGGCACCAATCGCGTCTCCCCCTATTCGGTGACTCGCCACGACAACACAAACAGCAGAAACATTTCGCTGAATGATGATCGTGATGACTTTGCGAAACGCAAGGTGGAGGATTGGTGTGCGCGCAATCACCTCGTTGTTGGCGCTGCTGACGATGCTGCGGACACAGAAATAAGCAAGTCGACGACTGAGGGTTATATTGATGATATATCCTTTGAAGATTCGGTATCCGTTATGAAGTATAATCAGCAAAAGTGCGATGACATTAAAGTCGATGCGGAGGACCAGCGCATGGGACTAGCTGGTGTCCTGACTAGGGCAAAAATGGGGAAGTATGCGCACGGTCAGGTTCCGCCGAAGCCCCACGGCATGGCTTTCGATATGAGTAGTCACAGCAGTCAGGATTATAACCAGGGGGATAAGCATGCGCCAAGTGTGTCGAGCGTATCGACACAGTCTCAAGTTTCGATACGAAAGCAAAAACTGCTGGCTATACGAAAACAGGTAAACATTTCCAACTGAGATGCAGAGCGTTTTTAAAAGCAATTTTTGTATTGCTGTATTCACAGATGGCTAGTCAAAACGCACAGTCTGAGAAGAGTGCCACTGATAGTACATCAGAGACGGAAAATTGTGGCTCCAACGCTGTGCCCTATAAACATTTAGCAGAGTCCAGTGTCGATACTACTACTCCACTAGACTCACAACTGGCGAAGATAATGGTAGATAAAGCAGCCTTGGGATCTAACGAAAAAACAACTGATGTGATCTTATATATTTTAAGCAAAAGAATACTTTGAATGAGTCATCGTCCAGCTCCACCACTATTAGTAATGTGTCATCGCTGCCCAGCACTCGGGTTCAACGGCATTTGGAAAAGCGCCAAAAGGAACTTTTGTCAACCAAGATCAAACCGAGTGCATTGAGCAGCAACAATGTTCCATCTCACACCACGTCTAAGCGCATGGAATCTCTAAAGAAGGTTTTTAGATTTTGTACAATCTTTTAGATTTTGTTAGAAAACATGATGTGTTTTATTTAAGGCAAAACAGGAGTACGGTTCAACAACGAAGCAAAGTGAACAACGAGAACCGGAAAGTGTGGTATCTACAGGCAGTACTACACATGCCGAGTATTTGATGAAATTACGAAAGAAGGTGCATTTTAAGTGCTGTAAATATTACCTAAGCAGTAACTAAATAAAATGTAATTATATCCTTTTAGTACACTGAGCAAAACACCAAAGAAGTTGTTGACCATAAAAAAGATGCTGCAATGAAAAAGGTTTGTCTCGTAATGAATTAAACAAAAACAAAAGAAAATAGAAACAAATTAAAGAACCAGGTCACAGTTCAATGAATGCCATTCCTCATAAAACATAAAATTTGGTGAAATCTCGAGATTCGTTGGGTTTGTTGTGTTATACATTGGACTAGACGTTCAACTACTTGTTTATCCGACATTTGTAGTTGACTTCAAATTAATTTGTGTTATAATTTTTGTTAATAAATACAAGTTACATGTATGATATTCATTTTTAAGTTAATGTTCACAGTCAAAACTTTTCCAGACATCAACGGAAATGAAACGCGAATCAAATTTTCAACAACTTCCAAGAGAAGTTAAACGTGAATCAAATTTTCAGCAACTTCCTGAAGTTTCTACGGCAAATAAAAAACAACTACAACAGGTACGGGTGAATATTTTATCATTTGAATTTAAATTGCAATGAATTTTAATATGCTTGCCTCTATTTCGTAGAATCCGGAGAGCACATATGAAGGCCTAAAGATGGTACCAGCTGGCTTTGATCTAGCTAACTTGAACCACTATAACGATGAAAAAAATCACTGGCACCGAAAAAAGACCACGCGGTACGATCGCGTGCCGCATGACGATATCGACTTGTTGGAATCAGCCGGCGACTTGTTAAACTTCAGTAAAAGCAGTTTGGAATCGTCTGGGTCAGACAATAAAGCCACAAATACCAAAGTACGAAATCAAAATTTTCGGCATACCAGGTCTCACACCGATAAGTACAAAGAGGCCAATATATTAGACACATCAGTCCCAGATTTGGTCGACGAACCTATTTGTTTTAAATCCGTCTTGGGAGGTGACCAAAAACCAACGGATTTAAGTGCTGCTGCACCAGCTACTGACGCACTTGCGGTTGTCGAGACTTCGACAGTGTCGAAGGAAAATCTATATCCTGAGCAATGGTATAATTTAAATTATAATTAAAAAATTAAATTATAATAATTTAAAATGCTATAGCGATATACTTCTAATGTGATTTTCATTGCCTAGTTCCTCGACACCGATATTAGTCAGAAATTCTAAACGACGCCAGTTGAAATCGCCTGCTGTGCAGATGAGTAAAATTGATGAGATACTGCGTAATGCTAACTTCGAAAAGGAAATGGGTAACACACACATTCTCGATCTGAGCAGTGTGAATACAAGCGGCAGTAAAACGGATTCGGACAATAACGCTGAATTGTATTCCGCTGACGACGGTACTGGCACCAGCAGCACCGAGGAAAACACGGTCAAAGTGCGCTCTTCCAACACGCGTGCCTTGGTAGGAAAATGCATACATTTGCGCGAAAAGACGCAGCAGCAGCAGACCGAGTCACGTGCAGTTAATACAATACCTGAAACAATACCTGAAAAGCTCACACATCATCAGGCGCACTTGAAAAGCGTTGAGGAACGTTTAACTTTAGAACTAAAAAACATTGAGGTGCCGAGTTCTTACAAAATTCAGCTGCCTCCGATGGCTGAACTGCGCGAGGTAGACGGAGAACATAAGTTGAAGACAAAATTTATCGAGCATTTGGTGCTGGCGCACTCTAAAGTGCCACTCTCTCCTCTAACAAAAACAGCGGATGCATTTTTTCTGAAGGAAATACATGATGAAATGCAAAATATGCGCATAACAAAGCTGTATCGTTTGCAGGCGTACGCCTGGCCACATCTGTTGCGCGGTAACTCGCTGTTTATTGTAAATCCTATAAAATCGGGAAAAACCTGGAGTTATTTGCCGGCAATCTGCAGCCTGGTGTGCTATCGCATACAGAGTGGCACGCTGCCGAAGACTTATGGGCCGGTGGCTATTGTGCTGGTGCCTTCTGCCAATCAGGTGGAGGTTGTGCGGAGTTGCTGCAGGCGGCTGCTGGTCGGCGCCAAGACGCCTGTCACCATAGTGCCGTCCTTCGGGGTGCGCGATACCAACGACGTCAAAATACAGCTGTTCAACAGCTGTGGAATTTTAGTGGCCACTCCGGCTAGTCTCTTACGACTGCTACGTGACAACGAGAATGAATCGTTGATTGATGCGACGCGCTTGCAACATCTTGTCGTAGACAACATGGACTTGATGCTGTCGCGTTCACAAGAAAATCTGGAGGTGGTGCTAAAGTCGCTCTTCAGATTGTGCAAAAAGTCTGGCAAAGTAAAGCCGCCTACAATGGACCTGCAGCTTGTGGTAACGTCACGTGAATGGGATTCGATGATGATGGAAATGATACGCCGGTCGAATCAGCCGTTGTTACTCATCGGTGACTTTCTGGAGGCGGCCGTTTACGGCAAGGTCAATATTTGCATTAAGTTTTGCTCGAGCGAGCAAAAAATCTCCAAAATTTTGGGCTTCATCGAACGATATTCGCTGGAGCAGGAGCGGCTGCTCATATTATGCAACAGCGATGACGATGTGCAAGAGCTTGTAAAGCGACTGACTGCGCTCGCCTACATTTGTATTGGCTATCACCGTGATTCAAATGCGGACGTGCTGGCCATCGTAGACGAATGGAAAAAGAAAAAGGTAAACACGCTTGACACAAAGTAAACAGTACAATCTATTACGAATTTCTCCCGCCCGTAGGTGATTTCGTCGCGAATATTGGTATGCGCAGATTCCGTTTTTCCAGAACTCCAAATACAAAACGTGCAGAACCTTATACACTACTCGATGCCCACATCTTGGACGAAATTCACTGCACGTTTTGCCGCCATGGAGCAGACCTATGAGAACTACGTCAGTAAAGACTTTGAGGCGTCTGGCGCTACGAATGTGCCTGCCGCGCACTGCATGATTTTGCTGGATGAGGAGAACAGCATGCAGCTGCCACGCTTGATGGATTTCATGAAGAAGCATGACCAGCTGAAAAACATACACAGCGACATTTTGGCTGTCTCGAAGCGTGTGTTGGTGGCGCGTGAGGAAGCTAGAATTCTCACCGGCACACGTATGTGTCCGTACGTGCTGGAGTTCGGAGAGTGTGATGAGGTGCGATGTGATTTTCGCCACAATCTGACGCGCTTTGACATGATTTCAAAGTCGGATCGTATTCCCACCACGGGCGATATGCGCATTTTGGTCTTGAAGGTGTGCAATCTATTGTTTCAGTGCGAAATGTTTGAAGTTGAAACTTTGCTTTAACTGCTTATAGGTATTTTCGCCCACGCACTATGCGGCCCGTTTACTGGAGCACAAGTCGCCAAACTCAAATAAGTGGCGCAAACTTCGGCGCTCCAATGACGTTTGCGCCTTTGGCATGGAATTGAACTTGCATTATATGAACCGCGACAATTGGGTGCTGCATTGGCCACTGCACATCAACGACTTGTGCATCTACAAGATGTCGGATACTTTTCAACGTGCACGCATACTCGAGCTACCTGAAATTCGGCATAAGGACGTTATAAAGGCGTTTAAGGTCACGGTGCGGCTCGTCGATCTGGGTTCGGTGATATCCTGTGTCCAATCGGATGAGCTGTTCGTTTGCGACGAGAAATTCAAGCAGTTTCCCGAGCAAGCAGTTGAGATTCGCCTCGTCGGTGTGGTGCCGTTCGATGATGAGCGCTCTTGGGATGCAAGGGCCACAAAATTTGTACAGAAATGGATAATGACAGAGGTCACAAAAAAGAAGTGCGTGCACATTAGCATTAACTTTGCACTGGCCAACACTGTTTGGGTGAACAATGTTATTGTGATGGAGCAGTTGCCCACGATTGGTCAATATGTGTACCGTGTTAACTTGAAACGTTGGCTGCTCGAGAAGGAGCTCGGCACACTCAGCGATGAGAACAGTCGCCCCGCAATACGCGATGTTGCGGAAGAGTTTGGACTGCTAAATGAGCTCAGCAGTAGCAGCAGCGAGTCGGATGTGGATTTTGAAAGCTGTAGGGGCAACGACACGAGCAACCTCATAAAGTTTTCATCCAACGAGGATGACACGTTTGACAATAGCGACACAAAACTGGAACCTGAAAAAAAGGAGCTTAAAGTGCAGCTAGTAGAGGTCGAAAATCAGAAAAAATTTGAGCATGAAGGCGATCATGACGTGGACACGGAAAATTGGGATAATGAGCTGCTCAATGGCAGCAGACAAGACGAGGTTGGTATGAGCGACGATCACCGTTGTTACAGCAGTGGCAGAGCGTCGTTTAAGCTTGTTCTATGAGGAATACAATTCAGAAAGCAATGCGATCAATGGCACAGTTCATATACTAAACTCACAAATTACCTTATATTGCAGATATATGTGCCCTTACCCGCGACGAAAATGCCCAACGAGGTGCTTGTGGCAAAGAGCAATGCATCCAGAGTAGAGGAGTGGTGCAAATTGCCCCTAAATCAGCTTGTGAAAGTTGAGATTGGTGACGAGAATGAGAACGGTAATTGGTCAGACATTTACCTGCAGTGCATTGACAACGAGACCATGTGCCTCTTTGACGAATTGCTGGAGGCTATCAACGAACATGTGGCTCGACTGAAGCAGTTGCCAACCGAGCCATTTGCCGACTGTTGGTTTGAGCCAATGCAGAATTGCATTGTGAAATACGATGACCGCTACTTGCGGGCGAAGTTATATGGTGTATTTGGTCGTGAAACAACCTCGAACTGCATCTATCGATTCTTTCTGTGCGACTACGCTTGCTTTGTAACTGTAAAAGCTGAGTTGCTATATGACGATTTCCTCTATCCCACAACACCAGAGATTGTAGCATTGACGCCATATCAGGCCGTGCACTGCAATCTGGCGGGTATTGAGTGGGATCAATTCGCCAAGCATTTCAAACTCACCAAAAACTACTTGTTCGCATACGCGGTTAACGAGCGCACGAAGGCGTCCATGGTGATGTCGAATTTCGAAATTCATTCCTTTGACATTTTGCTGTACGAGTGTGAAACCGAAAGCGATTTCAGTAGCGCAGTAATGTTAAATACATCACTTATAAATGCTGGTGTCGCTGCTCATAATGCCGACACTAAGCATTACCTTGAACTGGGATTGACAGTGTTCGAGAAGCAGCCTATTTGTGCTACAGATGCCGAGAATAGTGTGTGCAACTTCCAGGAGCTAATTGAATGCATACAAAGATCGCTGGAATTGGAGGCAGACAATCAGATAATGGAAGGCAAGGATGAGGAGAAAATTCAAAAAGTGTTAACTCAAACAAAAGCCATATGTGCTGCCGCTGTGGAGCGGGAAAAAGTGAAGCAAAATGGAGTGAAGATAATGGAAGGCAAGGATGAGGAGAAAATTCAAAAAGTTTTAACTCAAACAAAAGCCATATGTGCTGCCGCTGTGGAGCGGGAAAAAGTGAAGCAAAACTTTAAGGAAACGATGAATTCAGGGAATACCCATTCTTCAAGCAAAATTGAATCTCCGTTAAAAACACGGCCCCGTGCGCCGCCACCAAGCGACAGCGAGGAGGACCTTTTGCTTTCAACTAGCGAGATAAGCGACAATGGTCAATCTTTGAGCTCTCTATCGTCAACTGATAGCGCTGCCAACACACCTCCGCCCCCACCACTTAAAGCGTTGCACAAACGTCCACAGACAACGTGGTACGAAACGGATTGCTTGATCTACCTTGCAATACACGCACCTGATATAGCTGACTACTACCTCGAAGTAACACGAAACACTGTGTATTTTGCCACTGAAATTGGCGGAGAAGAATACGTTTTGGTATTGAATTTGCTAGGCAGCATTGAGCCGCAATACATCTCGCACGAAATACGCGGTCTGAACGTGGTGGTGCGGCTGGTGAAAAGCATTTTCATAAAGTGGCCGCGACTGCTGCAGCAAACCACAAAATTCCCCTGGCTGTTATACAATTTTAACGCCATGAATACGGACGAAATTGAGCAGTTGCTGCCGCAACAATGCTTCGACATGGCATTACAAAGAAACGAGTTTCTCAACACAAGTAAGGACGATAGCAGCGACGATTCGGATGACGGAGAGCGAAATCTTTATCAGACATTTACGCCAATTGTAAACAGTGAAGATATACATGACCCAATAGTTGAGTTTTTCTAAATTGGTCTTAAATTTGGATTAATAGATATTGAATGGTTTTCGTTATCACCGGAAAAATCTATTTTTTTACTTTTATTGGACGCTTGAAACGCGTGTTATTTTCAGTAGTTTTACCATTGAATTCACAAATTTGTACTTTATAAATTTTTCAATCATTTTCAATGTTTATATTAATATACGTATATGTATGTAATACATAGTCTAATTTTAAGTGCTTCATAAAAGTCTATTGCAAATTGCATACACGTCTACGTTTGTATCGAAACTGAGAATATATTATTTCGTATCCATTTTCCAAATTTATGTTTATTACAATTGTGGGATTGTAAGAGAAATTTCAATTTCTCTTTAATTTCATTTAACAACGTGTGGGCGTATAGAAAGCGAACAAAACAATTTGACTGAACTGTGCATTTATTGGGTAGGCCTAAACACACACTTTATTTGCCTCTAAATGAAGTGAACACTTCACACCTTGTGTGAAGTGTTGGCTGGTGGATTGTTGGAGAGAAAGCTGAAATTTTGCAATTTATCATTATAGGCGCTATCCGACTACCTCAACTGGTAAAAACCGACTCGCTGTGTACAGAAATAAAATGCTTGTTGCTTTATTTGTAAAAATGAATATCTGCTGGTCCTTTATAGATACAGTGTTGGAATCATAGGTTGAACAGCGTTGAAATGAATATCTACGGGTCCTTTATAGATACTGTGTTGGAATCATAGGTCGAACAGCGTTGAAATTTAGTACAGTGCAAGCTCGATTTTCGCGACTAATTAAAAACCAGACATGTCGCGAAAACCGAATTTTTGCGATAACAGAACCCAAAATTTTATTGAAAAATTGTATGTAATTTTTAAAATTACAATTGTTTTAACTGATATATTTACATTTTAAACATTTTTAAAGAAGTTGGAGATTTTGAGTTGCTTTTTTGGCAAATAATTTTTTAAAATAACAGCTGAATCACGTAGTTCATATAGTGCTGTTGTCGGCTTAAAAATCCAAAAAGGTTAATATACCAAAAGGCGGCGATTTCCCTTTTTTGGTTAAAGACATTGTAATAAATTAAAAAAAAAAACAAAAGTTGCAGATAAAAATGCAAAGTTAAAAATTAAGCCGTCGCGATAATGGGTAGTTGCGAATACCGAGCTTGCACTGTATAACTAGATGTGTCATTACACTGGTAAAATTGAACAAACGTTGGAGCAGGAGCGTGGTGTGAAAATGTTTTTTATCAAAAAAGTACACCAAATTTTGTATGTTACGGAATTTGAGTAATTTTACTTTATAAGTGTCTAAGAAATTGTCTTTCTTTCCGTTCATAAGGAATGTTTCAGCCCCTGTCATCGTTTGAAAATTAACTCCCTAGCAGCGCATCTCATACAAACACAAAATACAAAATCTTGTACGATTCAGCCCAAATCGTCCTCCCATGATTGTGATTGAGCATCAGCTGGTTCTTTACACGAACATGTGTGTGAAATCGGTAATTTTGTATTTTTCTTACACCATTGGAATATTACATGTTGTTAATCTTCATTCTGTGCATGGGTTATAAAATTGCGCACTGCGACAATTTGTGAAATTATTTATTTTTTAACAATAAGTATAATAAAGTTCTTTTACTCATTCCCATGCAAAGTGTACTGGTATCAGTGTTCAGGAATTCAAATCAAAATGCACGGTTTACGTTATAAAAGCCAGCACAGAGTAAAGGTTAATGTAATAACGTGTTTATTGATTTGCGCATGAATGAACCCTGCTTGTTCGTAAAGTTCTTCTGATTAGTGTATGGAAGTTTTGCTCCGTATGCCAACAGACTCTGTGTCAACCTTCACATTCAAAAAGAAGAGGCATTACGATTGCGATGTACCTTTGTGCGTATCTTGCTGGGTTTAATTACCTTCATTTTTACAGATGGGAACCGTTAGCGGTTCGAAAATCTAGTTCCGGCTTCCCCATATGACATAAGTGCCATGTCTGTCGAAAATGTTTAAAGTGGTGTGTTCGTTTCGTTTTAATTGAGTTTATAGCTGTTTTGATCAATGTAACCTGATGTTTGCTAATTATGAGAGTACCGACCGAAGTTAGTTACGCCCGCAATCGAATTTTAATATCGGCGACTAAATCATGAATTCTGTTCACCTAAGGTCACGTGTAGAGTGTGCCAGAGAGCGTTCTGCTGTGCCGAATGCCGTTACAAGCATGAAATAAAAGTGCATGCCATCGTCGTGCGACAGTGTGCCAGCATGGCCAGCAACATGGAGGTCAGCCAGCACCTGGCTGGGAATGTCAGCTCTTATATCTTCTGCCCCATCTGTGAACGCAAGCCGCTGGCCTTGCACCAGACAATGAGCGAGGAGATCCTGTTGCACATTGAGATCAACCATTTGCCGTTGCGTTGCAAAAAGTGCGCCAAGGTTCGTAGCCGTTAGACACGTAGAGCATGCACTTGAAAAGCGATCAAAGTTCATTGGCCTAGAAACTTGTTTCTCTGAAATAAGGCAACTACAAAGATGTTCAGTTTCAAACCATGTTTTACTGTATTTAAATGAAAGGTGTACAGCAAATTGGATGACCTGAAGGACTTTTCCAAGTGCTTGCAGCCAAACACAACGATTTCTTGCGCTCAAACTGAAAACAGCTCGGAGAATTCCGATCAGTCGTGCGGCACTGATGCCTCTAAAGTGACCGTTACCAAAGAATTGCCTAAAGTGACCATATCTACGCAGACATCACCGTTTCGCACGCGTAACGAACTCGACCACACACCCATCTCCGTTATCAATATGCGCTGGAAGGCTAAGAGCAAGTTGACGCACGAGGAGTTCATAAGTGACAGTGTGTCGTCGATTAGAAACATGTCGTCGATTAGCAACGGATCGCTACGGCGCAGCATTGATGCGGTGGTGAAGCCTAAGGGCGGGCTGGTGCGCACCACCTCGACGCCGGTGCATGCGGAACTGCTGTGCGCTAAGCCAACAGAGCGCACCTTTAATGCATCCGGTGGTCAGGTGTCGAGCATTTACAATAGTGGCAACGAGTTGGATCACAGTCCGGCGATGTCGGCAGCCGTTGGCGGGTGAGTTGCAAATGTTATGCGATCATCTATACTCATATCACATTTGAACTTTGTTGGATACATTTACTTTGTCGTTTCCAGTACACCATCGAAGCAGCAGTTGGATAACGTGAATCGTCATCTAAAGGTCGGCGCGCGTGCCAAAATAACTGCCGTCACGCCATTGCGGCAAGTCATGTCCAAGAGCATACAGAAGGCATTTGCCGAGCACGGCGGTTTGCCGCCTTCGGCAAAGGTCTTGAGCACATTGTCCAGCAAAAAGGGAATGTTCGAATCCAATGCGATTGATCTGAGTAGCTCGAATGGGCTGCCGCTGGACTTACGGTTGTCGCCGGTTATAAGGCGCAGTCAGAGCGAAATGTCTCACTCCAACAACTCGGATCGGAAGCCAGCATCCCAAGTACGTCGCGAAATTGTGCTCTCGTCGCAAAAGCTGACCACCGAATCGATTGTGATCACACGCACTCAGCATGTGGCCACAAATGTTGAGGCCAGCACCGGTGACAACAGCGATGGCTGCAGCTCAATCAGCTCCAGTGCCAGTGACCAATCGGCAGCCAGCAGTGTTTCCAGCGCGAGTTCCATGTTTAAAACCTGCCACAGCGTCGAAATCATCACATCCACGACGGCGCTCAGTGAGCTCAGCATACAGCGGAATGTGTATGCAGCGAAGGAAGGCGATGTTCAGGAGCGGAGTGTGGAGACTGTAGTGCCAGCCGTGCTGCAGCCCAACAGTGGCATCGATCTGCCTCCAATTACACCTATTACACGCATTCCCGGTGCGGTTATAAGTAAAAAATTGATTAAGTTTGATACGCCGAATGCAGAAGTGGAAGTAAATGAGGAAGCCGAAGAGCTGAAGGATGTAAGTTGCTCCACGGCCGAGGCATTCTTCACGCCAAATGCCACACCTGTGCGAAATAAAGCGCCGGTACATATAGCGCCCGAAGCTGCGCGCGATTTCCTTGAACCGTCAGCAACACGCCAAAAATTTAGGAACCAAAGCCCGCCAGCAAGACGACCACCTATTAGAGACTCTGCTCAGAGTTCAGCTTTCAGTCGTGTGGAGAACTTAAGTGAGAATCACTATGTGGATGACGAGGTGTATCTGCCTCGGCAGACTTCACCAAAGACAGAAACAGACCGAACGAAGGCGCTGGGAGCTGTGGTTCGTTCGTGGTCGTTTGGCGCGTTGCTGGGCACCGTAATGCGTTTACCCTCCTTGTCGAGTGAGGAGCCTAAAAAGAGCGACGAGGAGGGAAGTTATCCCAGTTCGCTCATTAGGCGGTGCGCCTCCATAGCGGGTAAAACTGGTTTAAATTATACTACGGTAGTTTTTTTTTAGAGAGATGCAATTTCAGGTTCCTTGGTACGCCCCAAGCCTTCGGTGATTGAGGACCAATTGAAAACCCTTAAGCGAAAAAGGACAAATAAAAGCGATGTTAAGTCGGCACAAGTGTCGCAGCACACTAACCCGGATCCGGTGTCACCCACTACAGACCACTTGACCACAGTTGCATCTAAACGGTTTCGGATCCAAGGCCGTAAGCCTATTGAACGAATGCGAAAAAATACTTAGAGGATACGAATTTTTAGTCGGTGAAATACATTACAAGTCTTTCAGTCCGTTCTCCTTCGGAAAAGTAATATATTTATTTAATCCTAAGAACCACGTTAGAGCATTTTTTGATTTCAAAATAAATATGTTTAAACAGTATTTTATTTTGGCATTTTGCACTTATTTTAAGCCTTTGAACTTTGAACGCTTCTTGTTTTTCAACTGGGTATAAAATCGTGGTGGAATAAATTAAATGGGCATCTGATGTTTCTTTTGAAAAGGTAATATAAATTTACATCTCATTCACATAATTCATTACGAGGCAGAATACACTCACTCACTATATATTTTTATTTAAATGATTTTTATTAAAAATTGTGTTTCGATTTTCATTTTAATATTAGTTACAATTTCCTCGCAACTCAACCCAAGTCGTCTAATGAAATCATATTCAATGCGATCCAAATTTGCTCCACATCCTGCAACTCGGACTTTAGTTTAACCACAACACGAGCATGACACATTTTAGTCTTTCCTACGCTTCTTTTCCGCATTGCTGCGCTCGCTTTTGTCTTCGCTGCGTTTGGGCGCTTTCTTTGCCATGTTCAAGAACTGATCTAGACCGAAGGGATCCTCCTCCTTCTCGAACTGCACCGGCCCACTACGTTGTGCACTACCTGTTCCGCGCGCCGTGCCCGAAAACTCCTTATCTGGTACGAAGCGCTGCGTGTTCACAATGCGATCCAGATCGGCTCCGTATGCGTCATTGTCTACTTGCTTGCTCGGTCTGTACAGGTGTGTGCCTAGTGAGCTAGAGTCACGCCACGGCTTGTCGTATACGTTGTAGGCCTCGTCGTCGCCGTAACCAGAGTCCATGCCTTTGGTGGTGTTAAAGAGGCGCTGGTCAAAGAGCGTTTCGCCGTTCGAGGCCGATTTGGCTGGCATGCCGAGCGCAATCTGCTCAGAGATATCGCGCTCACGTTCACGCTGCAACTTGGAGCGTTTGTCCGGCGCAGCACGCGCCAAATTCCGATCGCGTTGTCGTTCGCGATGGCGTTCAGCGCGCAATTCGTTGCGCTCGCGCGCTTCGACACTAGTCCCTGCGGCTTCTTCCGGATTGCGCAGACCGGCGCGCTCCTCGCGCGCACGTTGCGCCATCATGCGTAACATATCTTCCTTCTTCTCCTTCTCTTTCTGTGCCAGCTTCTTTTCGAGTTGGGCACGCGCTTCGACGGCCTCTCGGGCCTTTCTGTCCGCAATGTAGAGTGCCTCGGCCATTTTGGCGAACTTTTCGCTGATGTGAACCTGCTGCAGGCCGCGACCGTCAGCCGCCAGACGCTTGTCTAGTGGAATGGTGTAACCTGTAAGAGAAAGAGATGAATCATTATTCTGAACAAATTTCAAGAAGCCACGGTAGTGAGGAACCTTTGGCGTTCTTCCAGTTCGAGATACATGGCGGTATCTTCCATTCCTTCTGTTCCTTCACGGTGACTTTGCGGGACGGCGAGTGCAGCACAGGCGCTGGTGGTGAAGGTGGACCGCGTGGAATTTTCTTATTTATGCGAAATTTCGGCGGCTCCATAGGATCTTGCTGCGCTTCCACCATGCGAATGACTCGCTGCTTGGCGCCCGAATTGAATGCATCACCTTGCTGCGAAGGAGTGTAGCGTATGTACTGAGCGGGGGCGGTTTTTTCGGCATGCCGCACTGGCATGGCGGAGGCAATCTTCTGGTTCGTCAGTTTTTCCAAAGCGCGGCGTGTCTCTTCCGTAGTATCGGCAATCGTCTCGGCATCGGGCCGCTGCAGCTCTTCGGCGTCCTCGGCTAGCACTTCAGCGGGCAGCAGTTGCGTTATGGAAGAATAGACAATTTTGTCTTTTCCGTGGCCCTGCCTAGCAATGGCATCGTATTTTATTTTGCCCTTCTCATCCAGACGCACAGCGAGCGCGTTTGACTTTTTATTCATATTTGAAGGGCAGCCCATGCCTGAGGAGAAACACAACAGTTCAATGCAAATTTGCGCCGTGCCGAACTACACTATCCTACTTACTAAGTGGATACTGTGCTACGTGAATTTCCGGGAATGCACCACCATCGCCAAAGTCCGCCTCTGTGCGAGGCACCCAATCCTTTCGTTGGCCATAGGGGGGAGCTGCAATTTTGGCCGAAACCAATGCGCCCATAGGTGCACCAATTGCGCTCTTCGATTTGTTGGCCACACGCCGTTCATCTTCGCGATCCCAAACTGGATTCGTGGGTGTTGGAAGAAGACTTGACAAAGACATTACAATTCTTGACTATTTTCACTGCATGAATTATAAAGAATAAACCCAACTATTGACGTTTTTCACTTGAAGACTGTAGAACTTGACTGCGTGCAATTTCGCAGTGAAATATGCCTTCCAGTCTACAAACACATCAAATGTTCCAGCAGTGCTGCCAAGTTCACTATTGATGGTTTGGTTTTTCCTTGACCATGATTGCAGCTCACAAAATAAATAATAATTTGTAGTGCAATTAAGGGAGAGAATTTAGGGTTTAATTGCAGTATAGCGAACCCTCGTAAAAGAACAAAGTATGCTCTTGCATAGCGGTTCGGCTCATGAATCTAACGAACTAAAAATTTTGCCTGGGAAACGCCCACAAAAGGCGGGGCTTGGGGTTAAAGTTCAAAGTTGGTATCAAAATATATCAATCAATACTCAATCGATTTACACGATATGGGTATCATGGGCATGAGGTAAAGGAATTTCATAAGCTATAATATAGTAACAATTTTAATATACCTTAGTAATGGGGTTTTTCGGGAAAAAATCCGTTTTAAAATATTTTTTATACAAAAAAGAATTTTTTGCATATAACTTCTTATTAGTACATATTACATGTCTAATCTTGCATACCAATACAAAGGTATGGAAAAGGCCTTTCGTTTGATATGCATATCGTGTAAAATGATTTAGTATTGATGGAATTATTTTGATACAAAGTGTGAATTTTGATCCCGAGCCACGTCTTTTGTGGGCGTTTCCCTGGCAAAATTGTTAGTTCATTAGATTCGTAAAAAGAAGCTCCCTCTAGGCCGATTTGCATTTTTGCACTGCACTTGTTCCGAATTTAGTCATATAAAAGTCGCCAAAAGTTGTAAATTTGTAATCTGCAAGCTTCCGGAAAAATTAACATTTGTTATGGAGGTTTAGCTTCAATTTTTGTGATTCGAATCATATACTACGTTTACGTTGAGCCCAAATGCGTGATTTGGGCAAAAATTCTCCAATGCAAAGCCAAATCACGCATTTCCCATCGCCATCCATCCCCATACAAATTGAAATCTACGATATGACTCATTTCAACAAAACGACGAAGCAAATGCGATAAAACATGACCAATTTTATCGAACACATCACAAACTGAAGGCGCTTTCAAAAGCTTTTACCTCTTTTTGACAGTTCAAAATAAAAACAAACGACAATTATCAAAATGTAAATATTGAAGGGAAATTTTCGTCTGCTTGAAATATGTAGAATATGTATGTAAGGTATGTAATATATTTGTATTCAAATATTGCAGTGTGTAGAACATAGAGGCAGCAAAAAAGCAACAAATTCTTTAGTCAGCTGCCGGAAAAGAGCTGATCTATGAGCTAGGGCAAGAGAACATGAGCATTGAGCATTTGACATTAGCTGCCAAACGAAATGCAAATGAGGCAATGTAAACACTTTGAAATGACTCATTTGAAATCACGCATTTGGGCTCAATGTAAACGTACCACGTATTGTGTGTTATTTCACCACGTGTTGGAACGGACGGGTTTGTTCATCTGGCAATACTGTGAATAAATTGTTTTTATGATCCACTGTAACCTCGCATTCTAAGAAGAAGACGAAATTAAGTTGATGCACTCAATTGTGTTTTGATGAGTATAATTTGTAGAAGTTTACAATTTCACACATTCGTGAAATGGCAACCGCAATAAAGAGACCACTTTCGGTTACCGAAACCATCGAGCAAGTTGCACTAAAGCCGCATAAGAAAATACGCATACAGACAACAGCAAAGAATGGCAGTGGTGGAAGAGCGCTTCAAGTTGTTCCGCTGCTCGACAGCGTTGCCGGCCAGGGGCAGAGCAGCACTAGTAAGGAGCTGTTAGAGGTGTTGGTGAAAATCGCCGACGAATTGATTCTCGACGATGTACAGGTCCTGGAACTGCACGAGGCCATCAACAGGTTGATTGAACTGTACCGACAGGAACGCGACGGCGACACTACGGTGCGGGTGAAAATACTCGGGCTGTTGGCTGATTTCGCAGAGGTCTGCGTACCGGAGATTGTAAATGCGCTAATTGACGGCATCATTGCGGTTTTGAAGCAGGAACGTTCGCAGAAGGTAATTGCGCAGGGATTGCACAGTCTCCACAAGATCGGCGCGGGAAACCTGAAGCAACTACCCTCAACACACGTGACCAAAATTGCACACTTTGCACAGCTGCAACTCACCTCTGAGTCACATCAAACACAGAAAAATGCGCTGCTGGTGCTATCCGCTTTTGTAGCGCTGAATGATGCACGGAAGGGTGTGATCGACACCATAGGCCACTACGCTGATTCGCAAGATTCGGGCGTGCGTGCGCAGGCGCTACATTCGATACTGTGCTTGGGTGAGCGAGGTGCGGTGCTGTCGCCAAACTTGTATCAGCGCGCTGTGGACGCCATGAAGGACGATTACGAGTGTGTACGCAAAGAGGCACTGCGACTGGTCTTCCAACTGGGTATTAAGCATCCGGATCATATGATCGTCAGTGGCAATGAAGATGAGGAAATGCGACTGATTGATGCTGCATTTAGCAAGGTGTGCGGTGCGCTGTGTGACCTATCCATTCAGATTCGCACACAGGTTAGTCTAATTAGATCAGCTGTAATGTGGGACAGCCTTAAATCTTGTCTATTTTTAGGCTGCGGAGCACTTGGGCCTAATGACGCAGGTCAGCTCAGAGTTTCTGCATCAGACGCTGGACAAGAAGCTGATGAGCAACTTGCGCCGCAAAAAAACTGCACACGAGCGAGGCGCCCAACTGGTGGCCAGCGGCGAGTGGTCGTCGGGCAAGCGTTGGGCTGACGACGCGCCGCAAGAACGTTTGGACACCGCTTCCATTTCGCTGATAGCGAGCGGAGCCTGTGGCGCATTGGTGCATGGGTTGGAAGATGAGTTTCTGGAAGTGCGCACCGCGGCCGTGGACTCGATGTGCAAGTTGGCTTTGAGCCATCCCGATTTCGCGGTGACGTCATTGGATTTTCTGGTTGATATGTTTAATGACGAAATCGAGGACGTACGCCTGAAAGCGATTTATAGCCTCACTGCGATTGCACGACACATTGTTCTGCGCGAGGATCAGCTGGAGATTATGCTGAGCTCCTTGGAAGACTATTCGGTGGATGTGCGTGAGGGGCTGCATCTGATGCTGGGTGCCTGCCGTGTTTCCACACAGGTAAGTTTTACTGAAATAAGTTTGGTAATGAGTCATTGTTGATTGTTTGATCTCCCTTAAGGCCTGCTTGCTGATGGTAGTCCAAAAGTTGCTAGACGTACTTTCCAAGTACCCGCAAGACAAGAATTCCACTTTCGCTTGCATGCGAAAGATCGGTCAAAAGCACCCCAATCTCTGCATGGCTGTTACGTCGCATCTGCTGCAGGATCACCCGTTTTTCGATAGCGCCGAACGCGACGTCGAAGATCCGGCGTATCTCTGCATTCTCATACTGCTTTTCAACGCGGCCGAGCACCTCGTTCCGCTGATTAGTCTGTTTCCCGATGTTACACTGAAGCACTATGCGTACTTGCGTGACGCCATGCCACATTTGGTACCTGAGCTGCCCGTAGAAGGAGCCTCGAGCACGAAACCCATAAATGCGCTAAACGGCGCCACCAGCTCGCGCGAGTACTTGGATACCATACTGCAGCACATACACGAAATCTTCACGATAGCACGCGACCGTGTCGCGCTACTCAAGACCGCGCAGTCCAATCTGCAGCGCCTGGGTGAGATCGATCCGGAAATGTTTGGGACCGCAAACTTCTTGGAAACCTTCTTAGCAGCACAAATTCAGATGGACCAGTTGCAGAGTTGCACCACCTCTCAGCGCAGTCGCGCGCCGCTTAAAGAGTCGCTGGCGCAGCTGATACGCAACTGCCTGAAGTTGCAGCACATCTTCTCCGGTCTCACTTACGGCGACATGTTGCTGGTGAAGCAGATCTGTCTCCGCGCCAGCGCCCTACACCTTGTGCTGATTGTACGCGACCGTTCGCAGAGTGCGCTCGGTCCCTGCCAAATGCTGCTGCAGATTGCCGCAGATATTGGTAACTTCATGGACGAAAAGGAGGAATTCCAGCCGGACCCGTTTACCACGTCATTGTTGACGCAGCTGGCCAGTATTTCAGATCCAAAGCCGGGACGCGTTTTCCGCGAGATATTGCCGCTGGTGCAGAACGCCTCTCCGGTGTGCATGCCGCCCGCGAACGTAAACATCCGCATGTGTGTGGCGCGCATAGTGGAGCCGTGCCCGCAAATGTCGCAGGACAACGTAATCAAGGTGACGGCTGGCCTGATAGCGGCACTGCCCTTCGTGGCCGAATTCGACAATCTCCAGGAGTCGCAAAAGCAGGATATGCGCATCAAAATCAAGTATCCCGACCAGCACGTGCACACGGTGGTGCCGAAGCTGTCCGACTTCAAGAAGATAATGACGGAGCAGGGCGAACATGAGACGAGCATGCGACTGCGCACCACCATACTGCTGTCGCACAGCGTCTGGACAGAGGCATCCCTAGTGGAGATCACACTGTGCTTCTCGGTGCGGCCGGGCACCGAGTTAGAACTGTGCAAGCCGGCGAAGATATTGTTCGCACCGAAGCCAGTGCGACGCGGCATATAATGGATGAATTTTGAAAATGTAAAATAAACATGTTGAAATTGGAATTAAGATTAGAATTAGATTAAAAATAAAAAGCTTATATAGCTAAAATTAAAGAATTTTGTTTTCATATTACCCTAGAAGATTCTGGTAGTGTTTAAAGCGCACAATCTGTGAATATTCAAAATAATTTTTAAGTTACAATTAAATGTATTTTAAATGTATTTAAATGTTTACATTAATAGTTGAATATTTACAAGGCTTTTAATATGCTTGCGCGAAGCAGCGCTGCGCCCAGAAATATGTTGCTTGCTTGAATAATGTTATGTACTGTCACTGACAGCATTGCCATTGATAGAGTTTGCAGCTGAGCGCAGTATTGCGGTGTCTGTTCTCTGGGACGTAAACGCTCTTGGGCGAAATGAATAGATATGTGTGAATGGTTTGATATATGTACTCTGCCAAGACCCAGACATGTGCCCCTTTAGCTCAGTGGTAGAGCACTGGTCTCGTAAACCAGGGGTCGTGAGTTCAAACCTCACAGGGGGCAACTCTAAGTAGACGCGATTATTTTACTTCTTTTTTTGCTAACATTAAATTATTTAAATAAACTAATAGCGGCCGCTTATAATCACATCACAAACAATTTTTGTGCTAATTACGTAGACTCACCGATAATATAATTTTTGACTTACGACTCGTACAAGCAACTAGTGTTACTCTTGTTCAAATAGTGGTTAAAGGCCAATATTATACGTTTCGTTTTGAAATGACAGCTTTAGTTACTTTGATTGTGCCATTTTTTTAGATTGTTAGATACTTTTTTATTTCCTTCATAATGCTGTGGATATTTAAAGATTTTGTTTCTATGTTCATGTAGCAGAAAGATTTGTTATTTTCCGGCGTCCGAATTGAAAAAAAGTATATGTTAAGCTGACGGCATATTCCACCCCGTCATTTGGTGGAGAAAACATACAAATGAAAGACACTGCAAATGTTTTGCGGTTTCGCCCCTGCACAGAGTTGCAAAGTTCTACTCAATAAGGACTACACATTTTTTTACACATTATTATCATACAAACATGGAAATGCGCACTGAGTTCTTTTTAGAATATTTCAGCGAGAAATTGAATGTTTTCAAATAATTTGCGTCATTAACTGAAACTACTAATTACTACTTGTTTGTATATAATAATAACAATAAAAATGAAATAAAAAAGCCAAAACAGTTGGCACTGCGTATTTTGTTTACTACTTTACACATATCTCAAATCCAACAACGATTAATTTCTGGATAATTACACACACATAAAACATAAAAAGTTTATGCTGTCAAATTTCTGAATTCATGGCATAAATGCAGTATAGCGAACCCTCGTGAAAAAAATAAATGAGTATGCTTTTATATAGAGGGTTCGCTCCTGAATCTAACAAACTAAAAATTTTGCCAGGGAAACGCCCACAAAAGGCGTGGCTCGGGGTCAAAGTTCAAAGTTTTTATCAAAAAAATCAATTAATCTCCAACTGATTTACACGATATGGGTATCAAACAAAAGGTCTTTTCCATACCTTTCTACTTCTACTAATGTACAACATTAGATACAAAAAATGCACTATTAAAAAGTTTTAAGCAAACAACAATTTTATCAAAATTAAAAAAAAAAATGATTTTTTCGTCGAAAAAATCCATAATAAGGGTGCAATAAGTTTGTTACCATGTTGTAGCCTGTGAAATTCCCTTTACAATGAAATATAAAAATGTATACTTTTGTTGTTTTTCAATATATATTTTTAATTTTAAATCCGTTTTTAAAAAATTTTTATAAACATTTTTTTTCGCTTAAAACTTTTTATTAGTGCATTTTGCGTATATAATGTTGTACATTAATAGAAAGGTATGAAAAAGACCTTTCGTTTGATATCCATATCGTGTAAATCAGTTGGAGATTAATTGAGTTTTTTTTTATAAAAACTTTGAACTTGACCCCGAGCCACGCCTTTTGTGGGTGTTTCCCCGGCAAAATGTTTATACTACGTTTACATTGAACCCAAAAGCGTAGTTTCGAATGAGTCATTTCAAAGTGTTTACATTGCCTCATTTGCATTGCATTTCATTTTGTTTGTCAGCTAATGTCAAATGCTCAATGCTCGTGTCCTCTTGCCGCAGCTCATAGATCAGCTCTTTTCCGGCTTCTGAGTAAATCATTTGTTTCTTTTTTGCTGCCTCTATGTTCTACACACTGCGATATTTGAATACTTGTATATTACACACCTTGCATGCTAAGAATATTCTACATATTTAAAGCAGACGAAAATTTCAATTCAAATTTACCATTTTGATAATTTTCGTTTGTTTTGATTTTGAACTGTCAAAAAGAACAAAAGCTTTTGGAGCTTTTGAAAGCGCTTTCATTTTGTGATGCGTTCGATAAAATTGGTCATGTTTTATCGCATTTGCTTCGTCGTTTTGTTGAAATGAGTCATTTCGTAGATTTGAATTTGTATGGGGAAATGCGTGATTTGGCCTCGCATTTGAGAATATTTGCCCAAATCACGCATTTGGGCTCAATGTAAACGTAGTATTAGTTTGTTAGATTCACAAAAATACGCTCTATATGGTCCAATTTTCAGTTTTTTTTTCACGAGGGTTCGCTATACTGCATTTGTTCCGAATTCATTCACTCACATAGCTTTCAAATTATGTCACGAATGCAATGCAATTTGCAAGCATTGCATTTAAAACTTTACCGATGAAACTTTATACCTGCATTTGTCAAATCGCAAAATAGATCTTATTTACAAAAGAAACTATAACTTCTGGCATCGAGGCTCTCGGCTGGGTAAAATATAATTTAGATTCCAAGGCTTTCTTAACAATTCTATGGAATTAGTTCTTTACATTATTTCCATGCCAGTCGTGTTATGTGAGATCTGAAGCCCATGCACAAAACCGTTCAAATGCGGTGCAACTCTGTTTCCCCTTCTCTCACATTCTTCTTTGACACAACACATTCCTCGTTTGCTGGTGCTCAGCATTTGACAGACTCAGTCGAAGTTTGTGCCAGAGTCTATACTAGTCTTGAAACTCCTGTAAAATGAATTGGCAGCACTCATATCGAGCTGTCACATCAAGCCCAATCGCTGTCACATCAGGACCGGGCAGGCAACATGCTTCCCACCACGAAAGATACTGCGCAGATAACGTTGTCTGAGAAAGCGTTTGTCGTATGTTCTCGAAAAGTCAATACAACTTACGATTTTGTTTTTCGGAGCGACATTTCTCCCGCCAAATTTCGTGGTGAAAGTAATTTTCAACGTTCTTTCGTTATTATTTCGCTTGTTTGATTGCGAAACCATACAAAAGACAAAAAATTAAATAAATATTTCAACTGCAGTGCTTTTTTAGTGCAAGTTTTCAGTGCAGTTATAAAAGTTGTAGTTGAAACTGACCCAAATTCAGACGTCGCGAAAATGTTTCGATAAAAAAGCTCAGGGTAGATTATGTATATATGTTGTATATAAAAATGTAAATTTAATGCATGTTAGGTTAAGATTTTTAACTTATAAATTTATTATTTGTTATAAAAATATATATATATACATATATATATATTATATATACTATGTGTGCATATATTATATGCTTTATTAATATGCATGTATTGTGGTTATGGCGTATATTTGGCCTTTTTTGATCAACTGAATTCTTCACTTATAATTTTTACTTTTGCACATGTGTGTTTTTATTTTGCATTATATTGTTGTTATGCATTGAATTGATATTTATTTATTTATTTGAATTTTATTTAATTTAAAATTGTAATGGGTGATATATGCCTCCAGGGGAACCGAGCACCCAAAAAAAAATTCGGTAACGCGCCTTCTTTGCATACCTCTATGGTGGTGCGGAAAATGCAAAATTTTAAATGTATATTATAAATATATGTTTTTAATATTAAAAAAGGTAATTAATGTATTGACACTTAACATAAAGCATAAGATGTATTTGTTATTTTGTAGTAAATAACGATATTTACTATTGCGGCACTGCGCATAATTATTTTTAATTTACCCCGAGCAACGAGCAGGTTGACGACGAATAAACAAATAAGCAGATATTTACTCACCATGGCTTTTGCTTATTGGCAGCACAAAATATGTATGAGAAAGACCGTCGGAAGAATGCCAAAATGCAGCAATATCAAAGGCAACGAACAAACTTTAATGATGCAAACCTTCTTGTATTTTCCTGTAGGTGTGCAAAATAACATGTAATATTCTTCCGAATAGATTTCAGCATGAAAGTTAAATCTGTGGTCCAACTTCCAATCGCGGAAATTTTCACAACAAAGAAACAGCTGGTATAGGTTCACCACGATTTTTTCTTATTGGCCGCACAACAATTACATAGAAAGTGACGGCAGAATAATGCCAGAAAAGTATCAACAAAAGCAACTGCAAATATGATTTTATGATGGCAAACCATTTAAATATTCAGTTAGAATCAAAAACGCACATAAATCCTTGTTCCGGGGTAGTTTTTCATATAAAATAATATTGTTTGTCAAAGGCGGTGACGCCGGCAAATTCGCGAACAATTAACAGCTGATTGCTTTCCACCTCGCATTTCAGCAGGATCATCAAAAGGAAATTTATATGAAAATTTGCTCGTATGTAATGCAATACTGTAGCTACATAAACAAAAATGAACAATATTTGTTGATTGCAAATTGCTAAGAACTTGCTGTGGAACTTTCTCAATAGTAAAAACTTTCTTCCGGGTCATATGTAAATGAAAAACCAATGTTCATTATTTTGCATTTTCATAAGTCCGCGAGCTGCCACGTTTGATAGATAAATTTTTGGCGCGGAAATGTATCTACTAAAACAGCTGTGTACTTATTCACCACTTTTTTACAGAGAGAGCAAAATTAAATTTGTATGAAAAATTACCAACGAATTTTGCAAAACTACCAGAAAACAACTAAAATGCAAGAGGTCGCATTGCATGCGAATGAAATAGTTAACAATTTGAAATTGATTGATGAGCAGAAAATCTTATTTACTAGTCCTTTTTAGTGGAAATCAGTTGTACGACAAATTCATTTCAGCGGGCAAATAGCGAACAGCTGCTTTGGCTGCTCTCTCACTTTTATTATCTAAATACGCAAAGATAACCATATGTTCAAAATTTTTTGACAGATTGGCCGATTGAGCGAAGTTTCAAGACTAGTATAGACTCTGTTTGTGCGTTTGTTTTAATTGGTGAATTCGTCTGTAAAGCCTTCAAAACTAAACTGAACACATTCTTTTTTTGGAAAATGTTTGCATAAAAAAATGTCAGCAAAGCCGAAAGAAGTGTGCAAAAAATTGTGGTGAAAATCACAGACACAAAACATCTGATTCCGCTCTCGAAGCGTACAAGAGAAGTGCGCAGATAGAAACAGCAACAACAACAGTAGCAATAAAAAAAGCAAAAGTGGAAGTGAACAAAGAATTCACTCAGGGGGAATAATACAATAGAATAGTGTTGCCGGATGTGTGTCTGTATTTTGGCACATAATACGGAATTGCGACGGTAAGCGGTCAAGATATTTGTGGAATCATGTTTGAATGTATATTTGGAGCGTTTTATGAACATTTAGATTCATTTAAATTTCCGTCACAAAGCGAGCCTTTTCAATTCTGCTTGCTACTGCAAATTGGAACAGTTGACTGGAATCGTTTGAGAGCTAATATTGCAAATGTGTTTTCAGCGTGCGAAAATCTGGCAGCCTTGGTGGCCACCCTGTGGTACTGCAGCAGTTGTGTGTACGATTTGTGTGTGTGAAGTAAGCAATCCAAAGTAATCAGCAGACGAAAGCAAAACTCATCATATTCTATTCAATTTGCAGAGGCTACAAAGCGAAAAGTAGCAGAGAATAAGCGTGCGAGTAGAATTTTGGAAAATTGTGTAATTTCATAAAGGGCGTTCGATTTGATATTTGCTACGGTAGAGCTGCAGCACTAACACCAGGCCCAGCCCCACAGCCAGGCGCAGCGCCTCACCGCAGTTAGCGCTGCTTGTACTCCTAGCACCTCCAGCCAAAGCAGCTCTGCACCATAAAGCGTGGGGCCAGTACAATAGACGGAAGACGTCAGGCAGCAGTGAGTAACAGAAAAATGCAACAAGATTGCAGCGAGGAAAGCTGGCTGGAAGAGCAGTACCATCGTGAGATCAACGCCCAACACGACGAGCACGAGCGCGACTATGCACGGCATCGGGATAGCTCCTTAAGCAATGTTTGGGGTGCATTTCAGGACTCTGCCACGGCAGTGGCGCATCTCTACAGAGGTGGGTGGCCCACAGAACTTAATATATTATACTATATGTGGCTATAGGCTTGAGGCGTGTAGCAGGGGCAAAGTTGGTGGACAACTGTTTGTGCGTGCATACGCGCACACGTGTATGTGCCTGCATTGGGCGGGTGTGTGAGTGCACCAGCGGCATAAAGTCGGGCGTGTTTGTGGGGAGCCGGTGGCCGTTGTCTGGCCAAGTTTTCGTGTAGTGCAGCACCCATTTATGTAGGATTGCAGCCGATTAAGAGGAAAGTGGAGTGAAATGGAACGGAGTTATTTTTATATGTATGTATTTTAAGGTTTTGCTATTTTAATTTCGTTCCACTGCAGCCAGCTGCCATTAGCTCTGCCTCCTTGCCCTGTGCTGGGGCGAGACTAATTAGAATTTGCTGCAATGGTTGTGCTGCTCGGTGTATTTCTGTTGGTACGCAGTGGAATTGTACGCTAATGCGAAGTGAAATGAAAATGGAAATAAGCATTACCTACACTCGGCAACTCAAATAATTGTCAAAGCCGCAGCAATGACGCAAGTGTGCCTCAGCTGGTTGTCTCTGTGTTCGTCCGTCCGTCGGTGTGTATGTTTATTTGTTTGGGCGATGACAAGCCACCCGGTTGATTACTGGCAGTTGTTTTGCAAAAGGAGACGGCTGAAAGGAGCGCGGGTGCATGCGCTGCAGGCCGGCGTTCGTTATTTGGCTGTTAGCTCGTGTACTGAATATCAATTGATTCATTCAACATTGGTATTTGCAATAACTTGCGCATTTATGCTGCCTTTTGACAATTTGCAAAATATGGGCGGGGGAGGGTGTGCATGGGGTTGTTGGGTTTTTATAATTATAGCTACTTAACACGAGCACTAAAAACCGGACTATAACGACATAACAGAGATGTTGTCATGCATTGGCGAATTATTTTATAATTTGTTGTAATAATTTTTTTTTACGGTTCTTAACTTGTTTTGCCTCACATATTGATTGTTGAGTCTTTTCTAACCATGTCTGTATTTTGTCATGTTTATGTCGATTTTCCGGCAAAGTCCATTTTTTGCACAATTTTGTATTTTAATGTCTAGTTCTAGCTTATCATTTTTATATTTCCTTGTCGTAAATATTTATGAACAGATGGCTGTGGGGGATCGATGTTAACATTTGGTATGCAGCGTAGCTCGTTCGCGATTGGATGACTGACATAATATCTTCATCATTTTAGACAATTCCATTATACATGGTCCACGATTAGGCCGTTAAAGAAGTGTAAAGAAGTAACCTTAAACTGTAATATGGTAACGCTTTAGAACTACTTGTACCTAATTATTCCTGTGCAAGGTCAGACCAAAGCACGTTGTGGGCGTTAGATGAGGGACCGTAAAATCGCATCTCTTTCACCAACGCCGCGTACTCGATTAGTATTTACGTGCATTAGTGTCGTGTGTATGTGCATATAGCGAAGCATATCGGTAAGATAGTCAATTCAGTTTCAGGTAGCATTTTCTCTTTCACTGCGCTATAGCACTGCACGAGCGAAGCTGCTGGTCGATATTGTGTTGAATGTTGCACTCTGCTCTGCATAGTTCTTTGCGTTGCTGTTTTATTGTGAGTTTCTTATTGTATACTGCTTCCTTTTCTGACAGTTTGTGTGTTATCACATTCGGTCAGCACTTTCCGTAAATGCTGTGCTCGTGCACGAAAACTTTTATAGCGTTGAAATGGAACTCCATACTTTGCGTTTATTCTCAAACATTCAGCGGCAGCAATAGCAGAAAATACATACATACATATATATATTTAGAGAGGCACTTGCGCCCGCAGTTCGCGCTATGTATGCACTCAATGTGGTGGATGCGTAGAGCAAAAACAGCTGTTTGAAGGGTCGTCGTACGTTGTCATCAGCCGGAGCGCGCATGGGGTTGCACACAACTACTGTCGTTGGAAAACGTACTTGCGCAGCGTATGCTGTGTGTGAATCATGTGGGATAGTTTTGGAGCTTAGGTAGAAATTATCAAATGACATCGCAATGTTTGTGGCCTTCTGACCAACATGTTGTTCTGTAGGGACATTTGACAGTTAAGAAAATTTTGATTGAAAAGTTGTTGCTTGGAGCCATAGTGCTTGAAATGAATGAAGGATAGTCATACGTTGACTTTTTTGTAATATTCCCAGAAAAAACTTTGATTACATGTAATGTCTAAAGTAATCGAGAAACTCAAGTCCATCTTCTTACCTTCTAGATCACATAAGGAACATAGGCATGCCACTGCAAGTAACCGCTTACATGTAAAAGTCTTGGGAAAAATTATAGAAGTTTTTCTGAAAGAGTGTGTTATATAGAATCACTTCTAGGAATTAAATTAAATAATGTGTTATGCCTAATCCCTGCAGTAATTGTAGAAAAATAAAATCACCTTTTTTCATTTATTTTTTTATTATGTTAATGCGGAAAAATTAACAAATATTCATTACATTCATGCTTCCATCTCATGCATCATTGTTAGAGAGAGCGTTTCGTTGTCTCCTTTATCTGCTTCTCAAAAGAATACAAAGTAAAATTTTAGAAGTCGAATAATTATATTTCTATAATGCAAAAAGTTATGGTAACTGAAAAAATTACCTATAACGATTATACAAAAAACTCTGTTGCGTATACATAGGATTTAAAGTTATAAATATAACTAAATAATACATTTAATGTATAACAGAACATAAAGTTAAACTATTTTATTTATCATAATTTCTATTTGTAGTTAATATT
The DNA here is from genome assembly GCA_964056695.1 of Melieria picta. Taxonomy (NCBI): domain Eukaryota; kingdom Metazoa; phylum Arthropoda; class Insecta; order Diptera; family Ulidiidae; genus Melieria; species Melieria picta. Next base: position 35,853,225 of record OZ057398.1, on the reverse strand, counting down.
TTCACGTTTATACTTTGATAGAACGTTCATCAAACACTTATCCGGATACGGGTGCATTATGGCTTCCATTTCAAACAGCTGCAGGAACAGTAACTACGCTTTATAAAGGTCAGTTCACACTATTCTCTTTGCATTTTTGCTAATACTACTTGCACAAAATTTTCGACATATTCCTAATCTGCTGAAATGCAATTACAGAATCATGCGACGGCCTTAAACGCACCAGCGAAGCAGCCGTTCACTGCGGCTATCAAAGGCGTACACGTGAGTTGGCCGACTGGGCGCGCAGTAAAAAGCGTCGCATGATACGTCGTGAGGATTTGTTGGCATATTTAGCCGGCAAGCCGCCGCCACCATTGTCCGCAACACACGCAAATCGTCGGTGAGTCGCCGCTGAAGTGGCGATATCCTCTGAGCCCTTTAGTACAGTCCCAAAGCTGTCCAAGATTGGCATCTAAGAATTGGTAGCTAGTTAAAAATTGCGTTTCTGTTGCACTTTTGCAGGTCACCAAAGCCAGAACATTCTCATGCACATTCGAATGCCAGTGCTGTGTTCTCTACAAACGCTTCGCACCAAACACCGCCGCACACATACTCACACCAGGCAACTGCCACAAATGAGCCCATCACAAATGACTTGCACACATTTAAGGAGGCGCTCGTCTTGAGACCACGGTGAGCACACATTCCCAATTTGCAGTGTTGCATTAGTTCAATTTACTTTTCATTTGTTAATTTTTTGCATGTGTTCGCGCAGTGGGCCCGAATTATTTGCATTTGTTGCCAATGAAATCGCACGACATTGTAAACGTCCAGCCAGTCCTATAGATGATAAAATGGATATCTGCCATTATAGCAGTAAACGACAGCGTTTCATGTAGATATACTAAAATATTCAAAGAGTTATTAAAAGCAGCATATGGAGTTCATAGACAAAACACACACAGTTTGAGCAGAAAATAAAGCAGAAGTATGAAAAGAAAGTCACACTCCAGGCAAGTTTAATGAAATTATAAAGAAAACAGAACTACATAACACAAGGACAAAACAATCTAAAAATTATGCCCACAACAAAAACGATTCAACTCAATTGAAATTTTCAAAAGTCAGGAAAAACAAAACAAGAAGCAAAAGCCCTACATTAAATGATATGTCACTGAACTTTGTACTAAATTTTTGTTATCGTTGAATTGAGCGTTTAATTTTTCACTTAAAAAAATATCAAGATAAACAAAGAAAGGTTATCCATGTGTGTGTGGGATATCCAATAAAGCAATGTCCTTTGGAAAAAATGTGCTATAAATTTAACAAACAGCCTGCATAGAGAGCATTCATCAGTTTATTTTGTATTTTGAAGCTTTTTAAGGTAGTGGTACGATTACGATTATATTTTGTCAACTAAAATTTTGTTATGAACTATGCCTCTTATGTAAATATGAAAACATATAATATGAGAAACATAAACGGCTAGAATGGCTCCTTATTCTGCTGCAGCAACATTATTAATTATATTTACTAATTATCGTAACTATCGTTATTAACGTTATTGTGTTTATAAGGCAACAATTCATACAAACAACAATTATTGTATTGTATTGTATTTTTTAGAAAGCAAAATTATTTTTGAATAATTAATCGTAAAGAGCCAGAAAACGTGATTAGTTGTAAAGCATTAAGAGCATCGTGTTTGTGATTGCTTTCAAAAATTGAAAAGAAATTCACAGTTTCCCGCTGTTGGCCAACTGTTCGTCATTTGACTTTTCGTTTTTGAAAGTGCACAGCAGACTAAATGAGATTGTGTATGCGTACTTCTACGATGTCGCGACTAAGAATGCAACATGCATACACGCAATTTGAGAATTGATATCAGTTGATATCACTTTTCAAATTCACATCCTATTACAGAGCGTTGTAAGCGTATAAGCCAACTTAAATGCAGAAGATTTGAATAAAATGTTGAAAAACAAAATTATACTTTAAGTAACAGCACAGATTATTATTTATTTTTTATAAGCATTCAAGTGTACGTATAGAGAGGGGAAACGCAGATAAGTGGGGCGCATTGAACACCGTTAACTGCTTTGCTTATGCAAGTCGTTTACGTACGTATGTTGAATAAAAACGGCAATAAAATGTTATTTCAACTTTCTTTGGAAACAGGTATTATTCCGAATATTTCTAGAAAATCCATTCTTCAAAATCATGCAATCAAAATTTGTAACAGCAAAATTAGTAAGATTCGAAGTATCTCAATCAATAAGCGAAAAAAGAAACCATTTGGACATAACAAGCCAAAATAGGCGTTTCCGTATGAAAATCAACAATAAAACCGGCAAAGTTTGTGAATGCAAGCAGTCGATTTATTTTATTTCAATGGTTAAATTACTTCACTGTTGAGAAGATTTAGTTGTGGTTGTGGTGGATAGTATGAGCGGTAGCGTGCAGAGCGGTTGGTGATAGCGCGGATTGTCTGAGTAGATGGCAACCGTTTTGGTCTTCAAATCGAAGACACCAACAGCGATTGTCTTGACCGGCTGATCCATTGTGCCGTCCTCCTGGAAGACAGCGCCACTGCTATTTCCCAACAGCTTGAGCACATCCGCTGTGCTGCACGGCGCGCAGAATGTCTCCAAACGTCGGTCGCTGTAATCGCGAAAAACATTGTCGGTCTGTTCAACGTCCAATCGCTCATATCTGCATAGGTTAATTGAAAATAGTAATTCAAATTTAATGAGAAGACTGATGAATGAACTATGCATAAATTCGTACTTGTTAACGTGAAAATTATGCGTTCCACGTGGAATTTTCTTGATATCCAAGCGCGATCGGGCCACATCTTCCCAGGCAGGTGCCATTTCTATGTTGTAGCAAATGTCGTTACTATCAAAAACATTGGTTAGAGCAAATTTGTGGCTTCAGTTAGGCGTGCAAGTTACTCTAGAAATGCCAGATTAATTGAGCAGCCATCAGCAGCGCCTACCCCTTCATCCGCGAGCACCTTCAACGCCTGGTCGTAATTGTGGGCACTTAGTAGCGCGCGTGTTATAAAATGCCGCGCTGTGGAAATTCGATTAAATATTTATCTTTCCAGATTACATTTTTTCCATCCACTTTACGTGTTTTGCCGCTGCGCAGCAATTTGGCTGAAAGTGTGTTGATGGAAAAGACCAGTCCGTGATGGTTGTAGCTCATTGTGTAGCCGGGCAGATGGCCCGCATAGCAGAGCGACATGAAGCGTTCCTCCTTGACATTGTACTTTCCCTGCGGTGTGTCGCTGATGATGTGCGCCACCACGAAATAGTAGTGATTCAGAGTCTCGGTGAGTGCATCTTCATTGTGCGCCAAAATGCGCTGTGAAAGCGGTTTAAGTGGCTTACGTGATAATGCAAAACTGATATTAGTTTTTGCATACCGTATCCTCGTGGTTTATTACAATGGTGGAGCACCCTATGGGCTCTTTTCTATCCGGGTGCTTCAGACTTTGCGGCAGTATGTCGTCCAAGTGTAGAAGAAAGAGCTGCAAGTGGTGTTAGAGACATTTAATGCTGGCTAATATTATCAGAAAGCCATAAACCTTGTGAAACTCGACATTTGCACCATCGGCTATGCCCTCCAATTCACGTACGTATTGAGGAAACGATTTTCTCACACTTGCCAGAGTCTCATTGTAAACGTGTTCTGTAAATAGTCCGAGCCGATTGTCAGTCGAAAATGGCGAACTGAAATTTAACGACCAAAATTACTTCCATCGGTGGTTGCGTACAGTGGCATATAAGTCTCATTGAGTGGTCCAGACAGTTGCAGAAAACTTTTAATGATTGAAGCAAATGTTCGGCCCTGCAAGTAAATCAATTAATACATACATGCAACACACACACACAGACACGAACATGTTGGAAGTGCGCGATTACAACTCAGCCATACATAAAATACTTAGGGTCTTGTTGGACAGTCGATAGAATTTCAAGGAGCACTTTAAATGTTCGGACGAAAAAACGAGCAAAGCAGTAGCCTCGCTAACATGACTAATGCCGAACGTAGGGGCAAATGAGGAGATTGCTATCAACCGGCAGCACATCTATTATGCAGTACGCGGCACCGATCTGGACACCAGCATCCGATACACCTTCATATCTGAAGGGTGTAGCAAGAGCACACCGGTTGACATGACTCAGGGTCTACAGTGTCTTCCGGACGTTGTCGGATGATGCTGCCAACGTAATCGCCGGTGCCTGTCGATAAGGCAGAACTTCGAGATGCGGAAAACAAAGAGAGGCAGGAGACCACTACCACAAGGCAAATAAGCCAGAGAGTGGCAAGAACGATGGGACTCCTCCGCGAAAGAACGTTGGACGTACACGCTCATCCCAGACAACGAGACTTGGCTGAAAAGAAACTAGATCCTCACAGGCTATGGATGCTTTAAGGTCTACCTGCACCGATTCGGGTATCATGAAGACCCTTAGGTTAGGTTATGGTGGCTGCCTCTATAAGAGACACACTCGGAGGCCCGAAAGGCCCATTGTAATACCACATATTTCACCCGTTTTTGAAATGTGTATGCAACACTGTTTGAAGACCCTTACTGTGACATATTTATTATAACGCAAACGATTATAGTTTTTCACAGCTACTGATACCAACAACAGCGAAGCCGTTGAAGCCGGTGAAGCCAACAGACACTAGTCCACAAGATGTTGGAAACGGAAACGAACTGAACAGCAGTCGACTATTTCGCATCGGAAGTGATGACGTTACAACGGCGATACGAATGGGAGCGACGCACGGAGGCGCAACTACCGGACTGAGGTCAATTTGAGACCAAACCTGCCCCGCGTTGTAATGCCGAGAGGTGGTCCCGCGGGGATAAAGATCGACGATGGGGGATTGGTTTTTAGCCGGCAAGAATCCGACATGCTGGGCTGGAGCTCAGTATCTTCCGAATATTATCCACCTCCGACAGAAAAAATAAATATTGGAATTGCTCTGTAGATCAGCGCAATTTTCAAACGTTTGAAACGAACGATTGCTCACCATATCGAAACCAACTTCGTAATGTGTGCCTCTGGTGTACAAGATGGGAATGGCTTGTCGCCGCGCAGTATTTGTTGCTGTCATATTGAATTTTGTCGATGCACTTTTAAAATGTGCAATATTTAATCACTTCTATAGTAAACAACGCAAGCAGACAATTTGTGGTAAATTTGGTTGGAAAAAATAATTTGTCGACGTTTTTATATTTCACATTGTAAATGAAAGCTCTCTGATCGCTGATGATCGCAATTGTAACAACTAGTTCATCAAACAATCAAACAAACAGACAACCGAACCAACGAACGAACGAACGAATAATTGAGCAAACAAGTGCGCACAATGTTAAACCGAAGAGGAATGCGCGTTGAGTGATGATTTAAGAATTGCGGTGAATAGAAATGTTTTGGCGTTAGTACTCGAGGCATCGAGTGCACTTTCGACACTACGGCTGCTCGACACTTCTAAAAGCGACGAGACTGCGTTGCAGTGATGTTTGCATTTGGTGTTTGCTTATGTATTATCTCGATTCTCAATAAAAAGGGTTTAAATGCATTTAAGTTCGTGTGCAGGAGAGCAATTTGGAAATTTGTATATGCATTTCTATAAACCTATACAATGAAATTACACAAATACGTGCAAATTGTGATGATAACCTTTCAAAAGTAATTGAGAAACTGAAACTGTGACCCAAAAATTAATATAACATATCAGGATCGAAATGAGCACAAGTTAAACAAGGTGCGTTCCAAAGTAAAGAGGGCTTGGAAATAGAGCATTTTCTGGTGGTGCCACCTACATGTAGCTTAGTGCATTAGATTGGTACACACATTCCCGATTTGTAGTCAAAATTTTATGACACTTGGCTTACTGTAAGCGGAGTTATTGCCTTTGAAGTGACACAAACCTACGTGTTATCCACATGAAAATGAGCATTGAACAAAGAGCCAATGTAAAGTTCCGTTTTAAATTGGTAAAACTTTTAACGACACATTTCAATTAAGTTAATCATGCCGATTATTTATGCCATGGCAGAGTTCATACGTAGTAGACATGAGTTAAAAACGATCATGAGGACATAAATTATGACCAACATGTTGTTGGTCATAATTTGTGATCACCGTTGATTCCATCAAAACTGTGCGTAAATTCATCAAAGATCAGCCAAAGTCTTTATTGAAATTCATGGAAATGGAGCTGAGCATCTCCAAATCATCAATGTATCGCATTTTAACCGAAGATTTGGGCTACCGAAGGGTGTGTTCACGGTTTGCGTCGCACAAGTTGACTGACCACCAAAAATTGCTCAAAAATCAACATACTATCGAAATATTCGGGTTATTACAATGCTTAAAGGTTATGAGATAAACAAAAAATATACGCTGGAAGTGTATTAATATGATATTAAAACCATATGTTTCAAATATCATAAAAATATCTGCAAAACAATAACGCTGGTTCTGAAAAGGTTAAAGACAATCTTATGTGCCAATACTTGAAATACTTTTGCCATTTGTGAAAAAATAAAAACATCGTATACCTAATAAACTCCAAATAGTTAATATTGAATTATGAGTAATAACTTGTTTAGTTTTTGCAATTAAAAAATGCAAAACATTAAAAAATTTAATTGAAATCACATATGTAAATACTTTTGAAGCCTCTGAGGTCGTCTACTAATTTTAATTTTAATTTTATTATTATAATCGCAAATCTTTACATTTAAAGTGCAATTGAACTTTCGAAGGAATTCAAATCGTGTTTAAGGGGGCCGATACATGTAAATAGTGTATTTTTTGAGAATTTTTTTGGGGGATAAGGAATTTGGCAATTGATTTTTTTTGTTTTTTAATCTTTTATTAACTAATTAAAGGTTCTTTTTCCATTTTTTTTTTGACCCGAGAATCCAAGATGGCGGCGGCGCGTGGGATCAAAAAACCCCCTCCAATCTGATGCGCTGCGCGATTGCGCTGCTCGTATGGGGCTGAAATGAAAAATGAAAGGAAATCAATTAAAAAACAGTTGTGGCTTCGATGTGAACCTGGTTTAGTAAAGAAATTGGGATTTTTTTGGAAACGGCAGAAAATTGAATTTTTGGGGCAGCTGTTTTGATGAATTTGCAAGCACCAACATGAGATTTTTGCAGATTTGTAAAAACAAGTAGGTTCACATCGAAGGGATGAGTCTTCCGAAGGTGTGGTTAAAATTTCATCGCGATCGGTTGAGCGGTTCTCATGCAATCGCGCAGCGCATCAGATTGGAGGGGGTTTTTTTATCCCACGCGCCGCCGCCATCTTGGATTCTCGGGTCAAAAAAAAAATGGAAAAAGAACCTTTAATTAGTTAATAAAAGATTAAAAAACAAAAAAAATCAATTGCCAAATTCCTTATCCCCCAAAAAAATTCTCAAAAAATACACTATTTACATGTATCGGCCCCCTTAAGTACTGCAGCAAACCGGAGCGAATGGCATTTTATTGTTTTAATATAAGTGGAAGTGTACAATGCGGCTCGTTCCAGCGAGGGTTGTCCGAGTACAGCGCAAAAGTTTTGGCTTTCAAATCGAAAACGCCCACGGCGATTGTTTTGACCAACTGTTCCATGCAGCCGTTATCGCGGAAGACACAGTGCTCGCCACCGCTACAGTCGCCCAACATTTCCAGGACATTCGCTGCGCTGGTGGGCGGTTTGTACTCGCAAAAAGTCTTCATGCGTGCAACGCTGGAATCGAACATTATCTGATTGGCCTCCTCAATGTCTATGCGCTCGTATCTGGGAAATGGAAGACGAAAGCACAACATTGTTAGAACAAGCATCAGTCGGCGACACGCATTAACGCACTTGTTGGCATGGTAACTGAACTCGCCCACCGGCACTTCCTTGATATCCAAACGCGACTTGGCTTCGTCTCCGAGCGCGGGCGCCATCTCAATGTTGTAGCACATGTTTGTTTTATCGCTGCAAAGAAATTGGTATTTTTTTGATGATCAATGCAATCAGTGAAATGTGTTTAACGCACCTCAGGAATGTCATGTTGATGGAGCAGCCATCGCCAGCGCCGACACCTTCATCCGTGAGCACTTTCAATGCCTTCTCGTAGTTGTCGGCGCTCAGTAAAGCTCGAGTAATGAAGTGGCGCGCTGTGATTGTCGGCAATGTTAAAAAAGAGTTAATCACAATGTTTGGTACTGTTCATAAATTATGAGTGCTTACGTGTTTTGCCGCTGCGCAGCACTTCGGCTGAAAGTGTGTTGATGGAGAAGACCAGTCCGTGATGGTTGTAGCTCATTGTGTAGCCGGGCAGATGGCCCGCATAGCAGAGCGACATGAAGCGTTCCTCCTTGACGTTGTACTTTCCCTGCGGTGTGTCGCTGATGATGTGCGCCACCACGAAATAGTAGTGATTCAGAGTCTCGGTGAGTGCATCTTCCGTGTGCGCCAGAATACGCTGTGGGTGATAACAACGCTACACATGATTCATATTCAAGTTATGAAAGAAATTTGTTCGAACATACACTGTCCTTATTGTTCATGATGATGGTGGAACAGCCCACGGGTTGATTACCATTTACCACATTCTGATGTTTCAAACTCTGCGGCATTATGTCGTCCATATGCAATAGGAAGAGCTATAAGTAAAGCAATAAATTAATGCCAGTAGTGTTGAAGATCAAATTGTATTGTATATGCAGGTTTGTTTTAGTTATAATTAATTTAAACCAGGGACTTAACTATTATAAGTTTTTTAAGAAAATAATTGCAATGTAACTATTACAATGCAACATAAATTTTATTTGTTGATTATAATTATTATTTGCGACAATTCGTTTTTACGTTGCGTAATAACTGTAACGAGAAACACATTTTTTTTCGTTCTCAATAATTATTATTTTGGAATTTTTTTGTTTACGTTGCTTCATAACTTTTATTTATGACTTTTTTTATTTACGTTACCGATAACTATTATTTTGAGAACATTTTTTTTACGTTGCTTCATAACTTTTATTTATGATTTTTTGTTATTGACGTTGCCGATAACTATTATTTGAAAGAACATTTTTTTTACGTTGCTTCATAACTTTTATGAAAGAAATTAATTTTTTTACGTTGCCTTACCACATTTTGAGTATGAATTGATTTTTATTTGTTTAGTTGTTGGTGGAAATCAGGTTTCTGCAGTTAATTTGCGTTTGTCAATTTAAAACAATTAAAAATCAATTCATATCCAAAATGTGGTAATTCAACGTAAAAATTTTGTTTCACAATAATAGGTATCGGTAACGTAAATGAAAAAAATCATCAATAAAAGTTATGGAGCAACGTAAAAAAAAAATTTCTCAAAATAATAGTTATCGGTAACGTAAATTAAAAAAGTCATAAATAAAAATTATGAAGCAATGTAAAAAACAAAAATCCCAAAATAATAATTATCGACAACGAAAAATATACTTGTTACTTATAAGAGTTATTATGCAACTCAAAAATATTTATTACATGATAATAGTTATAGTCGACGTAAAAAATTTCTTATTGGGAATAATTACACAGTACAACAATTTTAAACTTTTTGTGTGCAACAGAGTAACGACCGTATATTTCTGAAAGATGACGTCATACTGATCATTTTTGCCGAACAAAGTAATAGTCCAGCACGTCTGAGTTTTTTGTAATTTGCACATAAAGGTTAAAGGGGTCCCTATAGACTTTTACACGGAAAGTATAAAAACTTGAAGAGCTAGAGCTTTGATGTCTAAGACAAAGTTGTTTGCATTGGAAGTGTGAATATTTTTGTGCACACATGAACCCCCTTCCCCTTTCCTTACCCCCCTTTTTCATGTTTTTCGGAAAAAATGTTCATAAAAAGCTTGTATTGAGTAAAATATTAAAAAAACACCATATTGTCTTTTGGGAAAATATTCCCCATTAAAAAATAGGGGCGTCTTCAAACACCAAAACTTTCTCATATCTTCCCCCAAAAAAATAAAAAACCTTAAACACGAAACCTTCATTAAATACTTTTTTCATAAATTGCTAGCTCTACTTGAGTTGATGAGAAAAATGTTGAATATTAAAAAAATAAATATTTCCCATTGAAAAATAGTTCAGGTGGTCTCCAAACAAGAAGTCCCCTCTTAATAAAATAAAAAATTTTTATGATTTCAAAAAGACGCTTTCGCTTTACAGTAATGCTCAGATGGGTCAATATTGCGATTCAAATTCCAAACGTACTCAGCGAGAATTGCTACATTCTTCAAGTAGCTTCATTTGTTGGTAAAACTTTTCACCGTGCTCATCAGAAACAGCCCCAAGATTTTCTTCGCAAAAATCAAGGTATGAGTGAAGCAGGGGCGAAGCCAGAACTTGGAAATTAACATATTTTCCCGATTTTAAGTCAAAATTTCATGGTTCAATGGAATTGAAGTTATTCCGTCTAAAGTGAAAGTATGTTTGTGTTATCGGTACAAAAATATGCATCTAACAAACATCCAATATTAAGTTTTGTCTCCTTATCAGAAAACTTTTTTTAAGTATTTCCAAAGTCGCAAAATCGTGTAAATTGTTGTATTGAGCCTGAAGGGGACAATTAAAAAAATTGGGTTTGTAAAAAAAATTTGCTGTTATTATTTTCTTAAATGTTTAAAGGCAAAAAGACCTTTTTGCTCATGTGGCAACGTACATAACATGCATAATGATTGAAAATATTGAATGTTTATAGGCTTTAGGGGGTTTGACATCGAAAACACCCCTTGGCTTCGCCCCTGGAGTGAAACATATGCGGCTTAAGAGAAATTTTTACATTGATATGATGAAAAGCAATACGAATTTATGTCTTTTTTTTAAATCATAAAAATGGTTTCTTTTATTAAGAGGAGACTTCTTAGGGTTTAATTGTTTGGAGACCACCTGAACTATTTTTCAATGGGAAATATTTTTTTTTTAATATTCAACATTTTTCTCATCAACTCAAGCAGAGCTAGCAATTTATGAAAAAAGTATTTAATAAGGTTTCGTGTTTAAGGCTTTTTATTTTTTTGGGGGAAGTTTTGAGAAAGTTTTGGTGTTTGAAGACGCCCCTATTTTTTAATGGGGAATATTTTCCCAAAAGACAATATGGTGTTTTTTTAATATTTTACTCAATACAAGCTTTTTATGAACATTTTCTCTCTTCTTCTTTTCGCTCTTCAAGTCTTTATACTTTCCGTATAAAAGCCTATAGGGACCCCTTTAACCTTTATGTGCAAATTACAAAAAACTCAGACGTGCTGGACTATTACTTTGTTCGGCAAAAATGATCAGTATGACGTCCTCTTTCAGAAATATACGGTCGTTACTCTGTTGCAGAAATGCTGTTGTACAGTGTTATTATAAAGCAATAATTATAGAAATTTCTTAAATTTGGGAAATTTTTTATTCCCAAAAATATGGATAAAACGAGTGTGCTTATGACCACACGACTGAAGTGAAACTTCTTTCGCTCCATCTGTATGTATATACTCGTATATATATGTGTGTGTTTTTTCTCTCTTCCTCTCATAGCCAAATACGTTCCGTACATCTAAGCACACTGCAGGCCTATTGTCTGTATCACAGTGTAGGAGCAAGAGAGAGCAGTGCGCGCGCACATTTTCTTTCTCTCTTTCTCTTATAGCTAGTAAATGAAATATGTATATATTTCAGTCTCTTGCTTATATCCCCCACTCAACTCCCGTTCGCCTAGCCCGATCACACTTTTCGTGACGCTGACGTCACGCGTTCGCCAGCTTACTCCCCAAGTCAAGCGTGCGTAAACCACTCAACTCCCGTTCGCCTCGCTCGATCACACTTTTCGTAACGCGTTCGCCAGCTTACTCCCCAAGTCAAGCGTGCGTAAAGAAGTTTCACTTCAATAATTATTTTAGGTCTCTGATTTAAAAGTTTTTGAAGCCAAAAGATGTCAATGATGTTATTTACCATTAATTTAATTTAATGATTTGGTAAAAATATTCCAGCAGCTAATTAGTTTACAGTGATTAATATTAAAAGTGAAGTAAAATTACGACTGTTTATGATTTTTTTTTAAATAGCCTTCGAACACTTTGATCTGATTTGAGAATTCTTAACAATTTTTGCTTACATTTTCTAACTAGTGAAAATAACTGCTGATAATTCCAACACTTCTCTCCCGTGTTACTCATCGCAATAATGCGTAGCTTTGCTGTTGATAACCTCACAGCCATGAAATTATGCAGCTTTCCTGTTATTTAAATTCTAAGCTTACAACACTCAAGAAATGTAACATTTCTTACTATTATTTCATCAGCGTTTCATGTAAACGTTAAGTGATATTTTATTCGGAAACAAGACTGTGGGCGTCGGTCGATTTAGTGTCTGGTTGCAATATGACTGGTGAAAGCCTGGCGAGTATGTAAGAATATCCGCAGCAATGTCTTTGCATCCGCATATTTGTGACGTTAGGTTGTTTTCAGGAACAGAATGATTGGTTGCAATGCTTTGATATTTCAATCGCTGCACTATAAATATTCATGAAAAATGCCGCAGCATAATTCATAATTGAGCCGCCATTAACTGTCGCTGGAAAACTGGTCGCATGCGCAGCTGCTGCTGAGTGTTCTTCGAAATATTTTCTTACGAATCGCATAGCATTTATGACGCAATATGCGTCTATGGAATATCAGTGCTAATTAAGCTAATACCTAATGCTAGCTAATCGAAATGATAGCTGCCAAGACATTTATGGCCGCACATCCATTGATGTTGCTCACCCTGCACAATGCGAACAATATTTTTTTATAATAAATATGTCTTTGGTGTTTAATTGCAACAGTGTTGGCTGCAAAACGAATCAATTAACAAAATATCAAGGCTAAAATTTAGTTTGAGTCAAATAAACCGACAACATGTGTGCAACATGTCTATGTGCAACATGCACTTTGACGAAGGTTGTCTGTCCGACGAGCTGGCGATGGGGCGCAGTTGGTTGGCTGGCTGACAGCTTGGCCGTTCTTCAATGTTGGACATGGCACCATTTGAACGCGCACAAAAGTATCGAATTTGATAATTGGAAGGTTCCCCAACCCCTTCGAGCGGCGCAGCAATTAAAAGAAGCACAAATTTAGATATACACAAATACGTTTTATACCAGAACATGCAAACATACCTATGTATGTAGATAATTGTGTAATGAATTATTGGTACTTGACGTTGGCTTGATGCTGTCAGTACATTACATTGCGTGCAAAAACGCCGATGCCAACAGCGTCATTAGCTAATTGACCAACGTTATAAAACATAACGAAAGCGCACACACACACTCACACGTTTACACACACACACATGGTTATGCATAAATAACGCGTAATCGGTCAAGTGGGCAGCTGAACTACACTGGCGGCCCAATAGCAATGATCCAAATTCCTAAACGCATCTGGTAAAATCAAATTAAACACTCGCCTGAATTGCTTCTACATATGTCAAACTGATCGATGGCAGAGTGCAAGAATGGTGTAGTTATGTTCAACCGGCTTGCGCTTGCGCTTCTAGTTGGTGTTGTTGTTGGTGGTGGTGCGTAATGCAGCTGGCTGGTAGCATGCAGCAAATCACTTCTTAATCTACAACAATAAATGACGAAAATTTGTGTATAAAACGACACAATTTCAGCATTGAAAATTGCTTTGCTACACTCAAGAATTATGTGTCATTCCTGAGTGGAACTCGGACAGCACAGGAAAAACTTTACTGCCGTTTTGAACCGTTTTTGTTTTATTCAAGAATTGCGGGTATTTATAGATCAGAAGGTATGTCCAAATTTGTGATTAGGATCACCAGGAGATTTTGTCAGTTATGTTGATGTGCATCAAAGGAGTTAGGTTGCAATGAGATATTAGAAGTGATTGAATTGGGACTTTACCAATGTTTTTTGCATATAAGGATATGTGGTTAACTATGAAAAATGCAATTTCAATATTGGTTGGTCTGGGCAGGCACACCCTGGCAGAGTCACTTAGACTCGAGGAAAGAACCAGGAATTCAGAACACTGGTACATTGCTCCGGGTCTTAGACAATTCAGAATCTTCATTAAGGGATATAACCCCAAATGGAGCGAGGAGTGCCTCAGGCTGAGGAAAAACCAGCTTAGACAGATTACCGGACTTCTAACTGGACACTGCAATCTGAGAAAACACATGAATACAATCGGTATAGAACAGGTAAGCATCTGCAGATTCTGCGGAGGTGTAGAGGAAACGCCGGTGCTCATCATACTGCGCTGTGAAGCAGTCTGTCGTAGCAGGAGGCGATACCTGGGCCAATACTGGCTTGCAGAGGAGAATGTCAAGCACCTGGACCCCCTTGGGTTACTAAGTTTCATTAGGTCGGTGGTTCTAGGGGATGTTCTCTAACGATCTGTAGGGGGCACAATAGATCATTAATGGTCTCAGTGCAATTAACACCCCCAATAAATCTAATCTAATCTTGGCTTTAGTTTGAAGCAGGTACTAACGAGCCCAATATTTCGTCTTAAAAAAAATTGTTTGCTCAAATGTGTCTCAGAATGATATATTTAATGAGTTGGTTTTTTTAAGAAATCTGAATAAAACATGATATTATCGATTTTTACTTTGAAAATGGAAAGTCGACATGCAAAATCGATTGACTTATAAATCGAAATCGACTTTTGTGTTGTAGCCTTAGGAGTAATTTGAGTTATTTGAACATTTTCGCTCAACTTTGTTATCAGATTTTACAGGAGAGGTTATTCAAAGAAGAACGTGGTAATTGAAGACTAAATTTAAATAAATGTTTTTACCTACTTCTCGGTATCGAAAATGTTAACTATTTTATCGATCTACTGATAGATTTAAATTTTTCACAGATATTCTTGAACGTGATGGCCTACAATTGCACTAAAGTAATAATTAATGTTGGTTTTGTTGTAATTTCTGGTGAGTGGATAAAAGGATTCTTTATAAAGTTTTAACTGAAACAGTTTCTTTAAATGTAGGTTCATATAAAATGAAAACGATGGTCAGGAACAGGAATCTATTAAAGAAAACGCGTGATATAGCTAATAGATAAAGCAGCCCTTCCTGATCTCAAGACGGTTTTTACCTGGTAACCCTCTTATAAGAGTTGTGCTCTCCTATGTATCAGCAATGTTACGTGTTATCTCGAATCGATTCCGCAATAGGTGCCCGGATTTTATTGTCTGCATTTTTGTAATCTATATATATAAAAATGAATCGTGGTGCGTTCGGCTGCTTAAAACTTGAAAACGGCTGGACCAACTTGGATACTTCCTTCGGCGGGTTTGTTTGAAATTGTTACGTGAAGGTTTAGGAAAAAAGAAAAGTCGGGAAAACGGGGCGTGGCACCACAAGAATACATTTTTAGACAATAACTTGGAACCATAAGTCACACATCAATTAAATTTGGTACAAACTTACTATTTAATCATGTCCTTCGCCCGAGGGAATGGGGTGGGTATTGAACAAAGGGGTGTGGCACCGCCCATACAACTCAAATCTTTTAAATGGCATTCTACATTCTAGTGACATTCTACTGTTAAAATTTTATGGGCGTTGGACAAGGGGCGTGGCACATTTTTTATGACCCAATATTTCAGCAGAACTGTAAGTCGTACATCAATGAAATTTAGTATGAACCTACCATTTAGTCATATCTTTCGGCAGAGGGAATGAGGCGGGTATTTAACAAGAGGGCGTGGCTCCGCCCATACAACTCAAATCTTTTATATGGAATAGCTTCGGAGTTGTAAGCCGCACAGCATTGAAATTTGGTGTACCGTTGTTTTATAGATGTGTCATTCTACTGACGAGATTTGATCGGCGTTGGTCAAGGGGCGTGACACATTTTTTATGATCCAACAGTTATGCAGTACACACACACACATCTGTGAAACTTGGTACGAACTCATACTTAGTAGCACAATTCGACTAGAAGAAAGTTGTGAGCATTGGACAAGGGGGCGTGGTACCGCCTCCATTTTTATATACATAGATTGTTTGTCCTGACTGACTGACTGATTGATTGATTGATTCAGCCCAAACCGCTGAAGCTACAAATATGAAATTTGAACTGTAGATGCATCTTGAAAAATGAACCTCCGCTAAGACGGGATTTTTAGAAATTCGGGGTGTAAAGGGGCAAAACATGTGTTAAGGTGTTGTATGATGAAAAGTGATTTAAGAGACATATTGATTTCGAACTTCCTGAAAATACTCTAAATCAAAAATAATTCGACACGTATTTTATAATTTTTCGAAAATCAAAATTTATCTGGACCAACAATGGGTTAGGATTTGTTCAAGGGTAGACTCGAAAAAACCATGAACCGATAGGCCTATTGACTTCAAAAATTGTAAAAATACTTGAAATAAAAAAAATTGGACACGCGTTTCTCATTATTTTCAAAATCGAAATCTAACTGGATCAACGACGGGTTAAAAGTATGTATGGAGGAACAAATTTTTTTGAGCCTTTTGACTTCAAACTTTGTGAAAGTACTTCAAATGAAAAATAACTCGATACGTGTTTTTCATTTTTCCGAATATCAAAATCGGACGGGTCAGCGACGGGTTAAAAGTTTGTGTGGATAAATTGTGAAAAAAAACATGAATTAATGGGCCGATTGCCTTCAAACTTGGTGTAAGTACTCTTAGTTAGGAATAATTTGACACGTGTTTTCACTTTTTTCACTTCGGTAATCGGGAAATAATAAAAACGTGCTTTTCATTTTTTTTTAAAAGGGTTAAGAATTGCTTTAGAGTAAATGTGAAAATATTTTTTTGTTTTTTAATCAAAATCTGACGTGGTAAACAATGGGTTACAAATTTGTATCGGGGGAAACAAGAGAACTTGCGTGCAAAGCCGCAGGGCCCAGCTAGTACTGTATAGAAAGATAGCCGAAGGAGGAAGGATCAGATAGTCTCGATCTTCTTGGACCCGGATTTTCTTCACGGCTCTGGGAGGTAGTTCGACAATTAAGGCTGACTTTCGAATAGCTAATAGGGGGATGAAAAGCGACTCATTAAGTGATCAGCTTTGGCCAATCTCCTGGCAGCATAACAGGCAGTGATGCCGCCATGCCAATGGACGCTGATTATCATTATTATTATTATTTAAGGCTATTAGGGCAAGTCTTGTTGTTAAGGCAAGGCAAGGCAAGGTAACCCATTTAGTTGAGAATTTTCATGAAATGGACACAATAAAATTGTTTACACCTCCTAAAACTATTTACATTATGACTGAAATAATGTAAATATATTTTTTTGATTTGCAACCTATTTTCGACCCGCTAACACATTTGCATATTTTATTGACATAATGCATTTTTCGCAGTGTACATTAAACAACTACCGTTTCGTTTTCAATGTTAATGTTAATTGCTAGCAAGTTGGCAAATTGGCCAATTGATGGCCAGAAGAAATTACGCAAAACATAATACACTCAGTTCAAGTGTAGTTGCCAATGCATGAAATGTCGGCAAATATTCTTTAATCGTTCGATTCGGCGCTGGTTGTTGTGTTGCGTATTCGTTGCACTTAGCTGCAGCGAAATATTCGTTGCTGCACTTGTTGTGTGTTGCGCTTTTATTGTTGTTGTTATTACATCAAAAGCCTTGTCCTTTAAAGCCGTTAGTTGGTTAGTTAGCATGCAATCACACACACATACACACACATTGTCCGCTTACATGGCGCGTGCAAGTAGCAGCCGCATTAAATGCTTCAGTTCTGTGCCCCAGCTAATTTGTGGTGTCATTGATTTTTTAATTAGATTGGCGTTGCTTGGCTGGAAGCCGAAACCGTTAGTCCGACAGCCGGTGGGCAGTGCATTTTGTTGGCAATTTGTGCTTTTGCTAAAATCCATTCGATCGTTACATTTTCCTTGACTTATGCAATCGCATTGACACGAATGTCAGGCAAACTAAAAAACACCGCCAAACGTTAACACGTTCGCGGGCTTAAAACACATAGAAATAATCACCGCTAGAAAACAAATTGCTGCATTTGTATGATTCGACACTAAATGAAGAATATTCCTTACAAAACATATTTAATGCAATTTTTTTCTAACTAAGCCAAGGATTAGTGCGTAAGGCATTCGAGTAGAAACCAGACGGTCTTTGGTTTGCATATTAGTCAGCAATGAATATTGAACAAAGTGGCAATCTTTCGGGTGGCTTCGACATGATTAGAACTCCTGAGAAAGAGTCAGCCTGGAGGTTTAGATCTACAAATGTCTGCACAGGCCCTCAAATGCCCACTTATAAAATACAGTCAATATTTCGTTCACATGCTTGGAAAATGGCCTTAAAAACTCGCAAAAGACCGCAGTTTGTAATCAATAGTAATGACTGCATGGAGACAAATTTTACGATCATCAAACAATCATCCGACATTAAGATGTATGTGGCTTTGCCATATTTTAAGTACAACATGCAATCATTTTGTGCTCCAGTTACTATTGCTACACCATTTCAAATTGGTGTCTTAATATCAATCTTGGCATTAAACTCATGTAATATATGTACATACGTAAGTATAGATACGCATTTTTTTTGTTAATTAATCATTTTTAGGTTTATTCGATTACTTGTCCGCAGTTGCTGACAGTTTAATTGCTGCTAATGCTGTCACATTAACCATTCCCAGCTGCATTGTTGCCGCCATAATGAATTTGTTGCATTACATTTGAGATGCTGTCATATGGACAGTGGCAAACTATTGCTTTATGATTTCGTTACTGAGTGCTAATGAAATAATTATGATAATATAATAGCAGTATAATGGAAAGTTGAACAAATGTCCCATGTCAAGGATGGCATACGGACGAATTGCATACTTGAAAGTTAAAAAAAAATTGAACCAGGTGTGTTGAAAATATGGTGCAATCTTGTCGTTACTCTACTAACTCTACTAACTATATGTATTACCTTATGAAACTCCACTTGTGCGCCATCGGCCACACCTTCCAATTCGCGTATATATTGTGGAAACGAGTTCTTCACACTCTCCAAGGTTTCATTGTAGGCGTTTTCTAAAAAAATATAAAATAAGTTTAATCGAAATCAGTGATTGAAATACTTTTATTGTTGTAACAACACTTACTTCCCTTTTCCGTATTGTAAAGCGGCAAATAGGTCTCGTTGAGTGGCCCAGATAGTTCTAAGAAATTCTTAATTATCGAAGCAAAAGTGCGACCCTAGAAATAGACCAAAGAAGACACATGATTTTGACATATGTAAACACTCGATTAGATTGGCCTAAACAATAAACGCGCAACAGCTAAAACCCGACCATCGAGAGCGCTCTTTAACGATTAATATTCATGCCAAAGCTTGTGTACGCTACGGTTTGCTTGTTCGAATTGCGGTCAAGCCGACATTTGTGGTTTCAGGTTACGAAAAGTCGGTCGCTTTGATGTAATGTGTGTGTGTCTATATTGCAATAACTGAGAATTAAAGGTATTTATATGTATTTTGAGTTTGATTAAGATATTTAAACAACGATTGGTAGTCGCCTGCGGATATTTAGGTCTCTGAAATTTGCCATTGTATTCAGATTCTGGAAAATCGGCCTTTTGGTTTATATAATGATTGATTAGGCACATTTTTATGTTTCGAAAAATATGTTTTGAGTGACTGAGTTTGAAGAGATGATTTTGAGAGTTTTGAAACGTGCTAAATGTTATACGAAGTTTCAAGCCAATTTGGATCAAGCCTGATAATTACACAATTCTACACAATTTTTCTCGTCGTTTCTGTTTTTGCTATCCGTTCTAGGCAGTGGAGCACACAGGAACTCATTTTGGGGGGTTTTGCGTACAATTTTTGAGCCGAATACCATTCGAAACCATATTTTTTACCAGAAATTTTTTTGTTTAGGAGGGGAGTTGAACCACCAAAACCCTCCTGTGCGCACCAATGGTTTTAGGGTATTTATTTTGTTCGAATTTTGTCAAAAAATAGGCGAGTTCCTTTTTTGCGTTTTCTTGAATTTTTTCAATTTTTCTACCGTAATTTCTAAACCAAGAAACCTATTGACATTCTTTTGACTTTATTGCCCTTGGAACAATTTACGACTTTTTTTATACTATGTATAAGTACTTTCATGCGTTCTAAAATGCCATGACAATTATTCTTCCAAGCCGGGAAAAAAGTCTTAGTCCTAAACTAATTGGTTTACATTTGTCTTTAAATTACTATACGTAATAACTTTTTAAGCAAAGCCTTTAATATTTCTGATATTGATTTTTGGTCTATTTAATTATGGCTATTTCTAAGAATTTTTCAAGAGGCAAGTTAAATTAAAGAATTTATTTAAAATAAACATCACAGAGAAAGGGAGTTTAGTTTAGATAAAATCGTAGATAACTACATCGGAAGAGCATTAACTCCGTCAGTTTTGGGAATGAATGTTCGATTTGTAAGTGATATTTTCAAAACAATAATTTTTCACTTTTTGAAATAAATGTAGTATTTGTAAGGGACGTTTTCAAAATTATACCATTTCAGCTAAAACACAAATTAATTTTTTTAAAATACCAGAGCCCTAAAATAATAATAATAATTATTATTTAAGAAATTTCTATAATTATTGCTTTATAATAATTATTCCCAATAAGAAATTTTTTACGTCGCCTATAACTATTATCATGTAATAAATATTTTTGAGTTGCATAATAACTCTTATAAGTAACAAGTATATTTTTCGTTGTCGATAATTATTCTTTTGGGATCTTTGTTTTTTTCATTGCTTCATAACTTTTATTTATGACTTTTTTAATTTACGATAATTTTTAATTTACCGATAACTATTATTTTGAGAAATTATTTTTTACGTTGCTTCATATTTTTTATTTATGATTTTTTTCATTTACGTTGCCGATAACTATTATTTTGAAAAAAAAATTTTTCGTTGAATTACCACATTTTGGATATGAATTGATTTTTAATTGTTTTAAATAGACAGACGCACATTAACTGCAGAAACCGAATTTCCACCAACAACTAAACTAAAAAAATTGCTTTCATAAAGTTATGAAGCAACGTAAAAAAAAATTTCTCAAAATAATAGTTATCGGCAACGTAAATAACAAAAAATCATAAACACAAGTTATTAAGCACCGTAAACAAAAAAAATCCAAAATAATAATTATCGAGAACGAAAAAAAATGTGTTTCTCAAAGCAGTTATTACGCAACGTAAAAATTAATTGTCGCAAATAATAATTATAATCAACAAATAAAATTTATGTTGCATTGTAATAGTTACATTGCAATTATTTTCTTAAAAAAACTTATAATAGTTAAGTCCCTGTAAAATACTATTCCTCTCTCTTTAAAATTTATTGTATATACATATTTGTATAAGACACACATTTAGCGTTTAAAAAATGTCTGCTTGACCGCCACCTATCAATTTCAGCGTTTATTTACTCCACTCAATGTACGGTAATGTCTCACCGCATGCAAATAAATCAATCACGAATTTGTGGCTTTCAATGAATTGTTTAATTTAACTCTCGTCCCCTCAATACCTGTGGCCACTTTTTGTATGCGCCAACAGCTGATAATTTTTTCTTTAAAATGTGTACACCTTAGTTGGCAGTTATAAATATATTAAATAGTTTGATTGTAACAACAAATTAAAGTAATGTAAGCGGTGATCTTTTGTTTGCTTGTCTCTTGAATTCGTGATTAGTTCGTGTTCAAGTCGATATGTGCAGGTAGGCGATATGCTGACATTTTGATGCCAAGTCCCAAGTTGTTGAAGGACTTTTTACACTTATTGACTTTTATCGGGCTGCGGCACGACATGGGTCAGTTGCGGTTCATGACTGGTTTGATTTTCATATCGGGCCATCTGTTGACTTATTTAAGCGTTTCCTATTGTATGCACATTATGGGGCAGTGTTGCGGATGTATGCATTATTGAATGAATGTTTTACTTTTGCAGACAGAAAAGTAGTCTGTGTAAGTGCCAACAATTTTTAAATGAAACTAAAGCGCGCCAATGACCGTCCATAAATCTAGCCAGACAGCGACGGCGGAACAAACTAAGTTGTGCCGCTTTTGTGGCACACGATCTTTTGCACAGCGAATGCTTCAGCTTCGGATCCAGATCGCAACGATTGAGTGACACGTTCAATGCCCGCTGACACCTAAGCGAGCGTTTGTTTCTCAGATGATTTTCTCGCGTGGTCAAAATGATCAAATATCCATTTCGACTCGTTTATAGATTTGTCGCGTGATTGTGTGTGCGCAAATTTGTCTTTCATCAATGGAATGAACATAAGATGAAATTAATTAATTAATTACACGCGCGGTGGGCGAATGCTAAATACAATCACCTTTTTGTGCACTGCTAACATGCAACGCCTATATAATTGTCATATTTGTATGAGTATGCAGATTTATCAGCGGTTGACGCCTGTTTTCATTGAATGAAAATCGTTTACTCACTGCCACTGAGCTGAGTTGAGCTGTTCCTTACTTGTTACAACAAAACGCTTGAAGAGTCGTGTAGCATTTATTATTATTTATTATGGTTTTTGTTTTGTCATTTTTCAATAAATACTATCAGGCAATCAGGTAATGCATCGTCAAAATTTTGTTGTCGTTTTATTTAAGTGCCCTTCATATTTGTGAAGTGTGATATTTCATTATAACGTGAGTGAAAGTAAACGAAACTAAAGTAGTAAACTGAGCTTTTTAATGTTGACCTTAACAAGACAAGAGTTACAAGAGTTCTAACTGAATTTAATAGCCTCAAAAATTCTTTGGCCATTTCCACCACTAATTTTCTCAAAGTCTGTGATTTGATTAGACTTTATTAATAAACAAAAGAAAATTAAAAATTGATATTGTATATATTATATTACATATTTCTATGATTTAATAATATATTTTTTTAAATATTTAATATTTTAATAATAATTCATTTTTAACAATAATTTTATTAATATTAAAATTTAAATTGTGTAAAATTGTTCAATTCGCCCCTGTAGTAGACATTTAATAATTCAGAAATATTATAAAAAACTATGCTGAGATGATTTAATGACGGCATCACTACCTTTTTTTGCGCCACTTGAACCGCACGTGACGATATTCAAAGTGTCATTAATACAACAGTTATTGAATTAATCATATGACAACACAAATCTACAGTTAACTCACATTTCCACTTATACTTACGGACAAGACAGCTGTTTATAATTAAGCGATTTTAGTACACATATGTTACAATATGTTATAACATGCAAATTATTGCGTGCGAGAAAATGATTTTGTTTTGATGCTTTAGAACTGGTTAGTTAAAAGTTTATTGATTCTACGCTAATTATGTTTACATTATACGAGAATAAAATTCACTCTATGAGGTGTGACTGGTGATCAAATTAGCTGACAAACACTAACTATATGCATTGAGTCTGGAACTTTGAGAACTCTGAGTATTGCTTACAGCGCTCGTATATTTAAATAGTAGTCGAATTCAGATTTAAAGTTTATTTTTGTGAAAGGGGATTATTTCGCAATCCGAAAAATATACTAAAGAAACGTATTGTCTCTAGTTAAAAGCTGTGAAAGTATTTACGACAGCATTAAATTACGAGTGCCACCTGTGGTTTATAGTCATTTTAGATATAATTATATTAATGTGTATGCATTCCTTCTATTTTCTTTTATTTTAAATTAAATTTAAGTTTTATATAGCTATGCAGATACGATTTTTATATATTATTCTTAACCAAAGGTTCTACGATTACCACAAATGAATGGTTAAAGGCCTAAACTATTGGAACATCAAACGCAAAGTAATATATAATTTTTCACAACTAATGGTATGTATTTGCCCCATTTAGAATTCTTGTTTTAGGCCCATTTTGACTATCATATTTTCACAATCTTAACCCTTTCGACCCCGAATTGTACCCTGTGTCTCGATATTACTTTTAGGTATTTAAATCATGAAACATTTGAAGTGTGCACACGACATTTGACGTCGCCACGCCTATTTGGCGAGCTAGTTTACTTTTGAACAATTTTAGCTTAAAACGGGTTAAATAAATTTTGTATCAATATTTTTCAATTACAAAAAAAATATTTAATACTTATGGAAAAATACAAAATTATCACCTTTTGATTTTATTAAACCATTATTAGAGAAACAGGGTTTTGATCAAACGCGCCCAATTCGTAGACTTCAATTAGAACACAAACTTTCCCTGATATCGCTGCAAATTATTGAAAATTATTTTGGGGATAACAGTAAAATTTTTTTAATTTGCTTTGAATTCACTTCTAAAAATATTAATTTATTGGTGCCTACTTAAATTAAACCCATAAATCAATCGTAGCTTTTGCTATAAGATGACAAATAGGTGAAGTTGCTCTTAAGCAACTTTGGGGTCGAAAGGGTTAACAAGAAAATAGCACGCCATGGTGGTGAAAGCGCTACGTTAGGTTAGATTAGGTTAGGGTTATATTTGAGATAGCTCACATAGGTTAAAACAAATATTTTCGGAATGTTGAATTTTTTGACTATGGAAACATTGATTTGTGTTGAATGAAATATTAAATGATTTGGTGGTTAGGTTAAGTTAGATTGGGAAGTTTTGAGTGATAGTTAAGGAAGCTGTCTCATGTATTCTCATAAAAAAAGCAGAGGGCCACACAATGATTTCTATGAATAAAACACAATTTTTCAGAATGCTGAATTTTTCGACTAACTGAAAAAATTTATAAGTGCTGACTAAAATATTATCTCTTTTGTTTGAGCTTGAGAGGTCGTACAAGTTTGGTTTAATTTAAGTTTTTAATGGTGTATTTTAATTTACTGAACCGTAGCTTGTGACAATGAATAGATGGATTCTATTGAGAATAGTAATAGTAATATTGTGGGACAATTGCCAAGTTAGTACAAGCCCAAACCACGTGATTTATTACGTATACGTTTGTTGTACTTGTTTTAGATTAAAACAACAACAAAAAACTGAAAAATATCGTTTTGTTGGTACAAGCAAAGATTGTCCATATGTTCCGTATGAACGATGAAGCTCCGGCGAAAAAGGTGTTCGAAGAACTGAATCTCAGTTTTAGATTTTCAAACCCGTTTAGAATTAAATTTCCTACTGGGCATGTGTATAATTATAATTTAATTACATATTTAATTATATATTTAATTACGATATTACAGCGGCGCACACAGGATTTCATTTGGGTAGTGATTTGCCATTTGTAAACATATTTTTTATCAGCAATTTTTGTATTTGAGGGTTTGAACCTCCAAGCCTCCCTGTGTGCGCCACTGCACAGCCACACAAGATTGGGGGTTCTATAACCCTTTCAACCTTTGAACATAATACCATGTGAAATCATATTTGCTGAAACATTTTTCTAAGAAACAAATATTTGGGAGAGTTTGAACCCCAACACCCCCTTGCGTAAACAGTAAGGAGATGATTTCTGGCGGGCGAATAATCATTTTTGTATTTGATGCATTCAAACTAAATTGAGTACTGCTACAAATGTGTAAACAACAATTTGTGTGTTGTTAACTTTCATGTATGTGTATAATTTTGTAAATATGTATTATTGCATTGCTTTAATATACATATTTTCTTTCAACTTTATACTGCATCACAATTCTGAGAAATTACTGGTTTAATTACTGGTAAATTAATAGGTTTGATAGGTATAGGATGTAATAACGGAACTTGCTTTCAGAAAATCTAAATGTTTAAAAGGTGAGCTTGCAATTTTATTTAAATTCTTCTAAGGTTTTATTTTCTTATAATGCTCACAATAACATAAGTACATACATACATACATACACTCTCCGCATGCTTTTACTGCACGAAAGTCTCTGCTTTTCTAATTTTTAATTATTCTAAACTTAATTTCTAGCGTCACGCAAGGGCGTTTGACATGTAAGTATACTTTAGATTAAATGTCATTGAAATTTTCAAAACACACTTTTATAATGTACATACATATGAAGTACATGCATTTTACAACAACTCACCATATCGAAACCGACATCGTAGTGCGTGCCTCTGGTGTAGAGGACGGGAATGGCTTGGCGACGCGGAATATTCTTTGCTGTCATACTTGAATTTTGTTCTACACTTTACAACTGCAATTTGCTGTGTTATCAGTTTTATGGGGGCTTATCTGCTGCTAAAGCGCTAAAATGTAAATATTTTCAAACACCACACAATGCAATACAATAATTACACTTATCACCAAATCAGCTGCTCAAACCGACGAGCGAATGCAAATCAAAAGACAACCGGCACATGCGAAATGTTCAGCACAACACGCAAATACGATCGAGTACGGAAGAGCGCTTCGAAAACACGCGTCAAATGCCGAGTTTTGAATTTTTCGTATAAGAATTCTTTGTATGCTTAGTTCCAGAGTGGTTGGCGGCAATTCTCAAACTGAATTGGCTGGACGTTCTTAGCAGCGAAGAGACTTCGCCAGTGTCAAGCGTTCGAATGTTCTCAAAAAAACAAAAACAAAATAAAATTTACAAACAAAAAATCAACACACAGAATAATAGTAAAGACAGCAAAAATTCGCGATAAACCGTTTAAATACGATTTGTTGTGGCTGTGTTGGTACAACATACGCGCTGGCGTTGGTGTGTGCGTGTTGAAGTGGTGGAGCGGCGGATTTCTTGTTGACCAAATGAGAATTGCGGCGTTGACTTTATTGTTGGTGGGTTGATGTTAGTGGTGGTTGTGGTGGCACTGAGCGGCGTTCGATTTGACTTGCTGCAGTTGTTAGCTTAAACTGAACGTTTGCTTGTTCTATTCGTGTGCCGACTTCAGTGTGGCCACAACACAGCGCGCTGATATGGCAACTTGCAATGGCGCACGGACAGACAGACGGGCGCACACGAACTGGTAAACGGATATGCGCGCTTACTGCCACCTGAAACACACACAATTGCAAGTAAGTATTACTACTCGAGACAAATTCTTAAGGGTGAAAGGCAGTCGAGTGGATATTTAATATGACTCAATTATTTTTTAGCAGCACTCAAACCACAGAGCAACTACTTACTTGAACGTTTAACTTAGAAACACTACTTTTCAAATTGAATATCTTATCTTTTATTTCAGCTTTGAGTTATTAGTTTTTAGAATGCCGTGAAATAGAATAGTTTACTTTAGAGAGTTATTTCATTATCTATTAGGCTTCTGATAGTTTAGTATTTTTAAAGTTGTGATTCGGTGGTTTAGTGCTGGACTTGAGTTATGTGTCAGCCGAAAAAAAAATTGAAAAACAAATGATCGCGAGTTCAAAACCTGACTTAGCCATCTTAAAATATATATATACAGTATAATCTCGATAATCCGGACAATTAAAAACCAAACACTGTCCGAAATATCGAAATGTCCGGATTACCAAGATTAAAAAAAAAATCGATACAAATACTATGGAACACAAATGAAACTTATTATTTTTTATTGGAATATAATTATTTTTGCTTAAGCATTTCATTTTTAATATTTTATAAACATTTTTAAGGGTTTTGAAAGAAATTAATAATTTTCGTTTGGCAAAATTTTGTTTCATGTGTGTAAAAATTGTAGAATTGCCTACATTGAACTCCACTGACAGTTGACGAAGTGACTTTTCTCGACTTATTTTGTTTAGAATTTCTATTTTTCTGGCCCAACGTTTAAAATTTAGGTTTTTTTTAAACTATAGGTGCCATTGTTAATAGGTGCCACAGTTAAATTACAATTTTTATAATTAATTAACACCACTTGAATTTATGCAACCTCCTATTTCACACCTGAACCAGCAAATACGACAGGAAGAGAAAGCATATAGGTTTTCACTTGAATTTATTGCATTTTATGAAAACATATATTTAAATAGAAAACGGGGATTCCCCGTAAAAAAGCAAACAAAAATTAGTGTCCGGATTTCTGAGTTAAATAAAATCTGCGGTGTCCGGATTACAGAGTCTACAATAGAAATCAATTACGTGTCCGGATTACCGCGTTGTCCGTATTAGCGAGTGTCCGAATTATCGAGATTATACTGTATATATATTTTTTTTGTACCTGTAAGGGATGCTATAGATCAGGGCAGTCAATTTTATTTTTAAAAACGAACTTTAAAACATTATTTCAGAAAAATAACAAAACATTCGTTGAATTCATTGCACTGTGAGACATAGCAAAAAGAAAAAAAAAAAACCAAAACTAAAACACTAAAAGACGACTTTTAGCGAGATCCATAAAAACGACATAGACGTAGAATAAATGGAATCGAGCTCAAAATTTGTACGCAAAACCCGCAAAACCCCCAAATGAAATACTGTCTGCGCTACTGGCTCAATGCAAAAGTGATCTACTGCCAAGACAAATAATTTTTGAAAACATTTGAACATTAAACCAGCAAAGAAATTGTGCGTTTGTGAGACTGCTGACCAACAACCGTCTTGCTCAGCTTTTCCTGCTGCAGCTGAAAGGGAAGAATAGTAGATTGAGCCCAACGAACGTTTTGCCTATTGCCTCAAATGTCTGATTAAACTTAAGTTTATTTATAGCTTTAAACCTCAAATGAAACTTGTAAATCAGCTGTATCTTTCTTTAACTCTCTGTTTACACTAGTTTTCTGTGTATTGTGAATGCGCCAAGACCCAAGGGTTAAAAACTGGTTTTTAACTAAACAAAGTTTTAAAAAATTATTGTTTGTTTACTTTTTTTTGGATAATTTCATTTTTAGGAGCGTAAGCTGGCTGGTTCCTAAACAGACCTTTACTTTACTTTTTTATTGCACAACTTTACTTTTTTATTGGCGGGAGCTGATACAAAATCTGTGCTGTCAACTCACGTCCACGGGAACGTAACTACTAATTACTTTGTTTTGTTTGTTTTCCATTTTTTCAGCTTCTCCAAATAAAATTAAAACCCAACAGCTGTTTCAAAATAAGCTTTCAAACTAAATTAAATTACTAGTTAGTTAATTAGTTGTTCTTTATTGCCATAAATTTGCACAAATTAGAACATACGGCTATGACAAATATCGTCAGCCGAAATTCTTACAACTAATTACATTCAATACTGCTTATTAATAATTAAACTCTGTAACAAGAGAGCTTCTATAATTTAAACATACTAACTAATTAAATTACTAATCTAACTACATTTTACACATTTTATACATTTTATACATTTTAGTACATTTTAGACGATTTTTCTGGCTCCGGGCTTGGCATACATTTCTTTGGGTTTCGAAAAAAAATGTTTATATATATTTTAGTGGTACTTTATGACCTCTTATGCCAACAATAACCAATCACCCTACACTTTTGGTCACATGTGCCACAGGTGTCAGATAGCGCCTCGCGTATACTCGCCACAGCGACACTCAAGTCGCTGGGCAAGCACCAGCAATCCATCGATCGACGTGACATCCGATGCCATCCACCGCAGGACAATGCAGGACACTGGCACACCTGAGAAGTTGCAGTATCGGCCAGTTGACTCATAACACTGTTTGGTTAGATTTCGCAGTGTCAAAGTTCCCACGAAAAGGCCATAACTATCATATTTACACATTTGACACTCCTTAATAGACCAAAATATGTTTTTAAATTAAATCAATTTTCTTGACTTTACAGATTTTTGCATACCTTAATATACCATTTTTTACATTTATATGTTTAATGTATTCTGTGAATTCTTGGAGGCAGCATGTTTACAAATTTTATGTCAAGTAATATTATTCTTTATGAAAAATCATGTTTGTGTTTATTTAAATAAAAAAATAATTATTGTTTCAGTTTCCTTGTAAATAAAAACGAGAACACTTTAATACATTTTTGAAATCTGCTGGTCTGGGCATCCGAAAAGGTGGTTGGATCTATATAGATATGTTGTTGGTTACTAATCAACCAAGATTACAACATTGGAAGCGGGGTAAGCTATAGAAGCCGAATGTTGAATTGAAAGGAGACAGAAAAATGGAAATTTTAAATCACTGCTTTCACTTTTTCAGATAAATACGACTGACTTCAGCTTATTCGAATTGAAAGAATTTTGCGTTGAAAAATTCTTGAAAGGACTTGAATTCTTAGAACAAGAGACATAAAATCGAAGGTCTAAGAATTACTGACTTGGAACATAAAACCACCATAAAAAGCCGGCCTTGATGGTCTAGCGGGTCTAGCAAACTAGCGCTTCTTAGAACAGCCATTCAGATTCGGCATTAACCCTTTCGCTACAGATTTTTACTGGGGAAAGTTAAAATTTTCAATTTTACGTTTTAGGCTTCTATGTGGTTATATTAGCAACATACCATAAGAAATTTTTTAATTTTTATACTCGGACCCTGTATTTTAGAGTGTTTTTCTATGAGAGCAACCACATCGTTGTGGCTGAAATAATTACTTAAACATAAAACTTTTTACGCATAACGAAAATTTGAATATTTCTTCATTTACCTGAGCCAAAATAAAAAAAAATGTCGTAATTTAAAGAAAGCGTCAAATTAAAAAGTTATCTAATTTGTATGCTTCTTCTTCTTCTACTATCTTAAGATGTTAAGTTAATAAAAAAACGTGTATACTTCTCTTCTTTAAACTTAAATATTCAGTTTATTAATTTTGTATTTTTCCTAAAACTTCAAACTATTCTAAGGATCAACAAAAAATGTATTCTTGAAACCACAGAGGGTTCAGACGTCTACAAAGTAGCTTGTTGCCATATGGCAAGAAAATAGCGAAAGGGTTCAAGTGTGGGTTCCCTCTCCAGTTGCATGCACATTTTAAACGGGCAGAATTTGTGGCATCACAGCGAGCCATATAGGCTTAGGTGTGACTCATACTCGTACAGAGGCAGTCACCCAATCTAACCTCACATTAAAGCCAACTCTTATCTGCTTTGTAGAACCCAAAACTCGCAGTAAAGACTTGCCAACGTTTAACAAATTGATGCCTAATGGGTAAAAATGTACCTATGAAAATTGATTTTTTAAAAAAATGCAGAAAAGTTCGTGATAGAGATATCTCAAAATCATTGATAGGGATGGTTGGGGTAAAGATGGAACTACCTTAGTCTAGCAGAGGTCACCCTAAAATTCCGCCATCTAGCTAGAGTTACCAGACTCCAAAAATTGTGAATTTCCTGGAGGTGGAAAATGTGGCGAAACGTAGTGGCCTTAGAACTTCACAAAAATTTGCCTCCTAACTCACCTGTAAACAATACATATTTTTTTCACGTGTTTAGCTGATCACTTTAAAAAGTATGGAAAAAAGCTACCATTGCTGGGTACAAAATACCTAATGAATATCTCAGCAACGTGCAGAGATAGAAATTTTGTTTCTGATCATTTTGGGTCAATTCCAGGTCGTGTATGAAATTTTATCAAAATCGTATGGGCGGAACTGGTACCCGGCTTTAATGGGTTAAGACAACATTCATTGATATTAAAAGCAATGAGAATTTCTCACTTAGCAATACTTACTCACTTGTCGCATATGGTAAGTGTGACATAATATTTGCCCTGTCACTGCCGCTTTGAGGTGATAAGAAATTAGAGCAGCATCGATTGCCATTGCTTGTTAGCATTTTATTTAATCAGATGTTGGCACCAGCACATAAATGCGTTTCTTTCAGTACGAACACTAACAAAAAAATGCTGGCAAAAAACAAAAACTGTTTTGTGGAATTCACAGTAAAGTGGAATCGATATTTTGTTCGACGCATTTTAAATATTGTATTTAATTTTCTTCACTTAATTGCTTACAGTTACCGGCGCAAACCTGCGTGTGTGAAAAAACCGTTATTTTTATGAAATGCTGACCGTGAAATATACGCACTGAACTGCTTTTCACAAAACCTATAAAATTATGCGCCGTCTGCCGTTGTTGCACTCAGCGTCGACGCGACGCTTAAGCGCCGATAACAAAAAACAAACAACTTTCTCATATTCGCATTAGCGTAACCATAATCATATTGGAAAATTAGCATAATAATCGGTGCTGTTTCACACGAAGTATCAATTATGCAATACGCCAGCGGCGAGTCATGAACATTTAAATGCAGCAGCGGCGGAATGCGATCTGCGATGGGCTTCAGAGTGCTGCGCAGTGGCGCTTAGTGGTCGACAGTGTAGACGCGCATGCGCAGTGCATTTTAGTGCTGAGGAAAGTCAATTGGGTCAGCCAGCGTTGTGCGCTATGTGGCACTCAGTAAGCGACACATGCTTTAATGAGATAAAATCGCTGCTAAGTGGTCAAACTTCTAGCACGTTTTATGGGTTTAGTGTAGTTTTCACCTGAGCCGCCACTGTTGTTGACATAATGAACTTCCGATTTGTGTTTAAAAGAAAGGAAATAGATGAATGCCAAACAAAGGTTAAACACACTTTCATTAACTTTCGTTTGACATGTTACCAAATACGTTGAGATACGTGTTTGGGCAAATACCAACGGCCGCAACAATAGACGCTGTGCACGTCTAACGTCTCAAGTGTTGACAGCGGTGACGGGAGGCAGCAGCTGGGTTGCCTGATGTGATTGAAGCACAGCTATTTGGTGCAGATAATGCTCAGTACGTTCGGCTAAATCTGTTTGGACAGGTCACTGGTTGTGAGTATATAAATTTTGTGCAGAGTTGACTGACAGCTTAGACGATCGTCGGCAATGCGCCGGTTAAAATGTAAATTTCGAAGCATTACAAGAAGCGTTCGAGTGTGTTGCGTGCCAACGATAACATTGAAACATTCGTCTAGGATACAGTGCAGTGGCATTTAAGGATACCGTCTGTAAGGATGCATAATTGCAGTAAAACAGTAGTGAGTGATATAGTGAAATTCAGTGAATATAATGAATGTTGCTCAAGGCATCTCTCTTCCGCTAGTTGCTGGTGCTAGTGTGCGTCTACTTGGACTCGTGCTACGCGGCGCCCACATTTTGCAATGAGTACGTGCACATTAAAGTGCATGTGCCAAAGGAATTTTCCCACGAGCACATCTACCACGATCTATCACATGAGCCCGATTTTCATCCGCCCGCTCACAAAGTCATACACCATTACCATCATCGACGTCGCAGGCCCAACAAGAAGGGTCAACTACGGCAGCAGCAGCAGCTCCACAACGAGCACGATGCACTGCTGGGCAGCATAGTGTTATCCGAGGTGAAGAAGCCCATCACAGGCGAGCATTTGGAATATCTGCAACACGCCGATGACATTGCCAACAACCTGTTGAAGTCAACCATCAAGGAGGCGCCCAAGAAAAATATCAACACCTACACGGTCATAGAGGAAACGAAGCATATACCTGAAGCACATCCCCTGGACCATCACAGTCACTATCACTGGAAGAAACCTTCTGTGGAGACGGTCAAGATTATCGACGCCAAACCACCGCCAAAGCATGTGGACACCTATAGGGTTATTGAATCTAAGAAGCCAACACCATATCGTGCACACAAAACCTACACGGAGACAATCAAGTTCATAGAAGACGCATACCCGCCAAAATCGCATGTGGAGACGGTGAAAGAGATCGACAGTTACCTTCCCAGCACACAAATCGAGTACAAAGAACGCACGGGCGGCTATCACTTTGCGCATAGGCCCCACACGAAAACGGTGAAGGTTGTGGAAACCAAAGTGCCGCGAGGACACACTTATGGCGGTCATGACCACGTAACAGCGCCGCAGACTGAAACCATAGAAATAATCGAAACAAAGGTAGCCCAGCCGACGCGTTTACGGTCCTACGGTGGCAGTGGGTTTGAGTACGCCGCAGCGTCGAGGCCGGGCAGCAGTGGTGGCTACATCTACGAAGACAGCCACAGCGACAGACATGTCGAATCTTATCCACCGCCTGTCGATAGCCTTTTACCACCGAAAGGCACTTACTTACCATCCAAAGATTCCCATGTATCAACAAGAGATATGTACTTACCGCCAAGCGATACATACGTACCACAGGTCGATAGCGATTTGGCTACAAATCGACCCGCAGACTTTCACCAAATACGACAAAATTCCGTTTACGAAGACGACTACAGACCCAGTGGCGGTGATGTGGCGAATAGTGTTGGCAAGAAATACTTGCCGCCGTCTTTGTCGGACGACGGCGATTCCAACGATTACAGCCACAGCGACGTGGACTCCTATACGGGCATCGACAGCTACGCAGCTGAGCATGTGCAGGGCGTGGGCAGCGGCGGCTATCGCTACTCGTGAATGTCAGGGCAAGAGTATTCCTAGTTTAATTGATAGCACTAGCAATTTGTTAAGTAATAAGCGTTTATTTATTGTTATACATTAAGCTGCGTCGTCAATGTGCGCAGTGCTACGCATAATCACAGAAAAGTAAATAAAAAATCATAGCACGTAATGAGTGGACGTTCGAGTCTGACTTGTGGCTGTGCCGCAACCAGCACTTCAAGGGTTTCCAAACACACATAATAAACATACATACTATCTGTAAAATCGTTTGTTTGTGCTTTTTCTGTTTACAAGAAGACAGCGGTGAGCGTGTTGAAGTCTGCGCCGTTGGTGGTGCTAAATATTCTTGAACTTTGGCATGAATTGTATGAAGAATATCATGTACGTGGCTATTGAACCCAATATCTAAAAATTGAAAGAGTCATGTTAAAGAGATGCTGGGAATGTAATTAAAATTCTGAGGCAACAATGACAACAGCACAAATTTTCAAAAGATGCCGATTAGTGAAAACATAATCGAATGTTTTTGCGTTGTTAATTTTTGATGAAAAAATTCAAAAATTTGTTAGTTCATATTCTCGTAATAACTATGTAAGTACTACTTACATCTCTGGCCAAGTTGCAGTTCAACACAAAGAAGCCAAAAGCATCGAATATAATTTGCTGGTGCAGTAATTGTAGCGAGAAATTTTCAATCTAAAAATATATTCAAATAACATTTTATGTAAATGCAAATATGAAAGTTCAAACATACATACAAACCTTTGTTGATATTTTTAGATTTTCAATTTCATGACGCATTCTATGAAGATTGTGTGCCAGCAATTGCGTCTAGAAGAGTTCAGATAACACATTTCATATGAGCAATTCAAAATTTATAAATAAAAATTGAGATTACAAGATCTCATATTGGTCATATTATAAAAAGATGCAGCCTTTATAAAAATACTGATTTTTTTTTTTATAAAAAATAAGATAAATACAATACACACGGGAAGTTCGAAAGGTTTTTATATTGGTCGAGCTGATCGGGCATTAACACAAATATGCAATTTCCATAGAAGTTTTGTTGCAATTCCATATACAACAAATGATATGTTACTATAACTTAGCACAATATGCTAAATGTGTCTTGTTTTCAAAGTTTCGGATTAGTTATAGGGGCACAATTTGCTTATCTTGATTTTGTAATTGAATGAAATGTTAATACTTAATTATATTCAAAAGAACTTTATTTAAGAATAATTATTTAAAATTATTTTTTTACATAATTTACCGTAATAACTTTTAACCTAACTTGTTTATAACTTTTCCAATTTCTTGAAACCAGTTTTCCAGTTTTATAAACATTTTCGAGGAACTTCTTAGCAAACTAGCTTTCTTCACTTAATTTCCCAATTATTTTATAACTGTATTTAAGTTTCTCAGGTTAAGTTGTTGACAAGACTTAAAAAGACAATACTTGACAAGAATCTAATTAAAATTAATCCTTTTTACTAAA
Organism: Melieria picta; assembly: GCA_964056695.1. Lineage (NCBI taxonomy): Eukaryota > Metazoa > Arthropoda > Insecta > Diptera > Ulidiidae > Melieria > Melieria picta. The sequence continues at coordinate 35,817,456 of OZ057398.1, read as the reverse complement.
TACGATATTTTAATTAATAACAACAAAAATTGCCTTCTGGCCAGTTCAAACGAATTAGTTTAGAATAAGGCTTGGCTAACTAAACTTAATTCATTAGTTGAATTTTGATAAATAATGAACAACACAATTTAAAAAAATTTTTTGCATTGAAAATTTATAGGGGAATTCTTTGTAAGGTGCCACCCTTTGTAATGTGCCATCCCTGCTCGATTTTGACGTTCTAGCAATCCAAGAAGCAAAATTCCTACCGTCATTTAAGGTATATATGACATCATCAATTTTAATGTGGTTTTTGAGGGAACAGACGCAATAACACAGTCTGGGTAAAAAAAAGTGTCAAATTTGGTTAAGAAAAAATTTAAAAATAAAAACTCAAGGTTTTTCTTGCGGTGAATAAGAAATCAAATAATTTTGAATGCTTTTTCATAATCCGAAATGATATCCGAGCATATCGTAAAAGGAGAACATTTATCCAATGATTTCCAAAATGGTGTGAAAATGTAAAGTGCCACCTTTTTTTCTTTGTAAAGTGCTACCCCTCTTTTTCGGTACCCCTATATCGGTAAAATTACTTTTTATTGCTCGGAATCGTCATTAAAATGAATTTAAAGTCTTCTTAGTCAACTTTTCTCTAATCCAATCATGAGGAATGAATTAGTTCAGTTTTGTTTATTAATTTCCACATAATTACCGTTTTATTCATTACCATTAAATTTGCATTTTGCTTTCGGTCATTTTCTATTCAATTCAAATTAAATTCAATAATATTTCATAAATTCTTTAATACATGCATTTTTACTTGAGATTTCTACGTTTTTAGCGATTTTTTTAGGGGGTGGCACTTTACATAAACAAATTTTAGGGTGTCGATTTTTAACACTTTGGGAAATTGGCTGTAAAATTTGTATTTACGAAAAATTCAAATTAGGTGTTTTCTTGGATCATAGCTCTTTCCAACGGTATATTAACATTGGCGATAAGTTAATTTTTTAACGAGTTATGCGCAAAAAGACATGGGGTGGCACATTACAAATAATTCCCCTATATGATACATAAATATGCTGAAAAGGCAGACGCCAAAGAAAAACATTTTTTTTGGCAAATATTAGAATATTAGAGTTTTTATGACAAATATTAGAATGCACCTATAACTGCCGTTTCCATATATGTATTCGGACATTATTTTTGACTTTATGAGACCTTGTAAACTCATTTAACATATTTGTGCTGAAATTTGTTTGTGACTTACGGTTCGCATACAATTCCTTGATGTTGTTATGATTAGAAGTATGGCCATGGATGATGGTATCAGTAAAGCGTATTCTGAGAAAAATAAACAATATTTTTTTTTTAGAAAAAGTAAAATAATGTATAACCTTCACAAAGTCTTCACTTTTCTCACAGAACGACGTTCTTTCGATCTGTGTATACGACTTGCCTATTATTTCTTCACCGTTATACACCATCCAGTAAGACCAATAACATTCCGAAAAAATCATCAGATAGGCTTTCATATAGGTTGCTGGTATGGACAATGTCATTGATTGCTTCAACAGCACCGACATTTCGTAAATGTTTTGATAGTATTCCATCAGAAACTGTAATTCTGTGCACATTTCGCACTCACTCTCAGACGGGGTCTTGAGCTTAGCGAACGTTAGCTTTCGACTAAAATTCACGAAAAGATCCATGCGCCTATTCAGTTCGACCAGCTCCATACGCACCAGTTCAATATAGAAACATAGCTGCAGAATTCTCAGATGGCAGATGAAGCCGCTGGGCAGAAAGCTGATGAAGAACAGAAGCCAGCTTTCGCGAAACGATATGGCCACGGCGTAGGTCATCTCGATTAACACAATAACGACCACATAGACGCAGTACTTGCAAACGAACTGTCGATAGATGGCAAAGTCCTCGGTGGCGGCGCCCGTGGACCAGCGGGCGTGCGTCCTACTGTAGAGCGCCAGGAAGTCGTACATGCTGCGGCGCCGCACTGCAGTCTCGACGATGCTCAGGAAGTGTGCGAACAGCGAGGCGCTCAGCTTGAGAAAGTTGTTGAATTTGCCGAAGACGTCGTGGTACTGTATAGCCGAGTGGAAACGCGTCTGGAAGTAGACCTGCATCGCGATTAGGCCGACGATGTGCAAGCACTGCCACAACACATAGCAGCGGTTCAGTTGCCGCTGGTGGTGCAGGCGTTGCTCGTTGGACCTGTGGACATCCGTGGGCTTGAAGATGAGCGGACACAGGCCGAACAGCTGCAGTATCCGCAAATGTATCAGCATGAACCGACTCAGCAGCACCGTTTGGTCGGGTGCATTGTGCGATTTGTTCTGTTGCATGACTCGCGGGATAGCGCGGAATTCTATTGTTTGTTTGAACTTGTGGGCGTGCGCGAGTCGCTGCAATCCGTTTCGACAAGCTACGTTGCAATCATTTACTGAGCGGTGAGCATTAGCATGCGGAATGCTTGCAGCGGTTTTGTTTCGTTTCGCTTCGCTTCAATTTGATATTTAATTTGCCTGAGTGAATGGACACGGCTTGAGATGCCAATCGCTTTTGTTTGGCTTGGTTGATTAATTGGCGCCTGTTCGCAGTGCAGGAGCGGTCATGACTTGTGTCGAGTGCTGGCGTTGCCATTTGCCGTCGGGCAAAGAGAAGTTGTGCTACAGAATGTGGGCGTATTTGTTTTCTTTTTAATGGGTAAGTCTGGCAAAATGTCACCAATGAGTTTGTTAACTTGTTAAGAGATTTTGTATACAACAATAAAACAAAAAGCAACAAACAATTTGCGCCGATTGTCTGAGCTGATTCTTAATGTTAATGCAGGCACGTTCGCGCAGGGCATTAAAATAATTTTGATATACGGAATTTATGGTTTGAAATGTATCTGCGTTTTCGCATACAAATCAAGTATGCAGTATCGCAGCGATATGCAACGATAATGCGCTCCTGTGCTTCCAGTCTTTTACTGCATTGTTGGTCATTGTCTTTTGCGAACCGCTGTTGCTCAGTAGTTGCGTAACAATGTACTCCGAGCTGTCGCCACTGCTACGTGGCCACGTCAAACTATTTCAATATCTGGGCGTTTTCGATGCATCGCTGCACAGGAATGCCGAAATTCGACGTCGCACCGAGCGTCGCCTTATCGCTTGGACATCGCTACTTTTGGCCTCCTTCATTGCGGTCACTTTCAACACCTTTCTGCAGCGAGACAAATTCCTCTTCACGGAGGACCGATTCGGCTACTTCAACGACGTCCTCAAAGTGGTCATTGCGCAGATGAACATTATTATCATTCACCTGGAGACCATATTCCAGCGCAGCGCCATGCACACTTTCTGGCGCACGTACAGCGGCCTGCAGACGGGTGGTTCGCGCGTTCTGGGCGACGACACCGGCTGGATGGCGCAGCTGCGCAAGCACGCCCGCTTCATGCTTATATTCTACGGAATCAACTTGCTGGAATTCTCGGTCGAGGTGGTGTTCCTGTCGCAGCAGGAAATGGTGGGCAATATGTTGAACTTCTGGAGCTTCTTCACGCCGTACATCTACATGGCGCACCTGCGCAACATGCAGGCCATTCTGCACGTGGAGCTGATACGTCAAGAGCTGGCGAAGCTGGAGCGCGACCTGGGCCTGCTGGCCGAGTACGCGAGCTTCTCGCGGCGGCTGGTCAGCTTCGAGGGGTTCGAGGAGTTGTTGCGTGGCAAATTGGTGGAAAAGCAGCGGGTTTACCAGCAGATCTACGAAATGTTTGTTAATTTTCAGAAAGGTTTCGGGTTATCCATAATTGCGGTTTTGCTCATGGTGTACGTACGAGTGCTTGTAGGCTCCTACTTTATATACTACACTCAATATCAGAGGGGCTACACTTATGGTGAGTTGTTTGTTGTGTTAAATGATTTTCTGCTTGTGGTGATTACTTAAATAAGTGCAAGGGTTCAATGAACTTTTCGGGCTGGCGTATCTGTAGACATGCTACAAAATTTTTACTTTAAATCAAGAAACCGCATAAAATATAATGTTGACTTGTACCACACAAACATTGGTGATAAACGGCAAAGTAATAAACAAGCACATAGTGTTGGTGACAGTGGGCGAGATAAGACCCGGTGTACGGTAATAATTTTTTGGGGGATTTTGTATTTAATTTCAGAAAATGTACTCATGCTGCCGTCTCTATTCGAGATTCCAGTATTTTTGATTACCTCCAAGAATTGTATGAATGTCGTAAGTAGATAGGAATTTGTAACTGTTAAGTATATCCAATAGTGAGGTTAACGCCGATGCCATTTACAGGTTAAACACATCACATATCAATTGCATAGCATCAAAAGTCGTGTTGACAACACGCTGGTTTCGGTACAGGTAACATTGATATTTAAATATATATATTGATTTTTTTTAAACACAGTTTCACCGTCAAAAGATACAAAACTTCTCGCTACAAATTATGCACCAGAAGATCCGAATTGATGGCATAGGAATAACCCCACTGGATGGCTATATGTTGACTAAGGTTTGCGCAGACTTTTACAAATACAAAACATTAACTTAGTGAATAGTAACTCTCCTTTATTTTAGGCTGTGGGCTCCATTACGACGTACATGATTTTCTTTATACAATTTATGCCGAAATTTCGCACCTGAAGGAATTTATTTAATTATTCAAGATCTCACTTCAATACACTTTTTTGCACATAAATAAAAATCGATTTCTCACAGGGCACCAAGTAAATAAATAAATTAATGTAGTATAACGTAAAGTGCAGTAGTTTAATTTGGCAAGTAGAAGCATTTCTTTTCTAATGGCATAGCTAACAAAAAGCACGGAAGTTGATTGCCGCTCTGACTAGTTGTTTTACTCAGTGCCGGCGTTAAGCTGAGGCCCAGGGCGCAAGTCGGCTGTTTTTGTTTCCCCCTGATATTTGTGTAGGGTCTCTTAATGTTACAATTCTGTTTTGCAAAAAGTCGGCGACAAATTAAAATATTTCAATTTTCATTAGACACAACAGATTCAATATAGCTTTTTACCTTGCAACTTTTTATACAATCTAGTCAAGTTTTACAACATAATCGCATAGTCTGAGGCCAGTTTAACCCTCTAGTTCCCGATTATACCGATTTTTTTTAGTTTTCCTAGTTTCTAAACCCCCCAAAAGCAGTGTATAAACTACCCCACGACACACTACCCCTCGCCATACCCCCACCCCTTTTCATTTATTGTCTATTACGCGTATGAACTGAAACTGTTACCCGTTATTTATGTTTACACATATTTAAAAAAAATTTAAAAATTTAAATTAATTCAAAAAACAATTTTCATATGGGATTGTTTTTGGCCTTGTTTCCCAAGCAGGCCTCTAGGCCTGCTACTTTCTACACCCTCTATCACGCCTCCTATTGACATGCAATTTTTTCCCCCGAACAAACATTACTTCTCCACCATAAAACTATCACTGGTAATTTTTTTAACAAGATTAAAAACTTGGGAACTAGAGGGTTAAGGGGCGTCACAGTAATTGTGGCCGGTGTGCCACCGGTACTGGTCGCAATTTCAAATTTGCCTAAGTATTTCGTTATTGATTACCGCTGCTAATCGCGCTTCTGTTGTCAAACTGATTAATTGCCATTATCCGCGCAACAGCAGCACTCACCAGCGACTAACGAGCGGGCTGTAGTGTCATTCAGTCAAAGTGCAAAATGCACGTCGAACTGCCGAACCTGCTGCGCGGACATATCAGGCTTTTCCAGTGTCTCGGCATGTTCAACGTTTCATTTCAATCGCATTCAACTGCCCGAAACCGAACCGAGCGCCTGCTAAGCATTTGGACTTCGCTCCTATTGGTCACCTTCACCCTGGTCACCATCAACACATTCATGTGTCCGGAGAAGTTCCTCTTCATGCGCGACATATTCGGCTTCTTCAACGATGTGTTCAAAGTGTGCCTGGCGCAGCTAACCATCACCATTATTTACCTGGAGACCATAACACAGCGCGAGCCGCTTCGCGTGTTTTGGCGCTTGTACAGCTCGCTGCGCAAATGTGGCGCTCCAGCAAAGAAGAATGATTCCATTTGGCCAACGCAATTGTCCACGCACTTTCGTTTCCTCTTCATCTTCTATGGCTTACTGCTAATGGATTGGGTCTTGGAGGTGCTGTTTCTTGGGAAGCGGCACAAAAGGCGCCACCAAATGATGTTCTGGTTCATGTTCACGCCGTACACGTACATAGTGCACTTGCGCAATATGCAGTTTATAATGCACATAGACATCATTCGGCAGGAACTGGTGAAGCTGGAGCGCGATCTGGAGCTGTTGGCCGAGTACACGCGCTTTGCTAGACGTGTGGTGGCCTTTGACGGCTTCGAGGAGTTCTTGCGACGAAGGCTTATGCAAGAGCAACTAATCTATCAGCGCATTTATGAAATGTTTGAAAACTTTCAGAAGGCTTTTGGCTTGTCGCTAGTTGTGGTGTTGCTGATGATATACGTGCGTGTGCTGGTGGATGCCTACTTCACGTACTACTCGAAATACAGAGGAGTTTTAGAAGTCGGTAAAGGAAGCTAAATTGTATAATTGGACTTCTCAAGTCTTAAGCAATGACAAAAATGTTGATCAATAATTGCAGAAAATCTTCTACTGGTGCCGGCACTGTTTGAAATACCAGCTCTACTAATAACATCCAAAAACTGCATGAACATGGTGAGCTATACTAGAAAATCATTGACCAATTGCTATCAGCTGCACCAATTTGTAGGTGAAGCACATAACATACCAGCTGCACAACATTAAAAGCCACATAGAAGACACCTTGGTGTCGGTGCAGGTAGTGCGTGCTAAAATATCCGTAACACAGATAAGATAAATCACTTCATTTTGATTTTTCGCAGCTGCAAAATTTCTCTTTGCAAATAATGCATGAGAAGATTCGCATTGATGGCAGAGGCATAACAACACTGGACTGTTATATGCTGAGCACTGTAAGTTCCTATATATAAAAAATTCGTCCAAACTCTTAAACAAATGCTCGCATTGTAGGTTTTGGGCTCTATGACTACGTACATGATTTTCTGCATACAATTCATGCCGAAATTTCGCCACATATGAAGAGAATCCTCGCGAATGTTCATTGCCCACACATAAACACAGCTTTCTCTTGCACATATAGTTTTATTTACAGATTAGCAAAATAAATATTGAATATTGCATGTTGCATGTATGTATGTATGTACGTATTATAGAAAACTGTTTCAAAAACCGCTTACACTAAAAGTCATTGTTTTAAAAATATATATTGAAAACACTACAGAGGTGAAATTTTGCTTGTATTCAATGGCGCTGCACATTGATTGATTTTGAGAGTTCAATAAAGTGGATTGAATTCTAATTTCGCAGCTTTAGAAATATTCGTATGTGTTGTGCTTTAAAAGTCGTAGTGCACTTCGGTGATTACATGTGCTATGGAGCGGTTTAGAATGATTCGATGCAAAATGAGTGTCAGTACACGGTGTAAAGGATAAATTTTATGAATGTATTGCTTGGCACTGGCAGGATCAAAAACGTAAAAACTTGTGTAAAATATTTCTAGTTTATTATATACGGCGCAAAAACAAGAGTGAGGAAAGTCTAAAGTATTTAAGGTATAACGGACAATGCATGCAGCCGCGCACACTTTACTACGCTACCTATGAGTTACCTATTTTTAATTTCAGATTTTTCTTTGAATGCGTTAACGGAATACAAAAAGAACAGAAGCATTCACCTGGGCAACAGAGAACTAATACCCCCCAGTACAATTGTTATCTCACAGTTCTCAGAACTATACACCTTATACACTTTAGTCGTACTCGTGACTGGATTCACGTTTTGTTATTAGATTTTCGCGTTCCTCCTCGTTGCCCTCGATTACGGTTATTGAGGGCGGGGGTGCATTGCGATTTAGCGCCTTTGTACGGTGTAGACCCTCGGTCAGGCCTGATTCGGTGAGTACTTCTACCTCGTCGTCATCGTCTTCGTCCGGCACAGCAAAGTACGGATGTGAAGAAGCCGGGCGGAATTTGTAGCCGGTCAGCACAAAGAACACATAAGTGGCCATTTCGTGGAACATCTCGTCGAGCCAGGCATACTGGAAGGCCACGGTCATCTTTAGCAAATATACAATAATACGCGTGAAGTAGATGTAGCAGACAATCATGATGTAAAATTGGCGGAATAGTTTTAGTTTTCGCAAGTTGATGGCTGCTTTGCCATCGGTGGCGGAGGCCTCGTGTAGGTGGCGTATGGACCACACAATGGGGAAGAGGATGGCGCCGCAGCACAGCAGATCGACGAAGATGAAAATGTTGCGCCAAGTGCGGAATTCTACGTCGCTTTCTTCCGATTCATCGATAATGATTTCGGCAACATTGGCAAGAACCTAATACCGAAGATAATAAAAAATGTTTCATAACAAAGCTATACACTAGCGAAAACAGATCAATTTATGGATCAATAAACAAAAAGTAGGAAATAAATAAACATACTACACTAAATATATAAACCTACTTGCAACGGAATGACAATCATAAATATCTTCTTATCCTTGTCCGAAAGTATGTGCTTGATAAAAGTCCAGCCTGTGCCGATGAGCACAATTGTTATAAAAAGTACAGCGCCTTTAAGTCTGCAAATAGTCAATATTTGTATAGGTAATTGTAATTAATTATATTTGCTTGCGTTTATACATACAAATGTGTAATGTAGTACAAGATAGCCCAGGCCTCCACATGCTCGCCGCGTATTTCAATAAAGTGATAGTTGATGGAGTGAAACATCAGAGAAAGTGATTTCAAGAATACCAGAACTGCCATTATGTAATGTATCTTGTAAACGTTGTGTCTGCAATATAGCAACCATTATTATTGATTATTCAGTTTCATATATTATCTGATCAAGCAACCACATACTTGCTCTTTTTTAGTATGAACACCCAAAAGAGGCCAGATAGGAAGAAGAGCAAACTCATCATAAAGTACAGGGCGGGTAGGGGCATCTCACCGGCAGACAGAAAATTGCCATTGTTGTTTTCCTCAATGTCAACCTAGAAATATGCAGGAAAACTTTGTTTTATAAGAATCAATGTTATGAGAACAATTAGCTTACATTAAAGGAGATCTGCTTTTGTGTGCGATAGTTCGGGCAAGCGTGGAAATACAGATTATAGAGTCCCTCGTCTCGCAAATTGGCTACCAGCATGGCGAACTATAAAGCCACATAATTAGTTAGCAACATTTAATGCTTTGTTTTCTATCTAAACCCGTTACGAACCGACATGTTGTAGTAGTTGCGGCCATCTACTACTGTTTTAGTCAGTGGCATAGTAAAGTCTTTGCACAGCTGATATTGGATATTTTCGTTGGAAGCGTATGGCACGACGGCTGCGTGTGGGAAAGCGTTTTGCGCCTGTTCAGGCAATGGCGATTTGACTGTTGCTGCGGGCGCTGGTGCTGCAGCGACGACGGTGTTGGCAGCCACTGGAGGCTTTGCCGGCACCACAACCGGAGCGGCTGCATTGGGTGACGATACTTTGTCTTCCTTCGGCTGTGGCTGTAGTGGGGTTGGCTCTTCGACAGAGTTATCTTCCGGAAATTGTTGTTCTTCGACAGGCAGGCCATGTTCTTCGCTGCGCTTGTGACGTTGCACAAATAGCGAGGAGTCGCTCAGCTTCGCGAACGACTGCCGCTTGCCACGATACATGGGAAACTCTTCGCGATTTCGGTAAATATGCTGATTTTTCCATTCGGGCGAGCATTGCACTCGGACTCTACATAATGAGAAATAAAGCGTACAGCGTATATGTAATTTTCTGAAAATATTTTTGTCGGCTTACTTTAAATTCTTAAGATCCAGCAAAAAGAAAAGTATGGGGCCGCTACGTTGCACTGCGGATGGTTCTTCTAGGATGCACTTGTTCTGGTGCGAGTCCAAATAGGGGTTCATCTGATCGATGGTGGTCTTGTCCAGCGAGAGACCAAACTTGAAACACAAACATATAACGATAGATGATACACAACGCTTGCAAGTTCTTTTGCAGTGTAATTTTTACCAAATCGGCGCCATCTTCGTTTTCTATGTTCAGTCTGCTTAGCTTCACGTCCAAGTGTCCGTCGGTGTAGAAGCCAAAAGTGCTCAGCGCAATGTACGGTCGTATGTCATCCTGTAATAGTCGGCATCTCAATTTTAGTGATTTCTGTTTACTTTGTTAGATCGGTGCAAACTTACGCGCACTTCCAGGTGGTGCTTACGTGCGTCCACCACTACGAAGTCCAAAATTGTATGAGCAATTAGCCAAATGAAAATTATTGTTTTCCAGCTCATTGTCGTTCTACTTATCGCCGCGACACACGCTGACGCTGACGACGTCAATTTGATGGTTGTTAGTTGCCGCGCCTTACCTTCGATTCTTTGCTACAATAAAAGTAGTTGTAAAGCTAGCTAACTCCCACCTGTTTGCTCTAATTTCTTACAAATTGATTACTTTGCAATGTTTCTCCGCGTTTTCTAATTGCTAAAATGATTAAAAAGTCAATACCAATCAGCCGATTCCTCTTGCTACAGTTGCCTTCAGTTTGACAGCTTCACAGGTAGTTTGACAACAACACAGCTGTTTCGCATGACATATGACTTGGTGGCTATTCGCTGCAGTTTTCGATTATCATTCGAAATTCGAAAATTGCCAAAGGCTAGGTGTGTGTCTGGACTATAACATTTGCTCGATATATTTAGTTTTGTTCATGAATAATCATTTTTACGTGTTTGTGAAACGAATCCAAATTCAATGAGCAAAATGCCGTTGACTGCTTTTCCGCAATGTTTAAGTAGTGTACATTAAGATGAATAAGAAGAAGAAAGTGTGTATCAAGAAGAAGACTGCATAACGAAAACTGCAATTGTTTCGAGTTAATTGTACATTATTTGCATTGTTATGTTCAATAAATAAATTGCAGTGAATGTAACTGGAGTCAATACGAGTGACTGCAGTTTCGACAGTCTGTTCCATGCACGCGAAGAGCCATAAATAAGTCGAAAGTCATAGATATGGTGTCAGTTGCTTCGAGTAGATCGAAAATAAATCGAAATTGAAAAAATATTCTTATTATTAAAGTAAACTTTAAAATTATGTTCAAGTTTAATATTTTAGCGCTCATTGCCTTTGTCAGCTGGGCCACCGTGCTGGGTAATGTTCAACTCGTTGAAGTTATAGTCAATTGTGTTTTTTTGTGACGTTTAAAACAGTTTCAGCGCAGCCGCCTTGTCGAATGAGATCCATTGCGGTCAGTACGGGACAACGCTTCTGCGAGAGGCAGTGCATCACGAGCAGTACATCGCCACACATGAGATGCGCTACGGCACGTTTTCCTACTAGATTAGCACTCTGCCCGCCGAATTGTTGTCGCAGTGGTGGTTCCTGTATATTTGTATTTTATGCCTAACTTGACAACACAAATGAGATTGGCTTAAGAATATATTTAATTTTATATCATACTTGAATGATTTCAGTAAATAAAAACTGAATTTGAACAATGAAAATTTGATTACAAAAATATACAATTATCATTATTTAATTACACATTTTTCTATTCAACATAGAAACGAGTGCATATGTAATTTGGTTTTATGTACAAAACATTAATTTAATGCACAAAATCGCAATGGCACACACTTGCCGGCGTTGTTACGTGCAAATCCTTCACGACAGTAACAACCCGATGGCGCCATAATGTAAACTTTTGTGCAGACTGCCGACAAATTGCGGCAGAAGCGATCGCAATTGGGTCCAGGGCTGAGGTAGACTTCATTGCGGCTATTGGTGCATTCGCGTGGACCGCTGCCTAGAAATATAAATCCAAATAGTAAACGTTAACATTTGTATTTAATTTCACAAAAGGGTTCAATTCAGTGCCTTTGACATGATAGATGACCAGCAGCAAGAGAAAAATTAAGCGCAGAAAGTACAGCGACACCATATTGAAGGTTTGCGGGCAATACCACGTTTGACTATTGAGTTCAGCGAGTGCTGGCTTTATATTTATACTGACTAAAAAATTGACTAAAAATCTGTACAAGCGATGACCCTGGAAATGTACTCAAGTTGATTATAAATATACGAAATATGCATTTTCCATTCCATTTTTCGTCTTATTATAGTAATTACGGCCACAAATGTTGCAAAGATAACTTATTGATAAATTATTGTATAGAGAAACTTACCCAATACTATAGTTTTGCGACCTTCAATTGATTGTCAACAAAAATCTGCTGTCACGGTTGCTCTATGAACCTTTTCGACCGACGCCTTAAATGTCTTTAATTGTTGTCGATGTGAAGTTCATTATTGAATCAATATTATTATTTAATCACAATCAATGAAATGGCTGATGAAATAGCAATGAATGGGACTCATCTCACCGATCGAATAAACCGACCTACCAAGGTCCTTGCTGACAATCTAAAACCGCGAAAATCATGTCTCATACATACAACGAAAAATACACCAGGTACATATTGTTACGAAAATTACTTCTCTAAGTTCGTTTTGGATTGTGCTTGAAAATAAAACAACTTCATTTATTCAGCGCAAACGCAGTCAAAAAATCAACAATCGCTTTATTTACAAATTTACACTTGTTACTAGTTTACACTACTACTATTGCATGTTTCCCCTTTGCTTGCTCAACACAGACTCGACTCTCTGCGCTGCACACTGCTGCCTTTTATACTTGTTTGGTTTATCGCGCCGATGGTTCTTGCACATTCCATTACCATTCGCGAACCACCCCTGCCATATCGGCATTATAGCATGCCGGCCGTACTTCAAAGTTCATGCCTAAAAGTATGCTCGCATTCATGCATAGCACAGCAGAGTGCCTCATCGTTACAATATGGTCGCTGTCACGGAGGGAGTGCAGGTTCGTTCAGGGTTCTTCTTACGGGTCCATGCACACAGACTCGGCATCATCGACAGTGACATGTTCACAAAGTGAGCAGAGTGGGGAGTGAGACGAAATCTGGAACACCTTGTATCTTGTTCAATTGCTCACTTAGATATTCCGCTAATTGAGAGAGTGGAGGGGGCGTTCAAAATAATGGCCAGTGCCTTGCCACAGATCAATTGATGAGTTATCTGTAGCCATATTAAGGCTCTCTACAAGGGTTGCTTTTAACGTTAGACGTCCACCTGTTAACGCTACGGACTCAAACGAGTCCCCAACTAAACTTACGACAATCAACTTGTATACGAATAATTAATGATGCGGGCAATTAACCTTCAAATGCCTGCAATATTTTTCTTAATTTGAAGACATGTTCATATCTGTAAGAGTGCCTTAAGGCAATGTCTCTGTAGTGTGAAGCTTCAAAAGTGTTCATAATGTTTAGTCAGAAGTTGACTGGTTGCTACTCAAAAGTTTATTGGACGCGAAAAAGAAAAACCAGATTATTTGTAGAACTTAGGTTAGGGTGGCAGCTAGAAGAGCTCACTTAGGCCATAATACGGCCCGTTGTAGAACTTAATCCAAATAAGTATATTTTACTCTAAAACATTTGTTGAATATACCTATATGATATATTTCTTAAAAAAACATATTTATATGTTTCAGTACAACAAAGCAACAAATCTGCTAACAAATGTAATGCAATATTCAGTAGGATTAAATTTGACACAATTCTGTTGCAATTTTGTTTTTAAACCATGCCCACAGAATATGATGATGATAAATTGTGGTTAGTTGAAAATTTATATTTTTGTGAATCAATTTGGAGTACGTAATGGAGCTGCCTTTGAGTAATTGAGACGAAACATGAGATTGATCTCACATTTTAAATATGTGGGTTTATTTAGAGGAGATTGTTCTCATTTGGAGTTTAAACAAAAAAATTATGGATATGGGAGAGAATGGAAATATAATGCAACAGAAAGACAGAGTAGTAGAAAAAGAGAGGGAGAACCAATTTGAAGAAGAAAACAATGAACAAACCGAGAATGAACTTCAATCAAACACTTTTTGATTTTTGAAACATACCTAAGGACACATCAATCTTTTTAATTTACAAACAATGTAGATACTAGCGAGTAGGTGATTTTTGGATAAGGTTGTTGGTGCAGCTACGAGTGATCCCTTTTTTGAATTTCATCATTGATTAGTTATGTTATAACTGAAGCAGACTTTCATGTCACTGGACCCGGAAAGCATTTACATATATGTACAAGCATTCTGGCAATTGGGCCAGGCAGTTGAACTTAACCTATTGTTGTGAGAGACTTGTTGGCACAACTGTTACGTTATGTAAATAAATTACTTCATTCAATGAGAAAAGCAAAAGTTAATGAATTGCCAAGTTTTAAAGTATTATTTTTATATATAGATGAGCATATAAACTAAAGACTCCTCATACGCTATTATATTATTTTCTTATTGTTAACACAAATAATCAACTTTGTGGTCAGACACCTCCTATACACTTCCTCTTGGACGTTTTTTAACCATTCTTTCCACTACGGACCTTACGACATTGAACTTGCATATTGTCGATTGGCTAGTTTGTGTTTAGAGGCCTTTATGAAGTAAACCAATATGAGATAACACGGAAATGTCAACTGGCGGCATAAAACTCTTTGTTGCCTCCGCGACACCATTCATCTGAATGAGTTCAAAACTTAATTGTTAATAGTTTGTTAAGTACTTGAGAGCTCGTCTAGAGACATTGTACATAATACACATTTCGTTATACTATTGTTTATTGTAGTATTAAGTTCATTATTTTGAAACAAATAAACATATTTATAAAAAAAAAAAAGTTCAAAACTTAACAGAAATATAAAGACTAAAGATTTTTTTTAATAATAAAACATAAAAAATATTTATTAAGGCGTTGAAGTTGTAGTAAATTGAGTGTAAAAATATATTGAAAATTTCGTATAAATGCCAAGTCTGCACTGTATTCTACAACAGAGCCGAATATTGCTGCAGCGGATAACAACGACACTTTTAAGAAAGAAAATGTTTAAATTTAATATTATACTCTGTGTGTTTTTCATTTTTGGAGTTACGGCAGTGTATGGTAAATATTTTGTTTATTATTTAAATTTACTATTTATATATATTATATTTTTATATAATGTATTATTTTTATTATATTTCAAGTATTTTAATTTTTATTGTATTTGAACTTATTGTTTTTTGTTTTTTTCATTATTATTTGGTTTGTTTTATTCAGCGCAAATCCGGCCCTGCCGTAAGATTGAGGTGAATCCGGAAGCTGGCCAAACAGTTTGCGAGCAGCAGTGCCCGCCAAACGAAGCGGAATGGTCACTGAAGTGCGATAGAGTGCGAACTCCGCAGAGAATGCAGATATGTCCACCCCATTGTTGCCTTAGGCTATCGACCTGTCGCTATTTCTGAAAAATTAACAAAGCAAACTCTGTTTGTTTTAAATGAATACACATTGAAATCGTTTAATAATAAAGCCTTTATTTGCATATAAATCAATGATTTTTATTAACAAACAAATGCAGCTGCCTTGCGCAAAGAGTCAAGAGTATATAAAGAGTCAAATTGACTCACAACACACGCAGTGCAATTCTGAAATCGGTTAAAATGTACAAACCAACATTGCTGTTGTTGCTGGTGTTGCTTTCTGTCAGCTCCTTGGTGCTAGGCAAGTTAATAAGATCTTACTTTCTTCTTGAAATAATGTGTTCATTGGTTAATTTACAGCCCAACAACGACCTTGTCCCAGTAATGTACTTGATGTAAAGCGAGGCCAAAGGATATGCGAGCGGCCGTGCATCCCCGGAGGCAAAGCGCCGATGCGTTGTGCCGTAGCGAGCACTAGCGGCCGCTTTAGAGTGTGTCCGCTAAGATGCTGTCGCCTGGGACAAGCTTGTTATTATACATTTTTGATTTAATAACAAATATGATACAATAGGTACAATAAATGAAATGAAACCAATTTGTTTCTCTTTATACGGTGGGTGCGACGCACAGTGTTGCGAGTAGGGACAAAAATCAAAAAAATGAATGTCGTAAATGTAGAAAAATAAGTTTGTAGTACTGAAGTAAATACCTCAATTTACTAAAATGTGAAAACGGATTTTAAAAATATCAATTTATATACCGATGGCAGGCCACCTAACTTGCACTTTGTGAAGGTGGGTGACTTGGGTAGAAATTATTGCAATTTGTTGAATGTAAGTTCGAGGACTCCTATTGAAAAATTTCCCATGGGACCTTATGTGAAGTAAATATATTCTATAAATATAGTATTTTTGCAACTCTGTGAAAGCTTTCCCTCTTTTGTTTTGCTTTCCATATTCCTTGTACCGTTACTTGATAAACTTTAGATAAACTTAAAAAAAAAATTACTTCTTACAACTTCGAGATTTTACAGTGTGATATAGCTGAAAGTATGTATTAATAGAAACCATGGACTTTAGCTGCACAAACTTGCACGTTTTTAAGAAGTTCAACATTTTCAGTGACGTATGCAGTCAAAAATAGGGAACTTTTTGCAGCATGGTTGGCAGCAAAACATTTCGACCGCTGCGGCGCTTCGCTTGAGCTACAAATTTTTGTTTCCAATAATTTGGCAACTCCACTTGGTTTAGAAAAATTACAAAAGAAAATAGATAGAATCGATGGAAGGCTTCGGCAATACTGGGTGACTTGCCATAGAATTAAGGCAACTTTCGAAAGGAAGCAAAACTTGTTAATGCCTACAGAACCAATTATATCAGTTAATAGGAAAATGAAAGGTTAACATGAAAACCGAAACTCTGATATAATGCAATATATAAATTCTGAGGAAGTTGAAGAAAGGAGTTTTGAAATTTTGTTAAAAATGGATGAAGAGGGGTTTATTTGAATAATTCATCATCGCAAACCGATTGTCCTAGCAGTACAGATTAATAAATTGTAATTTTGAATGAGAATATATGCTATACAGATTAACAAATTGTAATTTTGAATGAAAAAATATGATATACTGAATTTAATAAAAGGTGTTATTATTTTCTATTTCGGTTTGAAATGACTTAGGTGCGC
Organism: Melieria picta; assembly: GCA_964056695.1. Lineage (NCBI taxonomy): Eukaryota > Metazoa > Arthropoda > Insecta > Diptera > Ulidiidae > Melieria > Melieria picta. The sequence goes on along the minus strand of OZ057398.1, from coordinate 35,800,369 downwards.
ATAAGTATGCACAGATATTTGTAGTTTTTTCAATATTTCCTTTTTTTATGACAAGCGTATTTGTAGGTTGATCGAAATTTTTGGTATATATCTTTATATTGATGATATGAGTTGCTGTACCAAGTTTCATCAATATATCTCTTATAGTTTCCGCGATACTGTCAACTTAGTATTTGGTTTGTATGGGAGGTGGGCGTGTCCGTGGGGCGATTGAAGTAATTTTTGGCGTATTAACGTCTCTTTATAAAAAAATCATATATACAACATTTTATTGTCGTACGACTATTCCTTCTATTTTTGTCCCTCGCTACTATGGACTCATATAGCGGAGTGACAAAAATAGAAGAAGTGGTCGTACTTAAATGAAATTTGATATACAGTTATTGTATGAGTAAAGAACTTACTGTGCAAAATTTCAATGAAATCGGACCAAAACTCGACTCGACCACCTCCCATACAAACGGATTTGAAAAAACTTCAAATTAACAATGAAAATTATCTTAGTTCATAAAAGCTACGTTCATAATATTTGTATTTGAATATTTATTTATTTATAAATTTATAAATTTGTAAATAGAAAAAATGCGCTTTTTTCAAAAGTGATTGTAAATAAAATCTCGATAAATTGCTCCACAGCTGCTCAGAAGTTGCTCTTAGAGGGTTAAAATCTTGGACTGACCCCCACTAATTTTTCCTCCTGAATATTTCTTTCGAACATACCTACCCCTATCTCCAACCTTTAATGAAGCTCCCATACAAAATCATCGTTTTTAGAAAGTGGGCTCCCGCTGCTCTCAGGTTGGTCCCAGACGTACGATGATAAGACTGACCCCCCATTTATTTTCCCTTCCAAATGTTTTTTCTATACACACCTAACCGCTTTATCCAACTCTTAAGGTGGCTGCCATACAAAACTAGTAATTTTCAATGGAACTGGCTCCACACTTGTAAATGCAGAAAAGTAAGCGAGGAGACATGGTATCTGGGAAACTACTGAACCGATTTAAATGATTTATTCAACAACTCATGTATGGCTTCCCTCATTTCATTCGTTTAATTTTTGAGCGAGTTGGATTGGAAGCGTTTTGAAGACATACTTGGTTTTCCAGCAAGAGGTGTTATTTTGGTATTCAAAGAAAAATGCCATTTTTTGAGATAAATGATCGGATGTTTATTTCATAATAAAGATAAAGGTATGCCGTTAATAATGAAAAACAACATCAGCCAAATGGCCACCACGACCACGCTTACAGGACCATATCCTTTTCATGAAATTTTCCATAACCAAATCGCAAAGTGGCTGCCCTATGTCCTCGATAGCCTCACGAATTCTATCTTTGAGGTCTTGAATCGACGCTGGGCTGTTGGCGTACACCTTATCTTTCACGTGGCCCCAAAGGAAGAAGTCGCAAGGTGTTAAATCACAAGATCTCGGTGGCCAATTGTGATCACCTCTTCCAGAGATAACACGGTCCGGAAACTTTTCCCGTAAAAGAGCAATGGTTTCGTTGCTTGTGTGGCACGTAGCGCCGTCTTGTTGAAAGTAAACGTTGTCCAGATCAATACCATCCAACTCCGACCATAAAAAATTATTAATTATCTCTCGATAGCGCAATCCATTCACCGTAACTGTTGATCCAACCTCATTTTCGAAAAAGTAAGGTCCAATGACCCCGCACCAAACAGTCACACGTTGAGGATGGAGAGGCTTCTCAACAATAACTCTTGGGTTTTCCGAGCCCCAGATGCGACAATTTTGCTTGTTGACGTAGCCACCGAGGTGGAAATGGGCCTCATCAGTCAAGATGATTTTTCGATGGAATTCCGGATCATTTTCATGCATTTCAAGGACCCAATCAGCAAAGACATGACGTTGTTGATGATCGGTCGGCTTGAGTTCTTGTGTTAACTGAACTTTATAAGCCTTAAGACCCAAGTCTTTATGCAAAATACGGTGTAATGACGTTTTTGGAATGCTCAATTCCAAAGAACGACGAGGAATCGACAAACCTGGGTTTTCTTCAACACTTTGGGCTACAGCAGCAATATTCTCAGTTGTTCTTGAGCGACGTGCACGGGTTTTATTCTTCACATCACTAACTTGTCCCAACAGCTCGAGTTTTCCCACCAATTTCTGTATTGCGGTCCGACAAGGTGCTTCACGACGACCCAAAAATGCTTTAGTTTTGCGAACTGTGACTGCAAGATTTTCACCATTTTCGTAGTGAATTTTAATAATTTCAATGCGTTGTTGAATCGTGTATCGTTCCATTTTTAGTAATGGTGTAGTTTCTACTTGTCAAATGTCAAAGAATAAAAGCTTCAAAAGTGACAGCTACCGAAATACCGGGTGATTAAAAATAACACCTCTTGTTGGAAAACCCTATGCATTCTACACCCACTATCGCTAGTTTCCTGTTGAGTAGTCAGCCAATGAAATAAGTTTTCGTTGTTTGATAGATATTGAGTCTCAATGGTTCAATTTCGTGGATACAAATTTCAAATGTAGACATGTGTCAATTTAGTAGTCAGTTTTCAAATTCTGACACCAATTAAAAGGGTTTAAAAGCGGCCATAATCGACATGAAGCTGAAGGTTGCAATCATTGGCGCACAAAGGTTTTCATTTTGTAGGGGAGGGAGGCGGCGGCGGCTGCTTCGTACACATCTTTCGAGCCTAATATCAGTTGAAACCATATTTGCCACCCAAAATGTTTGCAAGAATAAATTTTGGGGTGTTTGAATGCCCAAACACCCCTTTACGTAAGTCACTGGTTACAATCATTCATGTCATGCTAATTATATACACAATCTATAGCTACATATATAGAATCGGTTATGGTTAATTTTTTTATTCATTCATTAGTGTCCACTAGTAATTACTAGTAGTACTTCATTCTAGTAATTAATTCCAATTACTGTCCATAAAATAAAAAAAAATCCCACAAATTCCCAAAAAATTGCCACAATTCGTTTAAATCCTTAAAGAATAGTTTTTCTAGTGCTAGAATTGGATAACGCAATAAGATATATACATATCTACTACATATATATAAATAGAAAACTACCGACAAATTTATTACAGCTCAAGACTGCCAGGCGGTTGTCACGAACTTCAGACCCGGTCAACGCGTATGCCAGAGAAACTTTTTGTCCCGAGATCCAACGCCATGTGCGGCTTGTTCAGGCCGACCAGCATCTGGGAGACGTCCGAAGGCACATTTAAGTTAAACGGTCAAGAAGAAAATAATTTGAAGAAAAATAATTTAGTTAAAAACTAAACGCAATGACAATTCTTGAATTCTTGGCATTAAGCTAAATCAATATCAAATAAATAAATAAAGAAATAAATATTTGGCTCTCAGTGAGGTTCTAACGAGGTCTGTAAAGGTCTGTAAAGAAACATTTTGGCGAATATATTAAAGTCTTAACGTATTTCTGAGAATTTCGTTAAGTATTTCTTGGAAGGTAGTCATTGCTGCGCATTGTTTTGCAACGGCATGCACGTACATAAACTCTCATAGCTATTCCGAGCTGTTCTTATTGCTCGGTCTCTTGCATTCAGATACAATGAGCAGCAATTGTTTTAATTGCAAATTAATGCAAGCCGCCAGCCCCAACGAGAGTGCAACTATTCCGCAGTCATTGTCACTTTGACCTTGCCATTGTTTGCGTTGGCAATTGTGCGGCTCTACGTGTCCTTACAATTGCAAATTAATGGCAGGCGAACGAGAAAAGAAAGGCAGAGAGTGTAGAGAGAACATCGAAGCTGAGCGAGTCTCAATGCTTGACTATGGAGGTTTGCTAAAATTTCTGGCGCAGAACTGTGGGTAAATTAAAATGCTTCTTTATTTAAAAAACTTTTGGTAGAAACAATTGGCAATCATGCTGGAAAACACTCCATGGTTGGGAATTCGCAGGAACCGACTAATTAAACGGGCATCTTTTCGTTTAATGAATGGTTAAATGAATATTTTTGCCAAGGACTTAAGTCTGTAGTACCATTTCTTTAAATTAAATTCTTTACTATTATTGTTCAAGATATAATTTTTTGACAAATAAATATTTTCGAAATGCTTCCTTAATTATTCAAAAAAAAGAATCAATCTCTATACATTGTAATTTTTTGTCCTGACTGACTAATTCATCATCGTTCAGCCCAAACCCCTAAAGCTACAAATATGAAATTTGCATTTGAAAAATGAACCTCCGCTAAGACGGAATTTTTTGAAATTCGGTGTCTAAAGGTGAAAATACTCCAAATCAAAAATAATCTGACACATATTTTTAAATTTTTCGAAAATCAGAACTTAACGGGGTGAACCAAAGGTTAAGGAAAGACTACGAAAAACCCTGAACCGATTGGCCTATTGACTTCAAAGTTAGTGAAAACACTTGAAATAAACAATTATTTGACACGTGTTTCTAATTTTTTGAAATTCAAAACTTAAAGGGGTGAACTAAGGTTGAAAAGTTTGTATGAAGAAATATAATTGTTTACGCCTATTGACTTCAAACTTGGTGAAAGTAATCTTAGTGAGAAATAATTCGGTACGTGTTTTTCATTTTTCCGAAAATAAAAATCTGACGGGGTCAATGATGGGTTAAGAGTTTTTATGGGCAAACATGACTTAATGCGCCAATTGACTTCAAATGTGGTGAATGCACTTCAAATGAGAAATAATTAGGTAAACATTTTTTCATACAAATCTGACGGGATCAACAAAGGGTTAAGAGAACGATTTATTGGCCCCATTGACTTTAAACTTGCGTTCAAAGCCGCGGGGCCCTGCTAGTATATTATAAATAGTTGTTTCACTATACTGTTTTGAATTGAATTCTGAGCAGTATTCAGCCTTTGTCTGGAAGTTGATTTACAAGGACTTTGAATCTTGATGCCAGGGAAGCACCAGAACTACTCTGGAAAACTCAACAAAAATTGAATTGACATATCGAACCTTTTAAACTTTACAAAGAACTACTCACTACTCATTTCACACTGCTTCTTAAGTTGTGTTAGCGTAATTGTGTCAAGTTGATGTTTATTTTGACTTTAACCTTAAAATGAACTCAAACTGTATTTGATGGTGTTTTTATAAAAATACAAAATTAAGCTTTTTAATTGCAAGTGTTTTTGTTAGTGTATAAGTTGTTAAACATAGAACAACATATTCCTTCTATTGTTTGTATTGTATTGTTAATAAAATAAAGCCTTGTAGAGGTCAGCGAACTGACAAAGCGTCGGGACACTGTGAAGTTTTTCACTTTTTACCTGGTTGATAGATTCAGTCAATGTGAGATTCTGACTGATTTAACACACATAATTTCTCCATTTAAATTAACTTATTTCAATCTACTTTGGATCAATATTCAGCTGGTTTAATTGCTTCTGAAAACGATAAAATGTTGCTCTGACAGTATTAAAGTGGCAGTTTTGCCTGAAAAATCTCGTACTTTTTGCTTTCATTTCTCGTGCTGTCAGTTGCTGCGAAGACGGACGGTTGCTGCGTTTGCCGTTTTTGTTTTCGTTGTTGTTATTGTAACAAAATACAATTCATCATTTTGTGACTTGATTTTTTTGTGCTTTGTGTTGGCAACCTTGTCGCAGATCTCAGTTGCACCATTTCATGGTTTCATGCGTGCATTAGTGCCTCACACATTGCCAGAATGTTGACAATGTTTTGAGCTTTGTAAGCGCTACGGCAGATGCTTTGCGTCTATTGTGAGCCGCTAAATGCGGTAGAAGAGCGAATTTTCCCCGGCCCGAGTGCATGAATAATTAACCTGAGCTAAACTGCGTTTTGTTGCCGCTATCGACGCACATGGCTAACCGTTTGCTTCGGGGTGGCAACGCGTCTTAAAGCAAATAACACTTCGAGATAAATAAATCATTTTGCTCAAGGTGACTTTTATTTTGCTTTTATTTTTTTTTGAGTAATTGTTGTGAGTGTTGTGTGTGTGAGTTTTTGTTTGGCTGCAAAGCCGGATCGTTTTCAGCTTTGACAGTTTCCGGTGCTTTCCTTTCTTCCTAAAATTGAATTATACAACGGAATGTAGGCTGCTGCCGGCTGTTGGCTTTCGGCTGCTTGCTGCCTGCTGTGATTGGACGCACTTTTTCACCTCAGCTATTGGCAAATGTTTGGCACTTTTTTGCGTGTGCGCATTTTTGGTATTTGTGGTTGAAGTGTGACTTTGCTTCGGTGTCGCAGCGGGCGACAGGCGGGCGGCGGATGATGCTGGCGACGGGCGACACAAGTGCGGCATTTGAAAAGTGGCGTCATGAAAAGATTTGCATAAATTGATGCCTCACGTCGTTGTCAGCCGGCGCTTTTGTGGCCTTGATTTGCGTTTTGACAGTATTTTGTTCTTTTTTTCTGCTTCACATGCGAGTTGTTAATTTTGTTTATGTTACAGTGTGTGCAGGAATTTAAAATGTTATATTTGTGTTAGTGAAACGTTTACGTTGGGTTGGCGTAATTGCGTTAAGTTGAGAATTATTTTGACTTACAATTTGTGTAATTTGCGAAAAAGTACACATGATTTATTTATTTTGAGCGTTTTTTGTTGCTGTTGTATTTGCACAGCTTTAAGTTTTGCGTTAATGTGTAATTCTGGTATGCAGTGGTAATTTTTCCCGGAATTGTGGCAGCATTTTTGGCAACTTCATTACGAAAAGTTTTTCCTAAGCAAATAATTTCTTAGGCTGCTTTGGCAGCAAGTCAAATTTCAATGTCAAGGTTGTGGCATTCAAATAGGTTTTAGTGTGGAAATTGCTTGACAATGTATGGCAGCAATTTGTAGAAATCAAAATGGTGGCATTAGAATTAAGAAAAAAAAATAAATGAAATAAGTAAAAGAAATTATTTGCCATAAATGTGACATGGAAAGCAAAAATTTAAATAGTTGAGTAGTGTTTATAACATTGGCATTTGTTATGAAAAGTTTAAGGTAAAGCAAAGTAAATATTGGTGACTATTAATCCTTTCCGTACCGATATTTTGATAAAGGTTTTATTTTAATTTATGTAACAGTCGGGCGAATTAGGTAAAAGAAAAGGCACGGAAAATGAGTTTGAGAGAGATCGATTATGGCATTTCTCCATAATCGCAGATGAAAATTTCATTTTTTAACACTTTCGCACCATTTGTAGCCATCTCAAACAGATCCAAACGTAGTTTTTGCAATGCAAAATTACTATTTATGTGTTTCTTGTCATTGTGTTTGGGTTTTGCACAAGTCTAGTTACTTTTAACACCTACTTTTTAAAAATAGTGAAGAAACAAGTCGAAATGTGAGCATGCTTTCAATGCCCGCCCAGCTTTAATAGAGAAGGCGTGGCATGGGAAAACATTTTATTAGAAAGCCAATGGATCTAAGTATAAAATAATAGACATGTACTTTAGATTATATAAGCTTATCGCTATAAAAAAATGCAAACATTACTAATTTCTATGTTTCATTAACCATTCAAAGACACGAAATGGTTTAAGAGATCTAAATTAATTTTATTATAATACAAAATTAGTGTGGAATTTTTCCTATCATACTGTTTCAGTCTTGAACAAATCTGGTTATTTTAGTATTTTTAAAGAATTTAAGAAAAAAATATAAGGTTTTTGAGGTTTGAAGTTTTTTTCAATGCTCGCCCAGCTTTAATAGGGAAGGAGTGGCATGACAAACAAATATTTTATTAGAAAGCCAATAGAAATAAGTGCAATATAAAAAATATAAACTTTAGATTACACAAGTTTTAATTAATTTTTTTAATAAATTTTTGTATAATACAAAATTAGTGTGTAGTTTTCCTATCATTCTGCTTCAGTTTTGAACAAATCTGGCTATTTTTAGATCCAATTTTTTTAGCCAATAGATCTAAGTGTAATATATAAAATTATAAACTTTAGATTACACATGTTTTTTGTAATAAAAAAACGTACAAACACAATCACTCATGTGTGTACATGTAGCCACAGTTGCCACTTTTGTTACATTTGGACCTAAAATGGCCCTTTTTGTTTCCCTGGAGCTTTTGTACAATTTTCTTTTTTATGATATAAGAATTGTATCCATAAAAAGTAAATATTGTTACAAAAATTAGTTCTGTTACCTAACGCAGGTGTTTTCGTTTTTCTGGATTGTGCTCGAAAATAAAACACACTAAAATTATTCAACACAGTTCACCATTAGTAGTAACTTTATTAACAATTTTACACTTTCTACTCCGTGTGGTACCTTTGCCTGTCAAAACTAAAATTCCACTCTCTGAGTTTAACCCGCTGGCTGCCTTTCATACTTGTTTGATTGTAGCGCAGCTCGTTCTCGAACATCCCAGTATTGCCTCGAGTTGTTTTCGAAAATTACCATGCCCCTAAAATTATGCCATGCTCGGAGCGTAACCCATTCTCAAATATCCCAGTATAGCCTCGGAATGGCATATTGACGGCGAGCATTATTTTCACATTTTTTTTCATTATACCTAAATTTATTTATGTCTACAGTTTAAAAAAAGGCATTAAAACAAACTAAAAGTTAGTAAATAATATTAAAGTCAAAATGTGTAAAAGCTTTACGTCAATTTTTTCGCAAAAATGATGGCAACATTTTTAAGAAGTCAAACGAATTTCGATGTAACAACTATGTTTTGCTTTTGTGTTAAATAATTACACTGTGCGTGAAATTTGCCCTCAAAAATTTAGACATGGGGGGGACCTACTGGGTGAGTTTTCTATAGGTATACTGAGTTGAGATCCACCAGCCGTTTGGAAAGATTGGCTCTAGTTTATGAGAAATCCGACTTTGAAGTTTGTCGAGTTCGTCGCTTAAGTCTTCGAACGTTTAAATTCTAATAGGTCCTAAATCATTCCGAATATCGCTTTACTGTCTTCGGCAAGTTTGTAGATATTTTAACGACCAACAAATTTGCTTAAGACACCAATCCAAAAAAAGTACATTTAAACTGTGTAATTGCGATATGTGCATTTTTGAGCGCAGCGCAACGTGGCGTATGAGTGTCAATTATATGAGTGACAGTAATGCGATATTCGAAACGATTTAGGACTTACTTTAGCGACAAACTGGACTAACATGAGCAAACTTCAAAGTCGGATTTCTCATAAACTAGAGCCAATCTTACCAAACGGCTGGTGGATCTCAACTCAGTATACCTATAGAAAACTCACCCAGTAGGTCCCCCCCATGTCTAAATTTTGGACTTGCACAGTGTTATTTGTCGAAAACAAACAAATTTTTCTTTACCACTTAGGGCTTTTTTTTAGGAAAATGTTGGTTTACAAAACTTTAGTAGGATAAAAGTATTCGTCACTTTGTTGCCTTAACAGCCCTCACAGAAAGAAACCATAACGAGTGCTAGTATTTATTTATTTCATTTTATGATTAAACAAAAACTTATGCAGGTGTTATTTGAGTACGAAAAAATTCACAAAAAATATACTCACTTCACATGAACAAAAATGTTTGTCACTTACTTATTTAGGCACAAAAGTTTACAATAAATAAAATTATATATTAAATTGCAACCAATTGTTCAAACAAATGTATTTTTAGCATTCTTAAGCAGCTCACAGTTAATTAATAAGTTTTGCGTTTCCGCGTGTGGCATTGTTACAATTGGTTTAAATTTTCTTCCGAACAATTGAGCCCTCAACACTTTTACAACAACTTCATTGACGATTTTAATAACCGATATTAAGGTATAAATAGCATTACTTGCGCCGAATATGCAGCAGTTAAAATTTCAGTTTCTTCTTTGGAGTTGTACAAAATCGAACAAAATGTTGAGACCCACAGTTATCCTGGCTGTATTCCTCATATGTGCGACTGCCACCGTTATGGGTAAGAAAAGACATTTTTCCTTAAGGCTCGTATTTATTGCTGCACTTTTCTTTGAAGCTCAAGTTCCAAATTGTCGCCCCACTTATGTGTCTCTGCGGCAGGGCCAGCGCGTGTGCGAGGGCATTTGTGTGCCGCGAGGTGCAGCGAGGTGCACTTTTGCAGTGAAGCCCGTCCGGTTATTGTTGTGTCCGCCAGGCTGTTGCCGTGCTGGCAATAACTGTATACCCATCGGAAGGGGCTGAGAGTTAAGAGAGCATTGAAGTTGCATTCCAACATTTTTTTTTTGTTCAATACAATTTAAATATAAATGTAAAATGAATTTAATAACAAAAAAAATAATAATAAACTAATCATTTAGAGAAGTTGAACACTTGTGCAAATATTTACTTAGCCAAATAACTGAATGGGCCCGATCAAGCTGCAAGTACGAACTTGTATGTGTACAGAGTCTGTTGCTGTTTAATATTCTTATTATGCTAACCTGCAACAATAATCAATCAGCATATTTACAGGATTTTTATTTGCTTTATAATTACTAGTGTCCGACCGAAACAACTTTTTTGGGCCGAAACCGAATTTAGGTTTTTTTTTTAATATTCGGCCGAAACCGAAACTTTCTAGTTGAAATAAAAATAACCACATCAAGCATCAAAATCACCATTTTCCAACAAACGAATTTTACTTTAAGTAAATAAAGAACAAACATAGCATAAATAAATAAATACTTATTAATAAAAACCATTCATTCATTTAAAAAAAAAATACACATAAAAAAATCACCCTTTCGTACCTTACTCGCTAATATTCATTATTAAATAATTTAATATTTGGCAGCCGCCGTGGCTCAGTTGGTTAGTGCGTTGGACCGCGAGTCGAAGGCAGCAACCGCAGGTTCAAATACTGCCTGTAATAACACCTAAAAAAATAACGGGAAAACTCGTTTTCTCTTTCGGTGGCTGTCCTCTCAGCTGGAAATGGCAAACCTCTGAGAGTAAAAATTGCTTATGAAAAAGCTCCCAACCTGCCGTTCGGCACCGGCATAAAACTGTAGGTCCCTTCCACCCGCGTACAAATTCACACGCACAACACGGGTGGTTGCGGGAAGCTAGGCCTTAGTCTCGCGTAAGCGGGCTGTCGTGCCAGTCAATTATAAATTAAATTATATTATATTCTAAAAAAAGAAGTTTATTTACATTTATGGCATTTAAATTCTTCTTCTCATCATTTCACTATATATCTGATCGGCGGCACTAACTAGCTTTTCACTCGCTACACAATAAAATGTAAAAAATATTCTAGAACGTTTCGGTTTCGACCGTTCGGGCATTTTTTGGCCGAAACTGAAACCGAAACCACTTATTTGGGCCGAACCGAAACCGAATATTCGGTCGGACACTAATAATTACTGTTGTCGCTTTGGATAATATTGCATTAATTCTGTTTATAAATGAGCAGATTGCATGTGGCAGCAAGTCGGGAAGTGTGTGAGAGAACTTGCATACTGAACGTAAGAGTTGTTTGAAGCCTTGAACCCTTCAGCCTCGAACTACAACGGAACGCAACAGGCTGGCATGTCGGGTGTGTGTTTGTCCACAACATTCTTCCCACATTGTACATGATCCCAACTAATGATAAGCGAATAATGTAAAATTATGATTTGCCTTAAAGTCAGCATTTGATATAAATAAATATTCATCCCTAAGTTGATCTATTGTGATACCAGAGTAAAGACTGACATATTCTCTCCTCGGGTATTAGAAACTAGCTCAATAGTTTTCAATAAATAGGATCATGCCATCTATGCCGATCTTTGCCAGGTAAGACCAGGAAACAAAAACCCACAGATTCAGAGTCTGCTCCGAAGTAAGGGGGGTGATATGAGAATTGAAGACTATAAATTTTTTCATTCTGCATCAATTGATTTGCAACCTGGACTACAAACACTCTAGAGAAGGTCCAGTCTCTGTATATGTGTACAAATGATCCGATGAGCCATTTAGCACCAAAACTGTTGTGCCGTATCGTGTCTTAAACTTAGAAGTTGGTTGGGTATACTAGGCTATGTAAATTTTTACAAATGGTTTTCTTGCAAGCATTTTTTATTTCGAAAAACAAACCATTAAAAGTCGAAAACTTGAAAGCTTGAAAGAGCTACATTTCAAGCTGTACAGTCTGAGATTGTAAAACTGAGATTATTTCTTTAAAGTGAATTTTTCAAACTTTATTAATTTTTATTTAAACGGATATTTTCTTTATCCGGCTTGAGGTTGTTGTGATATCAGCAATCAGTTTTATTTCATTCAAGAAGGAGTAGCATAGAGCTTCGTAGAGGGTATCATAGACTTCCTTTGGTCTTGCTAGTTGTGCTATCTAACGCAGGCGTTTTCGTTTCTCTGGATTGTGCTCAAAAATAAAACACTAAAACTCTCCAATACATAGTGTTGCCAGATCAGGAGATTTCCTTCTAGATTTAGGGGATTCTTGGCTTTTTGGGAGAATTTTTAGTAGGAAGTATTGTTTAGGAGAAAGTTTAGGAGATTTATATTTTATGTTAGGGGATTTTTCGGATCCTTAGTGGATTTTTGGGAGATTTGTGGATAACGAACATATTTTGGCAACTATTTTAATAGTCAAAGCACCCTATTGTGTTACAAATTTTTAAGCTAGCAAAATGTAAGCTCGTTCTATCTCGTCCTCACTTATTGCTGTCATAATGAAATCCCGCCAAAAATGGCACTTTTATTTAATTCATTTGTTACATGTTTTGTTTGATGAATAAAAAGGGCTACAATAAAAAAAATATGTATATATTTTTATTTTTTATGAAAAGTTTAATTCCTTTAAAGTTACGCAAATTATAAAAAAAATTAGGAGATTTTTTTTAACTTTCGAGAGGAAATTTCAGTATTTTTTAAGATTTAGGAGAAAGTCATTTCAGATATCTGGCAACACTGCCGACGCAGTTCACCATTAGTAGTAACTTTATTTAGAATTTTCTAAAACGCGGCTGATACACCTAGAGGCCCCATGTTTTATAAGCCTAAAGGAGGTATCACAACTATCTACTTGTATCATCGATTTAGAGCAATCAAGCCTCCGTACCTGTTTTGCTGAGAACCTAAATGGTCTATACGCGGCCCATGGCCGCAACATGCAACCTGATCTAACGTAACTTATACTTTATTATAAAGTATTCTAAAACACCATTTGAAAAGACCATTTTAATCAAATAGCGTTTCACATGACGAGCCAAGGTCATGTCTGTGAAGTTGGAGCTAAAACTTGTTATATCCATTTGTCATCCTCAGTGGTGCAGTGACAGCTCAGTTTACACAGATTCAAAACAGAAACGTCTCTTAGGTTTAAATATCCAACAAACGGAAGGTCCACACTGGCTACTTATAACAAAAAATCGCAAAAATTGCTTGTGATTTTGTTTAAAATTTTTGTTAATTATTTGCAAAAACCAAGTAGGTTCTGTTCTTCTATGTGTTGTAATGTATTACAGAACAGTTAAAAATTATGTAAGTACTGGAACTTTTTTGTCATCAATTGCTAATTGATCTCATTGATGTTTGAGGTACGTCAATACTTACAACAGAGTTGTATCCATAAGAAGTGAATATTGTTACGAAAAGTAGTTCTGTTACCTAACGCAGGCGTTTTCGTATCTCTGGATTGTGCTCGAAAATAAAACACACTAAAATTATTCAACACAGTTCACCATTAGTAGTAACTTCATTAACTTTATTATTTACTTAATTATTTTACACTTTCTCCTCCGTGTGGTACCTTTGCTTGTAAAAACTAAAATTCCACTCTCTGAGCTTCACCCGCTGGTTGCTTTTCATACTTGTTTGCTTGTGACGCAGCTCGCTCTCGAACATCACAGTATTGCCTCGAGTTGTTTTCAAAAATTTAAATTACCATGCCCCTAAAATTATGTCATGCTCGAAGCGCAACTCATTCTCAAATATCCCAGTATTGCCTCTGAAATGCTTATTGACGCCGAGCATTATTGTCAAAATATGTAAGTAAAAATGAAATTTAAATTTTTTTTAATTTATTTATGTCTGCAGTTTAAAAAGGCATTACAAAAGATTAAAAAACAAACTTAAAGTTATTAAATAATATTAAAGTCAAAATGACTTCATATGGGCATTTAAAGAAAGTTGTATGGGCTTAGGTTTTCGCAACAAATGCAGTATAGCGAACCCTCATGAAAAAAAAAACGGAAAGTTGGGCAATATAATGCTTATTTTCGTAAATCTAGCAAACTAAAAATTTTGCGTGGGAAACGCCTACAAAAGGCGTGGCTCGGGGTCAACGTTCAAAGTTTTTATCAAAATAACTCAGTTTATTTCCAACTGATTTACACGATATGAGTATCAAACGAGAGGTCTTTCTCATACCTTGTACTAATAAGAAGTTATAAGCAAAAAATATTTTTTTTTATATAAAATTTTTAGAAACGGATTTAAAAAAAAAAAAAAATTATTAAGTTTTAATAATTTTATTACCATATTAAAGCCTAGAAGGACGAAATTCAAGGATGTGGTAGTGTACATATTAGTCCCACAGATATATTTTTTTCAAAAAAAACTATTGGAAATTTCCAAGGATATTTAAGGATAAAGTTTTAAAAGGACATTTTCAATACCTCTTCGTCCTTTTGCACCAAAACATTAAATTTTCTAAGATTCTAAGTATTTTTCTCTTTCATATGATACCCATATTGTTATTCTACAATGCGTTCAATTTTTAAAATAATTTTTTGATATAAACATGTCCTTAAAATTTCATAGTGCTTTTAAAAAAAATCCTGACGTCAGAGAGAAAAAATAAAAACGCAGTTTTAATACATTTGGTCCCTAGTTTGGCGAGTATATCGATTTTTGTAGTTTTTTGAAATTTTTTGTTTTTTGTCGCACGGTGTTATCATTGTTTTAGTTTAGACCAAATTAGTGCTGCCACTTCAAGGGTCTAATTACTTGAACTACGACAACTACAACATTCGAGTAACAAATTTCGTATTTTTCGAATAATTTTCAGCACTCATAGTAAAGTTGTTATTTTCTTATGAAATCTGAGACAGTACAGTTATTTTCACTACATTTAAAGGAAACATATAATGAACGTCATTTCCAAAATGAAATGGCACTAATAAATGAAAGCATAAAAATGCGAATGAACAGGAATCCCGGCGGCACTCAGCGACAGCAAAGTGTAGCGTGTGCTGGTGCATCACTTTCATGGGCACACTTAAACGACATTTAAAAACTTAAAAGCACAAGTAACAAAACACAATTACGAGCACTTGTACGAAACTTACACAAAGCACGCAGCGAAATAAACATTCACACATACAATAAACAGTCACGCACACACACACAGGAGCTGGAGCTGGCGTTGTCATGCAGACAGACGCGCAGATAGCATCACGTGGCTGCGCCGAAGCGAGGCGAGGCGCGAATGTTGGTGGCTGCAGAACGAAATCAAAGATAACAACTCATCAACGACGTCATAAAAACGTGACATCAATTTTATTGCTGACAGCGGGTGTGGTGTCGCTGCTAAAACTATTACTGCGTGGTGTTGTTGTTGTTGTTGTTTTACTGTTGGCATGCGGTGCGACGCGTTGTAATGTCCACAGAATCGTGCGCAAATATTCCCTTTTTTTTCGCAGGTCATAGACTGAGCAAAGTGAGTGAGCAAAAAATGAAGAATTTATGTTGCCAAAAATTGCAGCAACAAAAACGCGCCAACGAGTGTGTGTGTTTTTCTAGCACTTGGCAACAACAGTACGGCGTCGGTCAGTGGCTCGGAACGTGTGCGTTTGTGTCGGCGTGGAAAATGAAGTGCAGAGCAAAAATCCTTGAGAAGCGTGAAGAAAATATCGACCTAAAATCAAAGGTCACGCAAAAGCGCAAACAAACAAAAAACAAAACAAAACAAAAAACACGCACACCGCCCGAGACGCGCTGGTCACACTGCCACGGCGCAGGAGAACAGCACAGATGATAGCAGCGCCAACAATAACAATAAAGCAACAAAACCAACGACTACAACAACAACAAAAATAACGACAATGGCCATAAATACAAAAGAAGCAGAGCAAACAACAAACATAAATCGTAAATCCTTGAAAATGGCGTTAGAGGCTACGCGCCTCTACGTGGGTTAGGCCGACCTGGCAGCGAAGTGGCGAATTGCCGAATTGGCTCGTGTCTGTGTGTGTGTGTGTGTGTGTAAGGAGAAGAGGACTTTTGAGAGCTGCGTTGATACGGGGAGGAAAAACAAAAACGCCAGCACGTTGAAAATTGCGAATAGCGAAAAATATTTCACAATAAAATTTGTATTGATGTTTATTTTTATTTGTGCCGTCTGAGTGGCGCCGCTTTAAAAAACAACAACAACAACAACAAAATTCAAGGAGCTCTACAGCGACAACCAACAAAATCGAAACAGCCAAACACAACAACACGGACGCTGACACTGGTTCACGGCAATGGCATTGGCATCACCAAAAATAACAACAACAACAACAATAACATTAAAAGCACCCACCACCAAAAATAACAATAACAACAATACCTATGCAATAGAACAACACACAATAACAACAAAAACCGCAACAAGAGCGAAGGCAACAACTAAAGTCAAAGCGGCGGCTAAATTTCAAATGATGATTGTGCGCGGCTCCACACTAAAAGATAATAACACGGCATGGAAATGCTAAAGGCAAACTACGAAACGTGACACTATGCACTATGGAACAACGAACAACGTGAACGACAAGAACAATAAGAACAACAATACCGAAAATAATGGCAAAACAAACAGCCAACGCCTGACGATTGACAGTGTGGGATGAGCGAATGAGCGACGAGTTTGGGCGAATTATGAGCAGTGTGGCAGGAAATTTGTTGTTGATGTTGGCGGTTGAACACACCAAAGAAATCAATTTGCGTGGAGTGTCACTCTTCGGCACTTGACAAAGTATGACATGACAGTGCGGCTGTGGCAACAGCCGGTGTCTAAGGCGAATTGAATTTTCAGTTCTTATGTGACGAGATTAGAAATCGCTGGGGCACGAATTAAATATTGACCTAATAATCTAAGTGATTGTGTGCTGAGCTCAGATTTTACTAAATATTTAGCGCAGATTTAGCAGTGACTTGGCATTGGTGTACATGGCGTATGAGTGATATCTATCTAAATTCAACGTTATTACTGGTTGTTGGCGGCGGCTTTGTGTTTAATAAAAAAACTGAAAAATATATTATTAATCAAAATTATTATTATTAATCATGTTCTATGTTTTTTTGTCCATATATTTGAAGTTTGAATTCAATAACCCTAAAACATAAATCATGTTTTTCCATATACACTCAACTCATTTTAAGGTACCATGGCACGTTATCATTGGCACGGCTCGACCGATTTAAAAAAAATTTTTTTTAGTTATTTTTATTAACTTATTTTTTACAAGAATCCACCACAATATTGAAGAAACATTTTTAATTTAAAGTACTTTTTCTGGGGAAGAGGTGAAAAACGCAGTAAATTTTTGACACTTTTTTTCAAAATCTCCTATCCTTTTATTTTTAGGGTTTTTTAAATTTTTCTGGTGAATCCTGTGTCCGAAAGCTTAATAATTATGAATTTTTTTGGTTTTTCGTTTCAGATCAGCCAATCCGGAGATTAAGTGTCCGTAAGGGAGGATGTGTTTTTTTTTCTACGCGATTTCAGCTCCACCTATATAAGAGACAATATGCTAAAAAAAAAAATTTTATTTTTGTTCCTTAAACCTTCAATATATTGTAAAAAAAGATACATGTTTCAAAAAGATTAATAAAAAAGGAGCCGAAAAATAAATAATTTTGTAAATCATTCAAAATTCCCCTTTCTAACGTGCCATGATACCTTAAATCCCTTCAGAGACTGAATTCCGAAAAATATATTCTACGTGGATATCTGGTTTCTAAAATAAAACACTAGTTCCAAATTTGTTTTTGTAGCTTCAATGGTGCGTGCTTGGGACTGATGAATCCGTTCGACTGTCAGTCAATTTGTATGTATAGGTTGCTATAGTAACCCAGCAAACCAAACGATATCGAAACGATATAGAAATGATATCGTTAAAGCGAGAATTTTTCTCGTTTTCGAGTATTGCTAAAGTGTCTAAAATTATATCGAGAACGAGAAAAATGACACTATCGTAACGATGTTGAGAATTTCGAAAATCTCGATATCGTGGCGATATTGAAATTATCTTATCTGAGATATCGTAACGATGTCGAAAATTTTGAAAATTTCGATATCATTTCGACAGCGTAATTTTCCTTGTTCTCAATAGCATTTTGGATACCATTACGAAAACTTATTTTCTTTCTGAAAATTAAAATAAAACGCATATTTTACAGTACTGTCGCATGGCCAGTCCATTATTCAAATCAAATAACGATTCGAAGTAAACGTAAACTCGGTTTTAAATACGCGCACGTTTACGTAATGAAAATTTTTCGTTTAACCCATTAAAACCTGACCCCAGAAAGGCTTGTGCGATTTCCATAAAATTTTACACAATCTTATTAATTGACCTAATCAAGAAAAAAAATCAAGCAAAAAGTTCATACCATGTTTTTTTTTTGTCATGTTTTTCGCAAACATTACACAAATAAACAAAATCAAACATTTGCGGAAAATAAAATGTGCCAATAAAATATCAGCTGCTTGGATTTTGACATTTTCACGCGTTGCGTTGTATGAAAATTGGCAGTGTTTAGGCCCAACGTTGCATTCGCGCAACACAAAACTTAAAGCATATTTTTTGTTTAAAAAATAAAAAAAAAAATTTTCAAAACTTATTTTTAAATAGTTTAGCATTGCCAAATGCAGCCCACTTAGGGATTTTGATAGGTTTGAAGAATAAGTATTTTTAATTGAATTTCAAAAATTCCCCAAAAAAAACCTATGACTTTGGATCGAAAAAAATGTATGAATATTTAAAAAATTTTGAAATTTGAGTATGGAAGAATCTAAAACGATCAATTCTAATCCAATTCTACCCATTTTCAAGTCTTATGTCTTTATGAATTACTTAATATAGCGAAATTCCCAAACGTTGCGCAAACGCAACGCTCAGGGCTTAATGGGTTAACAAAAAAATATTTCATTTGACTTGAAAATATTCAAAATCTTCAAGGCAACAAATTTAAGCATTATTTTGTTTTAAATTCAAACTAAATTCTTAGATCCAACTATCAAAGATCTGGCACGATTACGGTTTCCGTGGCGCCGCCACTTGAGGGTGTCTTTAGATAGATTGACCAAAAATAAGTCGAAAATGAAGAATAAAATTTTTCGATATCTCGCTTCGTTTTCGAGATATCGAGGTTCAAAGTTTAAAATTTCGAAACACGTATATTATAGGATACATATCTGGGCGGTCAAGGAGGGGGATACAATTTTGTGGGTGGGTAGGGGGGGGTTCCCCATATACCCCCCTTGAAAGGAAAACCGTCGGAAATGTATAGTAATTTTTAATTAATTTTTTTAATTTTACCTTCGAAACCAGAAAAATTGTAATTACCTGCCAATAAGGTGGAGCGATTAGATGGAAAAAGAGGGAGAGGGGTAATAACCCTCTTAAGATCAAGTAGGGCTTCAGATGCAGTAAAATATTTACAGTACTTCTGCATCCAAACTCTATTTGTGTGGCCGGCCTTCGGCCGGGCGCTTTAAAAATAACCCTCATAGGAGCAACTAGTGTGCCGGAGTATCAGTAAAGTGCTAACAGTATTTCTGCATAAATTCATGAATAAAATGTACATTTATACCGAATTTAAACGTTTCAATATGGCAATGTTGTCAATATTTTTTCAGCTTTTTTGCTATTGTGAATGCCAGTTATGTGGAGTGGAAGAAGAAGTGTCAAATTGCGAGACGATTTTTCCAGTCCAGTATACTTTCTCGCTTATCTGTATATAAAAACTTTGAACCTCGATATCTCGAAAACGAAGCGAGATATCGAAAAATTGTATTCATCATTTTCGATTTATTTTCGGTAAATCTATCTAAAAAATTCATCAAATGGCGGCGCCACGGAAACCGTAATATCCCCAAATATCTAACTGAAACAATTTTCTTTAGAAATAACTCTTATTTTTTCCGGTCAAAGTGCTTTGCTTTTAGTTTTTACTACTTCATTTTTACGCCAGCTATTTATTATTATTTTTATTACTTTTTTAATATTATTTATTACTTTCCAGGGTTATAAGCATTACGGCATTTAAATAACAATGAGGCGTCCGAAATGAAAATGTAATGTGCTGCTGATGTATTTCTTGTTTATACAATCGCACAAAAATGCTTATCACTCATACGCCACGGTTGACTGACGAGAAAGAAATGGTCATCAATCAGTCTGCAGTTAATTTCGTGCTCAAATGCTGCTCATAAAGACTAAGCAACGTGACTTGCGCATACTTTTGCTGAGTGATTAAGCTACAAAACATTGTGGCAAGAATGCTTTTGCATTCCAGTCGAGTGTGAAAGTGAAAGCAATACTTGACAATGAAATTTTGTGAAAATGTATAACAAGTCCATTTAGTTTTACGGCATTGAATATGGTCTTTGTGTGAAGTGACTCACTGACTCACTAAATCTGAGGAGTTTCTCATATGCTTGCGATCTAACGAGTTTAGGCTTACTTCACTTTAAACGTGTCATTAAACTTTAAAGTCTTTAGCATGCATTCTCTCGAGTTTTCATTTTTCATTTTTCAATTACTCAATTTCGTGTTCAATTCCAGCCGTCTGGCTGCAGTGAAACAGTCGACGGCCAAACGTGTTGCCAGCTACGTGTCCCGACTGTCGATGTGCCAATTTGTGCCACTTGCAGCGGCTCACGCGTTCTCACTGCGGCAAAAATCGTAGCTTTGGACTTTGGACAACATGTTAGACCCGAAAATGGTGAAACTTTGCAATATGACAGCGGTGAGAGTGTGAAAAGTTTCTTGGTGTTTGGTTTCGTTTCACATTTCAGTTCGTTGACACACAATGTAAATTGAGGACTAACTTTTCATTCCATTTAATTGCTGGCGGTGGGTTGAGCGGCTGCATTCTCGCAAACAGGTTGTACTGCGTGCACGTTCAAGACCGAAGAGAAAGAGAACGAATTACTCGTGGGCCCGCAATAAAGTTTTGCGCCGCAACAGGAGCACGCGGCACTGACGGGTCGACGAAAAGTGATAATTAAATTGGACAGTGATTGGAATGGCGGCGAGGGCGTTGCTGTTTGCTCAAAAATTCACTATCAGTTTATTGCGTATAGCTGGAAAATTGCAGTGACTTTGTTGCTCCAAATTATGCACATTTCCTGCTCGACATTGTCGCTGTCAGACGCTTTTAATGGCAGCGATAGAAAAAGAAACACACAAAAGCATTTAACCCCTGCTCAACCGCGCACGAGTAGGAAATTGTTATTGTGAAAAAATGCGCCAACAAAAGCGGCCATTATGTGTCGCGACGGCTATTTTCATTACACGTCTGCGACCGCACTCAACGCTTTGAGCGACGACGGGTCGCTTTCCGTTTCATTACTTTAATGCCTTAACACATTCTGTCCATAAATAAAAATCCTTTGAGGCTCTATGTTAATACATTTTTGCACTTTTTTTGTTTGCGGTCGTTTTCAAAGAGTTGATTCAACTTGTTCTGCAGCCGCTGCGCTGCGCTATAACAAAGTCTCTCTGGATTTGGGGCGCTCATTTAATGTAATGAATGCTTTTCCTGTCACATTTCACTTGTGGGCCTACGCTAAGGTCTAGTCCGATGTACATATGTAATATGAGTATGTGTATGTGCGCATAAATAGGAAAAATATGTATGTATGAAACCAAAATTTCGTTATAAATCGCTCAATTAACTTGATCGAAGGATGTGCTGCTTAGTTTGTGCATTACTCGAAGGATGAGAATTTACTATAAAACTATATTTGCGAGAGGATTTTCAAGGCAGAACTAAGGAGTCCCCAAGAGAGCTTTAACTGTTATATAGACTTGAGTAAGGCAATTTTGGTGGGAAGATTTAGAGAGGGCTTTTCACGTTTATAAATATACACTCGAGTAAGATTTTTTTTTATCAAATGTAATTATGATGCGTTCAGATGCTTTTATTTTCAGGGACAGGGACTTGCGGCAGAGCCAATTGTATCTGAAATGATAACCAAGATGTGCTAATGGCATTGTTTGTTCTGTTATTTAGATACTTTCAGGGTGGGAACAATGTTTACGTTAGTCTCAGGTCTCTGATTTTTTTGCCACGGTGAGCTGAAAGCGACTTTGTTGATCCTGAGAATGTTGTACCATTAAATCCTGTTACTAAGACCATAGCAGGAAGTGGGTTAGCTCAGCCCACATGTCAGGGACTTAACTATTATAAGTTTTATAAGAAAATAATTGCAATGTTACTTTTAAAATGTAACATAAACTTTTTTTGTTGGTTATAATTATCATTTGCGACAATTAATTTTTACGTTGCATAATAACTGTATTGAGAAATGAATATTTATTTTCGTTCTCGATAATTATTACTTTGGGATTTTTTGTTTTTACGTTGCTTAATAAATTTATTTATGACTTTTTGTTATTTACGCTACCGATAACTATTATTTAAAAAATTAATTTTTTTTACTTTGCTTCATAATTTTTATTTTTGATTTTTTTGATTTACGTTGCCGATAACTATTTCAAAGAAAATTTTTTTACGATGCTTCATAAATTTTTTTACGTTGCCTTATCACATTTTGAGTATGTATTGATTTGTAATTGTTTAGTTGTCGGTGAAAATTGGCTTTCTGCAGTTAATTTGCGTTCGTCAATTTGAAACAATTAAAAATCAATTGATACCCAAAATATGGTAATTCAACGTACAAATTTTTTTTTCAAAATAATAGTTATAGGCAACGTAAATTAAAAAAAACCATAAATAAAAGTTATAAAGCAACGTAAAAACAAAAAAATCCCCCAAAAATAATATTTATCGACAACGAAAAATATAATTGTTACTTATAAGAGTTATTATGCAACTCAAAAATATTTATTACATGATAATAGTTATAGGCGACGTACAAAATTTCTTATTGGGAATAATTATTATAAAGCAATAATTATAGAAATTTCTTAAATTAGGGAAACTTTTTATATCAAAAAATATGGATAATAATTATTTTAACCCTTTCAGTCACAATGTCCAATATATTGGACTACAGCCCATACAATTCATACAGAACGGGTTTATTTTCATGTCGGAAAGGGTTAAGTCTCTGCCATACGTTACTATGCCATGTTGAGAGAGGCTGAAGATAGGAAAAATTATGCTGTCATATGGGTCCAATGGCCCTTTCATCTTGGACGAGAGCGACTGTAGGCATCCAATCGGTTTATTATTTACTATTACTTTTTATAGGCTAATACCACAGACAAATGACGAAGGCCAGGTTTAATTCGTCATAAAGTAATTTTCGTTTTGTTTTAATAAAAAACTTCGCATTTATGCGATAAGCGACCAACTCCTTGGCACCAAAGGATATGAAATCTATGCGAATTTTTCACCAATAACATCGCTACCAATCGTAATTATTGCCTTTTAGACATTTCAGTTCAAAATAGTAACTGCAAACTAAAGCCTATTGTTCCTAAAGACACATTTTTAATGCGCATTTGTGGATTTTTAATGTGCATTAACTCTGTTAACTCTGGAGCACATTATTTGCGCATGTACAGCTATCTCAAAACTACACCTTACGCACTTAAGCCCCATTCTTCGCTGGGCAGCAGTTCCTCTATGCTGCTGAACTTTGCTAGTAGCACCCACATTCTCATCAATCGCTTTTACGTCGATCCTCAACACTGAGGAGCTCTAACTGGTATCGCTAGGAATCCAGCAGTTGCCAGACCATACAACGAACTTTGCTCAGTTTGAAGGGCAAATGATGGGTCGCTAGACTGCGTTTTGTATAACTGTCTCGCTTTTGTTCGAATCAGGTTTGAGGTCTTTGTCACTGTTTTGCGAGAAACGATCAGCTCAACTTTTTAGCATGAAAGGATATTCAATTTGCGCAAATTTTAAAGAAATTACAACGGAATCCGATTAGAGTACAAAAGAATTGAAAAAATGTCTTTCCTGCTGCGCTTCATTGAATGTACCAAAAGAGGAGTTAAGTGTTGTTCTTTTTTATTTGCTCTAATTGAGGCAGGAATTGAATTCGAAATTCCCACAATGTTATTAAAGGAAATTCTGTCAAAGGTCTGATTGGCATATTACGACAAATAAGGTTCCAAGCAAATCGCTTTTAATCTAAACTGAAGGCTAACTACAGCGCCAACTACGACACTGACGATTCAAGTTCGATTCACTTTCATTCTTGTCCAATTGTTGATCATCCATCCGCAACCACTTCATTCATGTGTCTTATAAAGTAGCCGCAATTGCGATAAGTTTGCACATTGTTATAAATTTTTGCTGATTTTTAACATTTATTTCAATGGCAAACACTAAAAAGAGTACAAGTGGTCGCTAAAAGGCCACAAAACACTTGGACCTTTTTTCGTTCCGTAGTCAACGAATGCGCATTCGCTTTGTGTTTTTTTTAACATAAGAAATTGGCCTTCATTTGCTATTCTTTCAACAACAACTACGCTTCAGTGCAAACATTTGCAGCGTTTTTTGTTTGCTCGAGAAGAGCAAAAACTTGCAATTTCCAACTGCACTCTGCAAGATGCAAAAGTTAATGCGTTAATTATGCGCGCAATTACGTTGCGGCGCCACGAGTGCAACAGAAAAAATCTCTTCATTGCCGCTACAAACTTTGCTAAATGCAATGCAATGGCCAAAGTTTTTAGTTTGGATGAGGACTTGTTGCGGTCTTGAGATTACACAAGTTTTAGTTTTTCAGCCGAATGTATGTGCGCATAGTTTTTATTTGCAATTCTGCAATTCGCACTCATTCCGCTCCGGAAATCGGTAGCAAAAGTTGTCAGTCTCAAATCAATTTTTGCTGTCACTCAAATATGGCTGCCGGCTAATGAAGCCTGCAATGTGCACAAACTGCTTTGTTGCAGCATGTCGCTCCAGAATTGCTTCATCAAATGTCATTTACACAATTCCCACTCGTCTCTCCACTAACACTTCGCACACACACACACACACATGCGCACGCAATTTGATGCTCTTGACTTGATATTGACTTTTTGCATTGACCGTCATGCATGACCGTTGGCGCGACGCATTGGCCATGTTTTGTTGGTGTTTTGTGCCATTGAATATGCGCAGCTACCAGTTTATGTCAATTTACATGCGGTTTCATACTTTTTTTTGTCAATTGGCCAATGGACCCACTGGCAGCTTGAAAGTCTTTCGTACCTTGCTACCCATACACAGATGTGTTCAGTGGCACATTCAGGGGGGGTTTGAGGGTTGAACCCCCCCCCCCCCCGAAATATTAGGGTCGACTTTAAAACTACATACAAATTAAAAGGCATTTTATGAATATTAAAGAATTACTTTTTGAAACATCCCCCCAAAAATATTTATCTGAATCCGCCCCTGGGTATGCTTGTGTGTGCCTTGGTGTATGTGTGTCGTGTGTGCTGCAATTTGCTTTCAATGTGCTTGTCATCTCATCAGTTTTATTGCAAAAACTGTGCACACTTTCAATTGCAGCCATTTTGTCAATGTTTCACCTGTCTGTGCGTTCGTCCTTGCTGACCCCCAGTCCTTGTGCCTTAATGTCTGTGAGCTGGAGCTGTAATTAGAATGAATGAAGTTTACGGCTTTTCAAGAACATGTTTTGAATATTAAACGGCAGGAAGGAATTTTTCAAAAAGTCAAGAGATTAGTAAAATGATGACCATTCAGTCGATAGGACTCGACTGAACTGAAAGAAATAGCATGGAGTGAATAGTATGGAATGGACAGCCTATCAAGTGTTACCAAATGAATCAAGTCAAAATGATGTAAAATTAGTGTGCTCTATATACTATATAAATTCTTCTACACTACATATTACGTACTTTTTTTGAATTAAAGTTTTAACTTCTTTGACGACCTAATGAATAGCAACGATCACAATGAACAGTACAGTTGTTCGCTTCAGGATGGTTATCCACAAATTCCTGAGACGGAATTTTGTAGTTCATGGGACAATATTTCACTATATAATAAAATGGCCTAACATGACTTAGTTATACATACATAACATAATTGTGAAGCTAAGGTCCAGCTTACCGCAATGACACGCACACAACACTGTGTGTGAATTTGTACACAGATTGAAAAGGCATACAATGCCAATTTTGATTTTCGAACATATTTTTTTAAAGCAAAGGCTGAAATTTAAAGCAAAGGATCCTGAGGTGAAGTGATAAATGAAACTAAAATCTCCATTTGATAAGTTGTAAAACAAACCAATGCACAGTGATTCGTTCCATAGACAAAATTAAAAAAATTTATAGTCTCAGATTTCAACGTTTTTAATGTCATTTGAAAGGTAAAACTCCAACTAAGACAACCCCAAAATATCTGTGCAAAAAATTAATTAGTGTCTGTGCAAAAGCGAACCAAGTATTTCAAACACATATTTTCTGGTTTTTAGTCTATTGAGTAAAAAAAGTTGTAAAAATACATGGTTACCAACAAGCTGCTAAAACTTTGAATATAGATTAAGAAATGATGTGGCAATTTTCGCTTTTAATGTTTTCTCAAAATTTGCAAAGCTGAGGCTGTTACTTCACTTTTAATTTAAAATATTTTTTAAAATTAAAAATCTGAAAATTGGCAAAACTTAGAGGAAAATATCTAAAAAGTACGTGAAAGTATGTTACTGGATTTTTTAATTTTAAGAAGCATTCTTTCTTTGTCGGATAATGTAATTACATCCTCCGATATCTTCCGATTTCAAAAAATAATTCAATTTGAAAAGTGGTCCAAACAGCTATATTTCGCAAAAATTTATTTTATTCATCCTTAAAAGTATGCAATCAGCATGAAATATTAAAAAACTACACAAATGAAAAACATAAATCTATTATTATGATTTTTATTGCAAATCTAAAGGGTCCTAAGACAATTTCCGTTACTTTCAATTTAATTACTCGAACTTTATTGATTTTGCATCTTTTTATGATTTAAAATACTGATTCTCAAATAAATTCGAATTTTTGTACTTCATTAGAATTGCAGCATCCGCCATTTTTTAAATAACTTTCGAACCAATAAAGTTAGAGTAATGAAATGACACGTTATCAAGGAGATTTTGGGTTTTATCATACTTACTTTTCAAGAAAATTCTATATAAATTTTTAAGGATATAAAGGATTAACATTTTCAAAGGACTATTTTCATATCCTTTCTTTGGAAATAGATAAAAAAATCTATTTTTCTTAAATTCTTGAGCCTTTCGTCTTTCATTTGATATACATATCGCCATATTCTAACGAGGTTAAGTATTTTTTATATTTTTTTATTTTTTATCCCCTTCAAAATTTTGAAGTCCTTTTAAAAGGACAAAGGATGTAGAAATGGAAAACTAAGTACGCAGTATTACTATATTTGGTGTCTAGTTTCACACCCATATGGATTTTTTCCGGTGTGAAAAATGCTGTCGCACGGTGTAATGAGCCCACTTGCGGTAAAACAATTTTTTTACATTCAATATTCGATAATAAAAAGTTACTAATTTCTTCTGAAGGCTAACTGTGAGCTTTAAATGTAAAACCAAATTTTTTGATTAAGATTCGGTCATTTTACTTTTCCAAGACAAGTTAAAATCATTGAAATGTAAAAAAGAAGTATGTAATAATTAAAAATGATAAGAAAAGAAGGTAGTAATGCAGCTAAAAATTCAGTTTTGAAATAAACCTGTCGTTCTTAAAATAATTTTTTAAAACGCGCATCAACTAGACAGAAAAATAGCAAAAAACCGTGTCGATCGAGCCGAGCTTCAGGACACTCTTTTTCATTTTTTTTGTTCGAATTGAATTTTTGAACTGACTTGAAATTTCTAGATAACATTTTCTAGATGCTGTGCTTTAACTCGGTAGCGTATTAAATCGCTTAGAAAATGTTATTGCAAGGTGCCAAAGAATTCGGACACATTCGGGTATAAAAAAATCGATCTTTCAACATGTATGCCTTAATGTGTGCCTTAAAGTGTATTGTAAAAATTTGAGAAGACAACACAAAAGTAATTTCCTTAATGATGATTTTTTACAAGTACTGGCTTCATTTCTTTCTTTGGCCTCTTTACATAAATGATTAAAAAAATGAAGAAAAAGAAGTCTATGCCCGTTGTTGCTCTGTATTGGCTTTTCAATCGCTTCACTTCGCTGCTGCTCGGCTGCACCATTTCCATGTGATTTGCTTAATTGCTTTTACACAGCAATCCACAATCTACAATCTTTTGTAATTATGTATTTTCTCTATCTCGCTACTTAGTTATGCTACCCGCCTCTGCCAACTTACTTGGCTGCTCTTTTTCAATCGTTTGTCGTTTGCGCCAACATTCACGAAAAAGTTAGCGCTGCCTTTTTCGTTTTTCTTTTATAATTTCTAAGTTTGCGCTTTCGATGTTTTATTGCTGACACTTGTAATTTTTAATTACTTTTGCGCTTTTTTGGCAGTGTCACACTGTTTCGTTCACCTTCCGCTCGACCGATTCACGCTCACGCGTGAATTCCTCCTTCATACATCAATTTAATATTTATGATGTTTTTTAATTTCAAAGTTGCGTTTGTCGCCACCAACTTGCAGCGTTTTGCGGGAAGATTGCCAGTGGCAGCTCTGTAAGGGTGCGTTGTTGTTTTTGTAATGTCTATGCTTGCGAAATTTAATTAAGGTGTTGCTATCTCGCTGCGATGAATGGAAATTTATAATTTCAATTAGATTTCTGTTTGGTATTTGCGCGGGTTGGTCTGCTTGGCGTTGCGATGCGGCATTCGGTAGCGGCGCGAGTGGGGTTGTTTGTTTTATGGCAGTGACCTTGTCAGTCAGAACGCTTTAAAAAGTATAAATGTAGTAGTGTGCAGTAGTTGTGTGTTGGTGTTGATATGTGTGTGTTTGCGAAGAATATTTCATAAAGTCGTAGTCGAATGCGAGCTGCACGCTGTGCACATTGCTTACGCTCAATTAACGCTCACACACACACAGGCGCACACAACTTGGCATATATGCTTTATGTATGCGAGCGTGTGTGTGTTTGAGTTAACGTTTCATTTGCAATATTCAATGCGCATTTTACTCAACCCGCGGCGCACTCATTTTACGTTTCGCCTTGAAAACATCACAAACTGCAAGAAATTAGTTTTTCACTGCGCTCGCTGGCCTCCCTTCTGTCCTCACACCAATCCTACATCACCTCCCTTCTGACTTGTGCGCCTTGGCAGCATTGGTTTTTACTTGCATTGCGAGCTGTCGGGAAAAAATTTGCGCATTGCAGAATGCGCCAGTGATGCGTGACCGAAGCGAAAGCGTTGGCACTTCTTGCCGGAAATGAACGTAGGGGAGCGTGCTTGCGCAGCATTCGGAAGAAGACGTCGAGTGACCCAAATTGAGCGCGCCAAGAAGAGATGCGGCGCAACGAACGAAGTGCAACTGGACGACTCGAGTAATGCTTAAATTTTTCCAGCACTTTTCAACAACTCGTTGGAGAAGCATGAAGGCAGCATGAAAATGTTGAAAGCATTAGTTGGGTCGAGGAATGCAGTAATGTACGGCCAGTCATGCTACCTGTGCGTTCGGCATAAACTTGCTGACATAAAAACGTTAAAGCGCTGATGCGATCCAATAAACGAAAAGATACTTAAGTTTTATTGCTTATAAGTTATAGCAAAATAGTGAAAGTAAGCAGCTGCAAGCTGACAAACGATGTGGGCGACATACATAAATATACCTTTTAGATGAGCCATGCCATGCTATTTGTTGAGGCTGATAAGAATTTGAATACATTTCTAATGTTACTGAACAAATTGCAATGAATGGCATTTGATTCGACGGATCTTTTCGAGCCGATGATTTTCAAGTTCTCAGCCACTTCAGAACACAGACCGTTTGTATGTCAAGATAGTTGAAGCTGAATGGGACATTTCCCATTTTGAAATTTGCACATATTTGAGTTCAGTGGTGCATGCAGGGTTTCATTTTGCGGAGGTTATGTACACAACTTTTGGGTACAATATTATTTGAAATCATTTCTGCGACCCAAAATGTTTGTAGCAAACAAATATTTGTGGGAGGGTGGAGTTCAACTGCCAAAACCCCTCTTGCGCTAGTGATACTTCTGTGGTTGTTGAATGCAGACAGAATATTTTTGTGTGAGGCCTCTTTGTTATTTTTGAACAGTTTTGTTTACTGTTCTCAGAATTTAAGAATGTTTGTTTAGCTTAAAAACAAATTTTATATTCACTGCTGAAAATAGCAGAGACCGAAAATAATTATTATCCATATTATTGGGAATAAAAAAATTGCTCTAATTTAAGAAATTTCTATAATGTTAATTTTATAATAATTATTCCCAATAAGAAATTTTTTACGTAACTATTATCATGTAATAAATATTTTTGCATAATAACTCTTATAAGTAACAAGTATATTTTTCGTTGTAGATAATTATTATTTTGGGATTTTTGTTTTTTACATTGCCTCATAACTTTTATTTATGACTTTTTTAATTTATTATTATTTTATTATTTTGAGAAATTTTTTTTTACGTTGCTTCATAACTTTTATTTATGATTTTTTTCATTTACGTTGCCGATAACTATGATATTATTTTGAAAAAAAAAATTATTTACGTTGAATTACCACACTTTGGATATGAATTGATTTTTAATTGTTTTAACCGTAGATCGAGCTTCAAAAAAATTAAGGAATCCTATCCTATGTATCATTTTTGATACATACTAAAATTCATATGGAAAATGAAAAAATTTAGGGAATTGTGTTACAAATGTGTTTTCTTTTTAAAGTAAGCATTTATTAGTGCAATCTATGCAAATATTTTTGTTTTTGCAATATGGTTTTTCACATAGGTAGTAGAATAAGGAGGCCATTTATGTTTGCCCATTCCAGAATAGTAGCATTTAGGACACCTTGCTCGGTTCTTCTTGGATGATTTATCAGTTGTTAATTGTTACGAAGCCCATTCTCATTATTTTCAGAGTTGGAAAAATTGCAATGTAAAAGTTTCGAAAGTAACTCCTTAGATGCGTTGTTTCTTGGAAGTTGCTTTCTGTTCTGGATATAAGGTGAAGCCAACGAAATTGCAAGCTCATGCAAGAATGGCTTACGTTCTGATTCTTTTTGGTCTGTTTCCATTTAGGATTGATTTCATTGTAAACAGTGTAAGCGATTATATTTGAAAACACAGCCATTTACATCTGTAGCAGTCTAAAATTTTGTCAACTGTATTAACTCCTCCTTTCGTTGTGTTAAAAAAGGAATAATTTCTGGCAACATCTTTGAATCGTTGACAATATTAGGCCCGTGATGCATTGTGCTGTATTTTCCATACATAGCACGTATTTGAATCAACAATAAGCCATATATTTCGGGTTTAGAGAGAACGTACTACCGGAATTTGCAGCGGCCATGAAATACCAGTAATTTTTCATCAAAGGTCACGGAATCGTGAGGATTGTAGAATATTGAAAGTAGCTCAACCCATTCATCCCAAAGATTACGAATCGGCGCAAATTTGTGACATTTTTCTTCCTCAACCGACCGCTAGTGTATGGTTTGTCGCTCCAAATAGTGCCGTCTTTCGAGTCAACACCAGGGTTACTGCCAATATTCCCATCAGGCTCAGATTAATCACTTTCATTGTCTATTTCAATGTCCCCTTGGAAAAGTCTTCATTTTCGAATTCATCCTCTGAACTGTTATCCAAGACGTCGTTTACTAGTTCTTCCAACGTCAAAAATCTTGGACGCAACATTACTTCAACAATCCACAAAATTACACACAAATCGATATATTCCAATATATATAAACCAAGAATTGTTTTTACACGTCTATCAGCAAATAATTTCACATGCCATATGGAGAAACAGAACGCAAATAACATTCACCATGGCATAGAAATGTTCGAAATGCCATATGTATCAAAAGTGATACAAAGGAGAGAATTATAAACTTTTCAATTTTCTCACGGCCTCTTTATTAAAAAAGTGTGAAAGATGGTTTTAAACAAGCATAATCCCAACACAAACAAAGTCACAAGGAGTGGTTCAATTAATTATATCCTGAAAAAAGTTATAAGAAAACAAAGAACCAAATGTATCATTTTTGATACAAAGCTCGATCTACGGTTAAATTGACAAACGCAAATTAACTGCATAAACCTAATTTCCACCAACAACTAAACAATTAAAAATCAATTCATACTCAAAATGTAAAAAACGTAAAAAAAAATTGTCTTTCATAAAAGTTATGAGGCAACGTAAACAAAAAAATCCCAAAATTATAATTATCGAGAACGAAAAAAATGTGTTTCTCATAGCAGTTATTACGTAACGTAAAAATTAATTGTCGTAAATAATAATTATAATCAACAAATAAATTTATGTTGCATTGTAATAGTTACATGCAATTATTTTCTTAAAAAACTTCTAACACCGTGCGACAGTATTTTTCACACCGGAAAAAATCCATATGTGCGTGAAACTAGAGACGAAATATAGTAATACTGCGTACTCAGTTTTTCATTTCTTCATCCTTTGTCCTTTTAAAAGGACTTCAAAATTTTAAAGGGGATAAAAAATAAAAAAAAAAATAGAAAAAATACTTAACCTCCTTAGAATATGGCGATATGTATATCAAATGAAAGAGGAAAGGCTCAAGTATTTAAGTAAAATTTATTTTTGATCTATTTGTAAAAAAAGGATATGAAAAAGGTCATTTGAAAATTGTAATCCTTTATATCCTTGAAAATGTTTATAGAATTTTCTTGAAAAGTAAGTATGTTACGTTATGTTATGTAAGTATATTACTCTAACTTTAATGGTTCGAAAGTTATTAAAAAAAAGGCGGAAGCTGCAAGTCTAATGAAGTACAAAAATTCTAATTTATTTGAGTATCAGTATTTTAAATAATAAAAAGATACAAAATCAATGAAGCGAGAATAATGAAATTTTGACACGTGATCAAGGAGATTTGGGGTTTTAACATACTTACTTTTTAGAAAATTCTATATAAATTTTCAAGGATTAAAATTTGCAAAGGACCTTTTTTATATCCTTTTTTTTACAAATAGATAAAAAATCAATTTAATTTAAATTCTTGATCCTTTCCTCTTTCATTTGATATTTTTTCATATTTTCATTTTGTATTTTTTATATTTTTTTTATTTTTTATCCCCTTAAAAATTTTGAAGTCCTTTTAAAAGGACAAAGGATATAGAAATGAAAAACTGAGTACGCAGTATTACTATATTTGGTGTCTAGTTTCACGCACATATGGATTTTTTCCGGTGCGAAAAATTTTTTTAAATTTTTGTCACACGGTGTGATAGATGGAAAATAGATTAGAACTGATCAGGCTCCAAAAAACTATTAGCGCCATTTTCAATAATTGAATGAATTGAACAAACAATTGATTTCATGACCGTTGATTGCTCTAAGCAATCAATCAAAACAGTTTGCTCGTCTTCGCTGAGCCGCTACCAAATAAATATCTGAGTCAACCATACCACGTTTTGATTATGTAGTAGTCAAGTTGTCAATAGAGCTAAATGTCTCCAACACCATTTATCTTCATAGGAAATACGTGAAAATCGAAAAAGGACAAGCAAAACATTTAATGTGGACTTTAAGGATTCGACAGCTCCTTACACGTACGAAAGTGTTATGAAAATGTGCGGCGAGATTTATTGTGCTGCGTTTGTAGCCATACAATTATTGCAAGAATGTAGGAAATTGGCGTATTTTGACGTTCAACATGTGAACACAACATTTTCATATTTAACGTAATGGCATGCGGCTGTGCGTAATTCCATAATTTACCATGCAGAAACGAGGTCGAAGACAAAATACCAATCTGGCATACAGCAAATAGCAACGACCACAACATGGAAAATGGCCTGAAACGTGCAAGCGTGACGCCTAAGCCGACACCGCATTTAACACAGCGCGCAAAGACAGAAAGCACAACAAACTTTATGCTTCACTGGGCAGCATAGCGTCGTGCAGAGGGCAGCTTGTCGATTTCGTCGAGCTGGAGCCGGAGCTGGAGACTGCGTAGGAGTCGGTGCCGCAGTCTGAGCTGTTGTCAGTGTCGCCCATATAATCAACGTAAATTATCTATGCGCCTTGTCCTTTTACGGCCGCCGCGTTCCTCTTCTGGTTGGTTGTCGATGCGGTGGGCGCTTTGAAAGTTTGTAGGCAGCATCGAATGCTAAAAAATCCCAGCGGACATTAAGCAACACAACCAAATCTTTTGTGTGGGCTGTGGAATGCCAATGAGGTTTGTAGGGAGCCGAATGCCAATGCGTGCTGACGCAGTCATGCGTCAAACTGCTTGGCTATGGCTTCATGAAGATTTCTATCAAAATAATTTCATTGTTGACTTATGTTTGGTTTGTTGTCTCCGCTATCATATTTGCTGCTTGCATGCTTTCATGCTCGGCCAGAATGCTGTCTTTGTTTACTGTTTGTCTATGCGCACAGTGTCAGCATGAACACACATCATAAACAATCACTAAGCCATGGACGGGGGCTGTTGATTTCGGCAGCGCGCCGCCAAGTTGGCCATTTTTTCGCAACAGCTAAAGTTTGTTGCGTCTTCCGGTTGTTTAAAAATGCCTGTAACAACTTTATTTCCATTTTGTGTTGGCAGTGTGCAGACTGCTCCAGCCAGACATTGGCCTTTTTGTGGTTGAAGTGTAGTTGCTTTGGTCGCACGACCGAAGACAAAATGTTGCCGATATTCTCTAAAATGCGGTTGATGTCCTTTTGCGGTTTTGAGCTCGTATTTACATACAAATAATCCGCATGTGGGTTACGTTCATTAAAACCGCAACGGCCAAAGTGAGCAACACAAGAGAGGCGTGAATGAATAAAACATGACAACACTGGTTCGGAATTTCGCAAAAGGAAATTAACAATGCAAGCAATGGCATCAACGACAACAACAACTAAATACACAAAAACTCAACCACAAAAATTTAGCTACTAATTAATTAACTTAGCTGGTTGCAATAAACCCTAAACAACAACAAACTGAAATAGAATTGCGAAAAAAAGAAATTAAATAAAATTTGTGGTTGCAATACGCTGGAGGCGTTGCCTCTGGTAAAGTCCCATACCGGACGAAGAGTTCGGATATACGCTGAGGGCACTTTGTGGCCGTTTGGCTACGCGTCACCCGAAAATTCAATTAGTTTAAAATGTGCCGGAATTAAGTGAGCTCAATGGCATCGTCAGCGTCAGCGTCAGCGCCAGCAGCTGAAAATGCGGTAATTAGCGACAATCACATATTTGCGGTTGTTTGTTATGGCATTTAATGAGTTCATTCGGCGCCATAATCGATGAAATAATTTACACGTAAGTATGTAGTTGTGTTTGAAATTATTTGTCAGCTTAAAGGCAGCCGATGGCGTAACTCTATTGAATTAATTATTTTAATCGACGATGACAGTGAGTGCGGACAGTGCTCGGCCGACTGGGCGTATGCGTAATATTAATGTCTGGCGAATAGTAGTAGAAATCGTTAATCGTTAAGTTCAATGGAATTTCGGCGACACGTTGCACAGATTGAGAAATCTGAGGGAATTTGCCAATAAAAAGGATCAACAAGGGTTAGATTTATGGTTACGTTCACTTTTGAGTAGTGCTGAAAAATTGGGCAAATGCACTGTGATTCGACTCCACCGCCGGACAAAATTAGAAGGAGTGGTCCGTTCGTCATAAAATTTGGTATACTAGTTAATCATGGTCTGCTGAATTGAAGTCTAAATTTTGTTTTTACCTTTTGTAGGCAATGCCTGAGACTTAAATTTGCAATTTTCGTCATTTTTGGAGAGCTATAGCACCAAGTGTGTTTGCTAGATTTCTCAGATTTTACATTTAATCGGTAACGTCAACATTGATAATTTCAAAGAGTAACAGAAATTGTCTTAGGACTTTAGTTTTGCAATAAAAATGATAATAATAGATGTATGTTTTGCATTTGTGCAGTCTTTTCAATTTTGCATGCTGATTGCATACTTTTAGGGATGAATAAAATAAATTTTGTCGAAGAATACGTGTTTAGACCTTTTTTCAAATTGAATTATTTTCTGAGATTGGAAGATATCGGAGGATGTAATTACATTATCCGACAAAGAAAGAATGCTTCTTAAAATAAAAAAAATCCAGGTACATACTTTCACATACTTTTTAGATATTTTCCTCTAAGTTTTGCCAATTTTCAGATTTTTAATTTAGGAAAATATTTTAAATTTAAAGTGAAGTAAACGCCTCAGCTTTGCAAATTTTGAGAAATCATTAAAAGCGAAAATGGCCACATCATTTCTTAATCTATATTGAAAGTTTTAGCAACTTGTTGGTAACCATGTATTTTCACAATTTTTTTTACTCAATAGACTAAAAACCAGAAAATATGTGTTTACATTTTTTTGTGAAAAAAGTTTCAACTTTGAGTCGCTTTTGCACACACACTAATTAATTTTTTGCACAGATTTTTTGGAGTTTTCTTAGTTGGAGTTTTACCTTTCAAATGACATCAAAATCGTTAAATTCTGAGACTATACATTTTTTGAATTTTGTCTATGGAACGAATCACTGTGAAATGGTGTAAATATATCGATTTTTTGGACTTTTTTTTTCAATTTTTCATGTGAATTCTGCAATATGTGGCACAGATTTGAAAATTTGAGAGAATTGGCATTGAATGGAACCAACGAGGTTTGAATTTAGCGCTACGTTCACTTTTTAGGGGTTTTGAAAAGATGGGAAAATTGTCGATGTTTTGGACTATTTGGCAACTTGCTGTGGTATCAGCAATGTTTGGCACAGATTTGGAAACTTGAAGGAATTTTAATTTAAATTACACCAAAGAGGTTTGAATTCATGCCCAAATTCACTTTTGAGTAGTGTTGGAAAATTGTAAAAATAATATGTTTTTAAGATTTTGGGGATTTTTTCCAATTTTTCGTGTGATTTCTGCAATATGTGGCACAGATTTGGAAATTTAACCCATTAAAGCCGGGTACCAGTTCCGCCCATACGATTTTGATAAAATTTCATACACGACCTGGAATTGACCCAAAATGAAACAAAATTTCAGCTTTCTATCTCTGCACGTTGCTGAGATATTCATTGGGTATTTTCTACCCATTAGGCAGCAATGGTAGCTTTTTTCCATACATTTTAAAGTGATCAGCTAAACACGTGAACAAAATATGTATTGTTTACAGGTGAGTTAGGAGGCAGATTTTTGTGAGGTTCTAGGGCCACTACGTTCCGCCACATTTTCCACCTCCGGAAAATTCACAATTTTTGGAGTCTGGTAACTCTAGCTATATGGCGGAATTTTAGGGTTACCTCCACTAGACTAAGGTAGTTCCATCTTTACCCCAACCATCCCTATCAATGATTTTGAGATATCTCTACCATGAACTTTTCTGTGATTTTTAAAAAAAATCAGTTTTCATGGGTAAAATTTTACCCATTAGGCAGCAATGGGTTAAGAGAATTTGGTATCAAATTGGATTGAATTTATGGCTACGTTAATTTTTTAGGGGTGTTAGAAATTTTGAAAATTGCGCATTTTTCGATGTGCGCAATGTTTTGTACAGATTTGGAAACTTGAGGGAACTTTGAATTAAATAGGAAGTTATGCAAATGGTATATTTTTTGGTTTGTTGTACTATTTTGCCATTTGTTGTGGAATTTCGGTGCTATGTCACAAATTTGGAAACATGAGGAAATTTGGTTTTAAATGAGATCAATGGGGTTTGTATCTATGGCTACCTTCAATATTGTTGGATAGCTGGGAAAATGGTGCATTTTTTTTACAATTTCATGTTACTTGCGCACCGATTTCGAATCTTGTGAGAAACTACTTTTGTTATTTGCATATCTTTCTGCATTAATTTTTGAGGGCTCATTACGTTACATTTCTTCTCCTTATTCACTCCGTTAGGGAGCATAGTGTCTCAACCAGACAAAAGCCATTTGTTGGTTAGGTCAATCAATTGAAATTCTGCTTGTGTGGGTGTTAAGCTTATAGCTATTATTTTTTATTTAGGACAAACACTTTCACTCGTTTTCTTTTGCTTTCTTTTTTTCTAAGCGCTGTTGTTAGTTTAATTTGCTTTTCGAATTACCACATCACACTAATATTTCATGAGCCTTGTCTATTTTACATGTCTCGCACAAAGTAAGGTTAAGTGATCCTTAGTTGAACTTTTGTAAGCGAACACTAAGAAAACTTGCAAATTGTGCACATAAATCGAATGGCAGTGCTAACAACTTGAATGGGACGCCTCTGCAAATATATCAATTACCTGTTTTTGTTATTTATTCGCCTCGCCAAAGACTGTTGTTATTTTTTTGTTATTGTGTCCATTGATTTAGTGTCGAGACATAAAAGACGAAATACTTGTTTGCGCAGCCAAATGGCCATGATTTATCTAGCCAAGGGCGACTGAAACAGGCACAAACACAAATACAACGACCAATACTAATCTAACTAAATATGCGAAAAGTGTATGTAAGGCAAAAATAACACGAAAAATACAAGAAAGAAAAAAAATCGAATATAAGAAAAGTTTATATGTGGACGATATTTTCTGCATTTTTTCAACTTTCGAAAGTTTAGAATCTTTTTTTTTAATCAATTTTAGAAATAATTCTTTACGTTGGTGGTAAGTGGAACAACCGACTATGACGGTCGGGACAATGATGAGGGACAACGTAGTGTTGGTGCTTTTGAAGTGGACGATGATTGCGAAGATGACGATGGCAATGCCGTCGCCAATGTTGACATAGCTGACGATGACGAATAGCTGCCCCGGGCGACTGGCTCAAAGTCGCAAGTGGAAGCGCAGTGGCGTCAAGTGACATGAACGAGAAAGAGCTCGGTGAAAGGGCATTACGACAAATTGCGCCGGACATTTGAGAACATTTACATTTAAGCAGATTTGAGCATTAATTTGCTGTTATCCAGCCAGCCTGCGAGGCAGTTTGCTAGCCAACAGTTGCGTTAAGTGGTTTAAACCAACGTGAAAGTGATATGAGGAGGGAGGGAGAGAGAGACAGATGGGGATTGTGTAGTGGTGTGCAGAGGTGAAATAGATTAGAAAACTGTTGAGGGAAAATTGAAAGTGCATAATGCAACAAGCAAGGAAAATGCCTTAAGTTGCATTTAGTGTTGTGATGTGCAGATGAGAAACTTATAGCTTTGAATTACATTAATTGAATGTCAGCTGCCTAATGTTTCCTTCTTCCACCTTAAATGTGATTCTTCGATATAGTTTTTTGTTATATTGTCACAAATGAAAACAGAGCCATAATCATGCCTCAGCCATCGTGTTTACAGGACTTGGTCTTGTTTCCCAAACTGAAAGAAAACCATAAAAAACCTATGTGAGAACGGAGATTTGTCACGATTGAGGAGATAAAAAATAGTATGGCTGTATTATCCTTTGGGAGGAAGAGCTCTTGAACCTTAAGTTATATGTCGGGTTTAGCAATATTCCGGCTAATCGAGATCCAGAGCCCATGAAAATCTTCTTAAGGCAACTGCAAGCCTAACAACAACTGTTACTGTAGACTGGTCCTGGAAGCCATTACTTGCTTTGCAAGGAGGGAAGCGCAAGCCAAGCCAAACTTTAAACTTTTGCCTTTGTGCCTGCGTTTCTGGACGCTCCCTACAATTAAATATATTTCTGCTCCCGTCTGCCGTTCACTAGAAAGCGGTGGAGATAGTTTCATGCAGCTTCGAGTTTCATGAACCAGAGGGATGTGTCACAATTTTTATCATTGATTCGCCAAAGTTCGTAAATAGTGCTCGGATATTCATAGTGCAATAAAGTCTTTGCCCCTCCTTCTGGTATATCTAAGGACCTAACTGGTCTGTCGGACGAAGTAGTGTCCGACCGAAGGTGGATTTTTGGCCGAAGCAGAATATTCGGCATAACTAAAATAAAAAAGAAAAATTATAAAAAAATAATAAAAATAACAAATAATATGATATTAATAATAAAAATAATAAAAATAATAAAAGTATAAAATAATCAAAATATTAGGCGAATACTAATAAAAAACGGATCAAATTTAGCCATTCTTTCTCTATTAATTTCTTTGTTCTACTTAAGTATTAAGTTGAGATCCACCATCCGTTTGGCTGGATTGGCTCTAGTTTAAGAGAAATCCGACTTTGAAGTTTGCTCATTTTAGTTGAGTTCGTCGCTTAAGTCTTCGAACGTTTAAATGCTAATAGGTCCTAAATCGTTCCGAATATAGCTTTACTGTCTTCGGCAAGTATGTAGATATTTTAACGACCAACAAATTTGCTTAAGACACCAATCCATAAAAAATACATTCAAATTGTGTAATTGTGCATTTTGTGCATTTTGTTGCGCAGCGCAACGTGGCATATGAGTGTCATTTAATTATAATTAACAACAAAATGCACATATCGCAATTACACAGTTTGAATGTATTTTTTTGGATTGGTGTCTTAAGCAAATTTGTTGGTCGTTAAAATATCAAAAATCAATCAAAAATAACAAAAATGTATTTCGTCAAAATTTTAATTAGTTAATTAGTTAATCTGTTGCATTGAGCTGCAG
Source organism: Melieria picta (assembly GCA_964056695.1). Classification (NCBI taxonomy): domain Eukaryota; kingdom Metazoa; phylum Arthropoda; class Insecta; order Diptera; family Ulidiidae; genus Melieria; species Melieria picta. The sequence goes on along the minus strand of OZ057398.1, from coordinate 35,759,663 downwards.
CGATCAAATAGCATTAAATTTCTCGACATGAAGAGAGACCTAACTGTTTTTTGGCAACAGTTAACAGCAACAAAATATACTGAGCTTTTGTTTATTGGTAGATAGATGCATTGTGCACAGTATAAACACATAAACCCGAAAATTAAAGATTTTGAGTTGTGTCACTTTTGAAGTGGGTGTGCGATATGTATATATATGTTTTAGTAAAAAAAAAATAGTAAAAAAATTTAATAAAATAAATCCAAAAACAGAGTTCCGTTTCTAATAAAAACAAAAAATCTAACAATTCAATTGACATAAATAGCTCATTAGAGATAATTTTTATTGATTGCAATCTTGAGTCCGAAATATCGATAAAACCCAATATTTGAAAAAATACTTACGAAACAGAGCAAATTGACTTGCATTACGGGGCGAAAACCTTCGGCTAAAGTATTCGGCTATATTGGCCGAAACCGAAGATTTAAAATTGGCCGAATAGGTCGTATACCGAAACCGAAGACGAATATTCGGTCGGACACTAGTGCACAGTCTTTGGTCGATCAGGGTAATCTAACCTATCCTTTTTTTCTTGTTCACTCCTCTCTGGAGCAAAGGGCCTCCACAAGACTCATTGCCTTGTGTTGGTTACGTTAATCGGTTGTGTTGCTCTGCCAGGGTAGGTGAGGTAGGGAACCTATCCTAATCGAATAGAAAGAAAAAAGATTACATTTCAAAATCATTTTCAGTTTCAAGGTGATTCATTTACTAATTTATAAGTTTTCAAGTTATCAAAATCAAGTAAAGAAACACGATTTGAAAAAATGCGTTGAAAAGTTCCTTTTATTGGGGTTGAGTACAGCTCGAATATCTCAAAAACATGTAGTTACTTGGTATTTACAGATCTTTAAAAGTGAGTTATTTAACATAAAAAAAATGCTCAACAATGTTTTGTGTTGCACCACAATCTCTACTTAAGTCATCAAGTGAGTTCAGCAATTTGCTTGTTGTTGTCGCGGTTGTGAGCATTTAAAAAGCGCATTGAAATGCATTTCGAAGCATGCAACCATGTAAACATTTCACATGTGTGTGTACGTAGCTTACATTGCCAGCGGTCATAAAATGTGCGTTAAGTCTTTGTTGATGTTGGCAACTTATAAATTTACGAGCGCCCATTACTGGCCGACACGCTGAAAACGTGCTGCATGCCAACGGAAAAATACAAATCAGAAAAATGTTGTGTCCGTTGTGCATGAGCTGGCCGACTGGTTGACTGACTGGCGTACTGCACTTGCCAACGATGCACTTGAAAGTCGGACAATGCACATCCGACCAGTGTTTGTATTCTTGCTGAGCGCGTAAAGTCGCCACAACTTTACGATGATGGCAGCTCGTAAAATTAAAAGCAAACGAGAAAAGGCTGTCGGCGCTTCGCCGAAATGTTTTTGATAAATACGCCCCAACAAATAATGGACAAAATTGCCAACAACAAAAACAACAACAAATGCCAGTTAGAAAGTATTATCGAAACGAAAAGGGTTGATTGTAAGAGCAACAAAAGGCGAATAAAAATACCCCAAGTTCCGGGCAGAAAATTTGTGAAGCGCGTTGGCTACCGACAACCGACCGTCAGCGCATTTGCTTGCAGAGGACATGGCAGGTAAAAAACGAATTTAATATAAATGGAAATTTTAATTTTGTCATGGCGTGGGCGTCTTTTGCACGCATTAAGCGCTGTTGAGGCAAACGGAAAAGAGCGCAATTTACGGCGTTTTCCGTGCCGAATACGTGGCGTCGCTGCTGCGCACAGTGTCGCGAGTCCATAGTAGCGAGGGACAAAAATAGGAGGAATAGTCGTACGACAATAAAATTTTGTACATATGATTTTGTTATAAAGAGAAGTTAATACGCCAAAAATGACTTCAATCGCCCCACGGACACGCCCACCTCCCATACAAACCAAATACTAAGTTGACAGTATCGCGGAAACTCTAAAAGATATATTGATGAAATTTGGTACAGCAACTCATATCATCAATATAAAGGTATATACCAAAAATACCAAATTTCGATCAACCTACAAATACGCTTGTCATAAAAAAAAGAAATATTTAAAAAACAACAAATATCTGTGCATACTTATGCGCACCTAAGTAATTTCAAACCCAAAAAAAAATAATAACACCTCTTATTAAACTCAGTAGTGCATATATTTCCATTAAAAATTACAGTTTGTGATTCAATACCTGAGCACATAAAACACCAGATGATTCAAGGGGCACAATAAACCTACTAGGTTGCAGTGCGCAAGGGCAGTGTCCCTACCCATTATCATTACATTACATTACAGTTTGTTAATTTGTACTGCTAGGATAATCGGTTTTCGATCATTAATTATTGGAAATTAAACCCTCTACATCTATTTTTGGCAAAATTTCAAAACTCCTTTCTTGAACTTCCCCAGATATTATATATTGCAGTATATCGGAGTTTCGGTTTTCATGTTTAACTTTAATTTTCCTATTAACTGCTATAATTGGTTCTGAAGACATTAACAAGTTTTGCTTCTTTTCGAAAGTTGCCTTGATTCGATAGCAAGCCACCCTGTATTACCGAAGCCTTCCATAGAATCTACCTTTTTTTGTAATTTTTCTAAATCAAGTGGTGTTTGCATATTATTGCAAACAAAAATTTTTAGCTCAAGCGAAGCGCAGCAGTGGTCGCTATGTTTTTCTGCCAACCATGCTGCAAAAAGGACCCTATTTTTGACTGCAAGTTGTTAACAAACGTGCAAGTTTGTGCAGCTAAAGTCCATGGTTTCTATTAATACATATTTTCAGCTATATCACACTGTAAAATCTCGAAGTTGTAGGAATTAGTTTTTTTTAAGCGTATCTAAAGTTTGATGACACTGCACTTTTATTCCTACGAATTGACGTTTCTTCAAGTAACGGTACAAGGAATATAAAAAGCAAAACAAAAGAGGGAAAGCTTCCAAAGAGTAGCAAAAATAGTATATTTATAGAATATATTTACTTAACATAAGGTTCCATGGGAAATTTTTCTCGTCTTCGAACTTACATTCAACAAATTGCAATAATTTCTATCCAAGTCACCAACCTTCACAAAGTGCAAGTTTGGTGGCCTGCCATCGGTATATAAATTAATATTTTTAAAATCTTTTTTCACATTTTAGTAAATTGAGGTATTTACTTCAGTACTACAAACTTATTTTTCTACATTTACAACATTCATTTTTTTGATTTTTGTCCCTACTCGCAACACTATGCGTCGCTGCTGCGCAATGCCAACGTTCGAGGTGTAATTTTCGTTCGCCACTGCGTGATTTTGCGTTGTTATTAAATCAGCGGAAATCATTAAAGAAATGCCTTTACACTGGCAGCCTGTGCGGCAGTGGTTGCGCTGTTGGCTCGCCGCAGACGTTATTTTTAATTTTTGAATTTTCAAGTCTACGCCACACAGCAACCGCCCGCTGCGATTGGCTTTTATGGCATTAACATACAATGCGCGTTCGCTGTGCTTTTAGTTGCGTGCGCTATTTTGTGGCATACTTTCAGGCGAGCTGGCTTGCATTACGAGGCAATAAATTGATTTTTGCGCGCTGCTGAAAAGACATTTAATGCGCCATTGAGTGTGGCTGGGGATTATGGAAATAAGAAAGTTGAGGGTGGTTTATGGCAGGATTATTTTAAGGCCCAGCGACAGGTGACGAAAAATTAGGAAGAAATGAGGCAAATGTGCTTTTTAATTGAGAGGCTAATAAGAAAGTGACTTGAATGGCTTTTAATGGTATTAAATGTAGAATAAAATAGTCAGAAAGATGTAATGTTTTCTGAGAAAACTAACTTTAATTTAAATGACGCCAAATGATTTCTACTCAGATTTCACTTTTCAAATCTGCCAGAGACAATTAGTGTCTGAGTAAATGCTGAAATCAAGACATCAAAAGGCTACCCTGAGGCATTCAACTCCCTTACAGATGCAACAAAGATTTGCAACTTTTTTCATTTATCTTCCATTTGTCTGCGTTTTGATGCCCACAACAAACCTTGAACGTTTCCCTTAGCGGTAACGTTTAAATTTTCGTAATGAATGGCGATTCGTTGTTACAATAGAGCAAAAATTTTACTATTCTCAAAGTCAAAATCAATTCAGTTGGCATTCAGAAGCGTACAGGAAAAAAAGAAAACAGTATCCTTTCGCAGTTGCCATTCTTCTGTTAGGCATTCGACACACAAAAGGAATTTCAATTGTGCCTTTGTGGCGCCTTCACAGTCGGCAACGAAACACAACTCACGCTGTTGGCGACTGGCGGCGGTGGCGGCAATGATGATGCCAAACATTACACAAAGCAACGCATAAAACGAACGTAAAATGATACCAAAAAGAAAACGGAAACACAGAGATTGGTTGGTGCGTCCACGCGCAGGCGGGGAGGTGTGGTGTGCTGTTCCTTTTTGTTTGCTGTTCGTGTTAGTCGAAAACTATCTAGAAGCCTCGCCCATAATCAGTCATGCTGCGGAATTGCAAATCACATCACAAAGTGGCATCGATAAAAAAAGTATAGAATGGCAGAGACCTGAGCACAAAGTTGACTGCTTGATTCGATCCAATTCATTAAAATATAAACCGCACAAATTGCACATTTCGCTTCCGCTGCCCGTTCACGTTGCTCGCAAAATGACACCAGCCACTGGAGACCGAATGCCAGGGTCAATAGCGTACAATTTACAAAAGCCAAAAGCCCTGTTGAAAGGCAAACGTTAATTGGTGTTAAGTGAGCGCAATGCCGCAGAGGGTCGAGCGCTGTGAGCTGCTAATAAAACGCTTCTTTGTTGGGTGAAAATTATTTTGGGACCACTAGTCGGGCATTCAATGATTTCATTAACTAGTTTGAATAAGTTTTTTAATTTTAAATTTCATCAGCAAAGGCACAAAAATCGCGAGGAAGGGGGAAATAACGTTTACATTTTTACTTGGGCGCATATAACTTTTTTATTTTTTAGCCAATTTTGAAATACAACCTTTTGTGTATTAGTGCCAACTATTATTGTTTTGCAAATAAATGGGAATATTATACTAAATACAAAATTAGTACTAAATACTTTGTTTATTGCTGTCATGAAAAAGTCAACATCTATACATACATAGTTATGTATATATAAAAATGAATGTCTGCTTGTTTGTTTGTTTGTTGGTTGGTCACACGACACTAAAACTCAACAACTAGAAGACCGATTGAGCTGAATCCTACACGGAATGTTCGCCTTGACTAAATCTCGGTAAAGCACATAAATAGTATGAATACTACTCGACAGGAGGGTGTGGCACCTTCCATATAACTAAAATTTTTTAAATGGAATATCTTCGGAATTATAGGTCGGACAGCATTCAAATTTATTACAGTGTCATGGCTTAGACGTTTCGTTCCAGTTGTAGAATTGTATGGGCGTTGGACGATGGGCGTGGTAAATTTGTTTATGACTAAAATTTTCCGCGTAACTTTGGAACTGTAAGTCACACATCAATGAAACTGGGTCGCACCCTTCTACTACAGGAATAGATAAAGCATTGCATAAAAGGGGTGTGGCACGGCCCATATTTATTTTTATGATTTATTGGTCCCATTGACTTCAAAGTTGCGTGCAAAGCCGCGGGGTCCTGCTAGTTATAAATAAAAAAATAAATAAATAAAAAATAAATAAATAAAAAATAAATAAATAAAAAAATAAATAAATAAGTAAATAAATAAATAAATAAATAAATAAATAAATAAACAAATAAAAAATAAATAAATAAATAAATAAATAGCAGACATGGGGGTTTTGCACTAAATTCATAGTGCACTATGCTTTTCACTACCACTAAATAAATTTAGTGGTAGCTGAATTTTTTCCACTAATCACTGAATTTTATTTAGTAGTAGTGGTAAAAAGTACCACTAAAAAAAATTAGTGGAAGAAAATTGCACTACCACTAAATAAAGATCAGTGATTAGTGCAAAAAATTCAGCTACCACTAAATTTATTTAGTGGTAGTGAAAAGCATAGTGCACTAAACAAAGACATCCATTACCATTAAATTTTTTGTTTTATTTAAACAACTTATTTGCTTTCATCAAGACTAGACGTTCAAAATTGTCATCAGTGAGATTCCTTCTACGAGGATCATTCACCATGCCAGCGAATGAGAACAAACGTTCTACTGGAACTGAGGATGGAATCGACGTATTATATTTTAAAAAAACCGCTTTTACTGTGGGAAATCGATCAAAGCACAAAAACGACGTGTTTGTGTCTGCTAAATAATGTTCCAGCTCTGTTCGTACATCATTGTGGAGTAACACTTCAGGTGGACCTTTGTGGAAAAACGTTATTAGGACTTAATTTTTTAACATCAATAAACAAATGCTTACTTTGCACTTCTCCAAAATCTAGGAAGGTATCACTCTGAAAATTTAAGTCTGCTTGATGCGCTAAACTTGGACGGAGCGGTGCTGCATGTCGAATGAAAATCTGCTTCAAGTATTCCAAGTTGATGTTAGGTGCAGAGCGGCGTAACACCGGAAAAAATTGTACTTTAACGCTTGGAATTGTTAATGCAGCAACAATAGCGTCTTCTGCGCTTTCATCCACTTTAAAATACTTTTTAAAACGTTCTTCCAAGCAATGTACAAGCTCAGTGCATATGTAAGAAAGCTCTTCCAGCTTATTTTGTACTTGAACTTTCTCTAATTTCACTTTCAAAGACACTATAGCAGCTAAGAAATACACTATTTTTCAAGATATCTAAGTTCCGTAAACGTAAATTTGGGGATGTTTAAAGCTGTGCACAACTCAGACAGTTTATCCTTATGCAATAACAAATTCTTCACGCTATCGTACAGTGAATTCCATCTTGTTACCGTCGGTGTTTTCAACGAATTTCCCAATATATTTTCGATTACTTCCGCGGACTTGCGACGACCACATTTATTCCATATATTCGAGCGTCTATATACGTTGAAATTGAAATGTTTTATTCATAAACAGTGGTTTAATATAAAAACTAAACAGGAAAAATTTGCTACAAACTAGCTAGACTTATTGTATGTTAAGAGTTGATAAAAATTGTTAAAAAATGTACTACAATTTTTTCTGAGTGTATATACATATGTACTTCAGTATTATTATTAATTACCGCTTCAATGATTGCTGATGCCGATTAAAAATAATTTCATTTTTCTTAATTATTTTAAGAAAGTCCGTTGTTGACGAAAGGTTCAATGTGTGGCTGGCACATCGGAAATGTTTTGGAAGCCGCAAGTCTACGTTGGCAAAAATTATTTCTTCTTCTGCATCTACAGTAGTCGATTCTTCTCCAAATTCGTGTTCGTCGTCTAGATAGTTTTCTGTTTCAAAAGTAATATTTACAAACACATAAGACTTTGATCACGTTTTGCATTACCTGACACTCCAAATTCCTTAAATGCTTTGCAAAAGTTAGACCCATTGTCCGTTATAGTTAGAGTTATTTTACCGACATTTACTCCAAACTCATTATGGATATTGCTTATTGTTTCCGTAATCTTCTCATAGGTATGGGCTCCTTTAAATCGGCGGCACGCCAAAGCTACAGACTTTCGTTCTAAACTTGGTTCATTAATCCAATGGCAGGTATATCCTAAGAAAGATCTTTTTCCTGCAGACCAAATATCAGCAGAAGTACAGTAGTACGGAACTTTATCAAGTGCTTCGCGAATAGTAGCTACGGAATTTATGTGCATGGTTTTTAAAAGATCCGTCATCTGTTTCCTACTTTTGACTTTGAATCCGGTCCCTTTAAATAAAGCTATGAAATCGGGGTTCTCAACCGTACTTAAAGAAGAATATGAGCTAGCAAGATAAGCTAATACTCTTCCGTCAAATGAAGTAGTGGATTCATTTTTTTTCCCCGCTGATTTTAGCCTTTCATATTCAGCATATTGTTCGGCATGATTTTTTCGGAGGTGGCTTACAAAATTGGAGCTGACCCCCAGAGAGCCTTTCAGCAACTTAGAACACAGTCTACACTTGGCTATTATGCCTTTCATTTTTTGCAAATATGGTGTTTCATCTCTCTAATATAAATGAATGTATTAATAAAGTAAATTAAATAAAATTTAGTGTTTCACAAAATGTACTGATCACTTACCATTTTCACCACATGAAAGAAACGATTGCTGAACAAAATCTGGTTTGCTCCTTTCGCCACACTTAACACGTTCTACCCGGCGTGGACCACCGGTGGTCCACGGGCACTGCGCTTATCTGGCGGCGTGGACCACCGGTGGTCCACAGGCAAATTCATTTATCTGGCGTACCAAGCACTTTCTACAAAATTCGCATAATCAGCCCTGTTCCAGAATCCGAATAACTAACATTCTGCTGTCTGCCAACAATAACGAAAACAATTGCGCAGTAAAAGTGGCGCTATACGAACAATTTGTCATCTCGTGCACGCAATGCGTATAAACATCGAAAAAATGCGCCGGGTAGAACGTGTTAAAGATAACTCAATGTTAGGCAATGAGCAGCCAATGTTTGAGTCTGCGTTATCATCTGACCTATACAAATTTGAAACTAAACAATATAATAATTATAAAATGAATGAACGCTGGTACTTACGTGTTTTCTGATGAAATACGTGACGTTTTAGGTGAGGTGAAAATACATGTATTATCTCCTTTCCTTTTGCGACAAGGAGACACGCAATTTTGAGCCCAGACACTGTGATCACTATCAAAATCTATTATCTTTTCGGCGTTCATTTTTTACAAAAATACAAAAAATATATATATCCACAACAAATAACGTCGAAAATACACGGAATACAAAAACACGCGCTCAAAGTAATTTACTATACAAAACTTGGCCACTATGTTTGATATATTATAACTCGATTGACAAATAACATGTGCCAAATTTATCAAGAAATAGAATAACGGAATCAATAAATCGCTCCTTCGCTGCAAGAACGTCATAACTCAAAATAATTGTTTTTTCAGTTTATGGCAACCCTGTGTGTATCTGCATATGATCTTTTATCTGTCAAAACCACTTTGTAAAATATTCAATACTTTGCTCATAAGACGACATGAAACATTTTTTGATACCTTGAAATGCCTGTAATGGTAAACTTTGAAATTGAATTTTCTCGGAATAATGTAGTTTTGAGTTAGGACGTTCTTGCAGCGAAGGAGCGAAATGAATTGCAAAAACAACACGAAATGTCACTTGAGAAAGAAAAATTGGCGGTTTTCACACGTTGGTCTTTCTTCTTTTTTATTCTATATTTTGCAAATTTGTATTTACAGCTAGTTATTTGTTTTTGTACTAAATATGAAAAACGCAAGGGCACAATCCTATAGCTAACTCAGTAAAATATCGACACATTGCGCAGTATATAATAAGATCATGCATGTGGCAATATGGAATAGTACCTTAAGTTGAAAATAGAAAGCTCAAACACCATGTGAATATTAGATGTTCTGACCAATGCATTGTTTTTTTCAAAATGTTTAAGCAAAAAAGTAAAAAGATATAATATTGTTAACAAACAAGATATTTCCAAAGGGATGAAATATATTTAAGCGCATTGACTTCTAAAAAGCTTGTAACTCAACGACAACTTAATACTCTTATGTCAACTTAAGCTACTTTTCCATATTGCCACATATTGATAATGGTATAATGAAACCATTTAATTTTTTTTCCATACATTTTTCAAGCTTTCAAATGAATAATACGATAGTTATTTATTTCAATACGACGCATTCAGTGCTTTAAACTATAAATATAATTTGTATATTACTTAAACAAATACAATGAATTGTGAGTTCCCCTACTACATTTTGAACAATATTGAAAGAGAGAGTCGATCACAATACGAACCAATGGAAAAGCAAATGAACGAAAATGTTGAAATGTTTGGTTATAACCGTTAGCGATGTAACATTAGTGGAAAAGAATTAGTGATAGTGGAGGAATTTTCAACTATCACTGAATTTAATTTAGTGGTAGTGGTAAAAAGTACCACTAAAAAAAAATTAGTGGAAGAAAATTGCACTACCACTAAATAAAGATCAGTGATTAGTGGAAAAAATTCAACTACCACTAAAATTTATTTAGTGGTAGTGGAAAATTTCCCAGCAGACCTCTAGTGGTAGTGGTAGTGGATTTTAGTGCAAAACCCCCATGTCTGATAAATAGTTTCTACATTTTTGTTGGTATTAGGTAGAGGGTCAAGAATACAGATGCGAAAATGAGTTCTTCTGCCTAACACTGGCGTAATTCGTTTCTCTGGATTGTGCTCAAAAAACAAAACACCCAAAAATTTTTCAACACAGGTCAAAACTATTAGTCACTTTATTTACAATTTTCCACTCTACTGTTTCACTAGTCACATTATACTCTGGGTTCTATCTTTGCTCGACAAAACCAAACTCTTCCATCTGTGCCCGGCTGTCTTTTATACTTGTCTGCCCGGAGCGCAGCTCGTTCTCGAACATCCCAGTATCGCCTCGAGTTGTCTCTGTGACGAAATTACCATGCCCCCTAAATGTATGCAATTGCCTCGCAACTGCACAGTGACGGCGAGCATTATCGTCACAATACAGCTGCTCGACCAAAGTATGACGGATCTAGGCTCTTTGAAAATAAAATAATAATTGCAAAATTGCTTAATTTGCAGCATAAAAAATTTTTTGACTTAAATGTAAATAGCTTCGATACTCATTGACCTATAGATATTGAAGCTATTGACCAATGATTCATTGACCAATAGATATGAGAGCTATTTACAATTTAAGAAAAATTTTTAATAAACATTTTTTCATAAGGCAAATTAGGTCGTTTTGAAATTATTTCACTTTCGAGTTTTGTGAGCTTTTTTTTAGAAACTGTCAAACTTTTATATACAAGTCGATAATAATATAGGGTTTTTCATCATGAGCCGAAAAAGTAAATAAAGGAAAAAATCAATTAAAATTTGAATTTTGATGAAACTTTATTATCAAAATAATATTTGGTTTGTGCCATTAGTAATGGAATATGACATCATTCAAATGACCGCCACGAGCAGCCTGGCACACCTCGATTCTTTTTAGGTAATTTTCGATGACTTTTTTACATATAGCAGGCTGTAAGGCGCGAAGAACTGCACGTATGTTGTCCCTCAAATGCTCCAGAGTCTACGGATTGTCTGCATAGACTTGGTCTTTCGCGTAGCCCCAAAGAAAAAAGTCCAAAGGGTTCAGATCGCACGATCTTGACGGCCAATTGGCATCACCAAAACGCAAAATTATGCGTTCATCGAACCTGGTTCGCAATTCTGTCATGTTCGGTCGTGTTGTGTGGCATGTAGCGCCGTCCTGTTGAAACCACATCTCCTCCACATCCATATCTTCGATCGCTGGCCAGAAATACTCGGTTATCATACGGCCATAACGGCCATAAATCCGAAATTGTTGACAAAACAGGCCTTCCGTGGCGTCCGAAATCCTTCCTTAGTGCGCGAAAAGTGGTGCTCAAATTTTCACCATTTTTGTAGTGAATTTTCACTATGTTTACACGTTGAGCGATGCTAATTCGGTCCATTTTCATAAATGGCAAACACTAAACTACAATATTAACACAATGCAACGACAGATGACAGCTGCGGTTGTCGAACGCAGGGCAGTTTTCGGTTCGAAATGAAAAACCCTGTATATACACTTTATTCTCTACTCATATCGTATGGAATCGCAATGGGCCATGTTTATTTATTTATTTATTATAAATTGCCTAGAATTAAGTAACAATTCATACAGACTAACCAACAGTAAAATAGTGTAATAGTTATACATATTGGCCTAAGTGCGCCCATTTGTGGGCAAATTCCTATCGTAACCTAAGTAAACTTTACAATTCAGGTGTACCAACCAGGGAATTAAAGTTCTGAAAGTTCACCCGACTACATGAAACAACTACATAGTTTCAGCTATAGAAATTTAAGATCTCTAGTAGACTTTTGAAACATGCTCCAGTATCGAGTAATTTGAGTGTAGAAGATTCTGTCAGAAGCCTCTGTCTACTCCAGAACATCTGAAAGAGTCATCGGCAGTTATTCCGTTAGTTCATAAGACATGATTTTCATTTAAAGTATGCCTTTTGTGGTTAGTGTATTGGAATGGGCTGCCTTCTTAGCGGAATATGGAAAAATTCAGTTTAACAGGCCTTTCCTGGCAGCTATGTTTCAAGTCTCCACAATCTTGAAGTAGAAAAATCTTTTAAGACACTTTGTAATTCTGTCAACTATCTTGAAAGCTTTTCTGTAACGTGAAAGGCAAATTGAAAGAATTGCGCTGTTGCACAGTGATTCGTTCCATAGACAAAATTCAAAAAATGTATAGTCTCAGAATTTAACGATTTTGATGTAATTTGAAAGGTGAAACTCCAACTAGGAAAACACCAAAAAATCTGTGCAAAAAAATAAGTAGTGCAAAAGTTTTTCATAAAAAATTGTAAACAGATATTTTTTGTTTTTTAGTCTATTGAGTAAAAAAAATCTAAAAAATACATTGTAAAAATACCAAGAAGTTGTTAAAACTCTCAATATAGATTAAGAAATGATGTGGCCATTTTCGCTTTTAATGTTTTCTCAAAATTTGCAAAGCTGAAGCTTTTACTTCACTTTTAATTTAAAATATTTTTCAAAATTAAAAATCTGAAAATTAGCAAAACAGAGGAATATATCTAAAAAGTATGTGAAAGCATGTTCCTGGATTTTTTTATATTTTAAGAAGCATTCTTTCTTTGTCGGATAATGCAATTACATCCTCCGATATCTTCCGATCTTAGAAAATAATTCAATTTGAAAAGTTGTCCAAACAGCTATTTTTCGCAAAAATTTATTTTATTCATCCCTAAAAGTATGCAATCAGCATGAAAAATTGAAAAACTGCACAAGTGCAAAACATACATCTATTATTATCATTTTTATTGCAAAACTAAAGGGTCCTAAGACAATTTCTGTTACTTTTCGCAATTATCAATGTTGACGAAACTGATTAAATGTAAAATCTGGAAAATCTAGCCAATACACTTGTTGCTATAGCTCACCAAAAATTACGAAAATTGCAAATTTAAGTCTCAGGCATTGCCAAACTACAAAAGCAGCAGACCATGATTAACTAGTATACCAAATTTTATGAGGAACGGACAACTCCTTCTAATTTTGTCTCGCGGTTATATGGAGTCGAATTACTGTGTGCTGGGGTCATTTTTCAGCTTTTAACTTGCTAAAAATCACACAAACGAGTTTTAAAAAACCAAACCAAAATTTAAAAGAAATGGGGAGAATGTTTCACGTGCTTTTTAAAACACGGACGGCAATTTTTCGGAGGAATCGATTTGGCCCAATCAAAAGCGTTAATGCGGAGCACGCTGATGCCGCTGTAAGGAAAGACGCCCGAATCAAAGAAGCATGTGACTATGTGTGTCCAAAATCAAAACTCTTTTTTCATTAATTTATTTATTTGAATTTTTTTGTTTCGAAATTCTGTTCTCATTCTATTCTTTAAATTTTTATCAAACAGCTTTTCATCTCGAGTGGACAGTGCCAGAACTGTTTCTGAGAGATTGTTTCATTGGAATAGCTAAAATCTTTCATTCTGTTTTTCAAGTTATCTAATCTTAGTTAGATTATTGAAATCTTTAAAAAATCGTTTAACTATCTTAGCCAGAATAGCCCTGTTACATAACGCAATAGTCTACTTGAGATTATCTCAACTTAAGTTTATGTTTATGTGGTTTTATTTAGCTTCAAAAGTGACTTTTTTATCACCGGATTTTCAGAACTGAATTCATAATTAGTAGCTACTGACATGCTATAAAATTTATTTAAGTTCTACAGAAAATGCGCCACAATTTTCTATAACTTAACTTTACCTTTCGTAGTTAAAATTCAAATTCAAATTCAACGCAATAAATTATAATTTTATGTACGGTTAGTTGAATCGATTAATCCATTAACAATAAAATGTCACATTTATGTTAACCACATTTCAAACATCTGGCAACATCTGCGCATTTAGGACAATGTCAACTTGTCATTACTTTGAAGCACATTTTCACTCCACGCGATCGCAATAAAAACGCAAAACATGCGTTCAATTTTTTTAAGTAAAACGCACGCACAGCAGCAGCTGTGAAGCATGAAGCAAACGAACGAACGAATGAACGACTGAACGAACGAAGGAATGAAATTGGCGAAATAGGTGAAAGCAAGCACAGCATAAAATTGAGTAAACTTACACCTGAGTGCGTAGGTATTTGAGCAGCGTTCGTTCATTAACATCGGCACGCACACAACGCGCACTAACGCATTTCAATGTCAATGAAGCGAATGCTTTTCGCACCAATAAAGTGTTTTCGCTGAATCTACTAACGGGGCCCCAAACGCACGTTCGACTGGGCAAAATATTAAAAATTCCATCGGAGCCCGGCTAACGCCCAACGCAGACGTTCTTCTTGCACAATAACTGGCGGCGCCCAAACGCACCAACCCGACGTGGCAGTGAATAAAAGAAGGAAAGTAAGAACAACGTGAAAAAGAGAAAAACACGGCGCCATGTGCGGCAAACTTAAAGACGTGACGCGGCCGTGATTGATACGCACGCACGCGCCGCAAACGTTCGATATTCAGCCCAGTCCACCCAGAAGCAATGTCAATGCCATCGGCTGCACACACACACTCACAAACAGCCACCTATGCACTCACACACACACACACGTTGAAATTAATATGCCGCCCATTGGCAGAGTGTTGCCAGCTTTGCAGCAGTCAAGGACCCTCTTGTTGTTTTTGTTGTTGTTGTTGGCAATGTTGCTTATTAGGCAAGCCACGCCCGCAGCGTGAGTGCGTGAAATTGCTTAAACCCTAATTTGTATTATATCGACACCAAGTGGCTGCAGTGCGTTTAAACTAAACGCACCATCAACAATAGCAACAACAACAACAGTACAAGCACGTTTTAGAAAAATGCGCTAAAAGCTTTAAAAAATGCTCTAAAAACACTTTTGGCAAACGATTGAAGCGTAAGTTGCCCTTTGGCGCTGCGTTTGCATCGTAAAAGATGAAACTTGCAAAGTTTTGAGGACCTTTGCACTTAAGTATGCAAAAAGGGCCATCAGCCAGACGCGCGACGCTCACTTCTCGCTTCCTATCACTGCGTCGCTTTGCAGCAGGAATTTGCTGCCTACTGCCGCGTACTCACAACTACTCCGGCGCCGGTGAGCGTTTTTTCTGGTCCTTTTGTATCACTTCGCGTAGTTGTTGCCCGCTTTATGATTTCACTTTTTTTCCTGCCCCTCGCTTTCGGCCGTCTTGCTGGCGCGCTGTGCTCGCTTTGTTTTGTTTATTTTATGTAGCTGCACTAATGGAGTTTTATTATTATTGGCAAAGTTTGGCGCAATTTAAATGGAAATAGATGCGGAAGTTCCAACATTTTCTTCTACTTGAATTTGCAGTGTATTTAGTTTTTATGCTACGCATGGAAAAGGAGGATGGAAATCGATAGAGCGATAATGCTAAAGTGCTGAAAGAAATGCACAAATACCAGCTGCCGATAGTTTTATGAAAAAAGATTGTGTTTCTTGCGATTGTGTGTCTGCTAATATTTGCTACCAACAGTTGTTGTCCGTTCTTGGTGGAGCTGAGTGACTTTAGTGCTTACAGGCTGCTTAAAGTGTGCTTACAACTTTAACTTCACTTATTCACTTATTATTATAAAAGTTAGTTGTTCTTTATTTGATTTATTTATTTTATTTATTTGATACCACTTTGACATATCGAGGCCTATTCGCAAAAAATAACGTAAGCGATAACTTTTTCGAAATAGACTTTTTGATGAGGAATTCTCTTAAAACGAATAACTCGTAACCTGACAAAATAATTATTATATTGATAACACTACTCGACAAAAATGGGTTCATCGCGTGCTCCTAAAAACAAAAGTATTTTTTAGACTAATATTCGGCTGCTGAACAAGTTCAAAATAGAAAATTTAGTTAAAAGGAGACAATTTTCCTCTTTCATTTGATACCCATATCTTCATCATTGCACAATCGCAAATATTAAAAAAAATATTTGAAATGTGTATATCCTTAAAATGTTAAAGTTAGAGAGCTGCAATTGTGAATTTGAAACTGGTTTCAAGACACTCTCTCTCTTTGCACGGCACTGGACTGCACTGACTCAGTGCAAACAGATCGAATGAGAGGTGCCAGCGAAGAGAAGCAAAACAAGTGTGTGCATGACATATGAGAGCTGAGACTTTGTTGCTTTATAACATTAGTATATGCGAACACACTAAAGGCAATGCACAGTAAAGGCAATAAAATTTACTGCAATGACACTGAATGCAGTAAGTTATACTAATAGAACAATTAGTGCTTTGTTATTATTGCAATAATCACGCATATTTTTGAGTTTTTCGAATGGTTTTTATTTCAAATTAAATTTCATACGAATTTTCAAATAAAATATTTTCACCTAAATTGAAACTATTGTGTTTTATGGGCATATTTCAAAGCGTAAATACATAAAAAGCATTGAACAGAAAAATTAAATTATATTTAATTGTGCATCTATCTCCTTTTTTCAAAATTTTTGTTTTAATGATGGCTAAAAATTACAATAATAACAACATATACACTAGTCAGAATAAGTTTGCGTACAAGGAGTACGTAGTTTTTTCATATGAAAAATAAATCACTTAAAGTAATTTTTCAAAAACAAAATATTTTTTATTTCTTCCATAAACTTAGTTCTTTTATTCCATTAAGATAATAATATCAAAAACTTGACCAAACTGTAAAAAAGGGCCAAAAACAAAATATGTTATGATTTCACCTCAGAAAAAGTTTGCGTACAAGATAAGGTTATGTAGTTAAAATTGAATTGAAACTTAGTTTTGTCCAAAAATTAATAACTTTGTGAATATGCTTTTCTTGTTTGAACTCCCTGCAAATTAAATTTTATTAAATTCGGTGCTTTTTCAGCGGTTATTTTGTTATATCCTTGAATTGTTTTATTGGTTTACTATATCTTTGAAGATGGAGTGTTGTTGGGCTCAGGGTTCAAGTAAACCCCTTATATACTCAATTAGATGCACGTTAGGTGACTAGGGAGGAACTTTTTCAACTTTGTTGAGCCAGTTAATAGCAAACATAGCTTCACATCGTATGCATTGCGTCCTAAGGTCGTCATAAAGTTAAAAAGAAATGCTGGAATCTGATCCAAAGTTTTGAAACCTTGACTTGCATAAGCTTTTAGAATATGTAAATAACCCCTCGGCAGCATTTCTGAATAAAGAAACAGCCTGCTCACTGCTTTTCCTGACATGCAGCCCAATACCATATCCCCACATATGCTATGCTTCACTGTTAATTTTAGATTTTTGTTATTAACAGGATCCTCGTCAAATTAGTTCATGCCTTTTAATGCCAAATATGCCAAACCATTATCAGATAACAATGAATCGTCCCACTTTCTATACCAGGTATGCGCCTATGAAACCGGTAATTATTTTTGAAAAAACACGTTTATTGTGAGGAAATGATTACAATTTTATTCTTCAAAGTAATGGCCATCGCTAGCTACACATTTTTCCCATCTCTCAGGCAATTTATGGATGCCTCGCCAAAAAAATGTTTCGTCTTTTGCCTGAAACCAATCATCGATCCATTTTTTGACTTCTGCGTGAGAATTGAAGCGCCGTCCCGTAATGCGTGGCCCATCGATGCGAACATGTGATAATCCGAAGGCGCCAAGTCTGGTGAGTAAGCCGCATGAGCAAGAGCTTCCCAGTTGTACGATGCAACCAATTCTTTGGTGGCTCTAGTGCGGTGTGGTGGTGCGTTGTCATCGAGGAAAATCACTTTGTGTTGCCTGGCTTCATATTCTGGGCGTTTTTGGCGTATAGCACGGTTCAAATCGGCCAATTGTTGTTGGTAACGTTCACCGTTAACCGTTTCACCAGGTTTTAGAAGGTCATACCATATGACACCACGGTGGTCCCAGAAAACACATAGCATGGCCTTCTTTCCGAAGCGATCTGGCCTTGCGGTCGATTGCGCACTTTCGCCGCGGTTAACATACGATCTTTTTCGTTTGGGGTTCCTGAAATAGACCCACTTTTCATCACCAGTTACGATTCGATGCAAAAACGACTTTCTTTTGTACCGGGCGAGCAGCATTTCACAAGTGGTTTTTCGGTTTTCTTGCTGCCTTTCAGTCAGTTCATGTGGCACCCATCTACCGACCTTTAAAATTTTTCCCATTGCTTTTAAACGTTTTCCGACGGTCCGACGGTCAACACCCAATTGTTCTGCGAGCTGTTCTTGCGTTTGGCCATCATCTTCATCGAGCAATGCTTGTAATTCGGCGTCTTCAAACTTTTTTGGTGGCCGGCCACGCTCCTCGTTTCTCACATCAAAATCACCACTTTTAAATTTATTGAACTACTCGTTACACTGTGTGCGACCAAGAGCATGCTCGCCGTAAGCTTCCACAAGCATTCGATGCGATTCAGAAGCGTTTTTCTTCAAATGATAACACAAAATTAACTGTGTGCGCAAATCGTAATTTGTAGGCACGTAATCCGACATTTTCCGGAGCGTCAAACAATGCGTTGTTGGATGAAACTTGACAAATTGTGAACTGAATATTGACATATGACAGAAGAAGTAAACATGACATTTGGTACGGTTCCGAAGTTTATAAATATTCGGCTATTTACCGCTAGATGTCGTTACCGGTTTCATAGGCGCATGGTAGATAACAACATATCGTCCCGGAAATCTGGTTTTCTAGACTCTTTGATGGACTCTTTTACGGAAGCAATTCTGTAAGTATGGGCTTCTTACATGCTGTTATGTAGGGGAAATATGATTTTTTCAGGATTTTTCTTGTAAAGTCAGTGCTACTGGGTTTTATAAAATATTTCTGTACATTTCTGAAGATATTTGATGCAACTAGCCTTAGATTAGGATGCACTGATCGCAAACAATCTAATCCTCTTTCTCGGGTAGCTTAAGAAAATGGCCAGATCGTAGTAACGCAGCAAGATTTTCTGTTTTTTTGGAGATTTAAGATGGCTTTTTGAAATGACGAATGTGCTCTCCCAAAAGTTTCCCAAATTCATGAAATTTTTTGTGAATTTTGGAGAGTTTTAGCAAGATTATCCTTTTATCCATGTTTAATTTTTTTTCTGTTGGATTCTATTGCTTTCTATAAAATTTCAAGCGCATATACGGTTTCAAATCATTTACAAATCCGTTTACTGTTCAATGGAATACAAATTTTCCAAAAAAATAAAATAAAAAGCATAACCGGAAATTCCCGTTACTAGTTTTGTACGCAAACTTATTCTGCACCGTTTTGTGAGTATATTGTCAGTAAATACGAATACATGGAAAATTATTATTTTAATTTATCTATAACTGAACAAAAAGTGCAGTTAAAGCATATACATATGAAAAATGTGGATAAGTTTTTATAAACAGAGAACCCATTTTTGAGGTCAAAATTAATCATAACATAATTTTGACTTGCCTGTACGCAAACTTATTCTGACTAGTGTACATCAATATTACATTTAAATAATTTATTTAAATATATTATATTAACTCACATCATCAACCTCCATTTTAATTAATTTTTTATCAGACACTAAAATGTTTTAAGAAACTCCCTCATTTAATTACGCGTGCCAAACTGTTCTTTTAATCACTCATTGCATTCAGTGTACAGGTAGCATTTTGGCCCGTTACACACTGTCAACGATTCATTAGCATTGCTTGCAGTGTATATAGCTGAGAGAAAACAGTGCGTGCCTTGCAGAGACAACCAAATGAGTGTTGACTGCTATTGCGGTTTGCGTTTTGTTGTCATTCTCATACTGCTCTCTTATTGCAGTGAATGCTGGCAAACAGTGCACACTGCACCAAATCACACTGTGTGTAGGGAGAAATGAATTATCCATTGCAGCTCTTTAGTTAAAGTCCTTTAAGGTTTTTGGGTCAGAAAATGAAAAAACTGACTATGCCAGATTACTATAAATGATCTCTAGTTTCACGTCTATATCAACATTTGGATGGGTCTCGGAAAAATAAAAAAAATTTGTTCGCACGGTGTAATAAATGAAAAGTTGGTGTTTTCACTCCGTGCATCATAACTTTGTAATTTTTCTTTCAATTCTATTCATGTTAGGCTTAATATTTGCTCAAATAACATATCTTTCATCTTAGATTTTAAAACCAGAGGAGATCATTTATTTTATCTATAAAAAAACCATTCGAAAATGTATAATTTTTGAAAATGGTCAAAAAACTCAACTTTTTTCAACTTTCATAGTCAGTAACTTCCCCTACCTTCTGAACGACGGACCACTTGTGATAGTCGAATGGTCAGTTTACGAGATATGTGCTCATAACTGAAATAAGAGAGAAAAAGTGTTTTTCGAAGATTTTTCGAAAACGCTTCTTAAGAAAATTTTTTGATTTTCAGATTCGTGTTCAGCAGCCGAAGATTAGTCTAAAAAATACTTTTATTTTTCGGAGCATTTTTCGTGTCAAGTAGTGTAATCATAATAGTTACAGAGATATAAGCATTTTAATTGTATCGTAAGTGACACGCAACCTTCTGCATTACTGCAAAAATAACGTGAGCTACATAAAACGGCTTCTAGCTATAACTGTAAGTAAGCGAATAACTCTACTTGACTTGAAAAATAAAAGTCACTGAATGGTTTTTATTGATGACTTAAAAAATAAAAGTCATTGAATGATTTTTATTGATGACTTAAAAAATAAAAGTCATTGAATGATTTTTATTGATGACTTTTATAAATAAAAGTCACTTACTGATTTTTATTGATGACTAAAAAAATAAAAGTCACTGACTGATTTTTATTGATGACTTTTATAAATAAAAGTCACCAATAATTGTTATCACATTTAGGACAACTATAATAAAAATCGAAAAAACTGTTATTTGTGGACTAATAGGAAAATATCAAAAATAATTGTTATTAAAGAAGTTTTAAAATATAAATGAAAAATAATTCTTATTTTTTAATTATTCCATAAAAATTACAAAAAAAAGGTTTATTGCCAAGTTTGATTCTCCGTGCGAAAAGAAATGTATTGGTATATTTCATTTATTTGTATGACCTTTCCTTCATAGTAATTTTATATAGTTTTCATAAATAACTGTTATTTCCGGTCCCTGCTAAGAACACATTTTAGCCATCTGTTTGATCTGTTTCTGTTATAAAATGTTTTTCCTTAACCCTTTCCGGAAATGTGTACGATATATTGTAAAGTTTTTTTTCTAAGAATTTTTATATTATATCAGGTGTACAACTTTGCTTCCGCCGTTTTTTCCAAAATTAAAAGCTTTATTGCGAAAAAGTGCTTACAGATGTATTATTCAAAGTATTGTCCGTCGCTAGCGACAACTTTCTCCCATCTTTCCGGCAATTTTCGGATCCCGGCTCGAAAAAAGGAGTCCTTTTTTGACGCTATCCATGAAGCAATCCATTTTTCCAATTCTTCGAAGGATTGAAAATGTTGATCTGCCAGGCCGTGTGCCATCGAACGGAATAGGTGGAAGTCAGAAGGGGCGACATCTGGGGAATACGGCGGGTGGGGCAAGACTTCCCATTTCAGCGTTTCCAGGTACTTTTTGACCACTTTTGCGACGTGAGGCCGAGCATTGTCGTGTTGGAGGATGACTTTGTCATGTCGCTCTTGATATTGTGGCCGCTTTTCTTTTAGCGCGCGACTAAGGCGCATCAGTTGCGTTCGGTAGCGATCTCCTGTGATGGTTTCACCCGGTTTTAAGAGCTCGTAGTAAATCACACCGCGCTGATCCCACCATATACAAATCATAACCTTGGCGCCGTGAATATTCGGTTTTGCCGTCGACGAAGAAGCATGCCCGGGCTTTCCCCATGATTTTCTGCGTTTAGGATTATCGTATCGAACCCACTTTTCATCACAGGTTACGATTCGATGTAAAAACCCTTTACGATTTTGTCTTTGAAGCAGTTGCTCACATACAAATAGACGGCGCTCGATGTCCCTCGGTTTCAACTCGTACGGCACCCAGTTTCCTTCTTTCTGAATCATGCCCAGGGCCTTGAGACGTTTTGAAATGGCTTGCTGACTCACTCCCAACGATTCGGCAAGCTCTTCTTGGGTTTGGCACGAATCTTCATCAAGCAATGCTTCTAGTTGTTCATCTTTGAAGGTTTTTTCTCTTCCACCACCATGTTTGTCTTCGACATCGAAATCACCATTTTTAAAACGTTGAAACCACTCCCGACACGTCCTTTCACTCAGAGCAGCATCACCGTAAGTTTCTGAGAGCATTCGATGCGCTTCAGCTGCATTTTTTTGCGAATTGTAACAGAAAAGTAAAACTTCCCGCAAATGGCGAGAATTGGGCACATAAACGGACATTTTCGAGCGTGAATAATACGAAAACAAGAACAACTGTCACTGAAACGGCGATGACAATTCGTTAGGCACTGTCCACACTCACTTTAAAGGCATTACCATCTAAGTATTTCAACCAGCCTCAGCCGGTACAGCCACCTATCGGAAAACGGCGGAAGCAAAGTTGTACACCTGATATATAAATAAATATAAATATATATAAATAAAAATGGCCGTAGTCACACAATATGAGTGAGTTTTGGAAGCAACTATTTGCAAGAAGTTCAAAAACTAGCAAGTGACGATGCTTCTACGGAGGAATTTTTAAGCGTGTCTAAATTTTAAAATTATATTAAAATAGTTCTTAGTGAGATATGACAGATACCTTTATTGCAGACGTCAAATGCGAAAATAAAAACCGTATAACGCATAGTTTTGAGTAAACCAACAACATAACCTAACTTTATTTTTTTGCTGTCTCATCTATCCAAGTCTGATCACAGAACTTTAACTGCCAACTTAAACTTCTACTTATATATGTGCTGGGCTCCCTTTCACAGCTAAAGGTCCTTTCACAGCTGTGCCTGCTCAAAAATGATTTTCAAACAATTACCCCTGAAATTTCCCAAATTTTTCCCAACTCTCCCACCCATAAACCACAAAGCCACCACGTGCACAACCAGCCACTTTTACTTTCGAAACTGCACTGCTGGTTGTTCCAGTTTAGTGGGGCATGTAGGGGGTATTGGTGGAGGTTTATAAAACTTTGCCAAACTGGCTGCGTACGAAGCGACACGAGAGGCGCAACGACGAATGCTCGAGTGTCATTAGCATAACAGCCTAATTTGGTAACGGTATGTTTGCGTGCGTAGATATTTAACTTTGTTGTTGTTTCAGTCGGTTTTGTTTATCTCTTTGTTTGGAGTTGTGTGCGCGTAAACGTGAAAAATGTACACAAAGACACACACGTGTACAACATATACATACATACACACATGCAAACATATAATTGGTGAACATGCGTTTGCGTTTACCGTTAACATACCAACACACTCAAATACATTGTTTACTCAACAAAAATGCTGTCAAAAATTTCAGCAGCAAGTAAACAATGGCAATGCAACATTTTTATATTTGAATTAGTGTATATTACACCGTGCGACAAAAATTAAAAGAATTTTTCACACCGAAAAAATCCATATGGGCGTGAAACTAGAGACCAAACATAGTAATACTGCGTACTTAGTTTTTCATTTCTACATCCTTTGTCCCTTTAAAAAGACTTCAAAATTTTGAAGGGTATACAAAATGAAAAAATATAAAAAATACTTACCCTCGTTAGAATATGGCGATATGTATAGGGTGTTTTTTTTAGAGGTATAGAACTTCGAATTGAAATAAAACACAAGAAAATCGTTTTAATGTCCATCAATTTGGCTTTATTGGAAGGATAATTGTATGCCATTAATGTTTAAATATGATTTCGGGCATGTGGCCCGCGGCTGGCTCGAATAAAGCCAATTCTACAGGTCCAATTTTCAACCACTTTTTCGAGCATTTGGGGCCGTATGTCGGCAATAACGCCACGAATGTTGGCTTCCAAGTCCCCTAACGTTTCTGGTTTGTTGGCGTAGACGAGCGACTTCACATATCCCCAAAGAAAATAATCCAATGGTGTCAAATCACACGATCTTGGTGGCCAATTGACAGGTCCATTCCGCGAAATTATGCGCTCATCGAATGTTTCCTTCAATAAATCGATTGTGACGTGCGCTGTGTGGCATGTAGCGCCGTCTTGTTGGAACCACAACTCATCCACATTCATGTTGCGCAAAATCTTCCATAAAGTTGATGGACAAAGCTCCAATTGCTGTGCACGGTGGCGAATCGATTCATTCGGGTCCTCTTCAACATTTTGCTCTACAGCGGCAATTGTTTCTTCGGTGCGCACTGTTCGACGTCTCTGCGGATGCGTATTATCACATAGAGTAAACGTAGTGCAAAAACGACCCATGGTTAACCGAATTAATTGCTCTGATGGACGATTATGTCGACCATAAAATGGACGGAGCTTGCGGTAAACTTCGCGAACTGAACCATTATTTTCGAAATAAATTTGCACGATTTGCAAGCGTTGTTCTTTTGTCAACCTGTTCATGATGAAATGGCAAACCAAACTGAACATAAATGACATTAGAGTTGCCAGATTTGACCACAAAATGCCAGTTTTATCTCTATTCGAAAAACAAACCTCTAAAAAAAACACCCTATATATCAAATGAAAGAGGAAAGGCTCAAGAATTCAAATAAAATTGATTTTTTATCAATTTGTAAAAAAGGACATGAAAAAGATCCTTTGGAAATTTTAATCCTTTATATCCTTCAAAATTAATGTAGGATTTTCTTGAAAACTGAGTATGTTAAAACTCAAAATCTCCTTGATCACGTGTCAAAGTTTCATTATTCTCGCTTCATTGATTTTGTATCTTTTTATTATTTAAAATACTGATACTAAAATAAATTAGAATTTTTGTACTTCATTAGAATTGCAGCTTCCGCCTTTTTTTTTAATAACTTTCGAAAAAATAAAGTTACAGTAATGAAATTTTGACACGTGATCAAGAAAATTTTGGGTTTTAACATACGTTTCAAGATAATTCTATATAAAATTTCAAGGATATAAAGGATTAAAATTTTTTTCCAAATAGATAAAAAAGAAATTTTATTTACATTCTTAAGCATTTCCTCTTTCATTTGGTATATAGTACATATCGCCATATTCTAACGAGGGTAAGTATTTTTTATATTTTTTATATTTTTTATCCCCTTCAAAATTGTGAAGTCCTTTTAAAAGGATAAAGGATGTAGAAATGAAAAACTGATTACGCAGTATTACTATATTTGGTCTCCAATTTCACGCACATATGGATTTTTTCCGGTGTGAAAAATGCTGTCGCACGGTGTTGTGAATGTGTGCGTGTGTTTGTATGTATGTATTTTTTTTTAGGTAAAACAGTAACGTGCAATTTATTTGGCTAAATATGGCACGGCGCGCGTTCGTGTTAGCTTTAGCTTTCTCCGATTGGGCGAAGCGACAGACTTAATTTGTGTTAACTGGAGCAAAGAAAATCAATTAATCTGTTAGTTGATTATGTAAGCTTAAAGGATTTACTAACGGCTAAAAGCTGTCTTTATTTACACCTCAATCGGGTTCAGGGCAACGCAACAATTATTTTACGTGTATCTGAAGCGCTTAGCAAAAATTCGCACACTCTGAGAAGCTTAACGAGAGAAAATTAAGCTCCTTGTCGCTGAATGATGTAGCCGTGCATTAATTACTTGTTTGTGCGGATATTGGGATTTTTACGTGATTAATTAAAACATTAAAATGCAAAGATTTGCTATTATTTAACGAAAATATCATCTCGTTGGTATAAACAAGTTGAATGCTGAACGAAATGAATTTTTAGAGAATTTACATTAAAAACTTTGAAAATTTCTACAACCAGTGCAAACTTGGAAAAATGCTTGTTATGTATGTGAAAAACTTGAAACTAGTTTTGAAGAGGAAATTTAAGATGCTTGGTATTTTTACAATATTTTATAAAGCATTAGAATTTAATTTAACAATTCAATAAATGTGCTTTTAGTGTAAACAGCAAAAATTTTGCAATTCTGTAAACAAACTAAAATATATAAAAAATATTAAAGACTGCAACTACTGAACAAAGCAATGAATATATTTAAAAAATCATGCAATTCTGTAAACAAAATTCCGAAATATGCATTAAAAAATATAAAAAATATTAAAGACTGCAACTACTTAACAAAGCAATGAATATGTTTCACATTGCCAGATGTTCAACACAGTCGTTGAAGTCCTTTTCAAATATTCTCCAACCATTTATAGAATTTTGCATAAATTTGCCATTCGTAACAGCGGCATTTCGATTTAAATCCTTTGTACGAGTTGTGTCACAAGTGTGGGCGAGTGTGTGTTCATAGTCTTCGCTTGGCTAAGCATTTGTGTGGCGCACTCGAATGCAGTTAACTGCATTATGCGTAACCTAAATGTGCGAGTGTAAGTGCGATTGCGAATGAGAATGTAAGTGTGAATGCGAGTGTAAATGTGAGTGAGAATTTGAGTGGGAGCAGTGCGCAGTGTCAGCAACGTTACAGTTGGCATGTGCAATGACAACAGTTGTTGCAACAACAAGAAGAGCCCCAACGGCAGCAGCAGTGGAATCAGATTCGGCCCACACTCACATCCGATATGGCTTTAAGCCAAGGCGTGCGTTTAGTCAACTGTCTTTGAGTAATGGCGGCAGTAATGTGAGCTTTAATGTGGCTAATACCACCGTTCAGCATAATTTCGCTAAACCGCTGACGCTGATGCTTAGTTATGCGCTTACAAAATATTCTGTGGTACTTAATTTATGTGTAGTTGGAATTAGTAGGGAAAGTTTGGCATAGTTTTAGGCTGTGCAACTTGCAGTGCAGTAAAGGATGTGAAGAAATTGCCAAAAGATGCATAGACTCTGGTCTATTTTTGGGTCTTAACACTAGAAAGAACGCAAGTTTTCCATACCTAAAAATACTACAAATTATATGTGCTGATATCTCGAAACGTACACATCGGATTTGACTAATTGTAATTGTAGAAACCTAATTGTAGAACTAATTGTACAACTCGATAACAAAAATAAAAGTCATAGAAGCAAAAGTTAATAGAAATATTGAAGAAAATACAGAAATTCAAAAATTAAAAATCGCCAAAATTACCGCAATGGTCTTTCTAGTGTTAAGAGAATAAATAGTAACATCTAATAAAAATATCTTAGCTGAGAGTCAAAACTGCAAATCTTGATAAAAAATATATAAATTTTCCCCCTTGTCAAATATCCAATCTGGCTTCCGAGTACTTTGGTGAACGCAATCTTGTTTTTTTTTATTTGATTTGTTACGGTTTTACAAACCTAATTCAAAATACCATAATATTAAATAACAATTTGCAATATTACATAACACTAGGCAATACAGATTAACTACAGAAATATAAAAATATGTACTACAAAACAACAGCATTTATCTTATCTCCAACGTTTTAGTGTAATCATATAATTTTTTTCTGTATAAGTTTATATTACAGCTTTTAATACTCTCAGGCAACTCGTTGTAGCATTTTAACCCTTTATAAAAGAGACTGTTTTTTTCCGATTCTGTTTTATAAAAAGGTAATTTAAAATCGTTTCTCTTTCTTGTGTTTCTATCATGAACCTCGTAGTTAAATTTAATATAAGTTCTTAAATAGTCTGGCAAATATCCATTCTTAATGTTATATATAAATTTCATGGTGTGAAAAAAAATTTGTTGTTTTACGCTTAGCCAATTTAAGCTATGTAGCATTTCTTTTATTGGGGTATCATAGCGTTTATTTAAAATGAACCTCATAGCTTTATTTTGCATTTTCTGCAGCTTTTCAATTTGAACATCTCTCATAATAAACAAAATTGTGGGACAGTAGATAAAATGGGGCTCAACAATTGATCTATATATTTTTATTTTATAAGGTGTACTTAAATGTTTGCAGGTTCTTTTAATAAACCATATTTTCTTAGCTATTTTACTTATGGTGAGGTCAATATGGTCGTCAAATTTCAATCCATCATTAATTTGAATACCCAGATACTTAATACTGTGTACGTTTTCAATTTCTTTATTATTTATTTTAAGGCTTATGATATTTGCAACAGTTCTTCTTGTTATGATCATGAATTTTGTTTTATCAATATTAATTTTTAACTTGTTAGCACAAAGCCAAATATAGAGAGCATCTAAATCAGTTTGTAACTTTTCTTTGATTTCATTTTCGTTTGTGCCATTTATCGAGATTAATGCATCGTCAGCAAACAGCTTTATTGTACTAAATTTTAAAATGGAATTAATATCGTTAATATAAATATTGAACAAGATGGGAGCCAGAACTGAACCCTGTGGTAGGCCAATCTTGACGTCACACTCTTCTGAAATTGACGAACCGATTATTGTGCGTTGTTTACGATTAGATAAAAAACTTTCAAACCACTCCAACTCTACACTTCTAATACCAATGGCTGACAATTTATCCCATAATATTTTTTGGTCAATTGTTTCAAATGCTCTTTTTAGATCGACAAAAACCGCTAATCTCGAATTTTTATTGTTAAGTTCCTCTTTCCACTCAGCTACAATCATGTTTAAAGCTGTCTCGCAGGAATGCTTTTCCCTAAATCCTGACTGCTGAGGTATAAGTATCTTATTACTTTCTAAATATTGCACTAATTGGTGTTTTACTACAGTTTCTAAAATTTTTTCATCACAGGGTAATATGTTTATTGGTCGCAGCTCTTCTGCTTTTATGGTGTTTTTAACTTTTTCGAACATACAAAGTACTTTAAAGCAATTGCGAGCAGTGAGTGAGTGAGTGTCTTTAACCCTTTCCGGAAATTTGTACGATATATCGTAGCTACACAGTATGAGTGCGTTTTGTAAGCAGCTTTTTGCAAGAATTTGAAAAACCAGCAAATGACGGTACTTCTGCGTAGGAATTTTTAAATATGTAATACTTTTTGGTAGCAAAAAGCAAAACAATTTCAAAGTTTGAATCTCAGTTGATTTATAGAACTTACTAAATTTAAAATTTTTTGCGTGTAAATATTTTTCCCGAGTCTTTAAAAAAATTGTACGATATATCGTACAAATGACCACAAGGTTTGCAAAGCTTTGTACGATATATCGTACAAAGGAAGGCAAAGGTAGCAAGTTGTGTTTGCATTTTTTGAAGTTGTGGGTTTGGTAACATATTTTTTGCGTTTGCTTGCCTGCCACGCCCATCTGTAAACCACGTGACTAATAAAATTCGACTACACAGGTTATGTAAGGTTAGACATGCGTACTTGCCACTCCCACTACGATAAAAAGAATGGGCTATATTCAGTGCCTTTCTGTAAAACTGTACGAAGTTTAATTTATTCTGTGTTTTATTGAGAGGAAAAGGGCTTTGCAACAACAACAACAGTTATATAAGGCCGAATAAATGTGAATCAATTGTTTATACATATATATAATTTATATAACTTTCGATCAAATGAAATCACGTTTTGATTATTTGTTGTTATATATTATGTTTTCTATCAAAAAAATCAATGAATTGTTCATAAAACTTAAAAAATCCAAACCAAAAATTCATGAATTTTTACTCCTTTGCGGACTATTGTACGATATATCGTACAAAATTGATGAAACTGTAATTGTCAACCAAAATGATTTTTTTGAAATTTTTGTTTTTATTTTATTGCTAAAATGTTCAATGAGAGTCAATATTTTGAAGGAAAAATTTGTATCTCAAGAAATGTGGAAATTGACCGGGTTAATATTAATTGCAGTATCCTTGACAGTTTGCTGTGGTGTACTAGATTTTACTGCCACCATTGCTCATTGCTCAACAAATGCTGCGCCAACACTCCAAACGCAAAAACATCCAATTTACTCGGCTCTGCTTGGTGCATGCGGCAAAAGCAGCGACACCGTCAATTAAACTCTTTTCTTACTCCCAACAGTTGTTAAATGAGTAAACACTAATAATAGTTGTTGTTGTTCTTGTCGCTGTCGTTGCTGTTATGGCTGTTGCGACGCGTTAAATTACACGCAGCGTGCGCAGACTGCCATTTCGACGCTGCCATTGTCGTTGTCGCTGGCATTGAAATAAATTAATTAACACGCACACGCCTAATGTGTCCCGCAGGTGGTGCAGCCGCGCTCCAACTGGTGCAATGTCGCACAGTGTTGCCAGATGGATTTCAAGCAATCTCCGTAAAATGAAGTATATTTCCCCTAAAAACTAAAATGTCCCCTCAAATTTATAATGCACACATAAAATTAATATATCATGAAAATTGCTCATTCTATTTGGTATATGAAATTAAAAAAGACCCACTAGCCAATATATCTGAACAAGGTGTTGATGTAACAAAAATGCAAACTGGTTGGCCATAGGCTTTTTAAAAAGCGTAAATTAAAAATTTCTGTAAAATACTTCCCCCTAAATTTTCCCCCTAAAATATTTATCATAAAATTTCCCCCCAATCTAAACAAATAAACCCCAAATCTTAGGGGGACAACCCCTAATCTGGCAACACTGATGTCGCAGCAGCAGCGTCGAGCGTTGTTGTAACTCCAAGCAGCGCAGCATAAAAACCAAGCAAAGCGAAGGCAAAAAGTAAAATGGACATGAAAAACGCGTATAAAGAAAGTAATAAATGCGCAAACAGTAGCAACGCGGCCGAAGCATGGAAATGCTACAAACAAAAAAAAAGGCGCGTATGGTTCATTGTGTGCGAGCAGACCACCACTGGAACGTCAAACTGCTGGCCTACCCGCCTGCCGCTCGTGTACGAGTAGAGGTGGACATGGCATTTAATCAGGCGCTGCCTAATTTCGAAGGCGGCATACGGCCGCCGCGTGTGAATGTCATATTTTATGCTAATAGACGGTTGCTGGTAATTTGGCTTCATTTGCGCGTTCAACTGCGTCGAGCGGCGTTGCGCTGCGCCCAGCACCGCGGAGACCTTCAAATGAAGATGTCCTTTAGGAGTTGCTGAGCAGCGAAAATTTGTCATTGTTGGCCATGTCGTTTGTTGCTACTCTGCCCAGTGCGTCTGCATGATGGCCTTGCAAGCGCAGTTAATTTGAAATGAGTAAATTTGCTATAACTTAGTCTCGCACAACATTGTTGTTTTGATAATGAAATGCGCGATGCAAATTGACGAAGAAAACCAACTAAAGGAAGAAGAAGAGCTGGTGATTAACGCAATTGAGGCCCACAAATCAGCAATGTTGCTGCTAAGTTTCAGTAAAGAAATGAACTGTGCTTGAACCATGGCAATTTCAAAAACCAATTTTTATCATTTTTACTTACGCCACACAGTGTTTCGAAGTGGGACAAAAATAGAAAAATTTTATGTCACCGATTTCAAAGAAATTGGTGTCATTTGAAAAGAATACTTTCATTAAGCAAGATCTCAAACTATTTCCTAATGGGATACATTTTGAGAGAGTTGTAGCATTTACAAATTTATCAAAATCAAGAAATATTGTATTCTGATAAAATGCAGTTTGAGCGTCAACAATTGAAAACGTAACCAAAACACTATTTTCGCTTCAATC
Source organism: Melieria picta (assembly GCA_964056695.1). Lineage (NCBI taxonomy): Eukaryota > Metazoa > Arthropoda > Insecta > Diptera > Ulidiidae > Melieria > Melieria picta. The sequence continues at coordinate 35,727,957 of OZ057398.1, read as the reverse complement.
GAAGAAAATATTGCTGCTGTACACATATAAGAGTCAAAGAAATCATTTCACGAGTTATTTTGAAAAAAAGTTTAATAAAAACGGGTTTGTACGTTATTTAAACAAAACAATTTTTTTACTTTAAAAATATAAAAACGATATATTTTGGTGAGCCGAAAATAACGAATTGCGCATTATTACACCTACTTTTATACGTCATCCTCTAGAATGGATTTTCTTCTTTTGGATCAATAAAAAATCTGCGATTTCTTGCGATCTTGGAAAATAATAGCTTTTTTGTAAACTACTCTAACTAAAAAAATTGGATTTTGAAACCCTACATTGAGGTGCCTTCACATCATTGAGGTACATTCACTTTGGTACGGAGCTTGAAATGCGGAGAAAATGATGTAACTGGAAATAAATAGTATAGTAGCACTGTCGCTATTTCAAATGGGCATGGTCCGCCCACTAAAGACAGAGTTGTCATACGAAAGTCCTTCATAAAATATGAAAACTTCTATATTAACAAAGCCAATGTTACAAATTTTGAATGTTCTATATAAAAATGGGTTTAACCCGTTTAGAGCCTATCCTAGTTTTAGAGTTTATCCTAGTTTTTCCCATTACTAAGAAATTTTTTTGCTAAAATGTGATTTAATGCTAATATTTTCTGAGAATATGGAGGAAAGTTAAGGAAGGCAATTTTGTTAAAATTACGTTGCATTATTTTCAATTGTTTACAATAAAGAAGGAAACTATGGGAGAAAACTATTTGTAAAATAGTTTTATTTCAATTGAACTGTTTGTGTGGGATTAAAAACATCATTCTTGATGATAGTGAAACTGAATAAACTAAATGGTTTGAAAAATGGCAATTATTTTCTTTCATCCTGGAAATTTAGCTGTGTCATCTCTATGTTAAGCTCTACGGAAACAAAACCAAAAATGGTTTCTTTCAAGCAACTTCATCACCCTCTTTCCACCCTTTGAAGGTCGAATTTAGAAAAACCCTGAAATACGTATTTCGTTATTTTTCTTTAAGTATATATACACAAAATTTTCAAACAATATGACCAAAAAACAATGTCCGTCTATATAAGCTCCACCACCCCGTTTCCGACCTGTTCAGTTCAATTTTTTTAAAATCGATCCTTTTTAAAGGTTGACTTTTTAAAATACAACTATTGACCAAATTTCATCATTATAGTTCCAGCGGTTTGGGCTCGGTGGTGATGGCATACTTGGTTATATGTTCGATTTTTTTTAAAACTACTTGTATATATTTTTTTGGAAAACAAACATAATTTTTTAAGTCAGTAGCCCCAAATAATTCAGATTGCGAATTTTCAGCGAATTTAGAGCACTCCTTCTATTTTTGTCCCAATTTTGTACGGAGTCGGAGCACTGTGCGCCACGCCCTCTTGTTCAATCCCTCTGTTGAAATGTTATTACTGCACAAAATGTGATATATTTGGACAAACTTCAACGCTATAGATCCCATGATATTTAATTACATTTTAATTCGCAAAATTGAGAGTTTGTGTGAATACTTATTTGAATCACCAAAAACCTGTAGTTGTAGTGTGAGTAGAGCAGAATAAAGACTGAAAGTAGTAGAATGAAGATAAAATATTTACAAAATAGTTAGAAATACGAGTTGGGCATTGTACGACATAAAGAAAAGATAAAGTCAATCTTGACTGTGAATATGGAATTAATGTAGCTCAGAGTCAGAGTCGTTAGGTCTTCGTTTATTATTTATTATGCAAGATTTTACACTTTTCTAAACATCTAAGCGACATAGATTACATATATTAATGAACATATTGGTCTGTAAAAATTGGTTTCCAAATTTTGAAGGGTCAAAAACCAATAAATAGTTGTGGCCGCAGTAGGGAATGATGATGAAATAATGAAAAAACAAAGAAGTTTTAACAAAAAACAAACACTTAAGCCTTTTAGAACCAGAAAATTAGATAAAGAAGACTGGAAAATATAACCAAAAAATATAAAAAACAGGACCAGAAAAAAAATTAACTATCATACTTAGACTTAAGAATCCAAAACCTCACTGCTGTGAGACTAGCAGATCAATTTTGCCGAGATACCAAAACAACAGAACCGCAAAGCTTACAGCGGTCACCACAGGCCATTAACCCATTGGAGAAGGCGCAGCCAAAATGGACATCTAGTTAGTTCAGTTAGTTCAGCTGCCACAGGTGTGGACACCTGAACGGGAAAGATGTCGCTTCCTTCTTCCTTAGTGCCTGTCCTCTCTTAAGAAGGATATGCAAAACGTCAGGCACACCTTTATGCTCACATTTCAAAGGGGTAGACAACTGAATAGTGGGTTAGTTAGCGACTTTCACTAACATCTTGGATTGGATACAAGTGTTATACGGTTTGTACAACCATTGGACTGAACCATTGGTCCATTATATGCAGTCCAAGATAACCGTCCAGAAGACATTTTATGGACTAAGTCATGAATGTTTTTTAGAAGAAACCACAGTGGAATTTTTAGGCATTAGAATCAAGGTGCTGCCACCTTGCTATGAAATAATGTCAAATATGTGATTTTGCTTAACAGGCTCAACACATTTAAACAATTTTAATTTTAGAAAAAAATTTTAAAAAAAATCAGCTGATTTTCAAAAGGCATGGAAATGTGGTTGTGAGAGCGAACATTTGAGAACTATACCCGCATCACTCTATTATGTAAAAACAAAAAAAATAATAAATAGATACATCCTTTAACTCTCAGTTTTAAGAATTCCAGCGAAGGTTTTTCATAGTAGTTTTTTCCTTCGGAAACCAGCCTTGTATAAAAAAAAAATTAACATCTGTGATAACAATAAACATGTTGTAGAATTAAGGTATTTGAACCGTATATCTGTAAATTGTGCGATAATATAAATTTTGTAACGTTTCTTTTCTACTAAATAAACTTAAACTTAAATTTGAGAGACTTTTTCTTATTTTTGAATGGCTATTTTTCATTTTGCAACCTCATTCGCATCAATCAATAAATACTCGAGTCCTCTTAATTGCAAGTAATTTTTTCGTCCTTTTAGTTGCAGTTACTCGGTGTTTTTAGTTAAGCGAACTGTGCTTAAGTGAAAATCCTTTCAACTAAGTGTACTTCTTTCTTTAATTCGTTTTAATTATTTTCCTAAAACTTTCGTTAACATTTGTTGAATTTGATTTCAGACAGTTTTACTCCTTGAAAATATTTTTGCGTTTGTGCAAAAATATTTGTTAAAATTTTATTAAACGATTTCATCTACGTTCACTATTTTATGTTTTTTATTTGAAATAGATTTTAGCAGAAACAACGCTAACTTGAAAATTCACACCCACACAGCAATTCAAAGTATGCAAAAACAGTTTTTGTGCAAAACACACACACACACACACATTTCAGCAGTGAGCAGCTTTGTAGTGAAGTGAACAACAACTGAGCAAGTACGCCCAGTCGAAGGAAAGCAGAGCAAACAAGAGCAAGAAATCACAAAAAAAAGGTAAGGTTGTTGGGTTTTCTGCGACTACTTTTGCAGACTGCGTTGCGTTGTGCATCCATTAAAGCTATAAATTACGTTTTTGTATGTCACTGTGTGTTTAGGTTTTGATTAATTTTTTTGGTTTTATTTTCTGCTGGCGTTAAAGTCGATGGCATTCGACTACGACTGCTTTTTTAAATGATTGAAAGGCGTACGGGAAAATAATTTGGGAGGATAAATATTTAGGAATTTTTTTTCAATATTGGATATATTATTTTAAATATTTAATTTTATTTACAAGAATTTTATTTTGAAATTATTATGAAAAATATATTTTAAAATAATGTATTTTTATAATAATAAAACAAAATGAATTGTTTATGCAAAATAAAAAAAATTAAATTAAAAATAATAATAATAATAATAAATAAATAATAAATATAAAATGTAGGAGTTTTACACCTTGAAAACATTTTGGGTTTTTGCAAAAATATTTGTTAAATTTTTATTTTTTATTTAATTATTTTTTATTTTATTTATTATTATTATTTTATTTTTTAATTTTTATTTTATATATTATTTAGTTTTGTGTTTTTAAATAAAATTAGTTTTAGCAGTTTAACGCAAACCTAAAATGTATTTAAAAAAATCTCATTTGAACGTATTAAAAAAATCTGAAAGACATTTTCCATTTGAAAAATATTTTATATTTGCATCAATAACAGCCAATTTTTGTAATGTAAAATTTTCTTTTAAATAATTTTAATTATCTCATTAAAAAATTTATTTCATGTCATGAATTTCAATTTCAATATTTTGTATTTTGTAATTTGCAAATTTTTAATTTTTGCCAAATTTCTTTTGTCCCTTTCACTGCATCGCTCCTGCTTCGGTCAGCTGCTGGCGCGTACCTTACACCAAACTGAACATAGCAACTGTGAAATATTGAAAAGTGGCTTTTGCATTTTAGCCAACGAAAATAAATGGTAATTGGATTTTAGCTGCACAAACACATGCACAAAAAAATTATTTGCAAATATTATGAACCACACTATTTTTTTTAATCCATTTTCTTTGCATTTTCTAGGTAAATTTTTTCACACATGAAAAGTTTGCGACGAACCACTATGTAGTCATTTTGTTTTTCTAATATGACTAGAAATATTTGTATGAAATGTGGTTTCGGGCTGGAAAATGTTTTGATGTTGTGGTAGTTGCAAAAAAATGAAAAATTTAAAAATATAAACGCCGAGTTAAAAGCCTATGTGGCCACATATATGATGGCATACAATTTCTATGGCGCACAACGCTGTCTTTAGTGTACACAAACACACACACGTGCACACAAATACATACATATGCAAATATTTTGTTCATAATTTTGAATGTTTTGCTTGTGCGCTGTCGTTGGTTTGCCACGAGCCACAAAATATGGAAATGTTTTGTACACAGATTTAAAACCATGGAACGTAGGGATGTGATTTGAGTGAAATTCGGGATTTGGTTTCAAAATTGAGATTATTGTATGAGGCTATTAAGCACCGAGTTCAGTTAAATTTGGGCTATTAAATGAGTATCTTTTGGCTCAGACAGTGAGAGGGAAAGAGAGATGCACATTTTTGAAAATCTTTTGATTTGTTCTGTTGGATTAATTCGACACAGTTGTATGTTTGGGTGATAATTTTAAGGCAGGTTCTCACCTTGTGGATCCGAAAAAGTGCACTTTTTTTAGGAATTTTTTTTGAGAAAACGGTTAAAGATACAAAGCTTAAAATTTTTTCTGGATATGAACACACATTTATTTAGAGAATACAATTTTTCAAATTGAATGAATCAAAAAAGGGGGGAGGGGGCGTCCATCAGTGGCGGCATGTCGGCGAGGAGGTGTCCCGCTACCGGAAGTGATTCCGTCAAAACCCGTGATCTGAAACACAAAAATCGAACACATTCTTAATGTGTACCGTATTATCTATTGAATGAACCAAGATCATGAAAAAAAATCAAAATTACAAAAGTTATGAGGTTTTGAAAAAAAAATTAAGATTTTCGCATTTTTTTGTTCACTTATTATTTTTTTAAATAAACAATTTTCAATATTTTTGGCTGATCGTGGTTCGTTTATTAGAAAAAACCCTTGGTGACGATTGGTTCATTCCAGCGCCTTCAATCACTTCCGTTAGGTCCGAAAATGTGGTTCTCAGAAAAACGCGTTTAAAGTTTTGGCTTCGCTCGGCCGGTGCTCGACACTGCTCTATGTAACGGCCTGTAACTTTTGTAATTTTTCAGATTTTGATCTGAAATTTCTGGAGCACATTTTTGAAATATATATCTACACGATAAGGCAAAAAAAAATTGGTTTTTTTCCCCCACAAGGTGCGAACCTGCCTTAATAATTAATAAATAGTTTAAGTTTCCAATAAGTTCTGTAGACATTGTAAACCTAAAAAATGATATTTGATTGAAGTTGATATTTTTTCGAAGTACTGAAATAGCCACTTGGTTAATTGTAGTTGAAGTAGTAGTTGGTTACGGCTACACGAAAGGGGATCGCCTTGCCCATTACCGAAGTGGATAACTCTGTACTTCATCCAATATTTGCTCTGTATATGAATATTTCATAGGTTTACCAAAACAGATATGGAGTTTTCATTGCGTAGCAGTACCGATTGCGGCACTTGCCGAGCACTATGGCTCTCCTTTTTCTCGAGGAAAACGCAATTTGTGCTTTCCCTGTGTTGAACCTCTATTCAGCAACTTGTTGGAGTCATCACCGGACATTGAACTATTGGATCTATGCTATTTATGCTGGCGCCTCTGGTGCAGTGAAGTTTGCAGAAGCTGTGGAGATGAAAAAAAATTTATATATAAACGCTACAACACTTCCTGTGTCATAGCTCGGCTCTGTAGGGACGCCCAAACGTCGAAATCTCGAATCTGCTCTTATTCATTAAGAGGTCCAAACAGCGTCGAATTAAGACTGTTGGTTAGCTTCAAAGGAAAATATAAAGGAATTCACGATGGGCCAAGTGAAAGTGCGATCACACACCCTTCCTTACCTCACCTAACATAACCTAACTTAAGGCCAAAGAAAATTCTTTGCTAAAGCGTAAGTTGAACGCGTGAAAACGATGAGTCGTTGATGTGATTTTGAAAACATTTTGGGAAAGAGCAGAAAAAGCTAATAGCTAATAGTAGCTAAGAGGGGAAACCGGAATAGATTTCTATGAATGGAACAATTCGAAGGCCTAGTGGACAAAAAGATAACCTTGAGATACTATGAAAGGAAGATCAATAATTACAGAACACTTTCGAATGAGTATACATGAACTTCTTGATAACGAAAATGGATCCACTATGTGAACCGCTTTGGAAAATTTCCGAATAGTGGATGAATTTAAGTCAGCAAGAGGCCGTCAGACTGGTACCAGTTTCTATGAAGATTTCTCATCTAAAAACAAACAAATGAAACGTAGATTGGGAATGCTAATTGTAGACAATCTCGATTGGTTTCAAAGAAGCTATTAGGTAGTGAAGCTAAGAAATGTCTTAGTCTAAGTCGAAGAACTTTGAGATGGCTGGCTGTATTATTTAGCTACGAGAAATTGAAACTGCAGGAGATTGCTAGCATAGTTCGATTGTACTAAGGAAGTAGGCAGTTATCTGTAGATTAGTTATGCTTAGAAGATTTTTAGATGTTGTCCTTGTATGTTAAGTAGTTTGTCAGTGTTCGGCGTTGGTGAGTAGAAGATTAAACATACTTTGACAGTCATTTGTAGAAGAGGATAAGGTATCCAGGCCCATTAGATACAAAAACGTTTAAGGTAGACAGAAAGTCTGACTTTGGATGACTTTTGGATACCTTAACATACCTCTGCCGGTTTTAGCACATGATATGGTTCTTGCCATCCTTCTTCTTGGCATCCAATGGACATGGGTTAATTGGGGTCTATGGTGATTTCTGTGCTTACTTACTTAACTGTCCATAACCCGTTAGCAGGTTACAGACTGCTGCAAAAGTCCTCTCCAGGCGAGTCTGTTTTTGCGAGCCTTCCCCAGGTGGTCACACCATGAGATGATGAGGCCTCCTTAACTTGGTCTTTTCACCGAAGACACGGTCTCCCTTTCCCTCTCTCCCTCTCACTCTCACTCTCACTCTCACTCTCACTCTCACTTTCACTTTCACTTTCACTTTCACTCTCGCTCTCACTCTCACTCTCACTCTCACTCTCACTCTCACTCTCACTCTCACTCTCACTCTCACTCTCACTCTCACTCCCACTCTCACTCTCACTCTCACTCTCACTCTGCTTCTCACTCTCACTCTCACTCTCACTCTCACTCTCACTCTCACTCTCACTCTCACTCTCACTCTCACTCTCACTCTCACTCTCACTCTCACTCTCACTCTCACTCTCACTCTCACTCTCACTCTCACTCTCACTCTCACTCTCACTCTCACTCTCACTCCCACTCTCACTCTCACTCTTACTCTCACTCTCACTCTCACTCTCACTCTCACTCTCCCTCTCCCTCCCTCTCTCTCCCTCATTAGCTGTGTTTAGTTGTTATTGAAATAAATACCTAAATTCCCAAATCCACAATTTTTTGAATGCTTCGCAATTGGCTTTCATAAGGTGGAAAGTTCTAATTTCTGTGAGTTGATATACATACATGCAAACGTACATACATATATGTACCTATATGTATGTATGTATTTGTGTTTATTTAAGCGACTCGAGCCTTAAAGGAGCAATTTGCAAAACACACGAGCCACTTGAAACGAGAATCGTAATTGTAAGAAGGCGTTGCGGCGCTGTGAGTTCAATGGCCGCGTCAGACAAGGCGCAGACCATGGCCCCTGCTGTCAGTCTGTTGTGCGCTCGATAGTGTGTTTTCGTTCGAGCTCATCTGGCTGGTGCGTTTTAATTTCCATACAATCACCATAAAACAGCGATACACGTTTGAATGTGTTTTTTTGCCTTCTGCTCCGCCTCCTTCTCTTTCTCCACTTCCGTTCTTTACTCCTTCGCCTCCTACTCATTCTCTATCACCCACTTATAATTTCATGGCACTTTATATTTGACTATAAATGGAAATCGCACTCATTAAGTGAATGTGCTGCAGGCATTTATTGATGGTAGTTTATTACACAACTCCACAGCAGCAGCGGCACAAGTTCGCTGTTGTAAAAGCTTAAATTTCTCACACAACAAGCAAGTGACAAGTTTGCTGACTGTCCTTTTGCACTTCCGCTGCCGAACGTGCACACTCCGGCTCCTGGTTGGTGCTGCTGCTGCTCCACACTTTGTCAGTCACACAAAAGCCATAAATGTCAAGCACTGCATTGTGCGTACTTGTGCCGCCCGAACGCCACATCCTTTCATGCTGGCAGCCGTTTCGTCGGCGTTTGCTTGAGCGCAAATCTAATCACCGCCCATAAAATTAATCTCCAAAAACAAAAATGGCAAATGAAAATCTGGAAAAAAACGTTTACCAACAACATAACTTCACTCGGCAGCAAGTGTGCGTCGTAACCAAGCCGGTAGTGGCGCGGGGGAAGGGGCAGAGTAACCACTGGGGCGAAGCTTGCAGGATATGCGCGCACTTTTCTGTGTATATCCTTAATTGAAGCAAATAAAATGGGGGAAACTGGCACATCGCACTAACCCGTCAATTCGAAGCAAACAGCGCAATAACAACAGAGACAGTAACGCACCAAAAGCCAAAACAAAAGCACAAAAGCAAAACGCCAAGAACCGAAATTGAAAATATGTAAGCAGTGTTGCGCCCGCCGTCCCACCGGCGCTTAAACTTACGTCATGCCCGCGCAAGTTGCGGCATTGTGCACGATATACAATTTTGGTGGTAAAGATTTTGGCGATTACGATTAATTTCTATTGATAAAATTTCATCAACAAGCACTGAAATCCACAACACCAACAACATTAAAACAAATAAAACAACAAGAACAACACTAATAATAATAAAACAAAAGGAAAACAAAATACAAATTACAACAAATAAAATGGAGCGCACGTTTTGTGGTGCCAACGCAGCACAAAAAAAAAATGCTACAACAACAATAATAACAATAACAAACGCAAGCACTTTAACAATAATAAAACTGATGTAAAGTAACAACATGCGCCACGCCACATCAATGAGACGTGGCGACAAGAACGTCGGCAGCGGCAGCGACGGCGGTTTTCCTGTAAAGCCATTATGTGCGCTCGTCAGTCAGCCGCCGCGACTGCCAGCAGCACCAACACCGCTAGCGCCGCCTACAGCAAAACCACTGTCGCCAGCGACGTTGCCATAGTTCGTTCGGCTTATCCCCAGTCTGGCGTTTTTATGTCCTGGCTGTCCAAAAAAAATTATTTTTTTCAGTTTTGCATTTGAAGTTCAAAAATTGTGGTGAGTTGTGCTGTTTGTGTTGTTTAGCTGTTGTTGTTGTTGTAGTTTATTGTAAGCCCAGCGGGTTGTAGTGTTAAGTGGCATTTAACACGCATACATGCGCTTCCATGTCGCTCGTATGTAGACAAGTTAACACAAATACCAACACAAATGCAGTCCTAGCATTGATGGTGGAATAGATGGCGACCACGAAAGCTTAGACTAACATTTGAGCGCATTTTCACTCTCCATAGGACAACATAGCGACGAAGACGAAGCGATAGAAGACGAAGCTTTTGTCTTGAGTGCTTTAGAGTGATAAGCGGGAATTTTGGACATTAGAATGAAGAACTGAAAAGCATTCAATGTTGTTGCATCATTTCAACGACTTTCTGCAGCATGAACCCGTTTTATTTATATAATTCTGAGTCGTGAACTGTATGCGAACATTTTGTGTCAACTATTTTTCGGAAAAATTTTGACTTTTTTGCTTTGCTTTTGCTTGCTTTTAATCTGTAGTTGACCCATTGAATTTTGATTTTGAAATAATGGAAAACACTTGTCTAAGTATTTAAAGTTTTAATACCAAATTTGAAGTCAATAGTTTCTGTTCACATTGTCGGACTTAGATAGTAAAAAAAAGCTGAAAATTTCGTGTTGCATTATTATCGATTTAACCAAAGTTTGAATAGTCCTGTTGAATAACCTTTATCTATGTAACACCCACTTTTTGTCACTTTACGCCCGAATTTTGAAAAATCCGTTTATTGTAGAAGTTGGTTTCCTAAAGTGAATCTACAATTACAATTTTTGTTTATAGCTTCAGTTTGGTCTGGTCAGTCAGTAGAACAAACAATCTACTATATATAGACAACAATATGTACCTATATAGACTTACATCTGTTTTGACTGAGTCGACAATCTTGCGTCTGTCTCTCTTCTCTGTATCGGACACTAAGTGCTTTCAGGTCAGTTTCTACCTGTTTACTTCATTCGAGACGTGGATGTTTTCTTTCTTCTCGTGCTTCCAGACGTATGGATTTAAAGAGACTATGTGTTCAAGTTTTTAGTCGATATAAGCCGAGCCAGCGTAGTCGTGGAACTTTGGACGACGCACGAAAATGCCCATTTCACTGAAATCCTCAACCAGCTCGTATGCGTTGTTGGTCTCGCGGCTGAGTAAACGCTGGGTTTACGTTGGAGTGTAGCCTTCTTATGGTTAATGGGGACTTCAACCATTAACCATTTTGAGTCCAATACCATGTGAAACCATATGTCTCATTTAGAATTTTTGTAACAAGCAGATATTTGGGCAGTTTGAGCCACCAAACTTCGCTTGCGTGCTCCACTAAACCTAATCCTTCAACATGTGCACTCATTGTGTTGTGACTAGTGTTCACAGCAACTACTGTGCTGATGAAGTTGCGGCCTAGGTTGAGTACTTAGTAGCAACGATCGCCTTCTGATATGTGTTGACCAGGATGGGCGCTATATGAGAGTAATTCAAGGAGTGTAACTCTTTAACCTTTCGTATTGAGTTCAGAAAAGGAAATGATGGGATTATTGCCCTTTAAAAAAAATCCTTTTGGTTGTATACACAACAGGTTATCTTTGGTCTGTGTGCTATTTCCAGATAGTATTATGTATTCAATTCCATAACATAAGTATCCTTGTATTAATAAATTTTAGTCTAATTAGAATGGATTAATTTTTGTCATTCTTCTTCTGATGATCATTGTATTTGATGATCCACCTATCTACATACCTAAATCTTCTATATATCTATATACATACTCGTATAATTGTTTGTCCTGACTGACTGAGTGACCCAAGCTACAAATATGAAATTTGAACTGTAGATACGTCTTGAAAAATAAACTAAGACGGGATTTTTTGGAATTCTTAAGGGGGCTAAACATGGGTTACGGTATTGTATAAAGAAACACGATTTAATGAGCCTATTGATTTAAAATTTGGTGAAAACACTTAAAAAAAAAAAATAATTCCACCTGTATTTTTTATTATTTCAAAATCAAAATTTGACGAGGTCGACAATAGGTTAAAGTGCGTATACGAAACTATGACAAAACCATGAACCGATGAGCCTTTTGACCTCAAAGTTGGCGAAAACACTTGAAATAAAAAATAATTTGACACGTGTTTCTCATATTTTTCTAAATCCAAACTTGAAGAGGTGAGCCAAGGGTTAAAAGTTTGTATGCAAAAACATGACTTTTTACGCCTATTGACTTCAAACTTGGTAAAAATACTCTTAGTAAGAAATAATTCGACAGGTGTTTTTAATTTTTTCGCAAATCAAAATCTAACGGTGTCAAGAATGGGTTAAGAGTTTGTATTGATAAACAAGATTTTATGGGTCTTTTGACTCAAGGGGACAGTCCCCTCAAGAGGTCTCAAAAAATCGTTTTTTTTTGTTGCTTAATCGATTGGGCATCTATTTAAGATTATGTATGTAAAGTTTTAGCTCCAAATTCGAAGTATTTCAGGAGTTGCACGAAAATTCAGTCGGTCGCGCACGGTGCCTGGCGGCCACGCACGGCGCCGGGCGGCCGCGTTTTCTCAAAACCATGTTTTTACAATTTGCGGGAAAGATAACTATAAAAGTTATCAACAGATTTTCTTAAACTAAAATTTATTTTATTCAGTATGAAAAACTACTCTATGCGAACTACGGATTTTGAAAAATTCCGATTTTTAATACCTTTTTTATTAACAAATAAATGTAAAAAAAGTCACTTTTTTTTTTAAATCATAATTTTTCGTCTAAATTTTGGATTTTTGGAATTTCCGTAGTTCACATAGAACAAATAAGTCTGACGAAGAAAACAAAAAAAAAATTTTTGATTTTAGTTGAAAACAACGGCTGCTATCGTTCCCGCAAATGGACTCCGACCGTGCCGAAACGCTGCCGGAAAACGTGAAAAACTCAGTCATTTAGAATTTCCCAGATGTAATTTTTTTTGTGAATAAAGCTGAAAGTATGACTAAAACATATCCCAAAGTTCTTATGTCTCCGATCTTTCTTTCTGTAAGAAAAAAAATCAGGAAAAAAGCTTTTTTCTCGGACGCTTGAGGGGACTGTCCCCTTAAAGCTTAGTGAAAACACTTAACACTAGGAGTACCCGGGTTTGGCTTCATACCTACTACTACCGTGAGCGGTCAAATGACGGTATTCAGAGTTTTTAACGAAATCGGTTGAATTTGAAGAAATGTTTCATTGTAAGCATTAAAACAATGTTAAATAAATATTTGTATACATTTATTTATTTTGAATGTAAAAAAGTATAGTTTTGGCAAATATTTCAAAAGTGAAGCTACGTGACGTCTCGCCGATAAAATCATGCTTTCACACACAACATGTAAAGTAACGCATTTTGGTTTTGCATTAAAATGTTTCATAAATATATAAAAGTCGGTTGTAAATTTAATATAAAACAGAAGGCAAGACATAGGTACTTGTAAAATTTGTACCGTCTTGGACTTTTTGTGAATGTTTTAATTTTATTTCCATGGCTACGTAGTTAACCGTCATTTGACCGCTCATGGTAGTAGTAGGTAAAATCGATGATAAAAAGAAAACAGATCGGCGCAGTGATTACAAAATTTTAGAATATTGAGCTTAGTGCAAAATATTAAAAGTCAAGGAGAACCAGATTCGTAACTTAACACTAGAAGTACCGAGCGGTCATTTGACGGTTTTCAGTTTTTGATTAACCGTAGCTCGAAAACGGGTTAAGTTACGAATCTTGTTCTCCTTGACTTTTAATATTTTGCACTAACAATATTTTGCAAAATATTAAAAGTCAAGGAGAACAAGATTCGTAACTTAAACCGTTTTCGAGCTACGGTTAATCAAAAACTGAAAACCGTCAAATGACCGCTCGGTACTTCTAGTGTTAAACCGTTTTCGAGCTACGGTTAATCAAAAACTGAAAACCGTCAAATGACCGCTCCCGGTAGTTCTAGTGTTAACATGCGAAATAATTCGATACGTGTTTTTTACTTTTTGAAAATCGAAATCTGACGGGTCAACGATGGGTTAACAGTTCGTATGGAGAAACAAGATTTTATGGGCCAATTGACTTCAAATATGGTGAAAGCACTTCAAATCAGAAATAATTAGATAAGTATTTTTCATAAATAACTGCAAGATCAACAAAGGGTTAAGAACTTTATTGGTCCCATTGACTTAAAACATGCGTGCAAAGCCGCTTGGCCCTGCTGTATCTACATACATATATAATATATTATGAGTATATCGTTATTATACAAGTGAAAGTCAGTCGGACAGTCTGCCTGTCTGTTTGTTTGTTTCCAATAGGACGCTACATCTTCAAATCTATTTTCTTCAAATCTGTACATTATTGTACTAGGAATGAGTGCTTTAAACTCACTCAAATATACCAAGACTTGAATTTTTAACAACACTCACTTTGCACTCACTTTGTTGACCATTCACCACAAATTTCATTCACAAAGTGCAAACATTCACAAAGCGCAAACAAATCGAAATTCTATAATTTGCTTTGAAATTTCACCATTCACCATACCAACAACAACTACAACAAAAGTTTAACACACACAACTGCAAGCAATGCGGTCGGCGCGTGACACAGGCAACTGTGTCGGTCCATTCAACGTGGCCTGAAATCCAACACAGCGATGGCCATTTGGTCGTGGTGAATTGGCTTCGTGCCTAAGCGTCGGCGCCTAGAAACGTGCACCCGCTGTGTGTGTGTGTGTGTGTGAAAAATTCACCTCTGGCCGAAGGCAAAGAACACCTTAAGCGAGAAGTTTTTGTGGTCCCTCGTACGTTGCGTTGCGGCTGTTGTGAGAAGATTCGCGTGACAGGCTGTTGGCTGTTCGTGTAATGTTAAAAGTAACTCGACAGGATTTTCGGTAAGCAGCGAGCTTTCCGCTTTTCAGTTTGGCCGTTTCAGTTTCGTTTTGGCTTTCGGCGTCAGTCGCAATTTTAACCGCCATTCGCACGCAACGTTTGCGCGCAACGCTGTTATTTTCGCTCCTGCAGCAGCAGCAGCAAAAGAAGAAGAAGAAGCAATAGCAGCAGCAGCTGTAGTATTAGTAATAGAAACAGTGACACAGTGCCAACACGCAAACACACGCACACAATCGCAACACGTTCACCCACACACACACACACGTGGAACGCTCGTAAAGACAGACAGGCGCACGCACAGAGTCACACACACACACACACACACGTACACGGAAGCCATAGGCAGGATCCTCAGTGTTCGACGTGAGGCAGCAATAATTGTAAATTGCTGAGCTGCAACGTGATGCGGCGCGGTGCGATGCGGTGCGGTACGGTACGTGGCCAACATGGTGTGTTATGTGGCCCGCTGTCCGTTGCTCCCGAGGCAACTTGGACAGTTTGCACGTTGTAACCCAGTGCGCCTGCAGTGCTGCTCGCGCGCGCGTGTGTGCATGTGTGTGTTATTTTCCTTCAGTGCTTGTTGTTGTTATTTGTTGTTGCAATTGTTTTGAAATATAAAAAAGAAAACAACGTGCAAGCATTGCGTACATGTGCGTGTGTGTTTGTGTGTGTTTGTGTGTGTGAGTGGGACGTTTGAACATTTGGCAGCTTATGTGTGAAAAGTGCTCATTTTATTATCCGTTCGACCCTTTGTATCTCGCACTGCCCCGGAACCCGGTTTTATTTTTGTTATCTTAAAGACTTGTGTGCGGCCATTTACGAAATTTGACCCAAATTTTACTTTTTCCTGCCTTTTGTTTGTAATGTTTTGTTTGTATTGCTCCACAACAGCAACAAATACGCAGCTTAAGTGGAGAATGAAATAACAGCAAGAAACAAAACAAATAAAAATAAAAATAAAAGAAAACTTGGCAGCAATAAAAAGCAGTACAAATCAACAACAAACATCGTCAAAGCATAGACAAAAACAACGCAAACGACATACAAATACAAGCACACCCGCAGTAGTCAACAACAAATAGCAGAGAAGCAACCAACAAAGCAACACAAAAAAAAACAAACAGAAATAGAACGAAAAACAGCACGAAAACGGTTCAGAGATTATGTAAACAAAAATAATTTGCTGGCGCAAATTCATTGGCGAAGCGTTGCGGCTCAACTCGGGCACGCTGGATAGAGCTGAGCGGAGCGTGCAGTCACCGTTTTGCCGCCGAAAGTTGTGTCGAGCCCAGTCAGGGTACGGCGACCGCGCGCCACATCACCCAGCGAGCTGTCGGCAGCCGCGGCCCCCCCTTTTTGTGTCTCATGTGGATCCTTATTTGGGATTAAAGCGGCGGCAGCTGGATTAAATTGTTCCACACATGTTGGCATGGTGAGTGAGGTACGACAGTTGGCGTTCGGTGGGACGCCGCTGTCGAGCAGCTGAAATCGGTAATGAAGCTGCGCTCGGTTTGGGTGCTGCAACAACTATTGTTGTTGCAAGATATTTGCGCTCAATTTGCATTATTGGGGCCAACAGTGTTGGCATTACATGAAATGTAATAGGGACCTAATGGCTTTGCCGTTGTAAAAGTGGCAAAAATTGAACCAAATAAAAGAAACATTGAAGCGGAATTGAAAACATGAAAACTATGTTTATTGAACAAACAAGAAAATATTTTAAGCATTTGAGGTTTAAAGTAGTTTACAAAAAACAAAAACCTTCAGTTGGCCATACAATTTATTACTGCTTAATAATTAATAATTAGAAATTTGCTGTATTATTCTGCCTTGAATACAAGAAAGCGGAAAAAATGAAGAAACTGTACGTTAATATTTGAATTTTCCAAACTTTCAAATACAAAAAGTTAAATAGGGAAATATTTGGGGAACTCAGGGAAAATTTACGCAACCAGCAAAACGTATTTTGAATCTTTTGTTATTGCGACTTCTATTAATTAAATGTTTATTCATTTTAATTCCTTAATTTTTGAATTTCAATTCATTAATTTAGGTTTCAATTTTGGTTTAAAATTTTATAAATTTCAGTTTATTAAACACCTAGTTTGGTTAAAGTTTTGGTTTATGTTTTTGTGAAAAAAGTTTAAAATAGAGCTTTGATTGTACAGGGTCACTTTTTGCTTTTTGGTTTCTGGGCATTTTTAAGTGGCTGGGAGCTAAGCAGTAAACGAGAAAAAAATGTAGTCAACAAGTAACAATTGCGCCAATTTTGCGATCTTTGACAGAGGCCAACTTATGCTCAAATTCTTTAGATTTTTGATCTTTTAAAAATGTTTTTAAGAAAGGCTTATAATAAAAGTATATTATTTTATCCTATTATAAGAAATAAAGAAATAAATAAATAAATAAAAATAAATAAATACATAAATAAACAAATAAATAAATAAATAAATAATTAAATAAATAAATATATTAATAAATAATTAAACAAAAATAAATATGTACATAAATAAATAAATTAATTAATAAATAAATAAGTTAATAAATAAATAAATTAATAAGTAAATAAATAAATAATTAAAAAATAAATAAATAATTAAAAAAAATAAATAAATAACGAAGTTAATTAATTAATAAATAAATAAATAAATAAATAAAAAATCTAAAGGTCTACTTGGGATAGGAGAAAGGAATTACGGTCTGTAACTTGGGATATTCTTGATGACTTGTGATTTCCGATGATTTCACAAAGACAGTTCGAATGAAAAAGTATACAGGAAAGCATTTTTGGGAGTAATGGAAAGAAGGCAAGCTTAATGCTTTGTAAGCGAGGCGTCTTTCGCAACGAACATTCGAGCGATAACGAACAAAATATCGAATCCGTGAAACGTTTTCCATGCAAAATGCCATTACGCATCGACTTGGACCCATGGGATGACGTTCATTTTGTTTGTCATTTCCGTTTGGACGCTCCCTTTTGTTTCCTTTCTGCTACCTTTTTCTTTGTCCTTTTCATTTCCCAAAAGAAAATAATTGCGAATTTGCAAATGCTAAAATAAAAACAATTCAATTCAACTTCTGTATTGCATTTCTTGAGCTTAAAAGTGTCAAATAAAGTCGTTTTCATTTATTTGGATTCAATTTCCTGGGGATATTTGCATAACTTGTGAATTTATATCTTTTAATTTATTAAACTTGCAAAAGTTAAGAACTAAACTCTGAGCAAGAAATCGACCCTTAGTTATTCATTAATAGTTTTTGTATTTCTAAAGTTTAAGCTTCAGATAAAAACTTTAAAATATTTAACAAATTTATTTGCACGATTGAATTGAATTTAACCAACAATTACTGACGTTATAAGTGTTGCAACATTAAATAGTTTCAACACTTTGGAAAATAGATATTTTATCTGGTAAAAAAAAAAAATCAATTTAAAGAACAAAATTGGTACAATTGTAGGTAATCCAAGGCTTTCTTAAATTGCCAATTTAAATTGCTTAAACTGCTTTCGCTTTTCTTGACACTTATAAAAAGCTAATCAACAAAATTAATACGAATCTCGCCGTAGATTGCCGGCTCGACTCTTGACTGACAAACTGAAAAAATTAATTGAAAAATTATTTTCACATTTACCAACTTTAGCCAATGAAAGCAACCGATTCACCTTAGGATTGTGGGGCTTTTATAGACGCTTGCTATTTTATTAGCCCTTAAAAGTATGCAGTACTTAGCACAGATAGCTCACTTTTAAAGAGACAAGCGAGAATGTTTGTGTGGGCAGCTCTATGTTTTTATGCAATGATAGTTATTACCTGCAGCGCTAAAAAGTGCTCTAAACTTGAATGGCATAGTGGGTTGTAAAAAGTGGTCAAAGTAGTAAAAAAAATGGTAAACAAATGCAATGCTCGCTATAAAAGTTTGGTTATTTTATGCATTAAGTTGTATGTGTCCGTAAAGGGATAAAACGTCAGGCGTGGCACAGTGGTTAGTATTTTAATTTACAACTCAGAGGATTTTGAGTTTAAAATTTGGCTCAGGGAAGTAAAGGAATCAAATGAAGAAAATTGGCTCAATTGGTATGTTGAATTAGAAGTCAAGTCTTATTATTATACATATTTATTATATTTTTTTTATAAGTATATCATATTTTAATTATATTTTTATATTTTTAAATTAAACTTTTATACCTATAATTTTTATTTTTTATATTGATTATATTTTTATGCTACAAGGAATGTTTAAAGTATACAGGCACTTAGACGACAAATCAGGGGGTGGTGAGCTTAAATTCCGGCTTAGAAAACTCAGAATCAAGCGAAGGAAACCCGCGGGAGATCTGAAGATTTTATTTCCTTTGTCCTTTGTACCAAATGAATGATGGCTAAAATTATGGCTGTAAAGTTTTTTTTATGACTTGCCAATCATAAATATAAATGCAATAAAAAAACATTAAACATTTTATTGAACAATTAAAAGACAACATTATTTTGCTTCAATGTTTTGTTTGTTGATTTTCAAGTTTATTGCCATTGATATTGTTGGCGTCTTTGAAGTAATTGCGGGCATTTGTCACTGAATTGACTTGAGTGTTGTCGTTCATTATCATAAAGTTGCTTTTAATTGCCGAAATGTGTGGGCGCTTATTTTGTTACATTTGTAAATTTGTGATTTCTGTCAATTAATTTTACTCTTATGAAATGGTTTGCTAATTATTAGACATAAATTTCAACACAAAGAGAATTGTTCTGATGCAGCACACAGCTGCTTGGAAACGTGAGCTTTTCGATAATTAATTGCCAATGAATTAGAGATTAATTGGATATTTACTTGTACAACATATCGATTTGTAAGTGTAGTATGAAGGACTACGGAAGCGGTGTGGGTGTATTGTCTTTTATGCAGCAGCTTTGCTAGAAGAGTGACCATTCCAAAAGGTAAACTTTGTGATAAGTGTTTACATTCAAGTTGAATGTGTGAATGTTGTGAAAGCATGTTGAGGATGTGTAAATTTGCCCTTAATCAAATGTAAATGGTAATGAAAATACATAAAAATTTTAATATAATGAGAGTTCAGTTAAATCAAATAAAATTAATGTAAACAAATCGTAATGCGTTACCGAAAGAATGGAAGTTTTAGTACTAAATCCAGTAAAAGGTTTATCATGGCACGTTACAAAGGGGAATTTTTAATGATTTACAAAATTATTTATTTTTCAGCTCCTTTATTATCAATTTTTTCGAAAATTGTTTTACAATATATTGAAGGTTTAAGGAACACAAACAAAATTTTTAGCATATTGTCTCTTATATAGGTGAAGCTGAAGTCGCGTAGAAAAAACAACACATCCTCCATTACGGCCACTTAATCTCCGGATTGGCTAATCTGAAACAAAAAAGATTCATAATTATTAACCCTCCGATTAGTGAGTCGCCCGTTGGCCTTAGCGTCGTGAAAAGGTCCCCAGGGACCTATAACGCATTGTATAGCATTTTGTTCATAGTGGGTGTTTTGATGGTTTTGGCTGTTAATTTTAGGTTATATATAGTAGTAAAAGGGCACAATAATGATTGATTGATAATTATATTTTTGTTAAATATAATTTTTTCTTATGTAGAAGAAAAATACAGTGTGTTCCACAAAAGAAATTCGCCTAAACTTTTTACCGTGTACGATAATGGTACCAATCAAACCGTAAATTTTAAAATACATATAAATATTTACTGCACGGTGTAATAAGCATTTTGTTTTTGTGCTTAATTTCGAAATAGGAGCACTTTACAAACCGCTATTGACTGAAACTCATATCCAAAAATGACTAGTTTGGGAAAAGGAAAATTTGGTTCGGGATTGGAGTAAAGTTATATTCACGGATGAGTCCACTTTCGTTGTTCCAAATATCTGGAGGAAAGCTTGGATCGCTAAAGGCCAAAAATTTGTTCAGCGGACTGTTAAGCCCCTACAAAAGTCCATCCTTTTTAAAAAAAGGATTTGGCACTTTGACTATCTTTACACAAAATCTAGACGCCAAATTTATGATTAAACTTTATGAAAAATGTTTGCTAAAGTCTGCTGTAAAACTTTAGGGGCCGGATACAAGTCGTTGGATTCTACAAGAAGATAATGATCCAAAACACCGTAGTCACCTATGCACCTTTTGGAAAACGAAAGAAGGTGTACAACAGCTAGATTGGCCTGCCCAAAGTCCCGATGCAAATCCAATTGAAAATGTATGGACTTTTATGAAGGCTAAAATCCGTGGAAAAAAATATCCACAACCAAGCAGCTTTCTGCGACCCTAAAAAAATTGGGAGGAATTCGCCTCCAGATTATGCCAAAAAAATAAACGGAAGTTGTGTAAGACGATGTCAAGCAATTACAGAAAGCTATGGGGAATGGACTGCATATTAAATATAGCGCGCACTAGGTATTTAGGTGTGTAACAGTGAACAAGTAATACAATTTTGAAACACTCTTTCTTTAAAATTCAACAGAAAAATCTGTTTTGTGAAACACACTATATATGACATAATTTACTTTTACACAAATTTCAAATTTCCGCACTCGATTCACTGTTCAATATCGAAACTTTATATGGTTGGGTTTATAAAACTTTAGAACTTTAACCCTCTATATAAAACGTAACAAATCGAAACAATTTGCAAGCGCGTTTATGAATTATTTTTGTAACAAAGTCAATTTATTTATGCACATCTTCGTCTTCGCCAGACGAAAAATTGTTGAATATTAAAAAATGGAAAATTAAGTAAAGTTAAGTAAAATTTTCAAAAAATAAGTATGCATAAAACAAGCCTTTATTTTTTGATATATTGATTGCATCCTTGGTCAATTCGTATACCCATAAGAATTTAGGCCTGCAAGCACCGCAAAACTGGATTTCGTTGCCAGCAATGTGATGACCACGTTTGCCTTTCACGCAAGTGCCATAGATGCATTGCATGAAAAAAAAGTTTAATAAAATATGCATATTACATATTATATAAATAGATACATATAACTACAAAAAATAAAATATAAGTAGTGGCTAAAAACGTTAAAATTAAAAAAAAGTAAAGAAAATCATATAATCATATCCTTCTTTTTACAGTGTATTTCTAGATAACAATGTATAAATAACATCGTTTGTGTATATATATACCCTAGCCCCATGCTATTTTCGTCTGGCCAGACGAAGTAGTGCAAATTTTAGCTATTTCTGAAAATAGTAGTACAAGGTCCCTAGGGACCTTTTCACTAATCCACGTACTAAACGTTGTTAAACCTCAATAAAAATTCAACTATTCCTAGAATCACTTCGAAACCAATTTTAATAGGTTTAGCACAATTTTCTCTTGGAATGCATGTCCGGTTCGAATATTCGATCCTACAACAATAAAAAGTTATGAGAGTTTGAAAATCGAAAAGGTCCCCAGGGACCTTCTCACGAACAGAAGGGTTAAGCTTTCGGACATAGGAATTCACCAGAAAAATAAAAAAACGCTAAAAATAAAAAGATAGGAGCTTTTTGAAAAAAGGTGTTAAAATTGACTGCGTTTTTCACCTTTTTTCCCAGAAAAAGTACTTTAAATTAAAAATGTTTCTTCAATATTGTGGTGGATTCTTGTAAAAAATAAGTTAATAAAAAGAACTAAAAACATTTTTTTTAAAAGATTGATAATAAAGGAGCTGAAAAATAAATAATTTTGTAAATCATTAAAAATTCCCCTTTCTAACGTGCCATGATACCTTAAGAGATTAAAAAAAATTTATAATGATTTCCTTTATGTGAAGTGTTCAAAACCAGTTTAAGATTCAATTCTTGAACTCAACAATTTTGATTGGATACTAAAATAGAAAAGTCAAGAAGATAGTGGAATTTAAGTCTAGATTTGTATATATTTTGCCATGTTAGGTGTCTTCTGGCCGGCCTCGATGGTCCAGCGGGTAGTGCGCAGGCTTCTCATGCCAGAGGCCCTAGGTTCGGTTCCTAGTTCGGGCTGGTTAAACTTTGGGTCATCTGTAATGCTGCGTTTAGTGATCTGTCGACCTTACCTCTAAACCCATCCTTTCCTTCTCCTTCTGCACTTATGTTCCCACTATTTCTGTTCCCTGCTCTTGGCTGTTTGTTTTGCCCAATTTGTACTTCTTTATATTTCTCTTTAACCCTTTGTTGTTAAATAGTTGAGGAATAAACGACCCAAACAAATCGATTCCGCGTTTGAATTATCCGCTTCGCCAAGGAACGGCACGAAAGTATTTACTCTGAAAGGCCAACTGAAAATACTTAACCCTCTAGTTCCCAAGTTTTTAATCTTGTTAAAAAAATTACCAGTGATAGTTTTGTGGTGGAGAAGTAATGTTTGTTCGGGGGAAAAAATTGCATGTCAATAGGAGGCGTGATAGAGGGTGTAGAAAGTAGAAGGCCTAGAGGCCTGCTTGGGAAACAAAGCCAAAAAAAATCCCATATGAAATTTTTTTTTGAAGTGAAACTTTTTTACGCACGCTTGACTTGGGGAGTAAGCTGGCGAACGCGTTACGAAAAGTGTGATCGGGCGAGGCGAACGGGAGTTGAGTGGTTTACGCACGCTTGACTTGGGGAGTAAGCTGGCGAACGCGTGACGTAAGCGTTACGAAAAGTGTGATCGGGCGAGGCGAACGGGAGTTGAGTGGGGGATATAAGCAAGAGACTGAAATATATACATATTTCATTTACTAGCTATAAGACAAAGAGAGAGAGAAAATGTGCGCGCGCACTGCTTTCTCTTGCTCCTACACTGTGATACAGACAATAGGCCTGCAGTGTGCTTAGATATACGGAACGTATTTGGCTATGAGAGGAAGAGAGAAAGAACACACACATATATATATATATATATATATACATACAAATGGAGCGAAAGAAGTTTCACTTCAGTCGTGTGGTCATAAGCACACTCTTTTTTTTTTGTAATTAATTTAAATTTTTAATTTTTTTTTAATATATGTAAACATGAATAACTGGTAACAGTTTCAGTTCATACGCCTAATAGACAATAAATAAAAAGGGGTAGGGCTAAGGCGAGGGGTAAAGTGTCGTGGGGTAGTTTATACACTGCTTTTGGGGGGTGTATAAACTAGGAAAACTAAAAAAATCGGTATAGGTATATACATATATTGCGGTTCTTATTTTTTTTAATGCCTTGTTATCTTTTCACACAGATGTCGATAAATCTACTCCATGAAATAAAGGACTAAGGGAGACTAGTTCTCTCATCTACCCCCGCGGACTACGCCTTAGTATAAATTTTTGCAGTGACATGATCTTTTCTACATTGTGGTGTATCAAAATTTCGGTTATAATAGAAAAATAATGCTTAAATAGCGAAAAAATATCATCAATGACCATTAATTACTTACGCTTTTCATCCCAAGCAGGCCTACAGACACTCTAGGGTTCGGGTTAGGTAGGAGGAGTGTAACAACTTTTTTTCATAATGTTTTTTTTACTTTCTCAAAGAACACATTAACAGCTACTCACCAGTAATTTTTTTTAGTTTTATTGAGGCTCACAATTTATTTAAAATAATTTTTGTTTCTCACACAATTTCAAAAATAATGAATTTCTTACTTTCTCACGAAACTTCAACTTTGTCTGACAATTACTGCCCTTCTGCATGTGGCAGCGTTAACAGACTACATTTATTTTATAAAATGGAGATTCGCCTTTCCATACGTGTAAAATCAGCTAGAAAAATCATAAGGTGTAATTTACAGAATTTTTTTAAGCTTAGGATGTCTACAGGCCTTCTTGGGTACTAAAGGGTTAAACTAAAACTTAGCTTCCTTTTAGACATCCAATGCCTTCCCTACAGCTGTCCTGAATCTAAAAATTATAATTAAATTCCAAGTATAAATCCCATCCTTGATTCTAGTCTACGAAAGTTTTTTATCGATAATAGTTGAATTAAATCATCTGTCAACTCATTTAGTTTTGTTGCAACATGTCGTTTAACCCATCTCAGAGTCACTTTCTTTTCATAGCCACACCTGTTCTGCTTCCAGACACATTCAAAAGTTTGCTTAGAAGTTTGCATTGAATGCTGAATAAGTCGATTGTTTTGAGCTATAAGGATAGCCTTATGCTACCTTTGATTTAGTACATCGAATAAGTCAAAGTACTTCTGCTTGGCTTGTATCCTTCAAGATACAAAGAGACCGCTAGCTGCTGTTTTTCTGAAATTTTTTTAAAATTTTTGAAAATTACTTCTTCAAGCCTCAAGCATCATTGTTTGACAGATTCATTGCAATGAGTGATCAACTTAAGTCCACAAAAGCCATCTTTGAGTATTTGCATATCTTTGATACTGTCGTTTGTTAACTCAAGAATGCCTAAAAGTGCTCTTGTATTTGAGTTTGTATTTTTCCTCTTCTCTCTTTGTTTCATAATTTGTAATAACTCATTAAAAATGTATATAATTCATTCTTTATTTGTTTATAATATCGAGATTTTCACTTCCTTTCAACTCGCCTTAAGTGATACCTGAGCGAAATTTTACACGATTTCGCTTACTTTTAATTGGATTCTCACCGTTCAGCTTTTTATAGGATATACCAAAAAAAAGTAGCTTATGATGGAGCACCAATGCATTAAGCTGTCAGCTTGTTGATGGGTGTCTGTGCGAAATTTTATATCGACAGTTTTGTGCAAGTTTTTAGTGCAGGCAAAGAAACTTTTGGACCACATTTTGTACTTTTTGTGCTTATGAGAAACGTGAGTGCAGCGTAATGAAATAACAGGAAATTATGACACGTGTGTGGGTGTACGTACATACATTGTTATTGTATACACATTTACACAAGTAGAGCTGTGTGAATTCTGCAAGTGGAAGTCATAAAGGTGCAGCAAAACTTTCACCAAAAATTTTGTCTTATTATAACATTTTTGTTCTTGTTAATTTTCAAGAAATATAAGTGCAAGAAAATGTGATATAACATGATAGATATAGCATGCGCTGACTAAAAGCCAGACTGTTGGCTGGTTGCTGCGAAAATGGGGCGCAGGGCGTTAAAGGACTTAAGAAATTATTGTTGTATGAAAGTTTTTGCACTAAGTTATTGGCTTAAAAGCTAAGAAAATAACAAAAATTTTAACAAGAGAAAAGGAATTGTACGTAATTTTACATGCGGAGAATTTAGTTAACATTTAAAATTAATTAATTTAATTAATTAGTATTTAAAAATATTTAAAAATTAAAATTAGGAAAATCTGGAATTTTTCAATAACTCTAAAACTTTTAAAGCTACGAAAATAACAAAAATTTTAACAAGGCATGTACATTCGGAGAATTTAATTAACATTTAAAAATAGAAATTAACATTTAAAAAAGAAAATAACAAAAATTTTCACAAGAGAAAAGGAATTGTACGTAATTGTACATGCGGAGGATTTAATTAACTTTTAAAATTAATTAATTTAATTAATTAACATTTAAAAAATATTTCAAAATCCAAAGTTGGAAAATCTTTAATTTTTCAATAATTCTACAACTTTTAAAGCTAAGAAAATAACAAAAAATTTCACAATAGAAAAGGAATTGTACGTAATTGTACATGCGGAGGATTTAATTAACATTTAAAATTAATTATTTTAATTAATTAACATCTAAAAATATTTAAAAACTAAAATTTGGAAATAATTCAATTTTTCAATAATTCTACAACTTTTAAAGCTAAGAAAATAACAAAAATTTTAACAAAAGAAAAGGAATTGTACGTAATTGTACATGCGGAGGATTTAATTAACATTTAAAATGAATTAATTTAATTAATTAACATTTAAAAATATTTCAAAATCAAAACTTGGAAAATCTGTAATTTTTCAATAATTCTACAACTTTTAAAGCTAAGAAAATAACACAAAATGTTCACAAGAGAAAAGGAATTGTACGTAATTGTACATGCGGAGAATTTAATTAACATTAACAAAATATTTAAAAATCAAAACTTAACTAAATGTAAAATTGTTCCTAAAAACCAGCGTCACTCCTTTTTACTTTGATATAAAACAGTCTGTGTTACATCCACCAATCATTTGAAAGCGTCTCATTACAAACCGTGCCGAGCTTTCGTCCAAATGTCGCGCTTTCGCCCAGCCATTGCAACGCCCACACCAAACGTAACGAATATCTTTGTTTGCTTAGCCCAATTTTTGCGCAGTGTGCATGAGTGCGTAGCTGTTTTGTTGTTGGTGTTTCCATTTTGCAGCCTGTTTAAAAATTTAAATCGCACAAGTCGCACAAAACGTACTGAATGGAAAGCATTTTAGCATTTTAAATCAAAGCAAAGCGTTCTGTGTGCGTAAGTCCAAGCGAACGAAGGCGTCGTTGTAAATACTTAGCGACCAGGCAGCATAATTTTGATGGCCAGGGGCTGATTTTTGTTGCGCTGCCATTACTGTTAGTCATCAGCTCACGGCTATAACGAAAGTTACGTATACGACCCGTTGCGCGCGCTGCAGCCAGTGCGGTGCATGGCGCTTTGTGGCCGCTGAAGGACTGAGTGAAAAATTGCATATAATGCGCACTCAGCACTGCGGCAGCGTGTGCGCGCGTGTGGTTTTTACGAGTGCCGCAACAATTTGGCGACAGCAGCCGCGCATCATCGTCACACAGCGTGCCAGCTACAGCACTTCAGAGTTTGTTTACATGCAAATAAATTTCTGGGTCAAAATTTGCAGTCAGCCCTTCGCACTTGACACCGCTGTGCTCATGCCCCACACAGCGAAAATATTCGACGCTTTCAACTACACACACATAAACATATACACACACACACACATAAACATGAGTTCATATACGGAGCGCAGTGATTAAAATCGAGACGGCAAGTGTTTGAGCTTATGCTGAACTTGCGCTGTGGGGAGCGTTGTTGAGTGCGTTGAAGCCACACTGCTCACATATTGAAGCGCACATATACTGGCAAAGCGACACATACCTTCACATACAGCGACGCTGTGTCGCCTTGAGTGCTTTAAAGCAATTTAAAAGCTGCTCTAAGGCCGATGCCAACGGCACAAAATAAAACGTGCAGAGAAGCAGCAAAAACAACAACAACAACTAGAAAAAACAAAAAAGTGAATAAAGAAAGCTTAAGACATGCAAGGCGAGAAATGAGAAGGCGCACTGAAGTGAAGTGCAGCTGCAATGTTACATGTGCACACACGCGCCACTACAAGTGTGCTTGAGGCTCATTCCGTATATACGAATGTACGTGTGTGCCTGTGTATGTGTGTGTGTGCGCATGGTTGGGTGTGTTTGTGTCGGCACTTGCACTCGTATTGGTGCGAATAGTTTTACGTTGCTGTAGCACATTAGCCAAATTAAAGTGCAAAATACGTTGTGGCGCTTGCAAAAACAAAAAATAAACGTAAAGCAAAAACCAAAAAACCAACGCAATTGTTGTAGGAAAAGTAAAAAACAAAGACCGGAAGAAAGCGAAACAAAGGCCGGATCATTAAAATGAGATTTCGAAGATGCTTTTGTTCGAGTGCGCTTTGTGCTCGTACATTCTATGGGGCCATTTCGCCTAGCAATGAACAAAATGGCAAACAGCAAAAGGAAATTAAAACAAAACACAAAAATAGAAATTGCTGCCAGACAGTGAAAGTGTAGACAGTCTAATGTGATGGAGAGGAAGGACAGCAATTTGGCTAAAACGAAATTTTTTTTCCATTTTCGGTGATACGATAATTGCGTTGCTTTTATGCCGGTCATTAACTTGTCGAGTTGTTTGGTAAGAAACGCGCTACTAAAAATTGGTTAGATTTAATGGAAAAAAATTGTAAAAAAGTTATTTTATATTTAATGGTTTGCGCAAATTTCCCAGAATATTAGCGGCAAAGATTAACAGGATTTATCTCTCAAGTCGGTCATTAACTTGCAGCTTTGTTTTAAGGGAAACGTACTACCAAAAATTGGTTAGATTTAATAGAAAAAATTTAAAAAAAGTTTCAGATGTACAGTTTTCTCAAATTTCTCAAAGTATTAGTAACAAAAACTGACCTGGACTGAACTTCTGAAATTGGAAATCAAGTATTTGATTTAATATAAATAAACAGTTTTACACACATATCGATCAAAATTTAAATTTCGACAAATAATTTGATTTAAAATTAAAATAAATTTCCTATATTATTTGTTGCTTTCTTTCTATTTGCAGATTACAGCCTAAGCAATGTTTAAAACGTGCAAGCAATTATGACAAACATTACAAACTCCATGGCAAACCGCAACTACTTATCCCACATATTAATCAAGTGCTAAATAAAATTAGTAATTAATTCATTAAATTAAAACAAAGCATCAAATTGAAATCGTTGTTTAATATTCGAAAGAATTCAATAACCAACAGAGAGAAGCCAACTGCAGCAAATAACCCACGAGAAAAATACGAAATTCAATAAAATAGTAAAAAGAATATAAAATTTTAGTAGCGTCATTAAAGTGTTGTGAACTAAACAGAAATTTGAACCGCCGTCAATATGGGTAAAAAGAGCTCCAAATTGAAACAGGATACCATCGATCGCTTGACGACTGACACATATTGTAAGTATGACAACTCATCATTAAAAATATATTTAAAATATATTAAAAAAATTTTGTTATGTGCAAAGAGTTGAATTTAGAAACAGCTGAGAGGTGTTGGGGTGTAATGGTTTGAAAAATTTTGTTGATGCATAAGCACAGAAAATATGTGTGGTTTAGTGCATAAAGGATTGAAGGATGATTTTGAGAAGAGCGTTAGTGTCAATATTTGGTTCTTGTAAACAAATTTGTAGATAAAGTTCCTAGATTGTACTCTTACAGAATCTTGCTTATTTGAAAAAGATGTTCAAATAAAAATAATAAACAGCCTGAGAGTAAAAAAAATTATAAAAAAATTGACAGATTAATGTTAAGGTGCGAATGATAAAATTTTGTGTTTTCAGTGTATCGATAGGCCCATTGGGAAACTAAACGGTTAGGTGGGTAGAGAGGTGAAATAAATGGTCTAAAACCACAAAGATTTCAACACACATAGAGGCCAATTCGGCTTGTTGTGATATCTCAGGACCTGGTCCTACTTAACCCTTCGCCTGAAACGTCCACCAAATTAACCCGCCATTTTGAAAAAAATACAATATAAAAAAATTGTTCCTTACCTCAGTATATGTTCATTAAACCTTCTGTAAAGAAATCTTCTAAGTTTCCCTATTGTAGCAAAAAAAAATCTACCTACCCATCCGGGTAGGTAAAAGTAAAACGAAGGTTAAACACAAACTATTAAAAATGTATACAGGGCGACGCAAAAGTAATCACTTTATCGGCAGATACTATAACTTTTGCAAATGGCAACCAAACATTCATTTATTAAAACATTCATTCATTTAGTCATTCATTCATTCATTCATTCATACATACATTCAAACACTCATTCATAAACAAATTAAAGCCAAAGACCAATAGGTTACAACTTTTGCACCACCCTGTAATATAATATCGCATATAACGCCATCATGTCACGTCACATTTTGACAAAGAGTTGGGCAGGTGCAGAGGATGTGCAGGGTTGATTACAGAGACTTAAAATAATTATTATCCATATTTTTGAAAATAATAAAAAAATTGCCCTAATTTAAGAAATTTCTATAATTATTGCTTTATAATAATTATTCCCAATAAGAAATTTTTTACGTCGCCTATAACTATTATCATGTAGTAAATATTTTTGCATAATAACTCTTATAAGTAAGAAGTATATTTTTCGTTGTCGATAATTAATATATTATTTTTAGATTTGTTTTTTTTTACGTTGCTTCATAACTTTTATTTACGACTTTTTTATTTACGTTACTGATAACTATTATTGTGAGATATTTTTTTTGCGTTGCTTCATAACTTGACGAACCCAAATTAGTAGAATTAGTAGAATTTCCACCAACAACTAAACAATTAAAAATCAATTCATTCTCAAAATGTGGTGAGGCAAAGTAAAAAAAAATTTCTTTCATAAAAGTTATGAAGCAACCCTGCTCGATTTTGACGTTCCAGCAATCCAAGAAACAAAACTCCTACCGTAATTTGAGGTATATATGACATCATCAATTTTAATGTGGTTTTTGAGGGAACAGACGCAATAACACAGTCTGGGTAAAAAAAGTGTCAAATTTGGCTAAGAAAAAACTTAAAAATAAAAACTTGCGGTGAAAAAGACATCAAATACGTGTAAAGAACTAAGGTTAATATCAGCGTTGGACTTAATTTTTAATGCTTTTTTATCATCCGAAATGATATCCGAGCATATCGTAAAAGGATCCAATAATTTCCAAAATGGCGTGAAAATGTAAAGTGCCACCTTTTTTTCTTTGTAAAGTGCCACCCCTCTTTTTCCTTTGTTTTGTGGTCCTATATCAGTAAAATTACTTTTTATTGCTCGGAATCGTCATTAAAATGAATTTAAAGTGTTCTTAGTCAACTTTTCTCTAATCCTATCATGAGGAATGAATTAGTTCAGTTTTGTTTATTAATTTCCATATAAATACCGTTTTATTCGTTACCATTCAATTTGCATTTTGCTTTCCGTAATTTTCTATTCAATTCAAATTAAATTCAATAATCTTTTATAAATTTTCGAAATCATGCATTTGTACTTGAGATTTCTACGTTTTTCGATTTTTTTGGGGGTGGCACTTTACATTACAAAATTTTAGGATGTATTTATGAAAAATTCGAACGAGGTGTTTCCTTGGATCATAGCTCTTTAAAACCTCTTTCCAATGGTATATTAACATTGGCGATAAGTTATTTTCTAACGAGTTATGCGCAAAAAAGCCATGGGGTGGCACAATACAAAGAATTCCCCTAATAGTTATCGACAACGTAAATAAAAAAATGAAAAATAAAAATGATGAAACAACGTAAAAAAAAAAATTTTTTAATAATACTTATCGGTAACGTAAATAAAAATGTCATAAATAAAAGTTATAAAGCAACGTGAATGAATATCGTAGATCTATGATAACGACAACGACTGTTTGCTCCATTCAAATTGAGCTTTTAGTATGCCTTCAGTCTCATTGTTTTTTAATTTAGTTGGGATTTTCCATGGACACAGGCACATATACATTGTTGTCCATATTACATTTACAGTTGCCTCCCCTACGACTACTTGAAGTAGATCTGAACAGTCTCGGCCTTTCACCCTTGTGATTCTGACATCAAGTTTCCAGAGATTATGGTTCCCTCTTGCATCAATAACTCGACTGCCTACAACCTTGTAATGTAATAATTATGGGTTGGGCTTAGGCAACCTAAACGTTTATTATAACCTGTACTCCGTGCCAGTAGTTGTAGTTGTAGTTTATTGTAATCTGTACTAAATGCCAGTAGTTGTACTGTTTCTATTGCATACTGCCACTCTTGGCAGCCTCATGCCTCATAAAGCCCCACAAACAAGGCCTGTGAGTCAGCTCTAGTTGGCTTCTCTAGTTGACTTACACATTTCTGCCCGGAGACCCATACCAGTATTACCAAATTTGCTCTGTTCAGACTGTTAAGCGTGCAATTTGCCTTCCGCACAATTTAGGAGCTCACTTCTAGTACACAACAGATGTATTCTGCTTTCCTTCTACTAACCATATCTCTTACACCGTGCAACAAAAATTAAGAAAATTTTTCACACAGGAAAAAATCCATATGGGCGTGAAACTAGAGACAAAACATAGTAATACTGCGTACTCAGTTTTTCATTTCTACATCCTTTGTCCTTTGAAAAGGACTTCAAAATTTTGAAGGGGATAAAAAATATAAAAATATAAAAAATACTTAGCCTCGTTAGAATATGGCGATATATATATCAAATGAAAGAGGAAAGGCTCAAGAATTTAAATAAAATTAATGTTTTATCTATTTGTAAATCCTTGATCATGTGTCAAAATTTCATTATTCTCGCTTCATTGATTTTTTATCTTTTTATTATTTAAAATACTGATACTCAAATAAATTAGAATTTGTGTACTTCATTAGAATTGCAGTTTCCGCCTTTTTTTTAATAACTTTCGAAATAATAAAATTAGAGTAATGAAATCAGGGAGATTTGGGGTTTTAACATACTTACTTTTCAAGAAAATTCTATGTAAATTTTCAAGGAAATAAAGGATTAAAATTTTCAAAGGACCTTTTTCATATTCTTTTTTTACAAATAGATAAAAAATCAATTTTTTTTTAATTTTTGAGCCTTTCCTCTTTCATTTGATATACATATCGCCATATTCTAGCGAGGTTAAGTATTTTTTATATTTTGTATCTCCTTCAAAAATTTGGAGGTCCTTTTAAAAGGACAAAGGATGTAGAAATGAAAAACTGAGTACGCAGTATAATATAGTAATATTTGGTCTCTAGTTGCACGTACACATAGATTTTTTCCGGTGTGAAAAATGCTGTCGCACGGTCATATATGCAGCACAAGCGCTGCCACACAGATGGGTCAACACCTCTGCTGACAACTGTGATTTGCTTGCCAAGTGGAAGAGAGATTTTGATGTTCTCAGTTCCTGAAAAGATATCTGCCTTAGAGCTGACATCGATCAGTGACCCATTCGGGTACGTGAGAACAGATGATTCACCAATACCAGCAGCGTACATACAACTCGAAATGGGTCAACAAACCCGCCTGAAAAGTTGTGGTCTGTTTGCCAAGTGGGAAAGAGACTTAGATGT
Organism: Melieria picta; assembly: GCA_964056695.1. Lineage (NCBI taxonomy): Eukaryota > Metazoa > Arthropoda > Insecta > Diptera > Ulidiidae > Melieria > Melieria picta. The sequence goes on along the minus strand of OZ057398.1, from coordinate 35,694,432 downwards.
TTTCAGTTTCTGAAACGATCTCTGCCTCAAAGCTGACGTCCATCAGTGACCCATCTGCAAACACGACCATGGCGTCAACCTCGAACCCATCTCAGCCATAGTTATACCACTCAGTGATCAGTGAGTTCTGCACCACTACCGGTATTTTAGATTGATCGATGTCTGCGCACATAGCATCGATAGCACCATCCGATCTTTAGTGACAGGCAACCTAGTAAGACTCTGCTCGCATCTCTGCTAGGACCTACAGTCTTCAGTCTCATACTAGCCACATCTACAGCGCTGTCTTGCCCATACTTGAAACAAAAACTACAGCCAACGTTAAAAATTATGATTTTAGTTGTCTTAACCAATAAAAATCAGCACTTTGCATGGGCCCAAAGCCTCACTATTGCCCCTTGATACGCTTCTGTATATGTATGCATACTATTAAAATTACCAGTATATGTATACATATGTAAATGTGTTATGTATGCAGTCTATATATGTAAGCGTGAGTGTGCATAGTAGCCAGACTGGTGGTCGATTAAGGCCAAACCGTAATGACGCAATGACGCGACGAAAAAATTCCCCTACCTATAATTAATTACAACATAATTGCTGCACTGCAATTAAGCTGCATGGTTAATGGGTGCCTTCACTACAAATTGCACGAAACATTCAACAAATATACGCACAAGCAGGCAAACATGCTAGCACAATTATTTATTTATTTAACATTGCTGCACTCACTACTTGAACATTGATTGTTGCAAGCCCATAAATGTGCCAAGGCATTGCACAAATAACTGTAGGCAATCAAAATCGGTCATAAAACCACAACAACAACTCACACTACACTAATTTAGAGTAATCGTACGAATACATTAAAATTCAGAGAATGGTAAAATTTGTGTTGACTTTACGCAAAACACTCAAAACAGAGAAACAAGCTAGGCCACCACAATAACAAATAACCTAATTGTTATTTACGACAACGACTTTTGAGCAGGCAAATAATCGTTTAGAATGAGTGATTTACATGTGCCGAACGTGACCTCATCAGTGGCGCTCGTCGACAAATGAGCCAAATCGAGCTATGGCGGGTGTACAAAATTGTTGGCGAACAATTGAAATTCATGCGAAATCAATAAAAGTCATAATGATGTTAAGTGCCAAATGAATATCAGAGCATCCAACTGCTCGTACTTGGGTTCATGAGAGTCCTGCATACTTAACATTTATTGGTGATGCGGGTTAATGTCAACCGCATGCGATGACGATGGCGATGGCAACAACTAAGCACTGACAAGTTGAGTTGCAAATGTCAGCGTGTAAAGTGGCACTTAAATCATAACAATTGCAGTTTTCAATTTGTGCCACTCGTTGCTGTCGAATGCTGCTTTTGTGTTGCCACCCAACGTGGCGTATACTTAATCTGAAAATTGTAGATATGTGCGCTGTGAATGTTGTGCGGTGCTCGAGTGCGCCCATTGCCAACGCTCGGGCACCTGTTGTGGGTGTTAGAGAGTATCAATGAAATCACACAAAGTTGTTTATTGTTGACTACTGTGTGCAGGTGTGTGTGTGTGTGTGTGTGTGTGTGTGTGTGTGTGCGATATGTGTAGTAGCAGTGGTTCATCAAGTTGTCAACAAGCATTTCGAATTGAGCTGGGTTGAACCGTATTCAATGCAATTGGCATCAAACAGTACAAACACTTAACGCGCACACACAACGACCCGCATTTGAATGGCACACAATCGCACCTTTGTTGATCTATTGATAGGTGCGAGCGCTGCAAGGGGTGCAGCAATTTCCGCAAACATGCGGCTGACATATCGCTTGTGCGGAGAGCACAACGCACACCTCGACGGTGGGTGTGTAACGTTTTTAAAATCGTTATTGCGGTTCAGATATTAGTTAAAGAAATGCCATAAGCTGCACTGCAAAGTAAAAAGGACTTTTAAAATGGGGCATTTTTTGGTGGCGGTGGAAAGGACATACTTTACCTATTTCCAGTTAAAATTTTATGACATTTGATTCAATAGAAGCGGAGCTATTGCGTCTCAATTGATAGTTTGTGTTTGTGTCATCGTTCCAAAAATGAGAGTCGAACAAAGAGCCAAAATTAATTTTTTTTAAACTTGCTGAAACTTCCACCGAAACATTTCAATTGATAAACTTAGTTTATGGTGTTGATTGTTTCATCCCGTGGCAGAGTTCATGAATGGTGTACGCGATTGATTGATACGTGAAATGATGATTAAAATGTTGGTTAACCGCAGATTCCATCAAAACTGTGCATGATTTCATCAAAGAACTGCCAAAATCTTCATTGAAACTCCTAAAATTTGATTTAACCCTTTCGCTACAGATTTTTACTGGAGAAAGGTAAAATTTTTAATTCTACGTTTTAGACTTCTATGTGGTTATATTATCAACATTCCATAAGAAATTTTTTTAATTTTTATACTCGGACCCTGTATTTTAGAGTGTTTTTCGATGAGAGAAACCACATCGTTGTGGCTGTAATAATTACTTAAACATAAAACTTTTTACGCATAACGAAAATTTGAATATTTATTCATTTACTTCAGTCAAAATCAAAAAAAAAAGTATCTAAATTGAAAGAAAACGTCAAATTAAAAAGTTCTCTAATTTTTTCTGCTTCTTCTTCCTTTACTATGTCAAGATATACCATTAAAAAAAGTGTATACTTCTCTTCTTTAAACTTAAATATTCAGTTTATTAATTTCGTATTTTTCCTAAAACTTCAAATTATTCTAAAGACCAACAAAGAAATGTATTTTTGAAACCACAGAGGGTTCAGACATCCACAAATAATACATCCAAACATCCACTGTCAATAATATAAATAGCGCTCGTATGTCAAAATGTTCTGAGTACTTATAACCTCAAAAATGTCCAACTTTACGATACAGCTGTCAGTTTCCAGATTGCACCACCAGAGTTGCCAAATCCCGAAACATAAAAGGATTGGCGTTTGATTTCCTACAAGAATGCAAGGAAACAATAATATTAATGTCGGTTGTAAATGCCGGACATTAGTTTTATTATGGTTCTGCATTAATTTTTGAAATCTGAGATGAAAGTTATTGGCGTAAATTTAGAGCAATTTTTTTAGCATAGAAAATGAAAGACCTAAAAAATACTACTATGAAGTACTAAGGGTTCAGAGTTCCAGAATTAGTCTAGAAAAAATATAAAATTTAAAAATTTAATTTTGATTTTGATTTTAAATGTTAACACTTAATGGGTTCAGAATTTGTGACTAGTTGAGTTAGTTGAACTTTCAAAGCCTATCCTGGTTCAATAGTTAATGCTTTGGCCCAAATGAGTTTAAAATTGAACACAATCAGTACTAAGTAAAGAAAATAATTTCTTTTGACGTTTTTTTTTTGCAGCAGGCGAGTGTCTGTGTGTTAAATGTTTGCTTATGGAAAAGCTTAGAAGTATTTGTTCATAGCTAAAAGTAAATAATGAGATGGACAGACATGACTACACCGATTGCCATAGCATTCGTGATCACAAATATACTTTTCTATAGTAGTGACATCTTCTTCTGGGCCTCCAAACTTCACATCTTGTTTACTTTTAATCCGGATATAAACTCTCAATCTGAACTCCATTAGAGTTTGATTAAAAAAACAAAAAAATCGTGTTAATTTTATTAAAGTTTGAGATCAAATTATGCTTTTTCATATAATACTTTAACCAGTAATGCGCAAAAAATGCATTTGGGGAGTTTTGTACATAAGTTGTGAGCCCCACACTATTTGAAATCGTATGAGTTAGTTGTAATTTTTTGTTACAAACTGATATTTGGAGGGTGACTTGAACTCCTTAAACCCCGTTGCGTGCCTAATCCATTTTTGAGCACTTCAGAGGCTGAACTTTGAAAAGTCCTTTCTTAATGAATGGCCATTTTTTAAAGTAAAACTATTGCTCAAATTTCATACTTGTAGTTTAGATGCGGCAATGGCGAACCAATCATACTGCTGAGGCCCTAAAAGTATGCTTCGATATTCAGATAACAAAACGGTCAAAGCAAGTTTAGTGAATAATATGTGTGACATACTTTCAGGCAGACTTTTGGTAAAATTAACCTAAATTATTTTAAATTTAAAGTAAACTATTATATTAGAAAATTTAACCTTTTCGACCCCGAATTTTAATCTGTGTCTCGATATTACTTTTTGGTATTTAAATCATGAACAAATTGCCTAAGAAGTGTGCACACGACATTTGAAGTCGCCACGCCTCTTTGTTAAAGTTCAAGAGCTAGTTTATTTTTGAACAATTTTAGCTTAAAACGGGTTAAAAAAATTTGGTATCAATATTTTTTAATTACAGAAAATTTACTAAATATTTATGGAAAAATACAAAATTATCACTTTTTGATTTTATTTCACCATTATTAAAGAAACAGGGTTTTGATTAAAAGCGACCAATTCGTAGACTTCAATTAGAACACAAACTTTCTCTGATATCGCTGCAAATTATTGGAAATTATTTTGGGGATAACAGTAAAATCTTTGGAATTTGCTTTGAATTCACTTCTAAAAATATTAATTTGTTGGTGCCTACTTAAATTAAACCCATAAATCAGTCGTAACTTTTGCTATAAGATGACAAATCGGTGAAGTTGCTCTCAGGCAACTTTGGGGTCGAAAGGGTTAAGTTGCTGAAATATGAGTTATTTTTAGATTATTTTTTATTAAACCCTTCTGTCAATACAAAGGTAACTGTCTACCTTTTGCATTTCGGAGGCAAAAATGTCCTACTTTCGGCCAAGGAACATTATGATTTTTTTTTAAATTATCTTTCAAAAGATCAATTGATTACACCGTGCGACCAAAATTAAAAAAAATTTTCACACCGGAAAAAATCCATATGGGCGTGAAACTAGAGACCAAACATAGTAATACTGCGTACTCAGTTTTTTACATCCTTTGTCCTTTTAAAGGACCTCAAAATTTTGAAGGGGATAAAAAATAAAAAAAATATAAAAAATACTTAACCTCGTTCGAATATAGCGATATGTATATCAAATAAAAGGGGAAAGGCTCAAAAATTTAAATAAAATTGATTTTTTATCTATTTGTAAAAATAGGATGTGAAAAAGGTCCTTTGAAAATTTTAATCCTTTATATCCTTGAAAATTTATATAGAATTTTCTTGAAAAGTAAATATGTTAAAACCCAAAATCTCCTTGATCACGTGCCAAATTTCATTACTCTAATTTTATTGGTTCGAAAGTTATTAAAAAAAGGCGGAAGCTGCAATTCCAATGCAGTAGACAAATTCTGTTTTATTTGTGTATCAGTACCTGTTTTAAATAATAAAAAGACACAAAATCAATGAAGCGAGAATAATAAAATTTTGACACGTGATCAAGGAGAATTCAGAATTCAGAATTGTGTTCAAAGGGAAATTAAGTTCAGTACAATCGATTGAAGTCACTGCCTTTACGGGCTTGTGACTCCAAGATGTCCTACCCTACTTGGCAATTATCGACGTCAAAGCCAATTAAGAGCAAAAGTAGTAAACATTTTTATTCGCACCTTTGAAGGCTCAGGCTGTCACATTACAACCGGACACTGCTTGATTGGCTATTCATAAAAAATCTCACTTTGGTGCCATACCAGAAATCAGACATCAAAAGCTTTTACGTTATGAATTTAATGATTCGTTTCATTACAAAACGTGGTACGAAATGGTGTCTAGTTGCTATATTAACAATCAGCAAAATGTTTGCAACATTTATTATTCACAGCCAACATAACGTAGATACCACACAGAAAATCAAAAGTACCCGGGTACCGTATTGACAGAAGGGTAAACATAGATTCCTAACTAATAAATTTTTTAGTTTTTATGAATCTTTTCACATCACTGAATTTCAGCAATTTAAGCGAATTTCTTTGTGAGTTAGATTTTCCGTTATTTACTCAAGTGTGGCAATTAACAAATTAATTTTCAAACTCCTCATTGGCAGAACAGAGCGTAAAAGGTTGTTAAACTTTGGCATCATTTGACGAATGTTAATAATTGATCACGTTTGCGTAGTTTTGACATTCGCAGTCAGCTGAAGAACGGAGCAGCGCAAAATGTTCATAGAAAAAGCAGAGTGGATAGAAGACATTCATAGAGAAAGAAGCGAGACTAACTAAAAATAGTCATAAGAAAAAAAGCATGCAGACTGAGTCGGAAGACTCATTAACCTTTTTACTTCACGACGAAGTCTTTGTGTGACTGGCATTTTAACTGATTGAGAGGAAATTGCTGAAGCAATTCGGTTGCCATTTTACAGGTGTCTTTTAACCTTCCACACACACACACACACACACACACACATGCAGCTCTATTCACGCATACACTTACGTATGCTTAGAGCTGCAAAGTAAGAATTAAATTCGACAGAATGTGCCCCAAATCTGCTGCTTGCCTAATTAAAATGCCAAACATGTTCATGTGGCTGTCGCTCGATTTGACTGTCTGTCTGCTGGTATGTTGATTGCTGTCCAACTGCCCACACTGCTCGGCAGCTGTGTCTAGATGTCTGTGCGTGATGAGTATGGAAAAACATTTGGATAAGCCGATTCGCAGAAGCGAGTCAAAGCGAACGTATTTGAAGGCTGACAAATTTTGACGAATTGTTTGAAAAGGGTCAATTGCAATGCAAAGGAACGACAGCAGCGCTCCCACGCCGCCTGCTGTCTGTCGACCAGAGTTGGGGTAACGAGAAAAGCTCGTCGTCCAACGGCTGGTTGGAATTTAAAATAGCAGCGGCAGGAGTGGCACACAAATGCAGGAGGCAAATGTAGGCGTGGAAGGGATCTACCCGGAAAGGTTTATTAAAGAATACATTTATTTGAAAATGTGCTGCGTGCTTTGTTGCAATTAACGCAAATGCCGCAGGTAACTGAGAATTTCATAAACTTAATTAGATAAATACAAAAGAACGGAAAAAATTACGAACAATTGAAAAAACCTCATCACGAAATGACGTGCTTGAAAATTTGTGCACCACATGCGAGCCGCCAAGCCAAACATTTGGCCGCTTGTAAATGTGTCTGTGTAATTTGATAACGTGACAATTTTAATTAACTGAAAATGTAAAGTGTCCCCTTGCTTGAAATGCGCTGAACAATTTGTAAAATATAATAAAAGCAAAGTGGAGCGTGACATGTTTTGCTGGTTTTCTTCTTTTTTTTTTTGGTTATGTGATAAATGAAAATATCGAATTTTCGGACATTACAAAAAACAATTTTGTAATGTGACATTTCACTGTGTCAACTCGTCAATGTGAACAAAAAGTGCATTGCATTTGCGGCTGTCATAGTATGAGTGCACAGTGTGGCAATGCAGTCAAAATCAATGCGTTGTTTATTCAACCAATGGTCGCTCGCTTCGTTCTGACTGCATATGTTTGTTCAGCATTTGCTTGCCAAAACTGTGCGCTGTGTCATTTGCTGCACAGTCCGCACGAAAATACTTCAGTGCGAGCGCCTGTGGATATGCTAGCATGTTTTCGTTGCGACTGCATTTGTGGACATGAAATAAATTGGAAAAGCATCAAAGTGTTCAGGGTGTTCAGAGTGACGTGGGAGTGTGTGTGTGTGGCTACAGTTGGAGAAATTCTTTGTGAAATATGTGAACAGTTAAATTTTGGCAGATAGTGTGTTAAGATTTACTCTTTTAAAATGAATAATTAAAACAGAGCCGGAAAGTATGCAACAGAAAAAGCTGCTTCAAATACATGTAAACTGACTTAAGTATTTGCCAGTGGCAGCTGACTCTGCTGCTGCATACTTTTGGGATGAATTTTGTGTACGATATGCATAACGCCCAGCAAGATTCGTAGCCAGCTTAGAAAAGTGAACATTTCTCTACTAAAGAACATCAGAGCACACTACTTCTTTACCGCCGCCCATCTGTCAACCAGATCGATAACGTGTAAATGGAATATATAAGGTGAGGCTAAATTTCTTATTCGCCGCAGATAGGAACATTTGGTAATCACTGTTTGGCGAGGTACGGACTATAAAGTGCTCCCAGAGCTTTGGGCGAGTCAGTGTCCTGATGAAGCATACATCTTTTTTTAGTGGTTAAAACTGGCCGCTTCTGGGCGATTCCTCATCTCAGACGGTTCAGCTGTTGACAGTGCAGATCAAAATTAAGAGCTTCTATTTGTATTCAGTTTTATTTAAGTGGTTCCAAGTACTTTAGTTCCTAGTCAATCTAAACGTAAGCATTGTTTAGATTGACCAGGCACTGAAATGACAATTGGACTCCATGGACAATTGGATTTCCATGATTTTATCCACATTTCTACCAGTTGTTCTTCCAGAGCGTGGGACATTTTTGACATAAAAAATAGCGAAACAAAATCGGTGAAACACTTTGATTGGCTGTTACAGTATTTTTGCCTTTAAGAAAATGAAAAACTGTAAAATATTGTTTATTTTCTCTTTGCTGGTGTTCATTTTTGACGCGTGCTCTAATAAAACTGGGGCAAGCAATCACAAAACTGTCTGAGAAGTTTTTTAAGTATGAAATTGAATCTTTCTAACGCCGTCGAGTGTAGCCCGATCGTGTTTACACAACGCTAGATTAAGATTACTAAAGCCATTTCTTGCAAAAATAGTGGATTTCTTTTTTCTACGCTTTATAGATTTGTAAAGGATGAACTATATGAAGCTTCCAACTGTGATGTTGAGGAAAATGCGAGAGTGTTCTGGAAATGCAAAGACCTTCCATAACACTTTGTCATTGGGACCATTGCATATCACGAGCGGGGAAGATTGAATAATGGGAATGAATTAGCAGAGCAAAATTGTGAATAAGGTTAGGATCCTTAGATCCTGATTAGAATTTGTACCTAGTGCAGGGGCGTAGCCAGAACTTGGTCATGGGGGGGTTTTACAAAATTTTTTTGCCAGTTTAGTATTACATGTTTTTTAAAGTAAAGTGCACTTTCCAAATAGGGCATTTGGTTGTGGCTTATGTGACTTAATGCATTAAAAACTAAATGCATTAAAAACTAAATTTCCCTGATTTTTAGTAAAAATTTCATGAAATTCGGTGGACTGAAAGCGAAGTTATTGCATCTGAAGTGGAAGTATGTTTGTGTCATCGTACAAAAATGTGCATCGAACAAAGATCCAATATTAACTATTGTTTTAAAAATGTTTAAACTTTAACCGAAGCATTTAAATTGATGGACCAAGTTTGTGGTGATTTTTGTTTATACCGTGGTGGAGTTCATAAGTCGTAAAAGCGATTTAAAAACGATTGTCAGAACATAAATGATGACCAAAGTGTTAGCCAACTGAATCCGCGATCACCGTAGATCAAAACTGGGCGGTAATTCATAAAAGATAAGCCAAAATCTTCATTGAAATTCTTGAAATTGGATTTAACCTTCGCTTTACTTATACCCACCCGGGTGATCTTTTTAATATTCATGTTTAATATCTGCACAAATTTTAAGGTAATTTTCAATAACATGAAAAAATATTTTTTGGAAATTGTGTTCATGTTTAAACTTGAATTTTGTCATTTTGTATACAAATGTATCTGGGTGATCCCAGGCGCTTTCGCTACCATTTTGATTAAAACTCACGATAAATTTTTTTTGCGTACCTCATTATGTGTTCAATAAATCCTCTGGAAAGAAATCTTCTAATATTTTCCATAGTCTCAAAATAAATCATTAAAGTTAGGCCTTTTTTCGAAATACGAACTATCGCCAGAGGAAGATACTAAATACTTATTTATAAATTATTATATATTTATTGTGAGTTTTACTCAAAATAGCGGCGGAAGTGCCTGGGATCATCCTTAGTAAGGCGAAGGTTAAGCATCTCAATAGCATAAATGTATTGCATTTTAACTGAACATTTGGCAATCGAAGGATGCCAGCCCATCTATTGACACTTGTTTTGACTGATTTTTTGTTTTCACATGATGTGGCACCGTGCGAATTTCACCTTTTCAAAGAATGCATTTGCCGATGAAAAAAAGGGGTTTGAGAACGTAGAAACCATACAAAAGGCTTGTACCGACATCCTGAAGGACATTCCGGTCGACGAACTTAACTACTCTTTAGACATGTTTTTAGAACATGCAAATCGCTGCATTAAGCCTAAAGGTGACTATTAAAAAACAAATTAGTTTCGGTACAAAAAGGGTTTTGTTAATATTCTTTTAAATATTTAAAGATGAAAAGACCGTTTTGCTAATGTGGGAACGTACATACGATGCATAGTGATTGATAATGTTGACAAATTATAGGCTATGGGGGGTTCTGACACCCTAAACCCCCCCTTGGCTACGCCCCTGACCTAGTGGGCCCACTTTTTATGAAGATTGCTACGTGAGGATTTGAAATGCAACCCGTAGTGAATCTATTAGTTGAAAATAATTTTATAAAATTATACATTTATATGGTCCTCACAGTAGTCCTTTTCTGGACATATTTTTTTTTACAAACTATGACTATGACACATACGTAGGTGGCTGTAACAACCCATTAGATGATTACAACTGATCTCAACAATTCTTCTTAGCGTCTCTGTAACTTGAGTCGCATTTTTAATTATTATTTTCACTTGCCCAAATTTTTTAAATATTTTCAAACAAATCTAAAAATTCCCAAAAAATTTTTATATATTTTATTCTTCATTTTATATAAAAACTTTTTGTGCAACATGTTTCATCATATTGATTTCATCATATTGAAAAATTGACTCTTCAACCATTTCGATGTGCTGAAAAATGGCGCTCAAAGCAAAACTTTGAGTGTCACTTGGCCGCTTACGTATGCATTGGCCCCATGCAAGTACTTTGACATTTTGCCATATTCATTCGTGCAAGTAAATGCATATGCGGCCTTTCGACGTGTGCTTGGATTGCAGCCATGAAACCTTTTTGACTACAACATTCACATTGCTCTCAGCCTTTTTTGACAAATTTATTTTGCTTGCTTTTGGTTCTGTCTGCAATATTTTTCATATAGTACATATATACTTACTGTGTATATATACTTTATCTGCTTTTGTGTTGTTGTAAAAGTTTGTAAAATATCATTTCTTCAATTACTTTTCAATTGCTGTGGGATTTTCGCTGCCAGCGATTGCGGTTTCTGCAGATATTCCCACAAATATTAAAAACGAAGAAAGAGAAGCCAAACTGAACAGTGCGTATGAAAAGTTGTAAAATTATTACGCAACCATATTCCTTGGAGAGTGATTCAAGTGCTCTGCCTGATAAAGTTCTGAATGATGAGATTATCAGAGATTTTGTGTGCAGTGTCGGCATTAAAGTTGTCAACTAGTTTTACTTATATTTCAGTCATAAGAAAAATTTCATATGAATATGAAAAATGTAAAAGTTTTACAAAACGCACGATTTTCTGCAGAGAAAACTGCTTGAAAGCAAACACTTTGCCGCAGAGAAAATACTCAACTTTGAATATTGCAAACAAGTTAAAAGTAGGCGTTGAATTGTAGACGAAGAAGTCGACAAAGTGGACTTGTGGTTATGGATTTTGGGACTTGAAGTTGTTCATTGTTGTTTGAGATTATTAGAAAAGTAAAGATACAAGTCAATAAAAAGATAAAAAGAAGTAAATATCGGCAGTAGAGTAAAATAGTAATAAATCACTGTTAGTTCTACTTCATCAAATTGGCTAATACAACACATTAATCTTGAGTATTGTTGCGATTATACCGTGCGACAAAAATAAAAAAATTTTCGCACCGGAAAAAATTCATATGGGCGTGAAACTAGAGACCAAACATAGTAATACTGCGAACTCAGTTTTTCATTTCTACATCCTTTGTCCTTTTAAAAGGGCTTACAATTTTAAAAGGGATAAAAAAGAAAAAAATATAAAAAATACTTAAATTCGTTAGAATATGGCGATATGTATACCAAATGAAAGAGGAAGGGCTTAAGAATTTAAATAAAATTGATGTTTTATCTATTTGGAAAAAAGGATATGCAAAAGGTCCTTTGAAAATTTTAATCCTTTACATCCTTGAAACTTTATATAGCATTTTCTTGAAAATTAAGTATGTTAAAACCCAACATCTCCTTGATCACGTGTCAAAATTTCATTATTCTCGCTTCATTGATTTCATAGTTACTAAAATGGGTAAAAATTGGGTAAATAAATAAATTAGAATTTTTCTACTTCATTAGACTTGCAGCTTCCGCCTTCGAACTAATAAAGTTAGAATAATGAAATTTTAACACGTGATCAAGGAGATTTTGGGTTTTAACATAAGTACTTACTTTTCAAGAAAATTTGATGTAAATTTTCAAGGATATAAAGGATTAAAATTTTCAAAGGACCTTTTTCATATCCTTTTTTTACAAATAGATAAAAAATTAATTTTATTTAAATTCTTGAGCCTTTTCTCTTTCATTTGATATACATATCACCATATCCTAACGAGGTTAAGTATTTTTTATATTATTTTATTTTTTATCCCCTTCACAATTTTGAAGTCCTTTTAAAAGGACAAAGGACGTAAAAAACCGAGTACGCAGTATTACTATGTTTGGTCTCTAGTTTCACGCCCATATGGATTTTTTCCGGTGTGAAAAGTGCTGTCGCGCGGTGCTTTCTAAAAATTTTAAAATGTCGTGTGCCCTTTTGATGTTCTTTTGTATGCCTTGTATTGAAAACTAAAAAAATTTTAGTCGATTTATTACACTGTGAAACAGTAGTTTTGATCCATCCAAAAGATTATATAGGCATAAAACAAGAGGTCGTCCTTAAATATCTGCCATCAGTGCCTGCGTTCTGCATTTTCCGTTCCGTTGTCCTTTTAAAAAGACTTTAATTTTTTACACATATAAAAAAGAATTTTTTCTTAATATTAGCGGTGTGCAATGATGAAGATATGGGTATGAAATGAAAGAGAAAACTTGTTGCTTTTTGACTAAATTATATATTAGGAACTTTCAGGACCAAAATATGTCAGTAAGTAATTCGTAGCATAGTACCTGAAAATAATATTTTCCTATCTAATTTTATAGACAAAAATTTTATGCGTAAGTATTTTGCTTATGGATGGAACAATTTTTTTAAAATCTAAACCAATAAATTTAGAAGAATAAAAGTTTGTGGTATTATACTTATTACAGACCGAAATCTATAACATATATATTTTTCAAAAGGATTCATTAAAAAACTTCAATGAACTTGAAGGATAAATATTTGAAAGGACGTTACTGACATATTTTGGCTTTGAAAGTTCAAAATAGGAAATATAGTCTAAAGACAATAATTTTCTTCTTTTATTTGATACCCATATCTTCATCATTGCAAAACCACAAATATTTAAATAATTCTTTGATCCTTAAAATTTTAAAATTGCTTTAAAAGGATATAGGGTCAGAAAATGGGAAACTGAGTATGCCATGTTACTATGAATGACCTGTAGTTTCAGGTCTATATGATCATTTGGGTTCATGGGTCTCGACAACGGTGGTTTTTTGTTGCACGGTGTTATAAATCCATACAACTCAGTGTGTAGATTTAAGAAGATTGAAAAGACTGGAGTCATGTAGTGGTCGAATTTTCAATGCAATTTGGACAGTGTGGTGTAGAGTCTCAACATTGTTGTTAGCCAAAACAGAATATCCAAGTAACTTTCCCCCAGGAGTCCCTTCCCATCTTCTATTTTGCAGCTCTTCTTCACTTTAGGTAGTTTTTCATTTTAAAAGTCTCCAGTTTGGCATCGATTGCCTACTGAAACATAAACATTTCGTTACATTATCTTTCATTCATTATTCATATAACTAAGAATTCTCTTCAAATAAATTTGATTTGTGGCCAAAAAACATATTTTTTTTCCTCTGCTCAAACAAGAACAGGAATGTTCAACGTCTCCATTTCCTGCTTATCTCCATATCTCTTTATGTCTCTCCCGTTTCTCTACACACCTGGGTTAAGCAATTCATCACAAAGCATTTGTCTGCCAACACTTAACCGCTTTCCCACTTAATTCAAATATTTAGCACAACACACCCTCGAAGCATTAAGTAATTTTGTTTTAAATGCTTAACTCATATTTACTTCGGCATGTGTAGCTTCCTCTCTGCATCGAAGTACCATTGAAATTTATGAAATGTTCCTCAAGTGCGCTCAACCGCTTTTGTGCTCTACAGTTCCACTTCTCGTTCTCCAACTCGGGCATGCAAAATTTCATAATTTCAAATGGTGTTGTTTTTTTTGCATACATTTTCTCTTGTTTCTCTCATTGTTGTACGTATGTATGCGCGCTAATTTCGCGTTGCTTAGCTGTTGGATTTAAGCTAAATTGAATGCTTGCACAAGCACAATAACAACAATAAAAAGGTATAAAATGAACAAAATGGATTTCACTGCAAAAATATAAAATTTCATTCACGTATGAAACGGCAGTCTGCATGTGCGTGAGAATGGGCGAGTTTTTGTTGTTGTGGTGCTCGCTGAGATTTCTGCGATTTGCTTTTAGTGCACGTAATAAGTCGAAGTATGTAGAAGTGAAAAACAATTGAAATGGGCATGTGTGGGTGTGTGCGTTTTAAGTGCAAATGCCGTCTGCATCCTTGCGGCTTACACACACACACACACACGCCCACACATATGTCCTGGCCGCATGATGAAGTGCGGATCTCGGGCGCTAAAACGAAAATATTGATTTCGCCGCAGAAAGGGCACATGGCGAAGAGCAAATTTCGAAATGTTTTTGTCACTTAGGTTTTATTTAAAAGCTCGTTTGCTGATTGCATAAGATTGCGTAAGCAGGCGTTAATGCCGAATGCGAATGGAAGCGAAGGGCAATTTTTTATTGGCTTAGTGGAACGAATTAGCTTTATTGGTTTTTGCTTTTGCCATATTTGAATTTAAATAAGCTGAGGTGAAGAAGTTAAGAATAGATTTTAGAGTAGAAATAGAATTGAAGAAACTGAACTGAATTGAAGAAAATGAAGTGAAGAAGTTAAGAATAGATTTTAGAGTAGAAATATAATTGAAGAAGTCAAGAATAGGTTCGAAAGGAGCCAAGGCACAGTTCGAAAAATAGTTTTGGTTTAATCAGATGGATATACGTTTTTGCCAGATAAATTACACCGTGCGACAGCATTTTTCACACCGGAAAAAATCTATATTTGCGTGAAACTAGAGACCAAACATAGTAATACTGCGTACTCAGTTTTTTATTTCTACATCCTTTGTCCTTTTAAAAGGGCTTCAAAATTTTGAAGGGGATAAAAAATAAAAAAAATATAAAAAATACTTAACCTCGTTAGAATATGGCGATATGTATATCAAATTTAAGAGAGATGGCTCAAGAATTTAAATAAAATTGATTTTTTATCTATTTGTAAAAAAAGGATATGAAAAAGGTCCTTTGAAAATTTTAATCCTTTATATCCTTGAAAATTTATATAAAATTTTCTTGACTTCACTTTATTGGTTCGAAAGTTATGTATTAAGAAAAAAGGCGGAAGCTGCAATTCTAATGAAGTACAAAAATTCTAATTTATTTGAGTATCAGTATTTTAAATAATTAAAAGTTACAAAATCAATCAAGCGAGAATAATGAAATTTTGACAGGCGATCAAGGAGATTTGGGGTTCTAACATACATACTTTTCAAGAAAAATCTATATATGTAAATTTTCAAGGATATAAAGGATCAACATTTTCAAAGGACCTTTTTCATATCCTTTTTTCCAAATAGATAAAACATAAATTTTATTTAAATTATTGAGTCTTTCCTCTTTCATTTGATATAAATATCACCATATTCTAACGAGGTTAAGTATTTTTTATATTTTTTTTATTTAGTATCCCCTTCAAAATTTTGAAGTCTTTTTAAAAGGACAAAGGATGTAGAAATGAAAAACTGAGTACGCAGTATTACTATGTTTGGTCTCTAGTTTCACGCCCTTATGGATTTTTTCCGGTGTGAAAAATTTTTTTAATTTTTGTTATAAATACTCGTCTGTAGCGTCATTTGAAATAAATATAATTTTTTATACACATTTACATATAAACTATACATATGAAATATTATTCTTTCGCATTCATAGGAGATTCCCCGAGTGTTGCTGCAAGTTTTCGATATAAAATAGGCGGATAAAATCTTTTGCTTATTAAAGCTGCAATTTCTTTAGATCTTTAGGGCTTATAGGAATTTTGTGACACAAGTTTGATATAAGTACTATACTATAAATAGTGAAGCTAAGTCTTGTGAAGTTAAATGATTAAAAGTGACGTGAAATGAAGTGGAGTGAATTAAAGTAAAAAGAAGTTATCAACACTAATTAAAGGACTTCATTCTTCAGAGATTTTGAATTGTCAGCTATGATCATAGTGATAAAAATACTAACTACAGTACTTTTCGCTTAAAGCGAACTTCGAGGGACTGGGCAAAATGGTTCGTTTTAACCAAAAGTTCGCTTTAAAAGGGGTCCGTAATAAGCGAAAACATACAGCGCGTACTTTTGAAATTGGTTCGTTTTAGGCGGAAAATCGTTTTAAACGGGTTCGTTATAAACGAAAAGTACTGTATATCAAAACATTTTTTGGAAAAAGCAATAAAACTAATTTTTTTTGAGGTTATATTTACTGTTGAGTTTCAATTACTTTTCTGGTAACGCGTCTAAGTGATGTCTACAATATGTCATTATCTCATCAAAATCTGACAACTATTTTAAAAGTTATTATTATTAGTTTTTTTATTATATTAAATCTCCCAGATCGGGAATTAATTTTTAAGGGCTGGAAATCGGGAAAATTATTACTTATTTATTTATTTATTTTATTTATATATTCAGTCCATGTTATAACTAATAATAAGAAAATTTAACCATTGAATTTGACTGGGCGGCACTTTACTCTTCCTTATGCGGCAATGGCCTTTCAAACGATCTCTAAAAAATCGTAGATAAAAAGTAACTTTTTGGAAAAGATGGTTTCAACCCGTAATTAGGATAATTTTTTGCCAATAAATTACAAATTTCATTCACCTTGTTTTTCAAGCGTGCTCAGCTAATCTTAGTAGACTTTGCATGTTTTTGGTATAGAAGGTATTTTTATATACATTTGAGAAGCGTACTTCAACAAATTGTAGAAGTTTCATAACAAACGTTAAAATATGCTTCATAATGTAAAGTTAATTGACAAATTATAAATTTATTTTTAAAACGCTAATTAGGGATTTTTGTTGTTTTTAAGACGGCTAAAAGAACTCGCTTTGCTGAAAAGTATATTTTATAAAAATTTGTCAATTTGCCTTCTTTAGGTCTTGTGATCAATTTCCGATTCATATGCAGTTTAAGAAAAGTTAAAGAAAAATAATACAATAAAACTCAAAACATTTATATAAAAAACTGCAAAACAGTATCGTCATTATGATGAAGGTTCAGAGACTCTTTGAGTTTATAAGTTAGAGATTTAGATCTTTACAGAGTCTTTAAGTCCATTAGTCTTATCACACTTTTGCTGCTGCCTTTGTTATCCTTTAAGTTAACATGGGCCAGTTTTTAGCATCTCATTTGCTTCTGTATGTCACTTAAGAATTATTTCCTGATAAGAGAAAAATTCATTTTGTTTTCAAACACTCACAAGTTGTTTAAGAAACAAATTTAGTAAACCATTTATATGGGATATAAATATGAAATGTCCCCGATTGAGCTCAAACATAAAAGTTTGAGCTCATCAACCAATGCAAGAAAAATGATTTCTGTTTTGCTTTAATATTTCAATTTCTCGAATCCAATGTGGCTGCTACATGATTTGTTCATTCATGTTGATCGGCTTTCGTGCATTTGTGATTTTTTTTGTCTGATTGTGCAAAGTCAAACGCTCAACGTGCCAGCCACAACACCGCAACTCAGACTTTTTCCTCAGAAATCCATTTTCGTGTGTATTTACGCACGTAACATTTTTCCGTTCTCACTGAAAAACACACTACACTTCCCCCCGCCCCCTACAAAAATTCACATGTGACTATATATGCTTTTATATATACATACATACATACATATGTACAACGTTACAAGCACATTAAGACCAACATGCGCAAATAAAAGCCTGCTCCTCGTGTTCTCTTCGGCAGCGTCTGAGGTCCTTGCCTTCTCACAACATAACGCAACGCATCACATTACATAAACATGCACACATATATGATATATGTTTGTGTGTTTGTGTCAATGTATTTTTGGGTGAAAATTCACGTGTTTGTGCGCCGCTTTCTGTTTGCGTGTCCTTGTTTTTGGTTGCTGTGTTTTGTTGTGATTTTAACATTTTTGTTGCCTTGCTACCTTGTTTCGATGTTCTGGTCACTTGAGCGCTGCTCGTTTGCGTTTTTCGCCTTCATTTGCCGTTTGTCCACGCTCATTTCGTCGACGACGACATAAATTTCGCGTAAAATTACACACACCGGCATTATTTATATTCATTTTAATGCATTATTCCTTCGTTGCGTCGCGTTTACATACATTTTCAGCTCGTTGTTTTACAACAACTCGTATCGGATCGGTGTGTTTCTGTGCCTGTTTTTTGGTATTTTTGTGCGCAAATTGTGGCTCTTTTTATTTTTTCTGTTGTTGCTGTGATTACTGCTGTGTCAGCTACATAAACAACAACAACATTTATGCACATAATAACCACAACAAAAATACTAACAAGGTGAGGTGTAAATAAAAAAAAAATATTTTTAGGCTGTGCACAACATTTGTGAGATTAGTAGAAGTGAAAAGTGTTTTTGTTTAAGGTTGATGGAACCGAAACCTGATGGAACCGCAAAAATCGTGAAAAGCCTGTGAAAGGTGTTTTAATTAAAGTATCAGAACAGTATTTAAAATGTATTGAAAATTAAAAGTATTAGAAATTCTTTACCAGACATATCGCACATGCACTACAAAAGTGACACAACTCAAAATTTTTCATTTTCGGGTTTATGTGTTTCTACTGTGCACAATGCATAAATCTACCAATCAGCAAAAGCTCAGTATGTTTTGTTGTTGTTAACTGTTGCAAAAATACAGTTAGGTCTCTCTTCGTGTCTGAAGTTTGATGCTATTTGATCGCTGCAGCTCAATGCAAAAAAGTCCTAACACAAATTGTGTCACTTTTGACGAAATAAATTTTTGTTAAAGTTAATTTTAAGCAAAATTCTGACAATTTTTGTATATATTTTTAATCATTAAAATTAATTATGAATTTTCAAAATTTTTCTTTCAACTTTTTAACTGTCATTTATAATTATTAAATTCAGAAAAAGTGGCATAACTTGAAATAATTCGGTAATTATGGAATTAAAATATCATCAAAACAGTCACAACTCAAAATTTTGGATTTTCTAGTGTAAAATAAAAAAAAATTCTTGCAACTTATCATAAAGCATAATCTGTAAGGATTTTCTACTGAACGGTCTATACGTTATTTAAAAAAAGTGTTTATTTAGCTCAAAAACAGTTTTTTGCGTTTCCTTTTGTTGTGCGTGTGGGATATATTCAGTTTGTGGAACCAATTAATCACTGATGCCAGTGAATTTTTGGTCTATAAAGCGAAGATTTGATCTGATTTGTCTTCTCGATCCTATGTGGTAGCCTGTGAAATTCCCTTTACAATGAAATATAAAACATTTGATATTTTTGTTTTTTCTGAATACATTTTTTAACATTAAATTGATTGCGAAGGTGAATATGAAATGGCTTTGGACCCAGAGTCAAGTTAGAAAACAATTTAAAAAATATGTTTAGAAGAAACAAAAGTATACATTTTTATATTTCATTGTAGGCTACAATATGGTAGCAAACTTATTGTACCTTAGTAATGGATTTTTTCGAAAAAAATTAGTTAACAATAAATTTTAATAACAAAATGTTTTTTTCGCTTAAAACTTTTTATTAGTACATCTTACGTATCTAATGTTGCACACCAAAAGAAAGGTATGAAAAATACCTTTCGTTTGATACCCATATCGTGTAAATCAGTTCGAGATTAGTTGAGTTTTTTTGATAAAAACTTTGAACTTTGACGCCGAGCTACGCCTTTTATGGGCGTTTCCCAGGCAAAATTTTTAGTTTGTTAGATGTAGGAGCCAACCCTCTATATAAAAGCATACTCATTTATTTTTTCCACGAGGGTTCGCTATACTGTTTTTATGCCTCGACGAAACTGGGGTTTTTGGGACATTTTTGTCGAAAACACAGTTTGAATGTATTTTTTATGGATTGGTGTCTTAAGCAAATTTGTTGGTCGTTTAAATATCTACAAACTTGCCGAAGACAGTAAAGCGATATTTGGAACGATTTAGGACCTATTAGCATTTAAACGTTCGAAGTCTTAAGCGACAAACTCGACTAAAATGAGCAAACTTCAAAGTCGGATTTCTCTTAAACTAGAGCCAATCCAGCCAAGCGGCTGGTGGATCTCAACTCAGTATACCTATAGAAAAGTCCTCTGTAGGTCCCCCCATGTCTGAATTTTTGAGGGTAAATTTCACGCACAGTGTTATCATGGCTGATATAAAAATTGTCATATTTTGCAATAAGTGAGAACCATAAAAGTTAGGTAAATGCTTTGATAAAACAAATGTAAACAACTCCTCTGCTTTTCTATGCACAGACATGCATTCCTTAGGTTATCTTGTCCCTAGTGTGAGAAACATCTAAAACTGAGATATGAATGAACTTTTAAACGATTTTTGTTTAGATGAAAATCAATGAAATCCATTGTTTCATTGATAAAATTAATAAGATAATGCATTCAATTTTTTGTCTGCAAATGTTCGCAAATTGTTTTGCAAGTTCGCATTATGCCAGCTTTCAGGAAATGAACTGTTTCTGTTTTCTTTGAGTTCCATGTGTTGAAAGGTAACTGGTGACTAGTGGGCAACAGCAAGCTTTCAGCTTATACTAATAGCTTTTAGTTTTTACAACCAAAGTTAAGCATTTAGTATAGTAAATACTTATATAACCATGTTCCAAAGTTTTCAAGTGCAGCAATTACAATTTATTTCGCCCTGCGAGCAACCTTTGTAAACTTTACCTCGTTTTTAAAGTTGTTCAACTAGTAGTTGTTTTTGTACAGTACAAATCATACGTACAGCGGTACATAAGTATATATAGATATACTTATGTATATACAGTGACGCACACAGAATTTCATTTGGTGGGAAGGAGGGACTTTGCGTACAACTTTTGAGCTTAATACCATTTTAAACCATATTTTTTACCAGAAATGTTTATACTTGGGGGTTCAAACCCCAAACCTCTTTGACCCCCGCCCCCTCCCCGCCGTGTGCACCACTGTACATATGTATGTTATATATGACGGTGATGAACATTACACCCCTAAAATTTCTCAAAAATCCCGCAATGGAAAGTGACGGATGTCGGGGGTTCTATTTGTTTTGTTTTCTTTAAAAATTTTTCTTTTTCTAAAAATTCCCAAAAATCCTGCGTTGCATAATTCTGGAGAATTATGGAATCTATTTGTAATTTGCTGCTTAAAAAAAATCATTTTTGTTTTTCTAAAATTTCTCAAAAATCCCGCTTTGCATAACGAGAACTTTGTAAAATGTTTCGAAAATCCCGCGTTGCATAACGAGTATTCTGGAATCTATTTGTATTTTCTTTCTTTAAAACATTATTTTTTTTAATTTCTCGAAAACCCCGTGTTGCATAACGAGAATTCTGGAATCTATTTGTAATTTGTTTCTATGAAAAATTTAATTTTTCTTTCTCTAAAAATTCTCGAAATTCTCGCGTCGGATGACGAAAATTCTAGAATCTATTTGTAATTTGCCTCTTTGAAAAATTTCATTTCTTTTGTAAACATTCTAAAAAAATTTAATTAAACTAAGATCTATTTGTAATTTGTTTCTTTGAAAAACTTAATTTTTCTTTTTCTTAAATTTCTGGAAAACTTCTCGTTGCGATGGAGAATTCTGGAATCTTATTGTAATTTGGTTCATTACAAAATTCCTCTTCTTTTTCTGAAATTTCTCAAAAAATTCATGTTGCTTAACGAGAGTTCTGTAATATATTTGTAATTAATTTCTTTGAAAAATTTCATTTTTATTTTTCTAAAATTTCTTAAAAATCTCACGATGCGTAACGACAATTTTGGAATATATTTGTAATTTGTTTCTTTGAAAAATATTATATATTTTTTTCATTTTAATGATTTTATTTGATTTCCTTTTAATTTTAATTTCATTATTATTCATATTTGTTTTGAAATAAAAATTCTCAAAAGAAGGCTTAAAAAGTGATTTTTTTTTAAACCATCTTCAAATATCAGCAACAACAAGATCCATCATCAAAATCAACAAAGATTTAAGAATTAAACATTTCTCTTTTAACTAGAAGCAAATATTTGCTTTAGTGCTTTTTTTTTCTAAAAGTTAAGACTAAAACTTATGAATTTTTTCCAAAAGTTCCCTCTCATAACAACCTCACAGCACTGATCATGGCACTAAAATGCACATCTCTAGTATAGCATTAAGTAAAGGGTTGGCAAAATTTTATTATTGAATTATGTGGTGCGGTTGAAGCACTTTGCTCTCGCATTGATTTTGCCTCAGTGCAGAGTTTTTTAGGTCACTGCAGCCACAAAGTTACCAACAATAATTAAAAAATATTGCTTTTCATTTACACGGAAAACTTGAACTGACAACTCAGTAGCGTTTCTTAACGCTTATTGCATGCAATTAACCAAACCATTTGTCAATGGCAACGTCACACTTGGTGGTACTGCTGCTGCAATCATTCATCGACCGCATACGATTGACTTTAAATCGCTTGTGGACGCGTCGGAAACAATACAACAACAAACACATGCAAAAATAGGCAACTTGTTTTTTTGTTGTTGTACAAATGCAAATTCGTGCATGATTCCCTTGCAACGCACCACATGCGCTGAGACCAGACCTTCAATTGGCATTCGCATTCGAAAATCTTTGCATACATCTTCTGCCATTTCCCAGTGCTGCATCGTCACACACACACACACACGCACACATGCACCAACAGTGCAGCGCTCGTTTTTAATGGTCATATGAATGCGCAATTAAAATGCTTCCAGGCATGTTCGCTGGTTGTTACTGGCATTGTTGTTGCTGTTGTTTTTGGCGATGGTGCTGCCGCTGCGATTCTGCATGTGCAATAAATAAATGGAAAGCGCTGGCACAAACACACACACACACACGCGCAGACACGGCCATTCACATTTTACCTGCACAGTTATTTACCTGCATGTATGTATAATACATTAGTTAGTAATGTGTGTGTATGTGTTTACTTGTTCGGTATATACGTAAGTGCAACTGTTGACGGCCATTTACCTGCATTGTAAGCG
Source organism: Melieria picta (assembly GCA_964056695.1). Classification (NCBI taxonomy): domain Eukaryota; kingdom Metazoa; phylum Arthropoda; class Insecta; order Diptera; family Ulidiidae; genus Melieria; species Melieria picta. The sequence goes on along the minus strand of OZ057398.1, from coordinate 35,671,052 downwards.
CACATTGATGGTTTTATAATGGCCGAATTATGTGGCAACGTAATGGTCGTTATTTTGTTTCAATAGCACCTGCAGCTGTGTGTGTGTGTGTGTGGGTGCGGCTCGTGGTATTATTTTATTTTGTTAAGCTGCTTAAAAAATCACTGCCAATGTGTACTTGTTAAGCATTGCTTAAGATTTTAATTGAAAATGTGATAAAATTTAATTAAATATAGGTGCGATACATTTTTAAGTTATCATGGCACGTTAGAAAGGGGAATTTTTAATGATTTACAAAATTTCTCTTTGAAAATTTTTTTACAATATATTGAAGGTTTAAAGAATACAAAAAAATCTGATCTGAAACAAAAAAAAAAAAAAAGATTCATAATTATTAAGCTTTCAGACACAGGAATTCACCAGAAAAATAAAAAAACGCTAAAAATAAAAGGATAGGAGCTTTTTGAAAAAAAGTGTCAAAAATTGACTGCGTTTTTCACCTTTTTTCCCCCCAAAAAAAGTACTTTAAATTAAAAATTTTCTTCAATATTGTGGTGGATTCTTGTAAAAAATAAGTTAATAAAAAGAACTAAAAAATTTTTTAAAAATCGGTCGTGCCAATCCGGAGATTAAGTGTCCGTAATGGAGGACTTCAGTTTTTTTTGTGTTCCTTAAACCTTCAATATATGTAAAAAAATTTTCAAAAAGATTGATAATAAAGGAGCTGAAAAAGAAATAATTTTGTAAAGCATTAAAAATTCCCCTTTCTAACGTGCCATGATACCTTAAAGATTCCCGTCTGCCATCTATGAAGATGCAAAATTGTTTGGCATGAAAAAATTAAATAAATAAAAATTAACTAATAAAAATTTCATAATTAAATCATAAAAAATAAATAGATTTAGAAATAAATAAATTTAAATTCAAATAATAAAAATTAAATAAATTTAATTATTTATTGATATTAGTAATTCAAACACACATATATGTAGTAAATATAGTTGAGTGAAGTATTTGAAAAGTTTAAAGAATCCGCATCTACGGTCCGTTTTTTCTCGATTGACTCTAGTTTACGAGTTTATGTCAAGAAATTAAAATAAGAATGAAAAAGAAACAGCATTTCACTATCTCTGTAGGTGTCCACTCGTCGAGCGTTCGAGATTACAAGTTGGGAATGCCGCTTTTCGCAAATTTAAATAAATAAAAATTAAATAATAAAAATAAAATAAATAAAAAAAAAATAATAAAAAATAATAAATAAATAATTTTAAATTAAATAGATTTAAAACTAGACTTAAACTAAATTAAAATAATAAAAATTAAATAAATGTCATTATTTATTGATATTTGTAATTCAAACACACATAAATATAGTTGAGTGAAGCATTTGAAAAGTTTAAAGAATCCGCATTTACGGTCCATTTTTTCTGATTGACTCTAGTCTACAAGTTTACGTAAAAATTTAGGATGAGAATTAAAAAGAAACAGATTTTTACTATCTCTGTAGCTGTCCACCCTTCGAGCGTTCGAGATTACAAGTTGGGAATGTCGCTTTTCGCAAATTTGTGTGAGCATTTACGAGTATGTATTGAGATACACAAACTAGGCTCCTAGCTAACCAAACCAATCTTTGGCCCTTTTTAAAGTTAACCAAGGTTAGGTTAGGTTAGGTTAAGGCGGCAGACAATGGCCTATAGATTTACTGAATACCTTTGACTCTTTTCCAACGCTCTTTTCCATTGCTAAGGTTAACCAAGTATTCTGCCAATGTTGGTTGGCATATCTAGTCGTGCGTCCCTTTACTACTTTAACTAACTAACTCATTAATTAGTCTACGAGTTCAACATTTTCTGTCGAGACCATTTCATAGACACAGCAGAGAATGAGAAGTGCAGTAGAACTAAGTTGTTTGTATTGTCTGGCAACGCCGTGGCAAGTGGAAGTATTTTTTTTCTGGTCGTGCTCTTGGCAACTTTTTAAATTCAAAAAGCCTCGACCAAACCTTGTGACAGCTCGAGATTTTGTGCCAAGGATCTTGCCCTACGTCTGGAGCATCTGTGCTGATCGAGTGCTGGGTCTTCTGTCAGCCCTAACTCTTCACGAGCAGGGATTCTGCTGTGCTGGACTGCTGCGTATTGTACTGTGTTGCTGTTGTTGCGGTTATTGCTGTGTTGCTGTTGTTGCCGTTAGTGCTGTGTTGGTGTTGTTGCGGTTTGCGCTGCGTGGGCGCTTAAACATTGCTGCAAGGCGTCATCTAGCGTTGGCTAGCAACGTTGACTGCTTGCCGGTTACGCGCAGCGTTACCAGCGCTAATTTTCAAATTTTCTACTCATCGTCACACACTGAGCAAATGAATTCTACTCCTGTGCTTACGCGCCATCAACGTGCCAACTCATACTGTGCTCAGCTCCTAGCCTTGGAGGAGAGGCTTAAGGCGAATGCGAAAGAGGAGCTGAGGCAACTTGAAAGTCGTCTTCGCCAGCATACTGACGAGCTAGTTAGTCGGCTCTCTGACGAAGTTACTCGCATTGTTGGTAAGCTCGAAACTGAAGTGCGCGCTTTTGGTGTCAAATGCGCAGAGTATGATAAAAAGATTCTTACACTTGAGGAGAGCGTTTGTGCCCTGGGGTTACGCTGCGATAAACTCACTGAGCAGCTAAATAAATTTATCAGCGACACTAGCAACAACATTAGTAGTGAGAAACCCTCAGTAGACTACTCTTCGGATGCTGTCTTGTTTGGAGTGCCGTTCTCTAAAGAAGAAAATCTGAAAAGTGTCTTTAACTCGATCTGCCGCTCAATTGACTTCTTATCTCCGCAACTAAAAGACGTTTTCCGAGTAAAAAGTAATTCAAACAACTCTAACTCGCTGGTGATCCTCAAATTCTACACGCCGTATGATCGTAATCGTGCACTGAAGGCTTTCGGTGATTATCGCAGGCGTACAAATAAGGCGGTTAATCTAAGAGATGCCGGGCTTGAGTACGACAACAATGTTTACATCCATGAGAGCCTTAGCCCTGATGTTAGGAAGCTTCTCCATGCTGCAATTGCATGTAAGCGCAATAAATCCATCTATTATGCGTTTACAGTCCGTGGCTCTGTGTATATTAGAATGCATAAAGGCGGCGATGGCATTCAAATCAGCGCTGTTGATGAACTTCCTGGTGCTAAAAGTGTTGCTGCTACAGACTAGATTATTCTATTGTACTATTTTACTATCTATTATCTTGGTACTTTTTATTTTACTATTCTTTCTTTCACTATCTTCTTCTATCTATATATCTTTTCTTAATGCTTACTGCTTGGCCACCACTCAGCTATCTTATGGTGACTGCGAATAAATCCAATTCTAATGCTAACGAGAATTACAAAATTATGATTGATGTTCTTAGTAGACAACACTCTGGACTAAAAATCGTACATTTCAATGCCAGAAGTCTCAACGATTTCAAGCTTGACTGCGCCAAGTTCACTTTTGCTGACTCTTCTGTCGATATAATCTGTGTAACTGAAACTTGGTTTCAAGAGGATGTAAATGATTCGTCTCTAAATATAGTAAATTACAAACTTTTTCGCAATGACAGATCTGATAAAAGAGGCGGGGGGGTTGCAATATATTGTAAATCTCATCTCAATGTTAAGCTTCTAGGGAAGTCCTGTGGCTCGGAGGTGGAGTTCCTATCTGTTGTAATCAATGACCACCAAACTAAAGTTTTTCTATCGTGCGCATACAACCCTAATCATAGTTGCTGTTTAGATCCATTTTTTGATGCTATATCGAGCTGTGTTACTGAATATGATCATTTTGTCTTGTGTGGAGACTTCAATATTAATCTATTAAGCAAGGACACTGCTGCTATCAAATTCCTTGATTGCTTAACTGAGGTGGGTCTTTCTGTGGTAAATACTATATCTCCAACTAGGTTCTCTCACAACTCTAGTCCTAGTCTGTTAGACTTGTTCGCTGTCTCGGATGTTTCGCTTGTGCTGCTGTTTGATCAAATTTCCTTTCTATCCGATCATGATCTGATTTTCTGCACTTTGAATATTAGCCTTGCCCCTGAAACCTCTAATACATTTTACTCTTTTCGGGACTACAAATCAATTGATTACGATTCGCTGTTCAATGACTTGTCTTCTATAAATTGGTCGGATTGTTGGTTTCTGCGTACCGTTGATGATAAGCTGAATTTTTTCATCGATAAGGTCAATAATTTGTTTGAGCTACATGTTCCGCTTCGTACAAAACGTGCTCCTGGCGCAGCTCATACCTGCCCCTGGTTCACACATTGCGTGCTCTTGGCACTAAAGAAGCGGCATAAGGCATACAGTAAATGGAAACGAAATCCTACTGCTTATAACTGGGAAACGTATAGGAAGGCCAGGAATGGTGCTACTTCTGCTGTCAGTATTTCGAAAAAAAAATTCTTCCTGTCGAAACTTAGCCCGTCACTTCCACCGAAACTGCTATGGAATAATTTGAGGCAAATAGGTATTTGTACTAAGGAGACAGAGGCATGCCAGATTGATCCCAATATTCTTAATGATCATTTCATTTCTAATTCTATGTCTAGCGCGCCTTTTGTATCCGTATTTCAGCGTACGCGAGTCCCTAAAATTAAATTTCAATTTGACGCGGTTAGTGAAATGGATGTTGCTCGCTGCATAATGAAAATCAAGTCGAACGCCATTGGAGATGATCGAATAGCTATAAAGTTTATCAAAATCATATTACCCGCTGTGTTAGGTCCTCTAACTCACATCATTAACCACTGTTTCACTACTTCCAGATTCCCTGAAGTGTGGAAAGTAGCAACTATTATTCCAATAGCAAAAAAATCAGCAGCTCGTGAACCTGGTGATTTTCGCCCCATTAGTATTCTGTGCTTGATTTCCAAAGTATGTGAGTCACTCATGGCTGAGCAGATCACCACGTATTTGAACAAGTTTAGCCTTATGTCTTCTTTACAATCAGGATTTCGGTCAGGGCATAGCTGTTCTACTGCTGTGGTTAAAATCTTAGATGATCTTAGAGGGCCTTATGATATGGGACACTTGTCTCTACTCTGCCTGTTAGACTTCTCAAAAGCGTTTGATACAGTTAATCATGCAATGCTCTGTCACAAACTTGAATGTTATTTTGATTTTTCTGGTTCTGCGGTTAACTTGCTAAAAAGCTACCTGGTTGGCAGATCTCAGAGAGTGAAGGTCGGTGAGACTTTCTCTGCATTTAAAGGTATTGCCAGCGGGGTGCCTCAGGGTTCTGTCCTGGGTCCTCTGCTGTTTACAATGTTTATTAATGATATATTTAGCAGCTGCAGTCATGTTACCATGCATGCGTATGCAGATGACCTGCAATTGTACTTGTCGGGACCAATTGGGATGGTTGAGGATCTATGTGCAAGAGTTAATGAAGACTTAGGAGCTATAGGTGAGTGGGCTAGGGAAAACAAACTATTTTTAAACCCCCTGAAATCATTTGTACTACCCATATCGAGAACTGTTTCCCACTGTTCAGATCTTCCACCTATTCTTCTCAATGGCGTAGAACTGAAATTTGTTAGTAAAGTTGTCAATCTTGGGTATCAAATCAACTCTTCACTGTCTTGCGTGGACCACATTAATTCCGTAGTGTCGAAAATCTATTATGGACTACGTAATCTGAGGCGGACCTCGGGGTTTGTACCAGTCGAAACCAAACGGAAGTTGGTGATTCAGTTGTTGTTGCCTATTATGACATACTCGGAGGCTGTGTATAGCAAATTGGATTCCAGATCCATGCACAAGCTACAGGTTGCTTTCAATAATGCAGCTCGATATGTGTACTCTGTCAAAAGGTTTGACCACATTTCCATCTACAGCAACAAAATACTGGGCTGCAGCTTACAGAGCTACATGGAAGCAAGAAATTGCATCTTCTTGCATAAAATTATCCATTCAAAAAGGCCCCAGTATTTGTATGAAAAACTTAAGTTTTCCAAGTGTCACCGACATATGAATTTACTACCTCCAGCCCACAATTTCCCCAACTCCAGTCGACTATTCTTTGTTAGCACCATTAGATTATGGAATTCGTTGCCCATACTTATCAAATCGATTGCCAATAGACGCCACTTTAAGCATTATATTTTCAAACACTTTTCTTAACTCTGTCCTTCTCTACTTTTTGCACTCTTTTATTTTCCTTTTCTTTCTTCTCTTTTAAATATTAAGATTCCACTGAATTAAAATATATTGTTAATAATGAATTGTTGTTAATCTATTGTTATTTGTTGAGCTAATCAATTATTAATTAATAAGTAACAATTTGTGGCATGCAAAAGAAATAATTCTTAAATGCTAATGTTTTATAATTAAATAAATAAATAAATAAATAAATAAATAAATAAAAGTTCTGGCAATAATTTTTCTCCAAACTCTCCAGTTTGCTCTTGCAGTAGTAAGCTAAGGATTTTATTTTAGCTCCATTAATCGCATTCGTTAATAGGTCGGCCTAACCAGACAAGGTCAAAGGTCAAACTAACCAGACAAGCACTACCAAGGAGCTGTCCATATAATTTGTTGACTTTGACAATTTGGCAATGAAGAAAGTGGTAATAAAAGATTGACAAGATTGACTGCGGAACTTTAGAGACTAACGAAGGTGGTCTGACAAGTATCCTATCTCAACTTGAAGACGGCAGCAATCGTTAACAAAAGGTAGTGAATATGTTTGCGCTTTTTTTGAAAAGTACTCAACAAAATTTCAGCTCACCAAGTTCACCGAATGGTGTCAGACAACCGTTTAACTAAAATGAGAAAGATAGCAGAGGCCAAAGAACCTCTGTGCTTGTCACATAATGAACTAAGATCAAGGCATGAGAAAGCTTTCTGCGTGTTGTGTGAAGCGTTTGCTCAAGTTGGACCAAAAACGTGTTGGAATGAACATTTCCAACGCTTTATTAGCGCAACTTAGGCGCAATCAATCAGAGCTGGGAGAAGTGTATAGACTTGCAAGAAGACTAACAACCCTGTAGGAACTCGGACTGGTCCAAATGTAGTTTTTCAACTGGTTGCTTGTCATTCATGTCAGACTTCAGAACCGATTCGTTTCCTTGGAGCAAACTCACCCTTTTACATGGAGGCAGTCAATTGTCCCCGCCTGCATCCATTTGCAACTAGTCCAAAGTCAGTCCTAAGTAAAAGAGTTTTCAAACCAGTTGTAAAGCGAGTAGTTTCCGAACTAGTTTATTCTGGATAAGTTTTCTAACCTGCTGATTTTTATGGGGGAAAATAAAACAATGAAATTTTTAAATATTCATTTTATTTTAAAAATATTTTTAAAATAACAATAATTCATCGGGAACGAAAAACAAAATATATATACGAGCACCAAAAAATTGCAGCTCTACAAAAGATGAATTTGGACTTGACTTCTGCCAAAAATGTTTGGGGCCTGACGAAATACAACATCCTGCCTTCGCCTGCAGTTAATAAATAAATAAATGAATTAATAAATAATTACATAAATAAAGAAATAAATTTATTACTATTTCAACTGCTGCTGCAATTCGTTGCTTCACGCAACCACGCAAAATTCTAACTGAAATCATTCAAGGCAAAACGTGCAAATCGAACGAACTTCGAGTCATAGAAACAGGCATGTTCGAAAAATTCAAACATTTCTACATTGTTATTGTAACAAAAGTATCGTAAGATCAGCCTTAACAGTATTTTGTTGATTATTTCACCTCTGTTTCGTCTTTCGTATTTTCATGTCTTTTCTCGCCTATAAACGCGCACACAGAACGTGAACGATTAGACGCGAACTGACTGACTTCTGCATTCGCTGACAGTTACTTGCACAACTACTTGTCAAATTGACTTACAAAAAACCAGTTGAAAAACCAATGAATTTTTGGAACCAGTTGTCTCAGGTCCGACAGGGAATAATAAACTTGAACTGGAAAAATAATAATAAACTTGAAAAAAAGTTCTTATATGTTTGTAAGATCGGAAACTTTTTGAGACCAGCCTCGTAATTGAAAACCGGTCATCATGTCTTTGTGCTGAAATCTTTGACGGTGTCTCATAATTCGTATTAAATTTAGGTTTAATTTTGATCTTTGCTCAAAAACAAAAACAAGATGTTTTAATTTTGGGCTACAAGACTTTATTTTTATTTTAACGAAGCTTCTTTCCTTGAATTTACTTAATTTTGTTTGTCCACAAAACCGTTTAAGCTAAAATGTTGAACGATCATTTTGGCTGAAATTTCGAATAGAAATCGATGTTCTATGATAAATGTTAAAAATTTTGACCCATTAAGTATTGAGTGGTGTAGTATGCTCAGGTAAAATGGTGACTTCGACAAAATTAAAATGGCAAAAAATTACATCGCGGCCTTTGAAATATCAGAACAATAAGCTATCAAAATTCGGACATCAATACTGGAAAACTCTTTAAAACACTTGAAATGCATGTAATTATTTAAGTACAAAAAGTACTTATTTATATTCAAAATCATGGAAAATTCTAACTAATTTTGTTTAAACTCAACTAAAGCGGCAACGCTGCGCCTGAGTTCAAATATTTACTGCAATCCATAGTGACAGACCAATCACTCATTATGCCGCTTACTAATTACAAATCCCTGTGCACAAATTTGATGTTATTTGCCTAAAACAATTTCTCTGGTAAATTTGTCTTTGGATTGTTCAGTTTCCATCACAAATTCTCGACTCGCTATTTGCATTGAAATGACCATAACGTATACGTCCCAGTGTCCCGCCATGGGCGTCGCATTTATTATTCAGGCCAATGTAAAATCAACACACTTGTTATTCAAATTAATGTTGCAACATGCACATGCAACGTTAGTTGGTTGCTGTTGTCGTGTTGTACACGTCGATACAAGCAAGTTGAATAACGACTGTCATAGCAATGCAAACTGCACGAGACTAATACAAATTTTGTTCTTACTTGGCATGTTGAAATTTATAAAATAAACAAATGCATTGCTGATGCTGTTGCTGTTGTTGGTATGGTTTTTGTTAAGTCAAATTCAATGAATATTCCATGGCATGAAAAGTGCTGAATTTGGTTTTATTTTGGTTGTTCCTGTCATTTATTATTGACATCTTCAGTGCGTTCCAACTATCAGCGCATAGTTACAGATATGTGAATATATATATACAAATATATAAAATTAAGTATGCTACATATTTATGTGTTTGTATGTGTGTGTTTATTGTTGTACTTATACATTTAACGACTGTTTCTGGCTGTACTGTTGCTGACTGCAAATCAAATCAACATCACATCGTCAGCATTCACGTCGTCATCATGACCGTCAACATCACTTGTGGAGGCATGCAACGTTCGCAGGCGACGGTGCATGTATGCATTTACGTCGCTAGCACGCGTGGCTGAGGAATGTGTGGCAATCAAAATCCTTTTGTTGGCCAGAGTCACCGGGGCTGCGCTCAGTCGCACAACCATCGTTTGCATGACTGCCGACGACGTCATGCTACATTTTTAATATGACATCCACAGCAGCAGCGGCAGAAACCATAGCGTCAGCAATGCAGCCTCACAGAAATTGTTGCAATCCTTACAGTAAACTCTGCCAGCAAAGCTACACACTCGCTTGCATTATTTTCGTTGGCCAATATCAGCACAAATCATGCGAATCGACTGCAAAGCATAAGAAATTTAATAAAAGTATTTTTTTTCGTTTCGTTGCCGCGCTGTCAGCTGCATGCAACAAGCGCAAAAAAGCGCACATCATTATTCGTGGCGGAGCGTGCAGGCCGGAATTGAGGGCACACAATCGTCGCAGTGTTGTTGGAAAAATTGCTGCCAGTTGATTTCTTGCGCCTTTGGCTTCAAGCAGTCAGAGCCCGAGTGCTGTGTCTGTGTGTGTGTGTGTGTTGTTCGTTGCATTGCCAGCCGTCTACTGTTGCAATGCCATAAATGTCGCTGCTGTTGTTGGTGGTGTTGTGGTGATTGTTGTTGCTGTTGTTGCCGTATTGCATGTGGCAATGTGCGTCGAACGTGCATGGCCAATGAACACATTCAATAATACGGACGGGGCAATAACACACGCCATCGCTGTCATAGCAAAGTGGCATTATTGAGGTTAAATCAACATTGCACCGGACAGCTGTTGCGCTGTTCTTGTGCGATGTCGAGTGCCCTTGACGGCATTACGAACGAATGGCGCGCTAATGGAAATGGATTCGACAAAGCGGCCGAAAGGCGCTGATGAAGGGCAAGGGGGAAGCAGAAGAGCATAGAGAGGGAGGCAGAGGGAAGGGGGGAACACAATGAGCTTATTTGAGAGGCTGTGGCGGCTGGGTGAATGCAAGTGCAGGGGCTGGGAAAGCAACGGCTTTAGACTCAGTTTGTGTGTGAGCAGCGCGTAATTTATGAGGATACGAGGCTGTGCTAATAGTAATAAATTGGGGGTCTTAAGTTGTGTTTGAATAGCAGATTACGAATGAAACTTTCCACTGACATGCGTACTCAGTGGCGCCTATATGTTTTCATTTTGGGGGGGCGGGATTTTGCGTAAAACTTTTGAGCTGAATACCATTCGAAACCATATTTGGTACCAGCAATTTTTGTGTTTAGGGGGTTTGAACCCCAAAACCCCTATCTCCTCTCTGTCTGCGCCACTGTGCGTACATATGTTTTTGCTGTTGTTAATGCTGAGTTGATGCTGTTCCTTCAGTTAGTATAGATTACGAGATGTAGTTCTGGCCAGGATACAGTATGCACTTAAATTTGGTTTGCAGTTGGCAACACTTAAAAACTTAAGTGGCTGTTTTGAACAACTGTGCATTACGTAAGTTGCTAGTAATAGACTGAACTGGTGCGTTCGAAAAATCTATTTGGCTCGTAAGCTGAAATGCTACTAATTTACTTACTTGGTCATCAAATCGGTATGCCGGAAAATTTTTTTCCATGCTTTTCAGAAAAGTTTTTAAACAATAGTTGTCAAGTCAAGTCAACTCAACTCAACTCAAGTCAAGTCAAGTCAAGTCAAGTCAAGTCAAGTCAAGTCAAGTCAAGTCAAGTCAAGTCAAGTCAAGTCAAGTCAAGTCAAGTCAAGTCAAGTCAAGTCAAGTCAAGTCAAGTCAAGTCAAGTCAAGTCAAGTCAAGTCAAGTCAAGTCAAGTCAAGTCAAGTCAAGTCAAGTCAAGTCAAGTCAAGTCAAGTCAAGTCAAGTCAAGTCAAGTCAAGTCAAGTCAAGTCAAGTCAAGTCAAGTCAAGTCAAGTCAAGTCAAGTCAAGTCAAGTCAAGTCAAGTCAAGTCAAGTCAAGTCAAGTCAAGTCAAGTCAAGTCAAGTCAAGTCAAGTCAAGTCAAGTCAAGTCAAGTCAAGTCAAGTCAAGTCAAGTCAAGTCAAGTCAAGTCAAGTCAAGTCAAGTCAAGTCAAGTCAAGTCAAGTCAAGTCAAGTCAAGTCAAGTCAAGTCAAGTCAAGTCAAGTCAAGTCAAGTCAAGTCAAGTCAAGTCAAGTCAAGTCAAGTCAAGTCAAGTCAAGTCAAGTCAAGTCAAGTCAAGTCAAGTCAAGTCAAGTCAAGTCAAGTCAAGTCAAGTCAAGTCAAGTCAAGTCAAGTCAAGTCAAGTCAAGTCAAGTCAAGTCAAGTCAAGTCAAGTCAAGTCAAGTCAAGTCAAGTCAAGTCAAGTCAAATCAAGTCAAGTCAAATCAAGTCAAGTCAAGTCAAGTCGAGTCGAGTCGAGTCGAGTCGAGTCGAGTCAAGTCAAGTCAAGTCAAGTCAAGTCAAATAAACTGGACACTGCACTTAGGACTACTTAGGCTCAAGACATTTCAGACAGAAATTTATTTTCTCAAAGTTTGACCTGAACATATCCGTTCAGCAATCACTGAAATTCGTACTTTGAAGCCTGGTCTGACTTTATTAAGTTGTCAATTATTTTTCAAGTGGGAAGGGGAATGGGAATGGGATTTCGCCAATACTTTTGTATAAGAAATATTTTGCAGAAATATTTAGTTGCCTTGTACAAATCAAAAGTTGATGACCTCACAACATTCTTTGCATGAAAGCCGCCCTCTGCTGGGAATTTTACTTAATTTTGTACATTTTAAATTGAATAATATTGTCTAATGTTGAATGAGTCCTTCAAATCGGTTTAGTGGTGTCTGAGATACGATAACTTAACTACTAAATTTACAAGCGCAAAGTAAATTTCATAGAAAACAGTCAGTTTTGTATGGAAGCCCCCTTAAAAGTTGGAGATAGAGTATAGGTTTATTTGGAAGAAACATTCGGAATAAAAATAAATGGGGGTCGGCCTTAGCTTTGATGCGTCTGGCAGTAACCTGGGAGCGGTCGGAGCCCATTTCATAAAAAGGATCATTTTGTATGAAAGCTTTATTAAGGGTTGGCGTTAGGCGGTAACTATGTTTGAAAAAAATGTTTGGAAGAGAAAATAAGTGGGATCAGTCATAGAATTTAACCCTCTAAGAGCAATTTCTAAGCAGCTGCGGAGCAATTTTCTGAATTTCTTTAATTTTTTTTTTTTAATTTTGACCTTTATGCGATGCTGTGTACCCCCAAAATTTTTGGGTAATGCAATTCTCCATCACACATTATAAAATTAGATTTTCTGAGTATCACAATCAACAAATTGTGCTCTTAATCATGTCCATGGTATACAATCAATAATTCGAAAATTGACCAATACTTGAAAAAATCATACATTATTTGTATTATTTCACATATTAATTGAATTATTTTTTTCTCAATTTCAGTTACAGAAAAAGAAATCCGACAATGGTGAGTATGAAATTTTGACAAATATGAACTAAACAAATTTATAAAAATAACTTGAAAATAAATACACAATAAATATCTTAAATCCCCACGCAACACCACCAAAAGGCACAAAGGATTTCTGAAAGACTGTCCAAATGGCTTACTCACAGAGCAAGTAAGTACACGCCGCGTTGGCGCCAATCGTTGATCGCTAATTTGTCGCCAAACAAAAACTAACTTAATGTCTTTGCAAAATGCTCTTCTTCCACTTTTTCTTTCACGCTAACATTCCGGATGATGAATGACAAATACGACGCTGCTGTCAAACCGTCAAACTGTCAACCGTGATTGACAAACTTGCTGGCGTGCACACCCGATTTTTGGACAACATTTCAATGTATTTATTTATCATGTGGAAAATCTGTGCAACTGCGGGCAAAACTTTAAATTGTGCGGCGTTGTGTGCACAAAACACAAATTGCACTGTCGTCGTGGTCTTTGTCGTCGTCGTCGTTGTTGGCGACGTTGTTGTCGTATTCGACGGCAACATGGTGTTGTGCGGTGTTGCGGTGTTGCTGTTGGCGCACATTCAACAACGACAACTTTTTGTGGCTGCCAACTCAAACACGCATACAAACACACTTTGATGCTGCTGCTGCTGTCACCAACAAAAACACCCAAAACAACAACCATTGCAAAACACCAACGACAACCGCTGGCAACAATGCGCGGCATTTGATCGAATGTGCGTGCGTGTGCGTGGTGCTGGTGTCTGTCACTCTGCTGTCGCTGCTGGCACGCTATCACTTTGCTTGCGGTTCGCTGTAATGCGCACACACGTCCGCACCTCATCGCACTCGCCCGCACACATTTGCGCGCACTGCAAATACGCGCCAATGCGCGGGCACACATGGCGTATGCGTAACGTGCAACACTTTAGGGTTTTATTAAAATCTACAAACAATTCTTCCCACAAGGCGATCCCAGCAAATTCGCTTCGCTCGTCTTTCGCGTCTTTGACGAGAATAATGTGAGTAACGAGTAAATAAACTTGAATGAAATAAGTTGAGCACAGCGCGGCTGCTGGTGGCGGCCAAATTCTAACTAACTAATTGAGTCTAACTGAATTGTGGCAGCATAAAGTGCTTTGGCGCGGCGTGGAGTGCGCTTGCAGCTAAAACGATTTATGACCACATCAGGCACTTTAGCATACAACAATTCCCAAATGTTCATTTGTGTGCTTCTGCTCGGCTGCTGGCTGAGTGGCTGACAGCGATTGCAGCACAGACATAGTAAGCGACATTTCAATTTACTCAACATACATTGTGCCAATCAAATGTCAGCGTGGCGCTTTAACTTTTCCCCATAAAATATTTCCCATGACTGCGTCTAACTTGTCGAATTCTGCTTTGGTTGTGCGGAGCGGCGCGCCGATTAGGCAACAATTTAAGTAAGCAGCCACTCAGTCGCTGCGGCTTGATAACTTAATTAAGTAATTTCCTTGTAATTACGGGATTAATGCCAAAAACCGCAACGGTAATGGCAATCATAACAACAGCAACGCGCAGCGAGTTGTCGAAGCGCACAACATCAACATACGCACTCATAAAAGCAGAAGCCATCAATAAGACGCGCGCACTCTCTGCTGTAACATAAAATTATTTATATGTTATTTCCGTTTCCGTTTTATGCGCGCCACATCGCATAGCCGAAAGACGAAGAAGAAGAAGAGCCTAGACGCGCGTAGCGTTTTGCGTTGGCGTGTAGTGGCGGCTAAAGAAAATCAACCGCGAGCAAAACGCTAGCAAAACGCTGCCGTTCAGTGTATACGCTTTCCATACGCTTCCACTCTTGGCTAATGGACTTTCTCGTTGCCATAGTTTATCATTCGTTTTGCACCGTGACTTCGACTGTCGCTGTGTCGGTGTTCGAGAGTTGTGTGTGCGCCTGCTTGACCAGCTCGCCCGCCTGCTCGACTGTTGCCTGCATTGCGTCGCGCTCGTCTGCTGATTTATGGATTAATTTTGGTTGCAACTAATTACATAACTTGGCGGTTGCCATTGGCGGTCGCTGCTCTCTACTCGCCTTCCTCCCCAGCACTCGCCGCTTTGTACGACAACATTTTATTGTTTTATTTCTTTGCTATCTCTTTTTCCTATTCTCTTCTTCTCGGCTGCACTTTTCGCAGGACGGTTCAATAGAGTTTGAGGAATTTATTCGCGCTCTGTCCGTTACATCGAAGGGCAACTTGGATGAAAAATTACAATGTAAGTTTCTTCGTTTGAGCTTTGATTTGTTTTCGTTGTTGTTGCTGCTATTGTGCCTAGTCGCCTCCGTTTGAGGACGTAGCTGAGTAATGGTTATGCGTGAGATAACATTTTTATGGCGCTGTGTGTGTGTTTATGTGTGTATGTGTGTGTGCTGGTTGTTACTGCTATTGTTTGTGCTTTTGTATTGGTTTTTGTATTTTCCTATAAGCAATAATATTTTTGTTTGGATTCTCCTGTAATTGCTTGTATATTGGAAATTTATTATTATTTTTCGCTTTGGCTTGAATGATTTATACGAACGTTGCATATCGTTTTTATTGCCGAGTTTGTGGGGAAACGATGGATTATGCTGTGCGCATTGCTGCCATATTTAAGGTGACTTATTGAGAGTACATTGGCGTTTGTTGTGAAGAGGTTCCATGCGAAAAAGTACATTCGATTCGGAAGGTGGTTTCACTTTTGCTTGCATGAATTTTGGGTATGGAAATATTTTATGGTATTCGATATTGGCGCACTTTTGGCAGCCGAAATGGCAAACATTATTTATTACAACTTTTAGAGAGCAATAAACCGGAAAGGGTCTATGTTTTTTTA
The DNA here is from genome assembly GCA_964056695.1 of Melieria picta. Classification (NCBI taxonomy): domain Eukaryota; kingdom Metazoa; phylum Arthropoda; class Insecta; order Diptera; family Ulidiidae; genus Melieria; species Melieria picta. Next base: position 35,655,444 of record OZ057398.1, on the reverse strand, counting down.
TGGCTATATTGAATGACAGTAAAGACAAGGCTGGATTGCTTGTCATGCAGGAACAGAAACGGGGGAAGACGAAGGAAATTAAACGAAGAATATAATAAGAAATTGCAATTGATTTAGCAACAACATACAAATAGCTTAGTTTTTTGGAGATTTTACAGATTTTTTGAAAATTTATTGGGCATATGGAGTAAAAGATCCTGCAGGACAATAGGCTATGGGCATCTGAATGCTCAAAGATTGGTAGATAACCAAAATTTTTCACACCGGAAAAAATCCATATGGGCCTCCTCTCCATAGAGATCAAACATAGTAATACTGCGTACTCAGTTTTTTGTTTCTACATCCTTTGTCCTTTTAAAAGGACTTAAAAATTTTGAAGGGGATAAAAAATAAAAAAATATAACAAATACTTAACCTCGTTAGAATATGGCGATATGTATATGAAATGAAAGAAGAAAAGCTCAAAAATTTAAATAAAATTAATTTTTTATCTATTTGTAAAAAAAGGATATGAAAAAGGTCCTTTGAAAATTTTAATCCTTTAAATCCTTGAAAATTTACATCGAATTTTCTTGAAAAGTAAGTACTTATGTTAAAACCCAAAATCTCCTTGATCACATGTCAAAATTTCATTATTGTCGCTTCATTGATTTTGTATCTATTTATTATTTAAAATACTGATACTCAAAAAAATTAGAATTTTTTTACTTCATTAGAATTGAAGCTTCCGCCTTTTTTTAAATAACTTTCGAACTAATAAAGATAGAGTAATGGAATTTTGACACGTGATCAAGGAGATGTGGGATTTTAACATAATTACTTTTCAAGAAAATTCTATATAAATTTTCAAGGATATAGAGGATTCAAATTTGAAAGGACCTTTTTCATATCCTTTTTTTACAAATAGATACAAAATTAATTTTATTTAAATTCTTGAGCCGTTCCTCTTTCATTTAGTATACATATCGCCATATTCTAACGAGGTTAAATCTTTTTTATATTTTTTTTATTTTGTATACCCTTCCAAATTTGGAAGTCCTTTTAAAGGGACAAAGCATGTAGAAATGAAAAACTGAGTACGCAGTATTACTATATTTGGTCTCTAGTTTAACGCACATATGGATTTTTCCCGGTGTGAAAAATGCTGTCGCACGGTGTAATGTAATTGTTTTGTAATAATTGCACAAACGTTAAGTGGTGAAGTGTTTTCTATAAATATGTTTGGGTTAGTTAAATAGATTACATATATATTGAATATATATACATGCTAGAAAGGGAATAAGGAAGAATTGCAGTTCAGTGGCCAGCGGTTGAGGTTCAAAGTGGCTGTCCAGGATTTAGTGAGAAAAGTTGCGGATAGTTCAAGACTCAAATTCTTATTATTGAATTTTCATATTCCATTTCAATAAAGTTTACACTTTTACATATATATTTTTTTTATTTATTTTTATTTATTATATGTTTATGTTATATTTTCATATATATTTATTATATGTTTTAAAATTTTTATTATATTTTCATATTTTTATTGATTAGTAAATTTATTAGTAGAGTTTGGTTATTTATTATTAGCTATTAATTTATTAGTTATTAGATGTTCGAAATAATTGAAAGCAATTTAAAATTTCATATATTTTGGTATTTGTTTTTTAATCTGCATATCATATAACGGAATATGTTAATCGTCCAGGGCATTGCGTGTAAACTGTACGCAGCGACTTATTTGGCCGCACACTGGCTTAAAGTTGTGTGGTCGCACACACACACATATGTTTAATTGATAATAAAAAACATAAGCCATATGCAAATGAAAAATGGCCAGCAAATGTCCGATATGCATAAAAAATTGCAAATAAATTCCCATAAACTGTTGTAATAAATTTTAAATAAGCGAAAATATTTGCATTTGTCTGCAACGTTCGCAGATGTTTTATTTCAGTTCCTGCCTTTGGTACATATTGCATGCGTATTGACATATGTATGCATGTATGTATGTACGTATGTATGTATGTAGGTGGTGGCAATTTATTGCATATGAATTTTATATCGAAATAAACGACATTCTAATCGGCTCAACGACAGTTGACATTTGCGATAATAAAAAAAAAGTTATTTAGTTGCTTTTCTTTTTATTTTATGTTTTTTTATTTAATTTCAAATTGTTTAGTCAGTTTTATTTTCTTATTTTTGTTTTCCTTTTTCATGCAAATATATAGAAATTTTATTAGAAATATGTATGTTTGTTGACTTGGAAAAATTGCACGCATCAAAATAAATTTCGTGAGCGCTTTGTATGCAAATGACTTCACTACAGCACGCCTTCGTTTTGGCAACTACTTTCAGGGGCTTTCCGTCTTTACGATGTGGACAACGATGGCTATATAACGCGCGAAGAAATGTACAACATTGTGGATGCAATTTATCAGATGGTGGTAAGTTTTTTTTGACATTCAATTTGCCAGGCCGCTGAACCGTTGGCTCGCCATGTAAATGAGTTTCGCTGGGTTGTTCACATTCGTTTCGTTTTCGTGTTTTTATTTTCTCTTGTGACAGGGTCAACAACCCCAGTCGGAGGATGAGAATACGCCGCAGAAGCGCGTGGATAAGATATTCGATCAAATGGATAAGAATCATGATGGCAAATTAACGCTAGAAGAATTTCGTGAGGGTAGTAAAGCTGATCCACGTATAGTGCAGGCGTTAAGTTTAGGTGGTGGCTAAACGGGCAGACGGGGGTGAAGAGCATGTTTTATTCATACACGCACACATGCACGCATAGTTGTTAGCGAGAGAAGGTCGTTTGGCGATTTTAACTAGAAATGGTGAACATTTTCAAATTTAACTAATGAAGCACGGGGGCGTATGATGAATATTTAATTTGAAATATTGAATTTTGTAGCGCGTTTTAAGGCAACTTGGGAGGGGAGGGAATAAAAAACAAAAGAAGGGGAGGGAAGTGATAGCAAGTATACAGCAGGAAAGCGAGAAAGAGAAAGAGGGGGGGCTTGTAGCAGAATAAAGCTGTGCAACAAATGAATGTTGAAAGTGATTTAAAATGGCGTTGAGCAATCGTAGTGGAGAAAGAAGCGTGTATGGTCAGTCAGAAAGGCTTTAAATACTTTAATATTTATGAAAAGTAGAATTTTTTAATGCAAATACTCTGTAACATCCTAAAATACACACTTTTTCACAACACTAATTAAAAAATTAATTAATACAAAAAAACTTACTTATTTTGTAACACAATTCTTTCAAGCTGGAATTTTCACGCTAGATGGCAAACACCGATTTTTCCACTTGCCCACTCCTGAACTTTCAATTACGATCAAACTAAACAATTCTCACATAAAACTCAATGTATGGCAAATATGCGCTAATATTCTTAACGAATAATGATAATAATTTTTAGTAAAAGGACAGTAAAACGTTCAACATTAGCGTACAATATGAGACAAAACACGTTCATAGTCATTAAAGTATAAATAATTAATAACAAAGCAAACGCAAACCACTAGTAATATGCAAACACACCAATTGGAAAATGTTGAACAAATATTAGAGATGACAACAAACAACAACAAACACAAAAAAACGAAATATAAAGCCTTCGATATTTAAAGTGAATAGAGGAAAACAGAGAGTTTTAATATTAGCATTAGCCTTATTACACATTAGAGTAGCAGTGTGGTTAGGGTGGCGAGCATAATGTAGGCAACAAAAAAAAAATTTTTTTCAATAGTAATTAAATAGCAATGAAGTGGTAAAAAGTGATAGAAAAAATGCAGCAGCCAAGCAGTGTTTGTGGGCTAGTAAAAGCTGTCAGGTTGCCATATGTAGATCAAAAATTTGTAAGCACATCCATCAATCTGAATTAACTTCTATTCTATATGCGGCTCAGCTTTATTATTTTATAAAAAAAAAATAAAAAAAGTAAACAGCAACAACAGCCAGAGCTTGTACAGTCAGCTGCTGCAAGTACAACTCAAACTACAACAACCGCAACTACAACTATGACTTTGAGCTACTTGGACTTTTGCCACTTGAACTTGTTGAGAAATTCAGCAAGCGGATTAAAATAAAAAAAATTACCACTTTCTAAGCCTCAACGAAATGGAGAAACACACAAGTTTACTACAACAACTAAACCAAACTAAAAGAACATTTCCTTCATTCTGTATAGCAAAGCATTTTGCAATGTTTGTTGTTGCTTTGCGCATAAAACCTCACCGAAATTCTTCAAAATCTCAAACAAATAAAATAAATCAAAACAAAATAAAATAAAATAAACACAAAGTCCAACACATAGATGGCAGGAAATTTGAAATTTGTAAAAGTAACAACAACAAAAAAACGCTGTTCAGAGAATAGGAAAGCGTAATGGCAGAGCCTGTAACAATTGGAACGCAGTTATGAACTGATGCGGAAATTCGCCTCAAATTGCAGCAAACACTGAAATTACCCAAACAAATGAAGCACAAATTATTTAACAACTAAATTATAATCACTTTTGTGTAAATAAATACATAGAGAAAAAAATTATGAAATGTCAATAAATTAATAAAATCAATAGCAATTTTTACACATACTAAACATTTACATGGAAATTGAACAGTAAATATGCATAGAAATAAAACGAGGAAACTCAACACCAACACACCAAATTCAACAGACACGCTTTAAAATAGTCAGCGAAAAGATGTATAAATTCAATTTGTATTTTCTATTCAACAAGAATCATCAACTAATATTTGCAACTCTACAGCAGCAACAACTGAAAACGAAATCATGTGGAAGGCGCCAATTTTGAAAGCGCGTGAAAAAGCGTATGGCACATTCGTTTTCTTCAGCAAGCTAACGTCAATTCAAACGTTCATTATGCTCCAAACTTTGTAATAACTTGTAATATTAACAAAATCGGGCATGTCGCCTGACAACCACTAATAAAACAACCGAAAGCAAAGTCAACACTATGAAACATTTAATTACTTCCTTATACATGCAAAACATTTAAAAAGTAATAATTAAAAAATATACATACATACATATATACAATATTATTGAAGTAATATCTTTTCAAAGCAATATTTTAACAATTTAATAGAAACGAAAAAAACAACAATAATTAATTAATTATATATGAGAAAGAGAAAGATTTAAAAGCAACAAAATTAAAATTATTTATAATTATAAAAAAAATTTAAACATTTAACAACAGAAAATATATAAAATACATACAAACTAAAACATAAATAAATGCAAAAGAAAAATTAATAACCAGTGAATATATTTAAAAACAAAAAATTCAAAAATATAAAATATTAAAATGAAAAAACAATATTAATTATTAAAAATATAAATAATAAAAAATCAAATCAATAAATAAATGCAGAAACACAATACAAATTTTAAAAAATAATACAAATATATAAAAACCAACAAATAACAAAATTACTTTGAATAAATAAGTAATTAAATAAAAATCATAAAATGTTAAATACTTAATAAAAAAAATTTAAAAAAATTTATAACAAAAAACAAAACACAAAATAAAACAAACAAATAGGAAAATATTATAACATAGAACTACATCAACCAAAAATGATAAAAATTAAAAAAATAATTATATTATCAGCTATAGTTAATAGTACTAAACTAAAAAATTAGTAAAAACATAATAATGAAAAACTAAAACAAAAGAGTTGACGTAATGAGAATAAAATAAAAACACAAAACTGCATAATGGGAAAATGTGTAAAGTAAAAAAAATAATAAAAACACAATAACAATAAAAAGAACATAAAAAACATAAAAACTGAAAAATATTAATACAAAAATTGCATTGATTAAAATGTGATAAAAAAAGAAACTAAAAATCTTTATTAAATAATAAAAAACAAAAAACATATTAAACAAAAAACAAAACAAGACTAAAAAAATTGAAAAAAATACTGATAATATATATAAAATTACGAAATTATAAAAAACAATACATTTTTAAAAAAATATATTAACTAATGAAATAAAAAATATTAAAATCATAATAACACAAAAAACATTCAAACAAATGTTAAATAATAATATAAAATTACTTGATATAAAATTTAGAAAAAAAATAAATAATATCTATCAATAGTAAATTGAAAAGCTTATAAAAACATAACTAAACTAAATAAAAAAAAAATAAACAAGTGGAAACATATTAAAAACATAAAGATGCAAAATACAAAAATGATATAAAGTAAAAAATTTTATAAAATTTTATCAATTTATAGAAATTATAAAATTAATTTATAAAATGTATAAATGATTTATCAACTTATTAAAAAATTTTACTAAGTTTGCAAAATGTTAAATATGCAACAACGAAAAATCGGAAAAATAAAAAAGAATTAATAAATAATAATAAATAATAATAATAAATAATAATTAAATGAAATATGTAAAAAACAATTTATAAATACAAAATAGTTAAATAACTTTTAAATAAAAAATAAAATGTTTTAATTTTAATTTTTTGATATGAGTGTTCGTAGCAAAAATAATACGTCCTTATTTTTATTTTTTGATTTTAATATTTTTTTAATTAAAAAATTCCTCACAAATAATAAACTTAATTTTAATTTTTTGATAAAAGTTATTTTTGAATGAAAAATTTTCTAACAAAAAATAAAAAGTTCTTATTTATTATTTTTTAATATGAATTTTTTAAATTAACTTAAAACACATTTTCAAATATTTTTCAATTCATAGCAAAAATTTAAATTAATACAAACAAAATGAAAAAAAAACAAAATTAATACCCAACAAAATCAAAAATAGCACAAAAATATAAACAAACAATGAAACCAAAAATAAACAGTAAATAAATAAATAATAAAGTAATGAAAAAGTTACAATAAACAAATAAGAAGAATGCATAAAATCGTCAGCATTGGCAACGCATTGTCTGCATTGAGTACAAAACTCATTGAGGCAAATGATTCAGCAGAATTCAGAAAAATAAAAACAAAGAAATACAACATTTGAGCAAGCAAACAAATAATATTTAGTCACGGATTGATGTCAATAATGGAGGAAAAAAATTAATTATTTTTTGCACGCATTGTGACAAAGACATGAACACATATTTGCAAAGCGTTTAAAGCGGCGCTGTTAAAGTAAACAGAAATTGAGAATGATAACAAATATATTAAAAAAATATGTATATGAAACGAATTAAATTTGCAGCATAAATATTTTATTTTTCATTTTAGAGGTTTTTGTAATAATTATTTTTCTTGTTATATGAAAATGTGCATCATGCAAATGTGCATTAATTCTAATAAAAATTTTAAGCAAAAAAATAAAAAACAATAAACAAAATTTTGGAGAATTAATTGTACTTTAGTTCGTACATATAAGTGGTAAGTAAACTGAAGATGAGTCAATTGGTCGCATCGGTATCTTTCATCCTATACTTACATATATAAGTGCAAGGATGCTCTGAAAAGTTTCCGATCTAACAATGATATCAGAAAATTGTCCCCAAATTTATTTATTTTTCCTACATAGTCTCCTTGTAAGTCCACACTCTTCTCCAAAACTATGATTGATTGAGCTAACAGAGGGTTGCAAATGTTCACTGGAACATATTTTTGGTCTAACTAATTTGAGCAAACGCGGCATCCAACGCGCCATTTCATGCCTAAAACATGATTCAATAATTGAAAAATATGTTCTGCGATCTATCTCACTTTAATTAGACGCTTGTCTAGCACCATTTGGTCATCTCGAGCGATGTTATCGTCAGTGGTTGTAGTTTTTAGACGTTCCGAAACTCGTCTCGGTCTCTCAGTGTCTCCCAAATTGGTACGGTAAATTTTAGCTTCAGCTACAGTTCGTACAGTTCGTCTTTAATTTGTGTGGGTGTATTGACTTTCAAAAACAAATATTTTATGATTCTTTTATACTCGACTTTTCGACTAAAACACTCACATCGAATGACTCAAACCATTCTCAAACAACAAATGCGCATCCAAAATAACTAAAATTTTTGGTGAGGACCTTTAAAAAGAGGCGCAAACAGATTTCCTACCTTTAGGAGTCAAGTGCTGCCATCTTCACGCTGAGTTCAGAAACTTTTCAGACCACTAAATCTGACTGACTAAATTATGTCAATGCATTTTCCTGTTGCATCATTGACGCTCCCAGAAGAAATTGATGAGGTTTCATAGTTAAACATCTATTAACTATCTCTGTTGTGTATTTGAAGAGCGCGATCTCAAATACTTTAAATACTTTGGTGAATTGATTTCATTCACCCCTTCTCCCTTATGATCACTTTTGCAGAGATTACTAGTATTTAGCTATGAGACGTTGCACAGTGCCCAGTGATAATCTCTGTAAGTACCGTTATTGAAGTTGTGTTAAACTCTAGCAGTACCTTTGTCTTCTTCCGGTCTGACCTTGGCCTAAATACCCTCGAGTGGAGCTCAGCCCCAGTCGTAATCTCGATCTTCTAGTCGCTATTGTAGATATTGTTACGATAATTGGTTCTGCTGGCCAACGCAGGCGGAGTTCGTATCACTAGACTGTGCCGAAATTCCCACGGTAGTCACTTTATTTACGCTTTACCTCACTTCGCATCACATCAATTTACTTTCACTTCAGTTTTCCATTCAGTGTTGAAAAACTAATCTGATTCACCGCTTTTCAATAAGAAATACTGTCCAAAAAGTGAACTGCCGTTCAAAAGAGAAATCTCAGTTTGGATTTGTATTTTTTTATTGGTTAAAAACTAAGCGAGAGCGTTAAGCGAGTAACAGGAAACCAAAGTATAGGAATTGCAAATGCGAAAAGCATATATAAATATAATAATTCGAAATGAAATAAAAATGGTAAAAGCATCTTCTTTGAACTGTTTTTGATCTGAGAACTAACAATATTTAATTTTTTATAATTTGTAAATATTTTTTCAGGTTTGAAGATGTTGTTTTACAAAGTTGCCAAGTTAAAATGACTTTTATTATTAGAAAAAAATTGTTGCACATAATAATATAGAAAATATATTTTTGCTTAAAATAATGTCAAAAGGAATATAATAAATGATAAATTTTTTTTGCGCAGGAACTGAAAATCTTTTTGGATAATGATGAATTCGTTTCCATTTGTCTAATGCAGGATTCTTTTAGACTGAAACCATTTTAAAACCACCACAAAACAAGTATTTTCTCTACTAATTTTAGGTCATTAACCTCGAAAACAGGGACTTAACTTTGTATTATAAGTTTTTTAAGAAAATAATTGCAACGTAACTATAACAACATAAATTTTATTTGTTGATTATAATTAATATTTGCGACAATTAATTTTTACATTGCGTAATAACTGTTATGAGAAACACAATTTTTTTCGTTCTCGATAATTATTATTATTATTTTTATTTTTTTTGTTTACGTTGCTTCATAACTTTTATTTATGACTTTTTTTATTTACTTTACCGATAACTATTATTTGAAAGACATTTTTTTTTACCACATTTTGAGTATGAATTGATTTTTAATTGTTTAGTTGTTGGTGGAAATTAGTTTTCTGCAGCTAATTTGCGTTTGTCAATTTAAAACAATTAAAAATCTATTCATAATCAAAATGTTTGAATTACCACATTTTAAAATAAAATAAAAAAATTCAAAATAAAAAAAATTCAAAATTAATTAAAATAATTAGTAAAACTTTTTTTTTTAAATAAATGTTATCGGCAACGAAAATTTAAAAATCATAAAAAAAATTTTGAAGCAACGTAAAAAAATGTCTCAAAATAATTGTTATCGGTAACGTAAATTAAAAAATATGCATTAGTCCCAAAAAAATAACAATAACAAAATAATGAAATGGTTAAAGTATCCATTGTGAATAAAAGTAGACAACAAAAGTAGCACATATACAAAAAATTTCTACGGAGATAATTGACTTGTTCAGGTTTTTGGTTGTCACACATTGATCTACACTCTACGATCTCTTTTACACAGAAATTACTTCAAAACAGAAAAAGAAAAACACACACACACAGTTGAAGAAGTGGCAAATCAGCGAGCAAAACAAGTCACCAAAATCGTTCATATTTGTATGCAAATGACTTTACCTGCATATGAGCGAACACATATTTACAAACATACGAATACAAACAAACGCACATACACACGCACTCACAAACACAAATACAAATACAAATACACAAACGCAAACACACATACACCAACACTCGAACAGCGCAGTCTGGCACTTTTTTTGGTGCCTTTCGTGCAACAAAAAATAGAAAGATTTTTCCAAAGAATAAATCGAAATGCATTTTTTTTTTAAATTTTTGCAGCAACGCTGGTGTGGCTGCTGCCGTTGGCGTCGTTCGACGCCGCTCATGTAAAATGCATAGTTGAGCTCGGAAGTTTGTTGTTTTTTCTGTTGCCATGTGTGTTGTTTTTGTTGGTAGCTTTATGTGCCATTCTAGTGCAATGGCGCCGCTAACGTGTTGCAGATACACTGGCCGACAATGCGCGTGTGTGTTGCGTTGCCGTTGCGTTGTAAAGTGACATAAATAGAAGAAAACGAGTAAAAATGAAGTGTGACTGGTACGACGAGCACAGGTGATAGCTACAGTGGTTGGCTTCATTTATGTGTGTGTGTTTTTTTTTGGTAATATTTTGGGTATCATAAAGACGTTATAACAGTTGGTTCTTGCAGCTGGTGTTGAAATATTGCTTAAGATTAGAAACAAAATAAATTATAATAGCTTAAGCCATTAAAGCGAGCAAGAAAATGGTTTAGGGGAAAATAGAAAATGAAAGAGTTTAACTGAAGCAGCCAAGAAAAATATGAAATTTGCTAGTCATTTGATGCAAGAAATATTTAAGGTTTAACAAGCAAAGACACATTGTAATTCCTTAACAAAAATTTAGTTATAATTTATAATTTAGTTATAATTTATTTCTGAAACTTTGCGTGTCCTATGACTAAAGTTTCGGACAACGCAGAATCGGTTTGAGATTTTGCCAAACATATTTTTTTAATATATTTTTGGTTTTTTATATTTTTTATATATTTTTTTTGCCAAACAACGTTTAAATTGTTAATCAATTTAAGCAAAATTTCCATCACTTGAAGAGCACAATTTTGTAATAGCACCAAAATTGAGTGTTTTAAGGGTTGAAAAAATACGATCCTTGCCAATTAAAAACTTTTGTATGCTATCAGCAATAAAGTGTTTACCCAAGTGGCGATGCAGCGTAACTTTTTGCTTTGCCTCGCCCCACTCTTAAGGAAAGATTGATACACTTGCGTGTAATTGATTGCATTCATACATAATTCACCCCGTTTGCTGGCTGCTTGTGTGCTGTCAGCGAAAAAGGGTTGCAACGTCGCAATTAATAAAAGGCATGCAAAGAGGTGCGCACGCTGCACGCAAAACAGCGGGAGCGGGCAGGTCAAAGGGCAGCAATAGCGAAACGAAGCAAAACTTATGTGAGGGCAAAGTTTGAGCAATTTTTCAGACATTAAAATTAAAAACCTCAACGCTAGCACGACCCAATCATAAATATGCGGGGAGAATTGCAGTACGTGTGTGTCGTCCACCTCGTCACTACCACCGCCGCCAATGCGCCCAACACCAACGCTGGCGTTGCGATAACCAACAAAGTTCGTTTGTTGTGTTGTGCAACTTTGTCCACACGTTGCTGTACTATCTCGGCCGATTTGTTGCTGCCTTGCAAAAAAGTTGCAAAAAGTTGTATGCCTGCGCTTGCACATACATACATACTCACACACACACACACTCACACATAAACATATACAGTAAAGATTAAAGCCCATCGGCGCGCAACAACAGCGAAATTCATCGATCGCTCGCTCGTTGTGAGTGCAAAATGTATGGAAATCCGCGCGGGAATTAAAATGCCGTAAAGACAAAAACCATGCCGCAAGCCTTTTACTGCGGTGCGTATCCCACAAAAAACAATAACAACAATAGCAACAACAAAATTACTGCTGAAAAGTACGTGTTAAATATGTCACATAACGTCAAATTGTTTCGCTCAGCAGTAAAATTGTACAAAATATGAGCCAATTATTTCGGAGCAAAGTTTGCAAGGTTGTGCAATCAGATTTGTAGAATTTGAATGTTGTGAGGCTATGGTTTGAGTTTATTGAGTAGTTGAAGGAAAAATGCTAAAGTTGCTAAATGAATAAGTAAAGACTGAAATAAGGAAAAAATTACACAGTGCACCGCAAAAAAATATAAAAATACTTAAACTCGTTAGAATATGCCAATATGTACATCAAATGAAAGAGGAAAGGCTCAAGAATTGGAACAAAATTAATGTTTTATCTATTTATAAAAAAAGGATATGAAAAAGGTCCTTTGAAAATTTTAATCCTTTGTATACTTGAAAATTTATATAGAATTTTTTTGAAAAGTAACTATGTTAAAATCTCCTTGATCATGTGTCCAAAATTTCATTACGCTAACTTTATTAGTTCGAAAGTTATTAAAGAAAAGGCGGAAGCTGCAATTCTAATGAAGTACAAAAATTCTAATTTATTTGAGTATCAGTATTTTAAATAATAAAAAGATACAAAATCAATGAAGCGAGAATAATGAAATTTTGACACGTGATCAAGGAGATTTGGGGTTTTAACATACTTACTTTTCAAGAAAATTCGATGTAAATATTCAAGGATATAAAGGATTCAAATTTTTAAAGGACCTTTTTTATATACTTTTTTTACAAATGGATAAAAAATAATTTTATTTAAATTCTTGAGCCTTTCCTCTTTCATTTGATATACATATCGCCATATTCTAACGAGGTTAATTATTTTTTTTATTTTTTTAATTTTTTATCCGCTTCAAAATTTTGAAGTCCTTTTAAAAGGACAAAGGATGTAGAAATAAAAAACTGAGTACGCAGTATTACTATGTTTGGTCTCTAGTTTCATGCCCATATAGATTTTTTCTGGTGTGAAATTTTTTTTTATTTTTGTCGCACGGTGTTATTAATGGTTTTGAATATTTGCTTCAAAACTTCTGAAACGTATCTTAGTTCCATATTGTTTGTTAGAAATTGCTTTGAAGCAAATTTATCGAATCTTCTCAATTTTATCTGATAGAGCACATGACTAAATAGAGGCAATACATGGACTTTTGACAGGAACCTCTATTAGAAGGATGTGCCAGCTCCAGCACTCACAGAAGGCACTCACAATGGGTAGTAATTGTTTCGAAGGGAAATATGGTTTTCTAACTAAATTAACATTCATTTAATACTACAAATATATTTGAAGTGGAAAAGTTTTGAAGTTTTTGCTTTGTAGATACCCCAAAGTTGACAATTAAAAAATTTTTCTTAATCAAAAGTGCCATCTGGTGTTGAGTTTTCGAACTACATATAATGAATTTTGTATTTTCTGCACTGTAAAATCGTTTCTAATGTTAATATAATCGTTGGAATTGGTTTAATGGTTTCTCAGATACCATGTTTTCTCACTAGCCTAACTAACACAATTAAAGTGGTAGCAAAATTAATAGAAAAGAAACCGTTTTGTATAAAAACAATCTTAGAAGTTGGATATAGAGCAAAGTGATATCTGGAAGAAACATTTTGAAGGAAAAATAAATAAGAGTTGGTCTTAAATTTGATTCGTCTATGAGCGACCTGGGAGCAGTGGGAGCCCATTTTATAAAACAGTAATTTTGCATTGGGAGCATTGGGAGTAGCCTGGAGCAAGAAAGCGAAAAAGTATCTGATTGAATGTACAAAAGAGAAAATAAATGAGGGTCATAGATTTTAGTCATCTAAAAGTAACTCTGAAGAGCAATTTGTAAACTTTTGTAAACTTTGATCCACTTACATACGTCCACTTTAGATCTCGAAATTTTGGGGTCATACATTTTATTAAGTATCAAATTTCGTAAAGTAAAATCTTTTGAAGTGTCGACTTTTAATTATAGATGATTAAGAATAGGTTCTCGATACGACATACGAAACTATGTATCAGCATACACTTGAATAAAAGCAATAAAAAAACATAAAATGGACAATTCGTAGTGCACTGTATCGTTTTACAGATTTACAGTGCGTTTCAAAATAAAGTGTTGACCATATCTTTTTAACTGTAGAAGTTTGCCATGATTTTAATATCAGATTATCTTCTATATTAAAAAACCGTTTTCGCATATATTTCTGTTTTGTTAGTTGGGTACAAATTTTCGCGGAAATATCAAGAATTATTTAATGAGTGCTATGTTTAAAAAACGTTTCGAAGTAGTGTTTTTGGTAAACCATCCAAAGGGTCCAAAACTGAAACCTCCACAAGTCGCAAAATACACGAAAACATCAGTTTCATTTGTGAGGAAGCGGATCAGTAGATTCAAAGAGTTCGGAAATGTTGACGACGAGCTACGGAGAGGCAGGAAGAGAACCACTCAGAACAAAGCGGATAAGGCGATAGTCCGGATGTTTGATAACACTCCAACTCTTATCCTGAAGCAAACGAAAGAAAGATTGTCGAAGAAGAGAGTCGAAGTATCAACGGCCACTATCCGATGCAGACTTCTGAAATCGGGCATTCTTCATAGAAGTACCATGCCGAAATCGCTATTGGGTAAAAACATGTGGAAAATCGTCTGAAATGGGCTAGAGAAAATTTGGTGTGGAAACACTAAATTGGCCATCTCAAAGTCCAGATGCGAACCCAATCGAAAATGTTTGGTTCTTAATGAAGCAAAAGTTTAGAGGAAAAAGAATAGCAACAACAAAACAGCCCATTTTGTCATTAAAACGGATTTCGAGATGGTTTTCTTTGGAGTACGCTAAAAAATTAAGCCAAAGTTGTAAAAAAAGATGCCGAGCTATTATTGACAACAACGGAGACTGGACAAAGTATTGATAATAATGCGAAAAACATATTTGCACAGCCTTTCAGAAAATATATATAATTCATTACTATACCTTCTTTTGTGAGTTTTATTAGCAACACTTTATTTTAAAGTGCACTGTAGGTCCCGACTTCTGTAGCTAAATATGGCTTAGCGGAAAGTGATTTTTATGAAATGAGAAAACTGAAAGGGAGATGACGCATTTTTTAATACACATATCGTATTTTTTGGAAGGAATCAAAAATGCTGGAACATTGTTGATCTAAGTATATCGAGCTAAAAGATATAATAAAATTAATAAATTAATAATAAAATTGTTTCTGAAAATGTTATGTGTCTGGTTCTGGGCTCATTACTTTTTAAATAACTTTAAAACTCAAAACTATACAGCCGACAGTCTTGACTAAATCTCTGTATACCATATAGTGCGAATACGACATGTGGGCGTGGCACCTCCCATACAACCTACATTTTTAATATGGAATATCTTCGGAGTTATAGAGTTAGAGCATTGAAATTTGGTACAGGGTCACCGTTTAGGTGTGTCGTTTCACTGTTCAAATTTCATAGCGTTGGATAAGGGGTGTGGCCCTTTTCAAGTGACCCAAATGTTTAGATCTACAGGTCACACAACTTGTGTTGGTTACGTTAATGAGTTGAAATTCTTCCAGGGTGGACGATTACTCCGCTAGCATTCTTAAGTAATGGGGCTGTCATCTTTAGTTCCCTAGGAGTGAAACTTTCGTATGATAAGAATTTTTTAACTTTTTGTTTTATTAAACTTATATAAATGACCTCTGATCATTCGTTCCTGTAAGGTAGGAAAAATTGACATCAGATGGTTGGTGCCTTTGATGAGTCTCTCTGTGTATCCGTTACTGATAGGCAGATTAAATTTACATTAGGCGTCAGAGAGCTGCGTCATTTTGTGTTAGATGTACTGGCACTGTGTTGTTCTTGTGATTATATGGCTACAAAAACTGAAGATTTGATGAGTGTAGGTCATTACAACTGATTGGAGTGTGAAGGATATGAACTTGTTATAAAGAAATGGATTGAATCGGGTAATGGTGAAGGAATGGAAGATAATTAGAAAGAAGAAAAAATTGGAAATTTTTGAAAAAGTTCAGGGCCAATATTTAAGTGATAATCGAACCTACAATTCTCGCTTCGTTGATTTTGTATCTTTTTATTATTTAAAATACTGATACTCAAATAAATTAGAATTTTTGTACTTCGTTAGACTTGCAGCTTCCGCCTTTTTTTATAACTTTCGAACCAATAAAGTTAGAGTAATGAAATTTTGACACGTGATCAAGGAGATTTTGGATTTTAACATAGTTACTTTTCAAGAAAATTCTATCAGGTGTACAACTTTGCTTCCGCCGTTTTTCCAAAATTAAAAGCTTTATTGCGAAAAAGTGCTTACAGATGTATTATTCAAAGTATTGTCCGTCGCTAGCGACAACTTTCTCCCATCTTTCCGGCAATTTTCGGATCCCGGCTCGAAAAAAGGAGTCCTCTTTTGACGCTATCCATGAAGCAATCCATTTTTCCAATTCTTCGAAGGATTGAAAATGTTGATCTGCCAGGCCGTGTGCCATCGAACGGAATAGGTGGAAGTCAGAAGGGGCGACATCTGGGGAATACGGCGGGTGGGGCAAGACTTCCCATTTCAGCGCTTCCAGGTACTTTTTGACCACTTTTGCCCTCGGTCCCTCGGTTTCAACTCGTACGGCACCCAGTTTCCTTCTTTCTGAATCATGCCCAGGGCCTTGAGACGTTTTGAAATGGCTTGCTGACTCACTCCCAACGATTCGGCAAGCTCTTCTTGGGTTTGGCACGAATCTTCATCAAGCAATGCTTCTAGTTGTTCATCTTTGAAGGTTTTTTCTCTTCCACCACCATGTTTGTCTTCGACATCGAAATCACCATTTTTAAAACGTTGAAACCACTCCCGACACGTTCTTTCACTCAGAGCAGCATCACCGTAAGTTTCTGAGAGCATTCGATGCGCTTCAGCTGCATTTTTTTGCGAATTGTAACAGAAAAGTAAAACTTCCCGCAAATGGCGAGAATTGGGCACATAAACGGACATTTTCGAGCGTGAATAATACGAAAACAAGAACAACTGTCACTGAAACGGCGATGACAATTCGTTAGGCACTGTCCACACTCACTTTAAAGGCATTACCATCTATGTATTTCAACCAGCCTCAGCCGGTACAGCCACCTATCGGAAAACGGCGGAAGCAAAGTTGTACACCTGATATTTTTCAAAAGTGCTATCTGGTGTTGAGTTTTTGAACCACTACTACAACTAATGATTTTTGATGTTAATTTAATCGTTGCAATTGGTTTAATGGTTTCTGAGATACCATGTTTTCTTACTAACCTAACTAACACATTTAAAGTAGCCAAATTCATAGAAAATAAACTGTTTTGTATGTCAGCAATCTTAGAAGTTGGATATAGAGCAAAGGCATATATGGAAGAAACATTTGTAAGGAAAAATAAATGTGAGTTGCTCTTACATTTGATTCGTCTATGGGCAACTTGGGAGCAGTGGGAGCCCATTTTATAAAACAGTAATTTTGCATTGGTAGCATTGAGACTAACCTGGAGCAAGAAAGCGAAAAAGGATCTGATTGAATGTACAAAAGAGAAATTAAGTGAGGGTCAGTCATAGATTTTAATCATCTAAAAGTAAATTCTGAAGAGCAATTTGTCGAATGCTCTAGCACTTCTGTAAACTTGGATCCACTTAAACTTTGGTCCACCTTAGATATCGAAATTTTGGGGTCATACATTTTATTAAGTATAAAATTTCGTAAAGTAAAATGTTTTGAAGTATCGGCTTTTAATTATAGATGATTCAAAATAGCTTCTCCGTACAACATACAAAGCGTGTATCGGCATACACTTCAATGAAAGCCGGAAAAAAAATTGATTGAATGGAAAATTCGTAGTGCACTGTATTTTCCAGTTTTAGCTCCTGACTTCTGTAGCCAAATATAAAAAAATGGCTTAGCGGAAAGAGATTTTTATGAAATGAGAAAACTGAAAGGGAGATGACGCATTTTTTAATACACATATCGTATTTTTTGGAAGGAATCAAAAATGCTGGAACATTGTTGATTTAAGTGTATCGAGCTAAAAGATATAATAAAATTAATAAATTAATAATAAAATTGTTTCTGAAAATGATTCGTATCTGGTTCTGGGCTCATTACTTTTTAAACAACTCTAAAACTCAAAACGAGGCAGCCGATTGAGCTGAATTGTTCACGTAATGTTCGTCTTGACTAAATCTCGATAAACAATATAGTGCAAATACGACAGGTGGGCGTGGCACCTCCCATACAACCTAAATTTTTAATATGGAATATCTTCGGAATTATAGATCGGACAGCATTGAAATTTTGTACAGGGTCACCGTTTAGGTTTGTCGTTTCACTGTTAAAATTTTATAAGCGTTGGACAAGGGGTGTGGCACTTTTCAAGCGATCCAAATGTTTTGAATAACTTTCGAACTACAGGTCACACAACTTGTGTTGGTTACGTTAATGAGTTGAAATTCTTCCAGTCATCTTTTGTTCCCTAGGAGAGAAACTTCCGTATGAAAAGAATTTTTTGATTTTTTTTTTACCACTGTTCATCCGTTGCTGCTGTAAGGTAGGAAAAATTGACATCAGATGGTTGGTGTCTTTGATGAGTCTCTCTGTGTATCCGTTACTGAAAGGCGGAGTAAATTTACATTATTCGTCAGAGAGCTGCGTCCTTTTGTGTTAAATGTACTTGCACTGTGTTGTTGTTGTCATTGTAGGGCTACAGAAACTGAGGATTTGATGAGTGCAGGTCATTACAACTAATTGGAGTGTGAGGGATAGGAACTTGTTACAAAGTAACGAATTGAATCGGGTAATGGTGAAGGGATTTAAAATAATTAGAACGAAGGAAAAATTGGAAATTTTTGGAAAAGTTCAGGGCCAATATTTAAGAGACAATCGAACCTACAATTCCTGGGATGGGAGACCATTGCACTTACGTTTGTGTTATTAGAGCTTGATAACTTTTTTTGTAATATTTGTTTAAAACACATTGTTGAGCAACCCTGTTGTTGAGCAACCCTGTGCCAAGCGAGCAGATAGCGAGTCAGCCGCAGCCAAGTTCAAGTCAGTTGATTAGCAGCCAAGTTCAAGTCAGTTTGCCGCCGTGGAAGAAGTTTGTTTGCCGCCGTTGAAGAAGTTTGTTTGCCGCCGTTGAAGAAGATCAGTTTGCCGCCGTTGAAGAAGATCAGTTTGCCGCCGTTGAAGAAGTTCAGTTTCGCCGCCGTTTAAGAAGTTCAGTTCAGTTGCCGCCGTTTTTTAAAAGTCAAGTTCGTCGCCGAGAAGTGTCGCGAGGTGCCAACGCACACAATTTTGAAACAGCGAAAAACCACATTGCCACACCATCGAAAAACCAAACATCACACATTGTATAAATTGAATAAATTCGTTTTTCCAAATATAAATAAGCCAGGCGCCTTTAATTTGCCCTGCCGGTTACATAGTTTTCAAAATTGCGTTGCGCCTTCGCAGTGTTGTGCGTGTGTGTGCCGCTGGCGAGTTCTACGCAACAGCCAATAGCAAGCCAGCTTCTACTTTGTAACACCGTTTCCCCGCTGATCGTTGCAGACGCCGAGATTATTGTTGTGTGTGTGTGTGCCGCTGCCGAGTTCTACGCAAACGCAACAGCCAATAGTAAGCCAGCTTCTAGTTTGTAACGCCGTTTCCCCGCTGATGCCACGAATTTCCGTCGAAGACGCCGAGACTTTGCAAGACGAAGGCCAGGAAGCTGAGGAAAGTTTGTTAGAAGCCACGATGATTGAGACCGACGCCGTAGATCCAAATGGACAGCTTGCTGCAATAGTGGCCAGCTTGAATGCATTGAAAGCCTCAGTGGAGGCATTGAAAGGTAGCACAATGGACAGCCAGAGGGATATCGACAGGCTTCGCTGCCAAATGAACGTGGAAACAGGATTCATCGACGCGCCTACTCGAGATGAGACACCATTGCCCAGAAATTTAGAACGTGACATGATGGTTGCTGTGAACGAATCTACAGTGAAGCTGTATGATCTGCCCGCCTTCTCTGGCAACACGGAGGATTGGCCGCTGTTTCTTGCGAACTTTAGAGACACCACTGACGCCTTTCGGTACAGCGAGCGTCAAAATCTCATGCGATTGCGTAAGTGCCTTACAGGCGCAGCCAAGGAAGCGGTGGCTTCCATGCTTATCTTCCCAAGGGACGTGTCTAAAGTTATAGAGGAACTAGAGTTCCGATTTGGAAGGCCAGACTTACTCCTTCGTCAACAAATTGCCAAAATTCAGCAGTTCCCAAACATCGGTGAAAGCAAGCTAGACCAAGTGATGAATTTTTCGACAAAGGTGCGTAATATTGTCGCCTTTATAACGTCCGCCAACTGCCAACATCATTTAGCCAACACTACGCTTCTGGAGCAATTGGTGCAGAAGTTGCCTCCCAGCAAGCAGCTTGAGTGGATAAAATATTCCATGACCATAAAGCCGTTCGCAACAGTTAAAGAGTTTTCGGAGTGGCTGAGCGAATTTGCTCGCATAGTGTGTTTGATGCCACCATCGATAAGAAGCCAAAATACAGCCTTACAACAGCAACAGCCGCGTCGGATTCTGCACGTGAATGACGCTTCTCAGGTGCCACCGGGTCAGAACACCAGTGCGTTAAGATGTTACGAGTGCGGAGGAGCCCATCGTATAGTTGACTGCGGCATCTTCAATCGAGCGCTCAGCGTACCTGAGCGCTGGGAAAAGGTTAAGTCTTTGCGACTTTGTTTCTCGTGCCTCAGCAAGGGTCATAATACAGTAAATTGCCGCTCTAAGAAGAAATGTGAAGTCAACAATTGCCGACGCTATCACCACCGCAGCCTACATGACAACGCTCAGATTTCTACAGTAACAAACCCAGTCGAAACGCCGCCAGCCGATGACGTGCAAACAATGTTAAGTTGCCGATCAACCCAACTCGGTAGCCGATTATTCAAGATTTTGCCGATTTCACTTTATGGACCGAACGGGAAGATAGACACCTTTGCTATGTTCGACGAGGGTTCAGCGATATCCTTGTTAGATGAACACGTAGCCAACGAATTGGGCCTGGTAGGTCAGTCGCAGCCGCTAACTCTCCAGTGGTATGGACAAAAGCGTACAACCGAACCGTCAACGAAGATTAATTTGGAAATAAAAGGCTGTGAAGAACCGGTAAAGTATTCAATCAAAAATGTGCGTACTATTCCCAAGTTAAGCTTGCCACTGCAGTCATTGCAAAAGGCTAAATTCGCCCATTTTGAGTTTTTACCCCTAAAGGATTACGTCAATGTTAAGCCTGTAATGCTGCTTGGGTTGGATAACGCTCATTTGGGAGTGCCAGCGAAAGTTGTGGAAGCAGATGACGCGAGCCCTGTAGCCATCAAAACCAAACTTGGATGGGTTGCGTATGGTCCTGCTGAGCTGTTGGCGCCGTCGGTTCCAGTCGTAATGCACATTCGAGAGGAAGATCCATTGTCGCAGGTCGTGACCGAGTTTTTTGCTGCCGACAACTTTGGCATCAACAATTCGCCTGAGCTGTTGGAGTCTGAAGAGAATATAGAAGCACGCCGCATACTGGAGGAGAAGACAAGACGTGTAGGGAAGCGTTTCGAGTGTGGCCTCCTTTGGAAAAGTCCACCAAATGAGTTGCCACATAGTCGCGAGATGGCTGTGCGGCGCCTGTTGAGCATTGAAAGGAGAATGAGAGCCGATCCTTATTTCGCCGATAAATACAAATTTGAGATGCAGAAGTACGTCGTGAAGAACTACGCCAGGGAACTGTCCGAAGATGAGGTAAACGACCAAAGTCACCCGATATGGTACCTGCCGCACTTTGCAGTGCAAAACCCCCAGAAGCCGAACAAGATGCGAATAGTTTTCGACGCCGCTGCCATGGTGGATGGCACGTCGCTTAATTCTAAGCTATCAAAAGGTCCTGAACAAGCCAAGCCGCTGTTGGGTATCCTATTTCGTTTCCGAGAAGGAGCAATAGGAGTTGCCGCAGACATCTGTGAGATGTTCTCTCAAATACGTATTGTGCCAAGCGACCAGCATGCCCAAAGATTTTTATGGCGTGATGGAAACTCAGATCTGCCCATACGACACTACGTGATGACGTCGTTGATGTTCGGAGCCGCGTGCTCCCCCTGCTGTGCGGAATTCGTTAAAAACAAGAACGCCGAAGAATTCAAGCAAGAATTCCCTGCAGCCGCTGCGGCTATCATCGAAAAGCACTATGTTGACGACTTCGTAGCCAGTTTCGATAACGAAGAAGAAGCCAAAGAGATTTGTCAGCAAATCGTACATATACACGCGCAAGCCGGGTTCAACCTAAGAAAATTCATTTCCAACTGCGCCAGCCTACGGGATTTGAATGTTGACGCACGGCCACAAGACACTACAGCCAACATGGAGTGCCAAGCAGGTTCCGAAAAGGTGCTCGGAATGGTCTGGGACACAATCACTGATACCTTTCAGTTCAAATGCAAGTTCCATCGCATCCCCAAGGCGGTGTTGAACTGTGAGCGTCCGCCAACGAAAAGAGAACTCCTTGGAATTGTGATGTCCGTATTCGACCCATTTGGTTTTCTGGCCGACTTCTTGCTGTATTCGAAAGCGTTGGTTCAGGAGACTTGGAAAAGCAAAATTGCCTGGGATGATCCGTTGCCGGAGGAAATATGCCGAAAATGGTATGTTTGGTGGAACGCATTCAAAAGAGCGGAAGAATTCAAAGTCCAGCGCCCGTATTCGCCAAACTTGTCAGTTGCATCGTCGGTGGAGCTACACGTCGTTGTCGACGCAAGCCAAGCTGCATTTGCGGCCGCCGCCTATATCAGAGTCGAACACATCGGGGGGTGTGATGTGGCCTTGGTCGCCGGCAAAACACGTGGAGCGCCGCAAAGAGTCATGTCAATTCCGAGACTGGAACTTCAAGCTGCGGTATTGGGAACACGCCTCAGCAAGCTCATCCTTCGAAGCAGTGATGTCAACTTTACACGCGTTGTTCTTTGGTCCGACTCTCAGACGCTCTTGCACTGGATATACTCTACCGAAAGGAGATATAAAGCCTTCGTTGGACACCGTATTGCCGAAATATTGTCATCAACAAAACCGTCGCAGTGGCGATGGATTCCAACAGACAGAAACACCGCCGATGTTGCCACTCGTCCCAAGTGGCCGCCGAAGTTCAACCCGCAAAGCCCATGGTTGACAGGTCCGGAGTTTCTGCGACAGCCAGAAAGCTTCTGGCCCGTGCCGACAACGATCATGCCTCTGCCAGAACAACTTGAGGAGGAGATCAAGCCATGCCTGCTATTACAGCCAGAGGTAACAACTTGTTTATTTCAAACTAACCGCTTTTCGTCCTTTTTGAAGCTGAAGCGCGTGATGGCCTGGGTTTTTAGAGCAGTCAGCAGGTTTTGCCGCTTGCCAGAAACAAAAGACGCCGCAGTGGGAGGAAGCTTTCCACTTTCAATCGCCGAAATTCATCGTGCGGAGAACTACATCTACAAGTGTGCTCAACGCGAGCACTATGCTGCGGAAATAGCCAGTCTCACCAGCGGCAAGGCCGTACTTAAGAGCAGCCCCATCTACGCACTCTCGCCGTGCCTAGATGACCGCGGCTTGTTGAGAATTCAAGGTCGCATCGACAACGCCCAAGTCTTGCCATTCCAGGCGAGGCGCCCAGTTTTGCTGCCACGAGATCATGCCGTTTCGGAGCTCATCATGCGTCATTACCATGAGCAGTTCCATCACCAAAACAAAGCCGTTGTTATCAACGAGGTTCGCCAAACGTTTTGGTTCCCCCACGCCAAGTCTTTGCTGAAGACCGTTGAGAGCCGTTGCATGCGATGTACAATTGACAGAGCCCGCCCGAAACCGCCGCTTATGGGACAGCTGCCACCAGACCGGCTCACACCATACGTGAGACCGTTCACGTACACCGGCGTGGACTTGTTCGGCCCGCTAAATGTTACCATCGGACGACGTAAGGAGAAGAGGTGGGGAGTGATTTTCACTTGCCTCACGACCAGAGCAGCCCATTTGGAACTGGCCGAAAATTTGTCCACCGATGCCTTCATTCTGTGCCTACGCAACTTCATCAATCGGCGGGGCACGCCAGCGCGAATTCGCAGTGACAACGGCACCAATTTTATTGGAGCGCAGAGGGAGCTTCGTGAGGCAGAGCGCCTACTCGACGTTGAACGAATTTCGGATGAAGCAACGAAGCGTGGGATCGAGTGGAAGTTTAATTGCCCGTTGAATCCCAGCTCCGGTGGCTGCTGGGAAAGACTGATTAGAATTGTCAAGCGTTTGCTCCTGAAGACTCTACACTGTGAGGCGCCGAGAGTTGAAACCTTGCGCAGCCTTTTAATTGAAGCGGAGAACATCCTCAATTCTCGTCCTCTTACGGATATTCCGTTGTCCACTGAGGAAGATGAGCCGTTGACGCCGAACCATTTCCTCATTGGTGCAGTGAACTCAACCCAAACGCCACAGCCTCCGGACGAAGAAATTTGTATAAAAAAACAGTGGAGAATAAGCCAGAATTTGAAGGATCGCCTATGGAAGCGATGGATCAAGGAGTATTTGCCGCAGTTGTTGCTCCGCACGAAATGGCACGGCAGAGCCGCACCAATAAGGGTCGACGACTTAGTCTTAATTTGCGATGAGAGTCAAGCTCGAAGCCAATGGCGTAAAGGACGCGTAATTACAGTTTTTCCGGCAAAAGATGGCCAAATTCGTTTTGCGGAAGTGCGAACCTCCACGGGAATCCTGCGAAGACCAGCCACGAAACTTGCAGTACTAAACATTGAGGGTGAATCCCGGAGTGATTCACAGAGGGGGGAGTGTTGAGCAACCCTGTTGTTGAGCAACCCTGTGCCAAGCGAGCAGATAGCGAGTCAGCCGCAGCCAAGTTCAAGTCAGTTGATTAGCAGCCAAGTTCAAGTCAGTTTGCCGCCGTGGAAGAAGTTTGTTTGCCGCCGTTGAAGAAGTTTGTTTGCCGCCGTTGAAGAAGATCAGTTTGCCGCCGTTGAAGAAGATCAGTTTGCCGCCGTTGAAGAAGTTCAGTTTCGCCGCCGTTTAAGAAGTTCAGTTCAGTTGCCGCCGTTTTTTAAAAGTCAAGTTCGTCGCCGAGAAGTGTCGCGAGGTGCCAACGCACACAATTTTGAAACAGCGAAAAACCACATTGCCACACCATCGAAAAACCAAAAATCACACATTGTATAAATTGAATAAATTCGTTTTTCCAAATATAAATAAGCCAGGCGCCTTTAATTTGCCCTGCCGGTTACACACATTTTCAAATAATTTTATATATTTTCGCATGAAATTTAAATTCATATTACTAGTCTGATTAGTTAAGGCGTGGTTCTAGGTCGGCTTATCTATTTTAATTGAACCCATGATTCCAAATGTTTCATTCCATGAAGCACACATTTTTGTTGAAAGTTGTTGAATAGAGTAAGTTTAAGGTGTTTGATGAAGCTCCGGCAAAAAGTTTTCTCAACACGATAGGTGGAGGTCGAGAGAGATCGTGTCTCCGGTGCAAGAACCAAGTTGAGGATGCTTTATCATCACACAACAGAGGCGCTTGGACCAAACTGTACACCTGTAACGGATTTTTGTGGCCAAATACTTGATTAGCAATAAAGTGAAATAAGAAAAGAAAGAAAAGGAAGAAAGATGTCAGTAGGAACATTGTGTTAAGAAGTCCAGTTTGACTGACTGTAGCGCTCCAATGTGTTTTTAATAGCCATTATGTCGATTGTGCAGTAATATTTCACTAAGAAAGAACCACATTTTCCCATAATATCGATTGCCATTATATCGATTGTGCAGCAATATTTCACAAAGAAAAAACAACATTTTTTCTCATCAGCATTTAACATTCGAATGTACAAACAAACAGCAATGATTGGTTTTTGTTTCTAAATTAGAAGAATTTGGAAATGTTTTTTCCTATGAAAATATTTGCATTATTTTATACATTTAGCACCTCCTGCTTTGTGCCACGAAATCGTTTGTCCATTACCAAAAATACGCCAGGCGGCAGGTAAACAAACGCTCTGTGTACATCAACAAGCAGTGGGCGTGTTGTTTGTTATTGTTTGCTGCGCAAAGATTTCAAATAAACAAACAAACAAACATGCGAGGCGTGAAGGCGTATAATCGCCGTGAAATCAGCTGCTAGAAGCTGCTGGATGTTTCCAATGAAATACTGTCGATTTGAACATTCGAGTGAGTAATAAAATGTTACGCGTAATTTTATTGACGTTGTGAAATTGCAGAAAAGTGTTTCGCATAAAAATTGTACTTTTGTAAGTGGGTGCGGAATATTTATGAGGTCCGATTTGGGCTAAAATGATGTAAATGGCATTCAGAAGCGTTGCAATATTAAACGCTTAATTGCTGTTGCCTGAATTGAATGCTCAGTGCGAAGATTTGGCAGCCGCAAGCGGAAGAATGCAAAACACACACACACAGACAGACACACAGTCAGCTGCACTGGCGGCAACATGAAAATGCAATTTGCAAAATTCACTGCAATTGTTGTGCTTT
Source organism: Melieria picta (assembly GCA_964056695.1). Lineage (NCBI taxonomy): Eukaryota > Metazoa > Arthropoda > Insecta > Diptera > Ulidiidae > Melieria > Melieria picta. The sequence continues at coordinate 35,628,870 of OZ057398.1, read as the reverse complement.
AAGAATTATAAATTTCGCGTCTTGTGGGCTCGCAGAATGTCTGTGCCCTGCTAGCAGCCCACCAACAACAACTCATGAACAAAGCACAGCGAAAAGTTGCTGCCACACTGCACTGCCGACGCGGCAATTTCGCGCTCACAGTTGGACGCGATAAGCCGCAAAATAGTTGAGGAAAAATAGAGAAAATGGAAAAGTAGCAAAAGAATCTAGAAAAAATGCACAAAAAACTGAATTGAATAAATTTTTCCAATTATTCCAAAAAAATAAAAATTTGAAAGAACGTTAATAATAGTTTTGCTTTTTGTTTAATTTTATTTTTCACGGCTGTGTGGCGCTCGAGCGCCTAACTGCCTGACTGCTTCTCTGGCTGACTGGCTGGCTGGCTGAAAATACGTTTTAATTGAAAATAAGGGGAAAGTTTCGCTGGCTGCAAATGCGATTTTTATTACTTATATTTCTTTTGTTTTTGTCGGCGCACGAATTTGCATCGATTCGTGCAACGTGCCGCAGCAGCAGCGCACAGTTAATGCCGCAGCTGCGGCGCGCCGTGGCGCATTGTGGGCAAGTTTTGCGGCATGCGAACTAGTCGCTTGTATTTTCGAACCAATGTTTTTGTTGTTGCATGCAATTTTTGGCCACCGGTTTTTGGCGCTGTTGCTTGTTTTGTTTAAACAAATCGCTTTGTTGCATTGTTGTTGTTCTAGTAGTTGTGTCTGCAGCTGGCGGCGGCCGGTGCTGTGTTGTTGTATGCTGCCAACTGTGTGGCTTGCAAACACACACACACACACACACATGTTCGATAACGCTGGTACTGAGTCTACATGTGGCTCTATGTGTATATTTGTGTGTGTGTGCCTGTGTGCGTGTGCCGCTGATGTCGGCTACTGCAGCCCAACGCTGTTGCCGCTGCTGTTGTCGACAGTTCAGCTGCGCCGCTCGTTGATGCGCCTGTGCCTGATTTGTTTGTCTACGTTTCAATTCGAATTCGGTTCGTGTAGCATTTTGTAAAACATTAACTTGAGGCAAAATTACAAAAGCAAAACAAAACAAACAAGAAAAAACCAATTCATCCGTTTCGGTACGGCGGCCGCAATGTTGAAAAAGTGCAAACGAAAATATTTTGTGTGGCCACAGTCAGTCTTTCAATCAACCAGTCAGTCAGTCAGTTCGCGGCGAGTGTGAATTTCGAGTTGAACTGATGTGTGTCCGGGCATCCGAGCGCCCAAATTGTGATTGCTTGCAAAAAATTTAAGGCGTGCAATAAATAAAACGTGTAAATTTTATATAAATACTTCAATAATCCCCGGGAAAGCACAAATGAACATTTTGACGGCATAACGCGCCAGTGTTGTGTACGAATTATTGACATTGCATCAGTTAGTCGGTCTGCGTGTGTGTATGTGTGTCGTGATTTTGTTATTGTTTTTTAGTAACTTTGTTTAAAACTACAAACTAATTATAGTATTTTGAAATATCTATGAATGTTTACAGGTGAGTTTTTTGTTTTGTGGATTTTGCGTCCAAAGGCATTCAAGGAAGATCACAATAAAAGTGCTTTAATAGCAACAAACAGTTCGTACAAAATTTTCAGCTCACTTTGCACACTTTTTACAATGTGCGAAATTCATTTAAAGCATAAAATTGTGTAAACAGTTAACACTTGTTTAGTTGAAATTTGGTTTTATAAATAGATTTTAATTACACAAATTGTGCTTTGATCTCTCTCTCTCATTTTTCTTTGGAAGCAAGAAACAACATTTTACTTGAATTATGTGTTTAAATAAGAAAACAAAATGATTTCGATAATTGTTACACACATTCAAATATTAGCTTTAAATGTTTCAAAAACTTTTGTATATAACATCTTCAAAACGTTGTCATAATCTACAGTTCGTTTGGAATAAGTCCAAAACCTTCCAGTCAAAATCTTAGATCGTTGTTTAGTTTCTGAAATTTTTAATTTGAAATGGTCTGTTTTGGCACTCAATAAAAATTATAAATTTATTGACCACATCTGAATCTTTATGAACTGCCAGCAATTCCTTAGTTTATTTTCAATGGTATTGACGATATTGCGACTCGATTGATGAGTGGAATGAATGGAATTATGAGGTCATGTATTAGTTTAAGTCTGCTTAACTCAAAAGAGACTTTGTATCCTCTAATACTCATTCCTTGTTGGCCGTATTCAAGTGTCAAAATTATAAGACAAATCATCTAAAAATACCAACTTTCTTGCAATTGGAATCATTTGCCAGCCATAACTTAGGTTAGACAAAGTTAGGTTAAGTTGGCTGCAGCTGTGTGAGACCTAAGGCTCATTGTGACACCACAATTCTACGAGCTTGAAATGTGTGTGCAGCAGTGTTTTTTTATGTATTTTATGACAAAAATTTCAAACGGCTAGTGGAAAGGGGGAGGGAATCCAAACGGTAGTAGAAGTATTTAGTCGAAGTATTTCCTTCTCACTGCTGCCGTAGCTCAGCTGGCTAGTGCGTTGGGCCGCGAGTCAAATGCGACGCTCGAACCCAGGTTCAATACTCCGTTGCTGTTAACACCGAAAAAAAGAACAATTTTTCTTTCGGCGGCTGTCCTCTCAGCAGGAAATGGCAAACCTCTGAGAGTCAAATTGCCTATGAAAAAGCTCCCAACTAGCCGTTCGGAATCGGCATAAAACTGTAGGTCCCTTCCAACCTTGTAAAAATTCGCAGGCACAACACGGATGGTTGCGGGTAGCTAGGCCTTAGTCGCGGTATCGGGCTGTCGTGCCAGTCAATCAATTTCTTTTACACTTGAAGGTTTCCCATTACTTGCCAAGATATCATCTTTGTGTTTTTTTAATTTTCATCTACTTCATGTGGATGGTGTTAGAAGTAGACGAGTGTAGCCCGAGCTAGGAATCGAACCTCTGGTATGAAGAGCCTACTACTTACTAGACTGTGGAGACCGGCATCAGCCATTACTTGATTCCTTTAGCTTAGATTAGACACTTATCAACATTTGACACTAAACAAAAAACTTTTTATTCATGATTCTTTCGGTTAGTTAAAGTAAAAATAAGACTATTACAGCATGAACGATTGACTGCTTCAGTGCGACTTCTATAATTTTTGCAGATTTAGAGCCAAATTATGGCGCCTCTGCTCCAAGTAGTCGTTTGAATTCGAATATCTAGTGACTCTGACCTATCTGGTAATAAGTGTGGAAGGTGGGCGGACACTCTGGATTATATCCTCACTTCTGATAATCCTTAGGTGTCTCTGAGTTCATTGGGCTGAAAGCGGTGTCAGTATTGGGCCTCAATCCACTACTAAGGTTTGCTAAAAGTTCTCCTATTTAAACGAATTATTACCACAGCTCATAAATGGATTTATGCCTGGTGCCGCTAAGGACACAACAAAAGTTTGATCGTGACTTAACGATCAGCTAGTTATACTTATGTGCCTTCTTAATGATCTGTTTTCGAATCTTATAAACATTTTATGGCTTACTCGTACATACATACGTGTATTGGCTCCGTAATGCGTCCATTACGTCAATAAGGATACCCATTATAACGCGGTCTTTCAAATGTAGATTCTTTCTATTTCTGAAAGAGAAAGAAGATGGCTTCTTTCTCGTTGCCGTGTCTCTGTGTCTGCCAGGCTCTATCTAGAAAAACGAAAAATGCGTTGCGAAAGCCATTGTTTACTGATATCAAAGACATAGCAAAGTGCACGCTCGGTTTGCTGCTTGCTTCATTAAACTCTCAGGGAGTTTAATCATTAAGGAGCAGATCACTGAGAGAGATAACCATCCATAACAATACCTACCGAAGGAAATAGTACAAAAAGGCACACATACGCTCATTGGATACCGGGGCTTCGCCTCCTCACTCTAACAAAGCAACAGTGGCGCAAACAGGGGGGTTTCCGTACATAACTTTTGAGCTCAACATCAGTTGAAACCATATTTGCCACCCAAAATATTTTCAAGATGCAGATATATATGGAGGTTGAACCCCCGGCGTGCGCCACTGCCAACCAACCTAACCAACTCAGCAAAATCAGTTAGTGCATAAATTTTTTAAGTCAGAGTCAGAAATGTACGCCTGTTGACTCAAACCTGGAACTAAATTTATCAATTTGACGTCTGTACGACAAATATATAACCTCGAGATTCCAGAATAGTTAGATTCGAAAAACTTTATCGGTGTGAACACCATAATGCCCCACCAGTCTTATCTTGTAATATCTGTTATTTTAATTGAATTTGGCTTTAAAAAATTTTACAAGAAAGTGAAGAGAAAAAAGTAGAAAAGACTTCAATGAAGTAATTTTGATTGATTAATTAATTAATTAAAATTATTTTAACTAATTTTAAAGAAGTCATTAGGCAGTGAAGCCAAGTAATATCTGTTTTTTTTATTGAATTTGGCTTTAAAAAATTTTACCAGAAAGTGAGGAGAAAAAAGTATAAAAGACTTCAATGGAGTAATTTTGATTAATTAATTCATTAATTAATTTTATCAATTTTAACTAACTAACTAACTAAGAAGTCATTGGCAGTGAAGCCAAGAAAATTGTTGGTCCTTATCAGAGAAATATAAAAGATTATAGTAATTAGTTTTGACTAAAATAATTAAGGGGGCATGAACACTTCAGGAGACACTTTATCGTTGCCGAGGAAGTTGTGACAATGTGTCAGATGACTTTTCAGGAGACGCTTTAATCTTGCGAGAAAGTTGATATGACATATGTTGAATACTGTTTTCAACACTCCTTCCAAATGGATAACAGAAGCTGATTTTAGCTGGTAAGAATCTGACACGTCAATAGGGTCCAATAGGGATTATCTGATCCTAACGTAAGATTTATAGGTTTCTTACCAATTCATTTTAAATGCTTTTGGTTATCAAATTAATTCAACCATTCGTTGTTTAGTAGAATAACAAAAACCATGAGAATTACTTAGAATTAATTTCCAAATTAAATAATGCATTTTTGCATTTCAATACTTTCAGTCATCATATCAATGCAACAATTCGTTGTTTAGTAGAATGACAAAAATCCTAAGAATCTCTAAATATTGATTTTAAAATTATTTTCTGGATAGTTAACTTTGAAGAGAAGTATTTTTTTTTAACTTTTGTATTTATAGAAATTTTTTATAAAAAATTTTTAAGTCTTCATTGCAACTCAAAACATTGTTTTGACTAAGAAGAGAAGAATTAATTTTCAAATTAAATTTTGTAAATTTCCTACCACATTGCAATACCTTAAGTCATCATATCAATTCAACCATTTATTGTTTAGTAGAATGCCTAAAGCCATGAGAATCTTTAGTTATTAATTTTCAAATTATTTTACGGGTAGTTAACTATGAAGTGTAGTATTTTTCAATCTTTTGTATTCAAGGAATTTTTTGTTTTTATTTTGTGGAATATTTTGGTTTTCATTGCACCTTAGAATATTGTTTCAACTGAGATGATTAAAATGAAAGGAAGCCCCCTCAAATTATAATTACGATTATATTCAAATTATAAAATCATCATCAATTAGTGTATTTGGCTTTTACATATAAAGTCTGTCTTTGCATCATAAATTTTCGTATTAAAATCAGGGACTTAACTATTATAAGTTTCGTAAGAAAATAATTGTAATGTAATGTAATGGTCACGTAAAAAATTTCTTATTGGGAATAATTATTATAAAAAAAACAATATTTTTAGAAATTTTTTAAATTAGGGCACCTTTTTTTAATTTCAAAAAATATGGATAATAATTATTTTATATTAGGTCTCTGATTAAAATAAATAGAAAATTCCACGTGTGCAGTTGCATGCTCACTTTACAGGAAATAATTGCAATGTGTTCTTGCTATGCATTCGAATTCTAATCTTCGAGCATACTACAGATTTATTTTTAATATACGAGTGTGTCGTATGTGCTGAATTTCATATTAAGTGACTCGAGTGCAGTTGAGTTCACAGCCTTGAACAGAACTGACACATACAAAATTATGCATTGCTATATGAAAGTTTGCCATATTGATCATAGAACCTACTGTGCACAATTGATTTATCAAATTGAATGACAAAACTAATGAAGCAGTTATTTTATTGATAACATTTTTTGCAACGTTTGCTTCTACTGCTGTGGGCAGCCATCGAACATCTTTAATTGAGCAGTGTCTGCGGCAAATTAAGCCGATGAACTTAATCGAATGCCGATAGTTCGAGCATAGATTACAAGAGCAATAAAAACTGTATGACCAACAAGCAAGCGGACAATCAAGTCAGTTGGCAGCACAAAAGCCCATACATGCCGCATCATCGACTTTTGTTGTTGGTTTATTGTTTGTTGCAGACGAGCAGAGCGACTCATTCATATGTTGGCTGCTAATGTTGTTAGTGTTGTCAGTTCAGTTTGGTGGTTGGTAGCATATTTACATGTATGCGCACATGTAACATATGTATGTATCGCATACATATGCATACATGTGTGCCGGGGCGTTTGACATCTTTGTCGGCAGCCAATAACGTCGACGATAACATTAATGTTGCCCGAAACTAGGCACAGCAGCGGAAAAACTCCCTCTAGGCATCGCAGCAAAGACGGCGCGTGTGCGGCCAAATGACAATAGTTGCGTAGTTTTCTTTGTCATTGCTTGTGCTATTGCTGCTACTTTGTTTTGTAGTTGTATGCGCCGTCTTTCTGGCCTTTCGATGATTTACAAGCTTTTTCAAGCGCGCAACGTGAAGCGAAGCGTCGCGCACAAAAGAAGACAATTCAGCAAAATTCGCAAATAGTTTTGTTACTGTCTGCTGCGAATTCAAAGTTGGTTAAATTTTGTCGCTGTCAGCGGAAAATTCATTGGACTCAGCGCAGATTCATTCCGTCGTTCGTCGAGCGCGTCGAACATTCCTACAGCCCAGCAGCCGCGTCGGGCATTTATGGAGATTTATGCGTTGTGCTTATTGTTTAATTAAAATGAAGTGGTGTGCATTTTGCCAAATAATTCGTGCGCCAGATAACGCCAAGTTGGCGACTGTGTTTGTGTGCGTGTCGCATATTTTTGGGAAATTTCACGTTGATGAGATTTGTGTGGTTGTGTGGGTGTGAGCGTGCAAATTGTAATGTCAAATGTTAATGAGAAAAATCAACACAATGCAGTGAGTAGTTGCTGCCTCCTTCAACGACAGGTTGAACAGGTTGTTGCTGCTCTAATATGCTGCGAAATTTATGAGGTAATCAGCTTTAAAAATGGCGTCATTTCCATGAATACAAATTCTTTCCTCCCCCCGTCCATCCGCACTCAGAATGGGGCTAGTATGAGGCTTTTGTTTCGAACAAATTCTGCAGATTTCATTAATGTTTTATGTTTTGTTTTTGTCTAACTATTTCGTTTTTGGTTGTGGCCGCTTGCGCGCATTTAAAACAGCAGCGCCGCGTCGCTTAAACTTGGTCCGCAACTGCGAGCAGTGCGAATGAGGTCAATGATTGTTTACACTTTCGCCGCGCATTTTTGTTTATTGGCGTCGTGCAAGAAGCATTCGTGCCACAATTACACAAGCGGCACAAAACAAAAACGCTCTTATTTTTGTTTTTCTATTTCTTGTTTCTGGAAATCTGTGCGATTGTGTGCGCATATTTTAAATGTTTAAACAATTAGGAATTCTTCCTTCAGTGGTTTGGTTAAATGCTAATTTTGCGGTGTGTCTGTCGGTGCGCTTTTGAAAGTATTTTTAAGTTGCCAACACTTTAAAAGTGATTAATTTCGTTTTTGGCCGCAGGCTGTTTACGTTAAAGACACACTCCATGGCAGCGGAAATTCGACGTAATTAAGTTTTTATTTGCGCCAAAAGCAATTTGATTCAAGATTTAGAATGTGGGAATTGGCTAATTTTGTATTTGACATAGCGAAGTGTGCACTTGGCGCGGCCCTTAAGATTGGTCTATGTTTGTTAGTGGATGATGGCTTTAAGTGCTGTCGAGTGAAGTGGGGATTGTGTGGGTGAACAGAGGAACTGTATCGTAATATCATTTTGTACATACTTATTTCCTTATTTGAATTTCAAGTTGAAGGAAATTAGGTTAGCTTGGTTTAAAAGGCTGAATAGGTGCGTGGAATACGATTGGTTGAAGAGTTGAGGTTAAAGAAGAAGAAAAAACTACTGTTATATGTATAACAACGCTCAAATCTACACTAAGTCAAATTAGGCTTATTGTGATCAGACATGGGGGGTTTGCACAAAAATCCACTACCACTACCACTACGAAGTCTGCTGGGACATTTTCCACTACCGCCAAATACATTTAGTGATATCTGAATTTTTCCACTAATCACTGACTTTATTTAGTGGTAGTGCAATTTTTTTCCACTAAATTTTTTTAATGGCACTTTTTACCACTGTCACTAAATGAAGTTAGTGATAGTTGAAAATTCTTCAACTATCACTAATTTTGTTTGTATAACCAAACAATTTAACATTTTCGTTGTTGTTTATAAATGAAGTCTTAATAACATTTTTCCATAAAGGTCCACCTGAAATATTACTCCAAAATGATGTACGAACAGAGTTGGAATATTATTAACCAGATGCAGACACGACATGCGACTTGACACCTCTCGATTATTTACAGGCCAACCACTTTGGACGAATTCGAGGCCAACATTCCACACATAATGTGACATGAATGTAGCTTCAAAATACGAGTAAAGCTGTAATGTAATATAGCTTCAATATTCAAGAGGTCATTGCCAGAATAACGTCGCCGAGTCATCAAAAATTCAATTCGAATTGAATTCATTTAAAATTCAATCAAAAATTCGTCTCACCATTGGAAGCACTGCCAGCAAAGACGAGGCGGCCATTTGAATTATGTGCTCTTCCATACATAATAAGATGAATGTAGCTTTAAAGTAGTTAAAGCCAGAAGCAGTTTGATATCTCACTCCATTGTTGTGTCTTATAGTTCTCTCTTTTCTTATTGCTTTTATTGGTCACCCTTTATTTCTCTTCATAATGTCACACCATTGATTAAGTATTGTATTAAAGTATTAAAGCCATCTCGACAAGAGATTTCTGTCAGCTCATGACAGGTTTTTCATATCAGAAAGTAAGATCCTAGAGCTCTGATAGTTGATAGACAGAACTATCAAAACTTACTCTTATATCGATCCATTCTAGCGCTGCTTCAATAGCAGAACTCTCTGCTTAGAACACTGCAGTGTGTTGGCAGTGGGAAGGAATATTTTATAGGGAACCTTAAAAAACTAGTCGCTGTATTTATTTTGGAACTGTAAATAATAATTTGAAATTAGATATGGAATAACGAATAATGGGAGATCGGTACAAAGCAAAAGCAAAGAGCTATGCTCTCGTAATCGACTCGGTTTAGAAGAGCTTCATAGTATGCATTTTATGCATGTTATATTATAGAATTATTACAGATGTATTCATAGGGCAGTGAGTCAAATTACTTTCCAAAATCCTCTCATCTTCTTAAAATTATTACAGGTATCCTCATAAAGCAGTAAGTCAGAGTATTTTCCAAAATCTTCTCTTGTGTCCATTTCATTGAGTCATCGGTACAATTTTGGTAATAAACATTTAATTGGATTGATTTGGATGGTGTACTTCACCATACATACATACTTGATGGATCAATTAAGTAAGAATAATAGATTCATTTAATAATAAATTAAAAATTTTTATGGTGTTGATTGCTATACAATTATGTCCTGTTGAGACAGCCAAATAAATTGGGCAATTTAATTCTTAGTTGAATTTATAGCTTTGGCTGTTCAAACGCCTCAATTGAGCTGTTGTTAAAAATGCTATCGAACATGTTTTGTTTTGACGTGAGAAAGGTTTTTTCTGTTTGTCTATAAACAAGTTTTTAAAAACATTTATTGAACATTTAGTAATATTTATTCAATATCCCTATTGATGTACACAATTTTTAAACGAAATTTCAAAGTAAACAAATGTTAACAAACGTCTTTCGCTGCTGTCAGTTTCTGAATTTCGTTTTAGTTCCATAAATTGTGAATAAATTTGTTTATCGATAACAGCACGACACAGGGTTGCATGGCTAATTGAACTCAATTTATGGTCAATTTAGCGCTAAATTACTAAATAGTTAAATTGGAATTTTTGTATGACAAATTGAGTATAATTTAGAGCTAAATTCAAGATAAATTGAGTAAATGTCTTAATTGAGCTATAATTATTTATGATATAAAATTTAAATAAAATTAATGACTTTATATTTTTTTTGGTAATTTGGAGATTTTATTATGGTAAAAATCTCATATTCTGATTGCTGTGACAAATAATGTCAAATTGTGTTTGTTATTAAAAATTTCAAAGTAAATCCCCTATCGCTGCAAGCTCACTGAAATGTTTGTTTTTCGTGAACGTATTAATTTCTTCACATTTAGCTTAAGAAAATAATAACATCTACATCTATTAATTCCTCCACATTTAGCTTAAGCAAATAAAAAGACTATAATATAAATTTAAATAATATTTTTATGGTATATTGAATCATCCAAGTATCAAAATAATCTTCACATATAAGCAAACACAAATACAAATACAAACCGAGACGCCGCCACACGAGACACAGCATAATATTTCAATTTTATCACTCAGCGCGGCACAAATAAGCAGTTTCCAGATGCTTCATATATGTATATGTTTTTGCATGTGTGTGTGTGTGTGTGTGTGCGTTAACGCTGGAGTTTGTCAGTGTCGTTTGGCGAGTGGCTGTGAGGGTCGCTGCAAAGTTATTTGCAAAGTTCAAAGTTGTCATTTACCACCCAAAACTGCCAGTGATGACTATCTGCGGAAAAAAGGCAGACAGCGAGACAGTTGGACTCGTGGCGAAGCGCTGAAGTTGGGCGAATACACATGCGAGGGGGCGACACGCAACGGATGAGCGAGTTCGCTGGCTCCGTGCTGGGGCTCGCTGTGAGCTAATGGCAGTGGGCGTAGGCAAGGGGGTGACTGTCTGTCTGTCTGTCTGTCTGGTTGACTGGCTGGCTGGTTGATTAGATGGCAAGCCAAAGTTCAGCAGCCACTGATATTTTGTGATTGAGCCACTCGGGCAGGCAGGCAGACGGGTGAGCGGTTGGTCGGCTGTGACGACGAGCTGCTGGTTGTTGGCACTCAAGAGCGCAAATTGTGTTAAATTCTTAAATGAAATTATGCATGAATTTGATTAAAAGCCATTTTAACTTGACACACACACACACACGAGCAATTTTTGTGCGTTTCTGTAATTTTCATAAATTATGGCTGAAGCGTATTGGCGCCTGTACGTGATCAATTATGCCACAAAAACTGGCGTGGGGAACGCGCTTGCGGTTTGCCTTTATTATTTCGCTTGTGTGTGTTCGTGTGTATGGAATTAGCAATAAAAAAAATTCACTTAACAAATTTGCACCTGTGTGCATATGAAATATTTTGTGCACTTTATGCTGGCAATAAATGTGGCAGCCTTTGTTGGTTGCAGCTGCACGCAGCGTGCAGTGGCCGCCCGCATGTGCGCGCCAAGCGGATTTGGAATTCACATTATGATGCCAGCAGCGTACCGGCGTTTATTGGCAGTTAATCGATAAAGTATTTTTAAGTGGCCCACTGGGCAACAACAAGAGGGCAGATGGCGTAAATTGTAAAATTGGGGAAAAATATAAAAAAAATGTTTAATTGCAAATTTTTAAGGGAATTTCAATTCTGTTGTAATTGCTTGATGGGCTTTTTAACTGACCCTAAATTTATATGGCGAATGGCATGCAGCTGACAATGTTTTTTTGGGAATTTATTACTTCTTGTTGATTCATATCATAATTTTTTTTTGCAGATGTCAGTGGAAAATTTTGGATGGGTTGGGGTTGAAATGTGGCCAAGACTCTAAGCAGTCTCACAGATGCAGCTCTATCTCGACAGTGAAATTGTATATAAAAAACCGGCTGTTCGGAATCGGTGTAGAATTGTAGAAACTGTAGGCGCAACGAAGCCTTACTCTCGCAAACTGTGAATGTATTTTTGTCAGGGACCGTAAATAATTATTATCGCAATATTTTTAATAAAAAAAAATCAAGATGAAGGAAGCATTGCAGATATATCATATAGTGCAATAAAGTGATTGTTTTTGAAAGCAGTTATCAAAAAAGCAATAAATCAAAATTTCTAGATTTTTTTTCCGCTCACCGAATAAAAATTATTTGTTGATTTTTTTTTATCAGAAAATAAAAATGATTTGTTGGGTTTTATTTTTTTGGGGAAAAATAAAAATTATGTGGTGAGTTTTATTTTTCACTTGCAAAATTAGAATTTATTTTTCAGTTTTATTTTTTCTTCACAAAATAAAAATTACGGGGCGAGTTTTTGTTTTTGATTTGAACAAATAATTTTTATTTTCTGATAAAAAAAAATCAACAAATAACACAGGACAACACAATCGCACTTTTTTTCTGTTGCATGAAGTTTTTCTACCGTTTTTTACTAACTTGGGTGCGCTGATTTCGAATCTACCTTCAGATTTTTTGTAGCAGCTCTAGTTAGTGAGATACAGGTACCGTGTCATTTTTCAGATTTTCCTCTACTTTTTCCATATTTTTTATCGTAATTTCAAAACCAATATACCGGTGGACATAATTTTCACCTTGTTGCATTAACAACACCACACGGCTTCTTTTTCAATGCAATTTATTTTTATAAATTTCAAAATTCCGCGGTAATTGGACCTCAAAGTCGGAAAATATGGAAATTTAAGGTGTTTTCTTTGATATATACATATACACATTTTTTATAAATCAATTAACGAGTTAGGTGTATAATGAAAGCCGACACATCAAGCAATAAAACACAGCCAAATTATTTGGCGGAATGCACATTCGCATAGAAATAATAGCAAAAATGTACCATAGTCATTTTCATCACTTTTCAGACTTTTTCCTTAAGAAATTAGGGGCCTCAAAATATGCTCTTTTATATGTTCCATTTATAGTCTGAAATACAAGCAAAAAACAAAAAGATTTTGAATTGCTCGAAAGAAAAAAAATTAAAACCTTTGCATATTTTGAGGCACTTATTTTTTCAAGGAAAAAGTATGAAAAATTATGAAAATGACTATGGTACATTTTTGCTATTATTTCGATGCGAATGTGTATTCGGCCAAATAATTTGGCTGTGTTGTATTGCTTGATGTTTCTTCTTAAGATATTCATATACTTCGTAACTTGATTTATGAAACATCTGTACAATTTTCGCCATCAGAAAAAACGCCTTGAAATTCAATATTTTCCTACTTGAAACCTTATTACAACGCCAATTTAGAACGCATAAAATTGATAAATGTCAGAAAAGATGGCGTGAGATGTTGTAAGTGCAACTATATAAAAATCATGTCGATAGGATTATTGGTTCAGAAATTACAGTCGAAAATGAGAAAAAAGCCGAGGAAAATTTGAAAAAGTGACACGCCCATTTTTTGCGAAAACTAGAGCTGTTACATAAAAAGGGAGTATGGTTTTGAAAACAGCGTGGAAAAACGATTCATATTCATTTAAAAAACTCCATGTAACAGACATGCTGTTGTGCAGTGTAATTTTTATTTTCTGATAAAAAAAAAAATCAACAAAAAATTTTTATTCGGTGAGCGCAAAGTAAAAACCGAAAAATAAGTTTTATATTTTGATTTTTATATTTAGCTTATAATTTCTACGGTCCCTCATTTTTGTAGTTATTTGCCTTTTGTGTTATTCTGCAGGCGTCAACTAATTCATTGCATAATTCCTGCTCTATGCTTTACAGCATTGCTTAAGCATTTATCTACAATTTTGCCCTGTCCTGTTAAACTCTTCACCAGCGATCCGCTTGTTCAATTGTCTGTCCAAATGTTTCGGTTGTCACTGTCACTTTGACCACACCACACTTAAACATGCTTAAGTCGTCTTCAAAGTTTTGCCTTCAAATCTTCGCTTTTCCTCTGCCGCCGTTCGAGTCTTTCGAAAATATGGAAAGCTGCACGAAAAAACTTAGCCTACCGCCTACTTCACTTACTTATGCGCCGCATGCTAATTAGCTGCAGCGACCACGCTGCACGACAGTCGATTACCGCACTTGCCAATTAAAAAGCAAAATCCTACCGGTGCAAAGGAAACGCAAGGATCTGAGATGGCGGTAATTTTTCAGTCAGTCGGACAGAAAAAGCCGCCGTCGCCATTTTGCTGCAGTTGCATGCGCCGTTTCCGTCCTGCTCGACTTCCGACTGACGCTGCGTCGCTGCTGCTTACACATTTTTTTGCTGACTAGCTGCCAGTTGAGGTGTCTTGGTTGTGTTTTTTGTTGTTTTTGGTTGTTGTGTGGGTGGGTGGAGGAGGTTTTAAATTGTTGTTAATTAGCGCGCGGATTTTTAGCGCATTCGCTGCGACTGCTGTGGCCACTGTGGTCGTTGGCTGGTAGGCATTTTTGTTGGCAACATGCGCGCTGAATGTGTTGTCTGTCTGGGCGGATGGTTGTGCTGGCGTGTTGGTGGTCTACGTCACAACAACTTTCAACTTTACTATTCTGCTGTGCGTTTTAAAGTGAATGAGTTTGTAATTGTTGCAACATGCGCACCAATTAGGCGCAATTGTATTTGCTTTCAAGAGGCTCGCAGACGGCGTAGGGTGGCGCCAGTACGATTTACGTTTTTATGATGTAATGCGGTTTCATTGTATAATTTCTATTTTTAGCCACACGCAGTCAAGGTATGTGCATTAGTGCGATTTTTCCTGCCTCGCGCACATTGAGTGCGCTCATAAATACAGTCACGCACTGGAAGTGTGCGTGTGTGTACGTGCAAGTGCGTGTGTGTTGGTATGTTGGCCATTTCTGCGTCATCTCAAAGTATTGCGTTGCTCCAATTTCCTTGTGTTGCTGGTTTGTTGCGCGTACTGACGGCATTTGTTGGCGTCGGGTGCGTGATTTTTGCAAATAAAGCTCGCTTAAAAGAAATTAGAACACGTAGGCCCAGTTGACTGTCAGTGGGTGTTGGTCGTAAATTATTTGTTGAGAATTATCAGCTGATAAATAAAGCCTATAAGGCTTGCTATTTCCGGTAATTAGTGCTGCTGCTTGTTGTTGCTTTTGTTTGGTGAAAGTTTAACGTACCATGTCAAATGTTCATGGATTTGAAAGTAGTAATGAAACTATGTTTGGAGGGCTTTTAAGAGTTAAGTACGACATGTTGGGTTGCTTTCGACAAATACCATGGCAAATGACTTACTTAAAAGGTTACATCAGGTGGCGACGTATGTCTGGATGTAGGACTTGCTAGGCTGTTCCGATAAAACAAACAAATAAGTTACGTAATTTGACCTAAATTACAACAATTATACAACTGGGTTCACATTAGCTTCTAGTGATTTGGTTTGACCGTTCGTTGACAATTCACATCTATTTTTATTGTCTGACAAAAGACCAAAGACAAGTATTTCCAGTTTGTTTTTAATTTACTTTTAGTATGTTCAAAGTACAAGTTTTCGTGGTGCCTCCTTAAAATGTAGTTGGAGTCTGTAAATATTACAATTTACCATGTTAAGCCCTTTCGCTATTTTGTTGCCATATGGCAACATGCTACTTTGTGGGCGTCTGCATCCTCTATGGTTGCAAGAGTACATTTCAATGTTGGTCTTTAGAATAGTTTGAAGTTTTAGGAAAAATACGAAATTAATAAACTGAATATTTAAGTTTAAAGAAGAGAAGTATACACTTTTTTTTAATGGTATGTCTTGACATAGTAAAGGTGAAGAAGCAGAAAAATTTAGAGAACTTTCCAATTTGACGTTTTCTTCCAATTTAGATGGTTTGTTTTATTTTAATTTTGGCTGAAGTAAATGAAGAAATATTCAAATTTTCTTTATGCGTAAAAAGTTGTATGTTTAAGTAATTATTACAGCCACAACGATGTGGTTGCTCTCATAGAAAAACACTCTAAAATACAGGGTCCGAGTATAAAAATGTAAAAATTTCTTATGGAATGTTGCTAATACGACCACATAGAAGCCTAAGACGTAAAATTTAAAATTTTAACTTTCCCCAGTAAAAACCTGTAGCGAAAGGGTTAAATATACATGCAACTTTATAGCGGAACGAGTATTTTTTTCTGTATATGTTATTTGTAGATATTCAGTACTGATTTACTACCTCCGCAGCTAATTTGTCATTCGTTTCTATGTGATTCACATTACCTTCTTCCCTACGACCTGGTGACAGTAAACTTGCCCAATAAAAAAATTCTATACTGATTGATTTTGGACATCTAAATTTGAACTAAGAGTCCTTCGGTGTTATTCCGCCAAAATTAAATTTATTTGCACACTTTTTTCTCATGATTCCAAAGTAATTTCTGATACATTTAGATGAATAATGAAATTGTTTCCATAGAGACACAAAAATTGTGTGCATTTGTAAAATGATTTAAATTTTAAAATTATTTAAATTCAACTCAAATGTGCCGATCGTACCAAATGAAGTGCACCTACATTTTAGGGTTTTGGTAAGTCTAAAGCATAGTTAACTCATCACCCTGAAAGAGGTTTACTACAGGGTGGCGCAAAAGTCATCACCTTTTTTTTATAATTTTTTTTTTTCATAATTTCAATAAAATCATTTTATTTAAATTAACTAATTTTTAAAACAAATGCTAAAGAGTATAATAAACTCCAATTACATACAACTTGTGGAAAAAGGATTATTTAAATTTGCGATTTCAAGATTCTGTGAAATTGCATGCAACATTTTATTTGCGCTAATTTTCTATTATTGAAAATTAATAGCAGTTTGATATGCCTAAAAATTCAAATAATTCATAATACCGTTAAGAATATTAGTGATATTGAATGGACTCTTTGCAATGGTTACTTGGTTTTGCCATCAATTAAAAATATATAGAAAATAGTTATGGTTCATGTCTTAATTCTATTCTATTCCACGTAAATGCTTTGTTAGAAAATGACACCGTGTGGGTCAGTTCTGGATGTCAGTTCTTTGCTTATTTATCGAAAAAATTAGTATTAGCACTGAGTGAATCTCAATTTAGATAGTAAATTGTGATAAACTTCCTAAATTCAAAGTAACTTTATTGACAATTGTTTTAAAGTTAACTGGACAAATGTCAGAATTACTACATTAACTCATGATTTATGAATGAATCAAAAATAATTTTAATATTAAAAAAATAATCAAAAATAACTAACTAACTACTAACTAATGAGATTTCTAGAGTTTCTAGAAGAAGAGTCATACAAATGTCATATAGTGCCATGTTTATGCGAGAAAAGAAAATAATAAGAATAACAAGAAAACATTTGGAAGTCAATGAAAGTGTGCTATGGGGTGCAGAATTTCCACTAGGGTCACTAGAACTCTGCTTGGAAAAGGAGGGAGCAATTTTGTATAAAATTGAATATAAAAATGAAAGGAACTTACAGTGAATGATACTGAATGGTGTGTTGAGAACTTTGCATAGACAACTTCAATATTTTCCGCTGCATAGTTTGTCATTGCCAATTCCACTCTTAGGTGAATACTTAATAGCTGTCCATACTTTCACGTGGTTAAGCTGAGATTTAATCTCGAGACTGTTTGGTTTGAGCTTCAATAATATATGGAAATAATAAAGTCTTATAAAGCCTTGCATATTTTTAATTTTCACGGTTCTTTCTTCATGGCTTGTCAATGAGTTAAAATTGCTTCAGTTTGATTTAAAAAAATATATTTACTTCTTGTGTTTTACGCGATTAGCCAAAGCATGTTACTCATACGCCCCGTATGGGAAAAGGTGCAACTGAAGTTATTCAATATTTATTGATTTATTAATACTTATAATCCTAAAAACCTGTTCACTAAAGTATATATCTACTTTTTTAAACGTTGGAGCTGAATTTGTCAACAGACAATGCGAAACATATTCTTCAAGGGTCATCGTATCACCGGTAAAGAAAAAATATAGATTTTGACACTGAAAAAAGGTGTTTCGTATTTAACACTCATTAGCGCGCTTGAATTGAAAAATTATATTAGCTTAGTGTGCTCTATATAATCGGAAAACGATAATTGTTTGTTACTCATACGCCCCGTATGGAAAAGAAGCGACAACAATCGTTCAATATTTATTATTTTAATAATAGTTATAAGCTAAATAACTTATTCATTATTGTTCATACGTTATTTCTTAAGACGTTGGAGATTTATTCGCAGTGAACACGAAAAATCTTCTTTAAAAGACTACTTTATCACCGGTAAAGATAGAGAATAGTTCTTGGTCTTGAAGAGGGTTTTGTTGTATTCAGCACTCATCAATGCATTAAAAGTGGTTTAGTTTGATTTTAAAAATTATATTAACTTGGTGTGCTTTATATGATTGCCAAAGGACAATTATTTGTTACTCATACGCCCCATATGGGGAAGGAATCAAATCACGTCGTTCAATACTAAATGTTGACGTATTACTTATACGCTTCATTACTGCACATTAATTTGCAGACTTTTCTTCTTAGGACGTTTGAGAAAAAATTTACCCACAGCGATGGTGAGAAATATTTCTTCAAGGAGTAGTGTACCGGTAAAACAAAAACTATTCTGGTTCTGATGAGCGTTTTTTGCCTTCATCGCTTATCAATGCGATAAGGCTAAAATAAAATAAAATAAAATAAAATAAAATAAAATAAAATAAAATAAAATAAAATAAAAAAAATAAAATGAAGTAAAATAACATAAAATAAAATAAAATAAAATAAAATAAAATAAAATAAAATAAAATAAAATAAAATAAAATAAAAAAAATAAAAAAAATAAAATAAAACAAAATAAAACAAAATAAAATAAAATAAAATAAAATAAAATAAAATAAAATAAAATAAAATAAAGTAAAGTAAAATAAAATAAAATAAAATAAAATAAAATAAAATAAAATAAAATAAAATAAAATAAAATAAAATAAAATAAAATAAAATAAAATAAAATAAAATAAAATAAAATAAAATAAAATAAAATAAAATAAAATAAAATAAAATAAAATAAAGTTAAGTAAAATAAAATAAAATAAAATAAAATAAAATAAAATAAAATAAAATAAAATAAAATAAAATAAAATAAAATAAAATAAAATAAAAGAAAATAAAATAAAAGAAAATAAAATAAAATAAAATAAAGTAAAGTAAAGTAAAGTAAAGTAAAGTAAAGTAAAGTAAAGTAAAGTAAAGTAAAGTAAAGTAAAGTAAAGTAAAGTAAAGTAAAGTAAAGTAAAGTAAAGTAAAGTAAAGTAAAGTAAAATAAAATAAAATAAAATAAAATAAAATAAAATAAAATAAAATAAAATAAAATAAAATAAAATAAAATAAAGTAAAGTAAAATAAAATAAAATAAAATAAAATAAAATAAAATAAAATAAAATAAAATAAAATAAAATAAAATAAAATAAAATAAAATAAAATAAAATAAAATAAAATAAAGTAAAATAAAAGAAAAGAAAAGAAAATAAAATAAAATAAAATAAAATAAAATACAATAAAATAAAATAAAACAAATTAAAATAAAATAAAATAAAATAAAATAAAATAAAATAAAATAAAATAAAATAAAATAAAATAAAATAAAATAAAGTAAAATAAAATAAAATAAAATAAAATAAAGTAAAATAAAATAAAATAAAATAAAATAAAATAAAATAAAATAAAATATATTACATCATCAGGCGTTACCATTTCTTGTGGGCTGTGTAACGGTGCGTATGATTGACATTTGCGTGCTTTGGAAATGCCAAGATTGCGCAAACTCATAACATAATTTACAATAGCAACAGTTTATGTGCTCCATAAGCGCAAGTAAAACGCTTCTGACGCCAAACAAGTACAAACATTTTCAAACCCCCAAACATTTTTTTGGCCAATTAATTATTGAATAAATCACGCATAAAAACCATTTAAACTGGGCTTGAAAAATTAATTGCCTTAAATATTCAGATAAACACAATTTGAAGGCGGCAAAAGAATCAAAGTTTTTTCTGATTTTTATAAAAAATGCAGTCATGTGATTTATGTTTGTGCGTGCAATACAAATCGTGAGCTGGTGGCAGCAAATTAGCAACAAATTACCATAGGAAACAAAAATATGGCTTGTCATTGCGGTCTATAATTCGTAAATGATAGCAGTGGCAAAGCGTTTCGGCTAAGTAAATACGCATAAATCACGGTTTCAGCGCGGCTCACGCTCTGTGTTGGCGACTGGGCGTGAGCATTTGGCGTGCAAAAATGCCAATTAATGCTGGCAATATGGCGAAAGCAATTCACTTTCAATTTAGAGTAAGGCCCGTTGCACTTTGGTTGGGTGCGGGTGCGGATGTGTGGCTGTAGGCGTGTTGATGTCCAAAGCACCGTAAAATAGATGAAAGCAAATTAAAAAGCGGCAAATAAATAGAAAATGCCAAGACACGAAGCCGACCCGGGGCCGCAAAATAAAAAAGTCTGTCATGAGCAAAGGGCTGACTGCCATAGTCAATTTTGCAATATATTTGCCAACTTTTCGGCTAAGCGGTTTTGTGTTTTTGGGTTTTTGTTGTTTGTTTTCGGTGATTTTCTTGCAGATAAGTCCAAATGAATGCTGAGTAAAATGTGGCCCTTGCACAGCCCATTAAATTGCTTTTTAATTTAAGCAGACATTTTTGGAACCATTTTGAAAAAACATTTCCTTTGCAGGCTTTTGCTGCTGGGGTCGTTTTTCGATACGGAATGCGCTGCTTGTGCGGTCGGTAACCTTTTGGTGTTATTGCGCCCTGCAGCACTTGCTGCCATATTTTTTGCAACACGCAGCGAAACTTATGAACGGAAGTTGCAGCCGTAATTTGCAATAAAAAATTTCAAAATAAGATTTGCCAAAATAGCTAAAAGCCATAGCGGACAGGGGGTAGAAGTAGAAGGCGCCGTTGAAGGTTGCTGTTGGGGGTTGGGGGGCTTGGCTGCAATAGTGAATATGTAATAGCAAAGCGCTACAATTTCGACGCCGCTAAATGCCATCAGACCACCGGCTGAACATAAACAAACACGCAAATCCAAACAGAGCCAAACAAATGCACACTCACCAACACACACACACACACACAGACAGCACAGCAACGCGAAGCGCGCCCATTAGTATGCCGCATGTGACGTCGTACGCGTTTATTACGCGTGTTGATGCGGCATTCGGTATGCACGGCACACGCCAATCCGCGCACGTTGCAAGCGTAACCGTTTCCGTTTGCGGCGCCTCGACACGCGGCCGCTTCCGAGCACAACGACAAGCCAACAGTAAAATCACTTTGCCGTTGTTTTGCGTTTGAGAGTTGTCCTGAATATTTTTCACCTCGACTTGCAGTTTACTTCGAGACAATTTCCGGACTGAAGCTGAACGCCACCACTGCGTCTGAAACATTGTTCTTAGCTTGTGCAATAATCATCAATTAAAGCCCACATTTCTGCCATCTTCAGATAATTGAATTAACCAGTGCTGGCGCTGAAGTGAAACACTTTCCCTCTCACTTTGTCTGACATGTTCATTAAAAACAATTTTATTAGCATTCTCCTATTGTCGAGCTTCGATAGGTGCAGCAGCGAGGCAAATATAAATCGAGGACAAAGGACAAGCAAAAGGCGCCAAATATGCGCTGAATGACAGGATGTGTCATATGGGCATTCAGCGCAACACAGAAGCGGTTCAAACGGTTGAAAGCTTCACGGGCAGCTTTGAAAGCCTCAGCGACTGTGGTGAAGAGCGAAAGCTTTGAAGCAACCTGCATCGAGGTGCTTTGCCGCGTGCCAGGCGGTTTTCTAGTTTCGCTGGTGTATTGCAGGGTTCAAAGACGAACAGCCAAAGGACAATGTCAATGAATGCGCACTCAAACGGCTGCACAATTCACTAGAAATTTTGGTAACAAATTTAAAATGTGGCATTGAAGTGAGACCTTTCAGTGATATGAGTTGTATTTGTTAAAAAGAAAAAAATGTTTTTTGGAAAAATTTGTGCGCCCTTTGGTTGCTTTACACTAAATCTTTGCGACTGACTGTTAAATGCTCCCAAATTATAATTAAAATATATTATCTCTTATTTATCTTCCTTTCAACGAGCCTGTAAATACATTTTCCATATATGTTACATACATGTTCTACAAATATTCTGGCTCATTCTTTTCTGCGAAAATATAATTTTCAAAGTCAAATTTCAAATTGATGGCATGTTGATTATGAAATAGTCTGCTTTAATTTCTTGCTCGAATTTACGTAAGTCTTTGTTATTGTTATTGTTGTTGTTGTAATTATTGTTGTTATGTGCTGTGCCGCTTTGGACAAATTGATAAACATTTGCATATAAAATGAAGCAACAACTACCACCCACACAGTTACATTACACGTTTCAAGCAAACGAAATGTGCTTTGGCCGCTATAAGCTTTCAATTGCTTTCGTATTTTTTTTTGAAATTTGTTAATAAGTTGAACATGTGAAAAGCTCCCAAGGGAGCATTATTCGGCTCAGAGCGAATGTGTTAATGTAAGTGATTTTCTCTTTTCACAGTGGTACAGTGGAACTAAGTGCTTAAGTTTTGTGTTGTTTTAAGGGGGAAAGCCACTGTGACGGGTCAAAAAATTAGTGATTTTAAACATTTTTTTTGACCGAGTAAATATAGGAATTTTTGGATCGGGTTTTTTTTATTTTATTAAGCAGACATCTAATAATATTTCCACAAATTTTTATTAAAAAATATTAAATAGTTTAAACAATAGAGATGATCCCGTAGCGCTTGAAAAAAAATTCCCCCTCCATGGCGGCATCGATTTCTCAAAAACCCGTACTCAGAAAAAAAAAATAAAATTTTATTGTAATCTGTATGAATGTAGCTATCTTTGTACGTAGCCGTTTTTTTTTATTTTGATTTTTCACAAAATGGCGACCGATTGAAAATATTTCCATGTTTTCGACCTTGTTTTTTTGGTTTTGAGACAGTTTAAAAAATAGTAAAAAACAAAATTTTCCAAATCGGCTACGCTTAACCTTAACCACTACTAAGACGAACAAAACAAAAAAAAAATTAGAAATCGGTTCATAATTGTTCGAGTTATTGATGCCGCCAGTTCAAAAAAAGTCGTTTCGAGAAAAACGCGTTTAAAGTTTTGAGTCCTACTTGCAGTCGGCCTACTTGCTCTCACTAAAATCGTTGTAACTTAGTCAATTTTTGAAATTATGACTTGAAATTTTGTACACATATTTGTGAATATATAAGCTTTGATGTAAAACAAAGCTTATAGCTAAGCTTTTTTTTTTAACCGTCACAGTGGCTTTCCCCCTTAAAGTCAAGCTTTTTGGTTTTAAATTATGGGAATAATTTTTATAAGTTTTATAGAAGCAAAAAAGAAATAAATTAGTTGCAAGAGGGAAAGAAAAGAAAAGAAAAGAAAAGAAAAGAAACGAAAAGAAAAGAAAAGAAAAGAAAAGGAATATAAGAGCCATAAATTACTATAGGTTAGATTTAATTTTGTTTTTTTTTAATTTCTGTTTAAGAGCTAGAAAGGAATGACTTTGAAAAACACAAAAATTATTCTTCAGATTTCAATTTGCCACGTTTTGTTCGAATTTCTTGCAATTTGTTTGTGTTGTGAAAGTATGTGAATTTTAATATAATATAACAGAAGCCATTACAAGTCTCTAGAAGTGCTAGTTTAGGAGCTATTGGTCATTTGAATAATTTTGAAAAATGTGTTTTTCGAAAACATCTTTCAAGTTCAGTTCCTTCAGATTTTCCGGGAATTTTTGTAGCTATGGGTACTTCTTGGAAAATCTCAAAAAAGTGCTAATAATTTAAAAATAAATAATAATAATTTAATAATATAAAATTTCAAAATCGTTTGAGTGATTATGAAAAGAAGTGTGATGGAATTTGATTGGGGAAAGTTTGTAAACAAGTTCTTAGAAGCCTATTGAAGCTGCTCAGAAATGCTGGGTTTTGTTTCAATGATTTTCAGAAACTCTTTTTTAACTTAGATTTTAATTTTTCTCTTTATTTTGTGGCAGGATTTCGACTGCCCGCTGTTCAAAAACTCGCAAATTATACCACAAGAATAGATATATTTCATGTTCTCTGAGCTATTGGTTTCGTTTTAATGATTTTCAAAAACTCCTTTTGTAACTTTGATTTGCTGTTTTTCTTTATTTTGCGGCAGGATTTCGACTGCCCGCTGTTCAAAAGCTCGCAAATTATACCACAAGAAAAGATATATTTTATGTTCTCTGAACTATTGGCTTAGGACTTACAAAACCGTTTAAAAAATTTTGATTTTCTTAGCTCAGAATATAATTTTTATTCTTTGGTAGCTTAGGAACGACAACTGGTTTAAGTAATTTTTAAAAACCTCCTCTTTACATCTTCCAACTTTAATTTTTTTCAAATTCTTCAATTCAATTTCAAATTTTGTAAATTTTTTTTTCACTTGTTCAACAAAGATTTGGTCGAATCCCTCAAGCTCTTCTCTGATTCATTGAAGTAAACTCGATCAGTTTTTAGCAGCACACAATTGCAGGTTCCTTCGTTGAATACTACAAAAATTTTCTTGTGTGATGTGTTGCTACAACAATTTCCTGGAATTTTCTTGTTTTGAAGATTTGCACAAAACAAAAATTTCAAACGATTACATGTTATTTAGGGTAAATTTTATTGGGCATTGATATCATAAATATAAAAATATGTTATACAAAAAAAGTATGTTATTCGATTTGAATCACTTTTATAAGTTCACTATGCCTTAGCTATGATTTTTAAAAAGATGTAGGAATGGAAGTTAAGAAAGTTTAAATTCCTCTTCTGTTTCTGTTCCTTCTTCTTTCTACTTTTCCTTCGCTTATGACGAACACGGTTGACCAACTTTGGTTCATTTGGACCTAAAGTGTGTATTTTTATTTCATTTGAGTGTAATTTTGGCTTTTTTATAAGCAAAAAAAACTAACTTTCTGAGGTCAAACATTTTAATATTAATTAGGTTATGTTTTGCTTTTGTGTTAAAAAACAATTTGTTCAAAACATAGAAATCCACAAAGTCCTTTCGTTACCATTTTGAGATAATTTAGGAAAGTTTTGGTACAAAAAATTTTAGTTTAGTGCAAACCGAAATGTATTAAAAAAACGTGTATACTTATCTTTTTTGAACTTAAACATTCAGTGTTTTAATTTCGAAATACTCTTAAGACTTAAAGCTATTCGAAAGGCAAAACAGATTAGCAGTGAATGGAACTATTTTTAATATTTTATTTATTTATTATTACAATTCATTCTCCACAAAAATTCACAAAATCAAGAAACTGAAACTCAGATGAGAATAGTTTTGCTACGATTTTTCAGTAGGATTTCGCCAGTGGGATTTTGGCAATTTGTATTAATTGTTGGTTGGAGCTCAAGTTATTTTATAATTTTTTTTGCTATTTATTGAATTTATTTAAGTTTGATAAGTAAATTTTCATGCATCGAATATGTATTTCAAAATTCTTTAAAATTTGAAGCAAATCCGCTGTGATTGTTTCGATTACAGTTTTAGAGTTTTCCTTTTAAATATTTGTTTCACTTTGTTTCCATATTCATTTAGCTTTTCATTTATGATTCATCGGAAAAAACATGCAATAAAAAAATTAAAAATAAAATAAATGAAATAATATTTTTAAATAAATTAAAAATGTTTTTATAAATAAATTAAAAATAAATTTTAAAAAATAAATTTTTATGCGTCGAATATATATTTCAAAATTTTTCAAAATTTTAAGAAAATCCGATGCGATTACAGTTTTAGATTTTTTCATTTAAATATTTATTTCACTTTCTTTCCACATTCATTTAGTTCTCATTTATGATTCATCGGGAAAAACATGCAATAAAACAATTAAAAATAAAATAAATCAAATAAAATTTTTAAATAAATTAAAATTATTATTATAAATAAATTAAAAAAAAATAAAAAAAATAAATTTTTATGTGTCGAATATATATTTTAAAATTATTCAAAATTTGAAGCAAATCTGATGTGATTGTTTCGATTACAGTTTTAGAGTTTTCCTTTTAAATATTTATTTCACTTTGTTTCCATATTCATTTAGTTCTCATTTATGATTCAGCGGGAAAAACAAGCAATAAAAATTAAAAATAAAATAAATTAAATAAAATTTTTAAATAAATTAAAATTATTATTATAAATAAATTAAAAATAAATTTACAAAATTAAATTTTTATGCGTCGAATATATACATATTTCAAAATTTTTCAAAATTTGAAGAAAATTCGCTGTGATTGTTTCGATTACAGTTTTAGAGTTTTTCATTTAATTATTTGTTTTACTTTGTTTCCATATTCATTTAGTTCTCATGTATGATTCAGCGGGAAAAACATGCAATAAAAAATTAAAAATAAAATAAATTAAGTAAAATTTTTATATATATTCATTTATTAAAATAAATAAATTAAAATTATTATTATAAATAAATTAAAAATAAATTTACAAAATTAAATTTTTATGCATCGAATATGTATGTATTTCAAAATTCTTCAAAATTTGAAGCAAATCCGAGGTGATTGTTTCGATTACAGTTTTAGAGTTTTTCATTTAATTATTTATTTCACTTTGTTTCCATATTCATTTAGCTTTTCATTTATGATTCATCGGGAAAAACATGCAATAAAAATGACAAATGTAAAAAACAACGGAACGCATAAAATTCTCTCAATAACTGCGAAACAATGCAGCATAAAAAATAAAGAAAAGCCCTGCAGCGCATAAGCTTCAGTCATAGCGGGATAAAAACATTTTTATAACGGTAATAATAAGAATAGTTGGCATAAGCGCGCGAATTAAGGGAAATTTGCTACTCTGTGCCATTCGGTGGCGCTGTCGCTCTCCGGTGAGGCCGCGAACGGCGGCGACAGCTTGAATGAGACAATAAAAGTTCATTGGCTGTGCTTGAGCAAGTTTGCTCATCACTCAGCGGTGTTGAATGGCAAAAGAGAACACCGACGTTGCGAACAACGGTGAAAACACGGCGCATGAAAACACAAACAAAAACAAATGCCGACATTAGGCAACAAGAAGCCAACAACAATAGCAACAGTTATTGTCGACGTCGCATCATAACAATAACAACTATGAATTCATGATAGCGGGTTTTGTGCGCGAGGCAAACACTCCCACAATGCGCCTGTGTGGCTGTCGTTTGGCTGTGTGCGTGTGCGCGTGTGAGTGTGTGAGGTTGATATCAACAAGGCGCACGGCAGGCACGG
Source organism: Melieria picta (assembly GCA_964056695.1). Lineage (NCBI taxonomy): Eukaryota > Metazoa > Arthropoda > Insecta > Diptera > Ulidiidae > Melieria > Melieria picta. The sequence goes on along the minus strand of OZ057398.1, from coordinate 35,601,550 downwards.
CGAAAAAGGATACGTCGAGACTGGCAAGGCGACTGTTGAATTCGAACGCGAAAGCTTTCAGTTGAATTTGTGAACGTGCAGCGAGCAGAACACGTTGACGCAGCCGCGCGCATGCAACCACACCGCACACACGGAGACCACAGAGGATTTCAGTGCACACACAAGGCACGCTTTTCATTTTCCAATTGAAAAATTAAACAAAAAGGATACGTCCGAAAAGAAGAAAGCGGAAAAATAGCGCAAACGAAAAACAAAGTGCAGAGCGCAAGTGGGTGTGCAAAGTGAAGTGCCCCGCCCGCGGCTGCCCTGTCAGCGTCGAGTTGGTTAACTTGAGTTTTTTTCCTTTCGTATTATTGATAAAGCATAGAGCAATTGCGGCTTATAGCGCGCCACGCCACGCCACGCCACGCTGCACCGTTGTTGCTGGTGTTGCTGGTGTCAGCTGCCAGTGGCAGTGGTTGCAGCACAGGCCAACGCGCTGCTGTAGCCGCAAATTGGTTTTGTTGCTTTTGATTTCTGTTGTTGTTCTTTTTCACGAGCTGCTGCTATTATTGTTCTTGTTGTAGTTGTTGTTACATTTGAGTGAAGGTTTACGCATTTGGCGCCGCTGGTAGTTTTTTCATGTCAATAAGTGAAGTGGATTTCGTTATGTTGTGTGTGTGAGTGACTTCAAAGTGAAGCCAGACTGTGTTGTGAATTATGTAAAAAAAAAAACAAAAACAACAACAAAAATAATAACAAGGAAATAGCAAAGCACAAAGCATCATTGCATACGTATGCATGTGTGGATGTGTTTGACATAAGTGTGAAATTTGGAAATTTTTTGCAGAAAACTCACATTACGACACCAAACATCAATGCAAAGGAGTAAATGTGCAAATGACTGGTAATTATCACTTTATTATGAGTACTTATTTTTTATGTGGAATATAAAAAATTAAATGAAAAATGAATTTGGAAAATAAATAACTTTTAATAACAAAATTTGATAGGTTCAATTTAGAAAGTGTGATAAATTTCAACATAGCTGAAAAAGTGTTATGTTGCATCACAAGTGAAGGCATGCAATTGAAAATAAAGCACTTTTTCGGCTTTAGGGAGCAGTGGGAGCTTTTATAAGTCCCACATATTAGTTTTTAAAATTTTATGTGATTAAGTTTCAAAAAGTTAGTCGGCCCCGACGAGTACACGCAGCCCCGTGGTGGTCGTCGGAGTTAATGCAGCTACGGAAAGAAACGAGAAGACTATTCAACAGGGCAAAAAAGACTAGGGAGGACGCGGACTGGGCCATATATAAGCTAAGTTTCAACTCCTACAAGAAACAAATTTTAAGGGCAAAAAGAGACTCTTGGGCTAAATTCTGTGAGGATATTGCAGGTACAAACGAAGCCGCAAGGCTTCGAAAAGTACTGGCTAAGAATCCGGAGGTCCCAGGCCTATTGATTGGGCCAAATGGTGACCACACAGAAAACAGCCAAGGATCGCTGGAGTTATTAATGAGCACACACTTCCCAGGTTGTACAGATGTGGAAAGCACCATACAACAAGTTTTGGAGGCAAACCACTCTTACGGCACAGAAGAAGGTCTCGTGGACGACATAGTAACAAAGGAGAAAGTAACATGGGCAATTAGGTCGTTCAAGCCCTACAAATCGCCGGGAACGGACGGCATTTACCCAATTATGTTACAAAGAGTAGGCGATAGTATCATCTCTCGCATTGAATGGATTTTTAAGGGTTGCCTACTTTTAAGTTACATACCCGAGGAATGGAAGGAGGTACGAGTGGTTTTCATTCCCAAAGCAGGGAAATCTAGCCACACAGCACCCAAGGACTATAGACCGATAAGTCTCTCCTCGTTTCTGTTGAAAACCCTGGAGAAGCTTATTGATCTATATGTTAGGAGCAAACTCAGTGTCAACAACTTCAGTGATGCACAGCACGCCTACCGTAAGGGTAGATCGGTAGACACAGCATTACATGAGGTAGTTGGCACTATAGAGAAAGCTCTGGGCTTCAAGGAGTACGTGTTAGCCTCCTTTATGGATATAGAGGGGGCTTTCAACAATGTGAATACAGAGGCAATACACACTGGTCTGGTGAACATTGGCTCGAGCGACACAATTAACAAGTGGGTAAAGAATATGCTATCATCCAGAAACATTCAATCCTCTTTGGGCTCATCATCTGTCAGGAAACGGGTAACTAGGGGCACACCGCAAGGTGGAGTTATCTCGCCACTGCTTTGGAACCTAGTTATTAATCAAATCCTGATGGAAGCGAAGGCCAGGGGCTTCAAGATGATAGCATATGCCGACGATGTGGTGATACTAACTACAGGAAAGCATCTTCCAACGATTAGTGACCTCATGGAGACAGCACTAGCGGTAGTGCATAGGTGGGCAGAGAAGAACGGCTTGGGTGTGAATCCAAGCAAAACAGAACTTGTCTTGTTCACTCGAAGATATAAAGTCCCGAGCTTCAACATTCCAAAAATGAATGGAGCGGCTCTAAGGCTTTCAAAGGAAACAAAATACTTAGGAACTATACTGGACTCCAAACTAACCTGGAAAAGGAACGTGGAGGAAAGAACGAAGAAAGCGATGAACGCCCTGTACATCTGCAAAAGGATGCTGGGAAATAAATGGGGTCTGCAGCCTCGGATCATCCACTGGATGTATACCGCGGTTGTGCGCCCTGTACTTTCCCATGGGGCATTAGTGTGGTGGGAAGCAACTCGCAAGAAGAGCTATCTCTCCATTCTGAACAAGGTACAAAGGCTGGCATGCTTGGGCATCACGGGTGCTCTGAGGTCCACGCCGCGAGCTGGCCTCGAAGTCGTCCTATCTCTACAACCATTAGACGTCTTCCTACCAAACTTGGCTGCAAAAACTGCTCTAAGACTTAAGTTCTCAGACGTCTTTAAGCCATGCACGGTAGGGCACGCTTCAATACTTTCTGAAGCAGAACCAAATCACTCAGGTTTTAGATGCGACTATTTGGTACCAGAGATAGTTTTTGGACACACATACAAAACTCACACTCCCACAAGGGAAGAATGGGTAGCGGAGGCTGTCATCGGTAAAAATGATGTGACCATTTTTACCGATGGTTCGAAAATGGACATTGGAACTGGCTCTGGGGTCTACTCGGAAACGCTGGCACTGAACGGGTCATTCAAGCTACCTAACCAGGCCAGCGTTTTTCAGGCTGAGATTTTTGCCATCGAACAAGCCGCGCGTATGATTGAAACGAGGAGCCTAGCTCCCTCGAACCTGATCATATGTGTGGACAGTCAGGCAGCAATTAAAGCGCTAAGATCCCATTGCGTAAAATCGAAATGTGTCAAAAGATGTATGGACTCTCTACACCGCATTCGTCAGCACAACATCCGTCTTTACTGGGTGCCGGGCCACTATGGCATTGAGGGCAACGAAAAAGCGGATGAACTAGCCCGAAGAGGATCGGAGATGCCTGCGGAGGAAATGATAGGAGGGATATTCCCCCCCCTACAGGAATTCTACTCTAAATTAGAGAAAGCGGCGTTGAACCTAACAAACCGTAGGTGGTCGGAGACACCTGGTTGCCGAGTCTCAAAACTGCTGTGTCCATCAGTGGACAAAGGAAAAACGACAGAACTTCTGCAGTTCGACAAGAGAACAGTCCGCAGTCTGATAGGAGTTCTAACGGGGCACTGTGCCATCGGCGCCTTTGCCAACAGGCTAGGTCTGCCCTACCAGGATTACTGCAGAAGCTGTCAGGACGAGGAGGAAATAGAATCGGTCCAGCACCTCCTATGCGAGTGCCCTGCACTTCAAAGCAGACGTCACCGTTTTCTGGGTGACAGAACGTTTGAAGATCTGGGCCCTGTGGCTAACGTGCCACTAGGTGGGCTGGCGGCATTCATCAGAAGCACGGGCTGGTTCAAACCAGCCCTGGAGGGAACATGACAAGGGGGCTTTCCAAACACTGGGTATCGCAATGGGCCACGAAGGCCACCGAGTGAACTTGCCTGTGAACGGCAAGCTACCCGCTAACCTAACCTAACCTAAGTTTCAAAAAAGGCAACACCAAAATCTCAAAATACGAGATATTTAAAAGGAATATTTTCTAATTATTTACTTCTTACTGACCCGATTTGGAGCTGTTGGCTTCGAGTTGTTCCATGTGACCGCAGCTGGTTTGCGTAGAATTGATCTCTTCCATGTACTCAGTTGTCAGTGACTTCTGCTTCCTTGGAGGTTCCAATCATGTGATCCATTGCCAATTTCTTTGCTTTATCTACTTGAGAAACGTTGCTTCACTCTGTAGTTTCCAAAGCTTAGTAAGAACCCAGTAGTACTTAAATATTTACATATTATTACACTTTTTGTAAGTTCTCGATCCACTGATGGTGTCGCGCAGGTGAAAAAAAATGTGGAAAAAATATATGTTGTCAAACATTATATGAGAAATATTTAAAAAAAATTTGGTGATTGTAAAAAATTCTAACTTGATAAAATTTTTTAATTTTTGGAAAATTGGACCATTTAGAGCTTATTTTTGTGAATCTAACAAACTAAAAATTTTGTCTGGGAAAGGCCCACAAAAGGCGTGGCTCGGGGTCAAAGTTCAAAGTTTTTATCAAAAAACTCAATTAATCTCCAACTGATTTACACGATATGGGTATCAAACGAAAGGTATTTTTCATACCTTTCTTTTGATGTGCAACATTTGATACGTAAGATGTACTAATAAAAAGTTTTAAGCGAAAAAAAAAAATTTTTTTACAAATTTTTAAAAAAAGTATCAGGTGTACAACTTTGCTTCCGCCGTTTTCCGATAGGTGGCTGTACCGGCTGAGGCTGGTTGAAATACATAGATGGTAATGCCTTTAAAGTGAGTGTGGACAGTGCCTAACGAATTGTCATCGCCGTTTCAGTGACAGTTGTTCTTGTTTTCGTATTATTCACGCTCGAAAATGTCCGTTTATGTGCCCAATTCTCGCCATTTGCGGGAAGTTTTACTTTTCTGTTACAATTCGCAAAAAAATGCAGCTGAAGCGCATCGAATGCTCTCAGAAACTTACGGTGATGCTGCTCTGAGTGAAAGAACGTGTCGGGAGTGGTTTCAACGTTTTAAAAATGGTGATTTCGATGTCGAAGACAAACATGGTGGTGGAAGAGAAAAAACCTTCAAAGATGAACAACTAGAAGCATTGCTTGATGAAGATTCGTGCCAAACCCAAGAAGAGCTTGCCGAATCGTTGGGAGTGAGTCAGCAAGCCATTTCAAAACGTCTCAAGGCCCTGGGCATGATTCAGAAAGAAGGAAACTGGGTGCCGTACGAGTTGAAACCGAGGGACATCGTCGCAAAAGTGGTCAAAAAGTACCTGGAAACGCTGAAATGGGAAGTCTTGCCCCACCCGCCGTATTCCCCAGATGTCGCCCCTTCTGACTTCCACCTATTCCGTTCGATGGCACACGGCCTGGCAGATCAACATTTTCAATCCTTCGAAGAATTGGAAAAATGGATTGCTTCATAGATAGCGTCAAAAGAGGACTCCTTTTTTCGAGCCGGGATCCGAAAATTGCTGGAAAGATGGGAGAAAGTTGTCGCTAGCGACGGACAATACTTTGAATAATACATCTGTAAGCACTTTTTCGCAATAAAGCTTTTAATTTTGGAAAAAAACGGCGGAAGCAAAGTTGTACACCTGATATAAATTCTTATATTTCGTTGTAAAGGAAATTTCACAGGCTGCAATATGATAAAAAACTTATTATACCTTAATAATGGATTTTTTCGAAAAAAAAATCCGTTTTAAAAAAATTTTTATAAAAAAAAAATTGTTTTCGCTTAAAACTTAAAGAAAGGTATGAAAAAGACCTTTTGTTTGATACCCATATTGTGTAAATCAGTTGGAGATTAATTGAGTTTTTTTTTATAAAAACTTTGAACTTGAGCCACAAAAAATATATATTGTCTTCGCCTTCTTTGGGCGTTTCCTAGGCAAAATTTTTAGTTTGTTAGATTCAGGAGCCAACCCTCTATATAATGTAATGCGTCTTTTTCTGGTAATCTGTAATATATCTCAATCTCATCTAAATCGGTTGACTACTTCGTAAGTTAGTATTAACTTTTGTTTTTATTTACTAAATTAATACTGGCAGATCGAGAGTTAACTATTATGGATTAAAACTCTGGGAAATGGTTAACTATATTAACACCAGTATTAAAAAAATATAACAATCAAAATTGGCCGGGCGCACTTTGCCATTCCTTATCCGGCTATGGCCTTTTTTGTGGGTCCTTAGAATATTTTAAAGTTTAAGTAATAATATGAAATTAATAAACTGAATGTTCAAGTTGAAAAAAAGAGAAATATACACGTCTTTTTTAATGTTATCTTTGTCTTTGCATGGTAAATAAAAAAGAAGTAGACAAATTGTTCAGACATTTTTAATTTAGCTTTTTACTTTAATTCAGATAAAAATATTTAAATAATTTTTAATATTTTTTTTAATTTTTATTGCCAGATCCTTTCTTTTTAGATTTTTGTCATATAAGAGCAACCATATCGTTGTGGATGTAATAAATATTTATACATAAAATTCGAATATTTTTTCATTTATTTCAGATACAATTATTCAAATAATTCAAATTCAAATAATATTTTTTCATTTATTTCAGATACAATTATTCAAATAATTGAATTTAAATGAAAAATATTCGAATTTTATGTATAAATATTTATTACATCCACAACGATATGGTTGCTCTTATTTGACAAAATTTTAAAAAGAAATAATACAAATTAAAAAAAAATATTATGGAATATTAAATCGAAATTTAATACTCGTAAAAACCCCAGTAAAAACTTGTAGCAAAAGGATTAAAGAGGTCAACTTTTGGATTCTTCGATTCCACTTTAGCGGTATGAACGTGTACCGATGTTTTGCTTAGTTTGAATTTTGGATGGCTTTAGTGTCAGTTCGAGGCGTTAATAAAAGCCAGTAAGTTGTTGGTTTAATTGCCAGAGATCTCCTTAATATGTTCGAAAAACTAAGCTTTCAGCATTGGCCATTTCCTTATGAATAAAGTTAGGCATGTGTTGAATCGTTTTCTTTTCATTTGAATTACAACAGCAACTGGATTACCTCAGCTGGTGCTGTGAGAAATACCCATCTTTGCAGCTTGCCCTCCTATGGGTCAATGAATAGAATCAGATACTATCCAAGACATTTCAAGGTCTGGCTTTAATCTGACTAATTAATCTGAACTGAATTAATCTATTCAACAATGTTTAGGAATGATCCAAACAATTCTTGGATGAATATATTGGCACGACACGATAGTCTTTTACATACCAGATTTTATTCTATCTCATCTCAATGATTTTTGCAGTGTATTCCAAAACCCATTGTAATTTGAAATACCAATATTTGTATCCATCTATTAAGTTGCAATGTTTTGGAAACTTTTTTTAATTTAATGAAAAATATTTTCTTGAATATTTTAACCCATTAACTGCAGTTTTTCGAAGAATGAATTTAGGAACATAACTCTTTATCTGTAACACGTGTAAGACCTTTTGCTCTTTTTTTAAAAGTCCACACCATTTCAAATTGCCAAATTAGCCTTAGTATCGAGTTCGAGATCCTTAAAATATCTGCTGTGCCATTGCCCAAATTTTAAAGAATGGCAGATTAGCTCTTTGGATTTTCGTTGTTCCCTTCCTTGGAGAAAATTGCAAAAGTTTTTGTTAAAGAGTTTCTAAAGTCTCTTAGCCTGCAATCCAAGTTTACATAATTATTGTATACAATTAAATTAAAATATGGGGGTACATTTTTTAGAGTATTTAAAATTTTTGTATTTAATTTGATTTTAAAAATAATAAAAGCCACGAAAAATTTTCATTTACGAACTGATGCAATAAAAATACCTCAATACCTAATTTTGTCTTTCTTGGGCATTCTCGCATTAAGCTTAATTGGTCCCATTGTGATACTAAAGGATGTAGCAGGAAGTATTGTACATTCTCCCTCTTTTTATGACTCAATTAAAGTATAGATGTGTCTTGCAGTAATGTTCTCTCCATTGCTATTTTTCTCATGTTCGTTATTCCGATGTCGATGCTTTGCCAATGGATTGATTCGTTTTGTTTTTTGCCATAATAAGAAAATGGAATCTTTGTACATTTAAGATTTTATAGATTTTTATAGATAAATCGCCTGTTAGTTTAGCTATGGAAATAGCTAAAATTAAATGACTAAATTTCAATTAAAAAATTACTAAAATATATTTTGATTCTCTCATATAAATCTTCATTCAAATAAATACAAATATAAATATTAGGTGTACAACTTTGCTTCCGCCGTTTTCCGATAGGTGGCTGTACCGGCTGAGGCTGGTCGAAATACATAGATGGTAATGCCTTTAAAGTGAGTGTGGACAGTGCCTAACGAATTGTCATCGCCGTTTCAGTGACAGTTGTTCTTGTTTTCGTATTATTCACGCTCGAAAATGTCCGTTTATGTGCCCAATTCTCGCCATTTGCGGGAAGTTTTACTTTTCTGTTACAATTCGCAAAAAAATGCAGCTGAAGCGCATCGAATGCTCTCAGAAACTTACGGTGATGCTGCTCTGAGTGAAAGAACGTGTCGGGAGTGGTTTCAACGTTTTAAAAATGGTGATTTCGATGTCGAAGACAAACATGGTGGTGGAAGAGAAAAAACCTTCAAAGATGATGGGATCAGCTCGGTGTGATTTACTACGAGCTCTTAAAACCGGGTGAAACCATCACAGGAGATCGCTACCGAACGCAACTGATGCGCCTTAGTCGCGCGCTAAAAGAAAAGCGGCCACAATATCAAGAGCGACATGACAAAGTCATCCTCCAACACGACAATGCTCGGCCTCACGTCGCAAAAGTGGTCAAAAAGTACCTGGAAACGCTGAAATGGGAAGTCTTGCCCCACCCGCCGTATTCCCCAGATGTCGCCCCTTCTGACTTCCACCTATTCCGTTCGATGGCACACGGCCTGGCAGATCAACATTTTCAATCCTTCGAAGAATTGGAAAAATGGATTGCTTCATGGATAGCGTCAAAAGAGGACTCCTTTTTTCGAGCCGGGATCCGAAAATTGCCGGAAAGATGGGAGAAAGTTGTCGCTAGCGACGGACAATACTTTGAATAATACATCTGTAAGCACTTGCTCGCAATAAAGCTTTTAATTTTGGAAAAAAACGGCGGAAGCAAAGTTGTGCACCTGATACATCTGAATTTAAATGCATCTCTTAAATTATTTAAATTCAAAAATATTTAAACTGAAATATATATAAATTTCAATACATAAATTTATCTGAATTGAAATAAATCTCAGCTAATATATAGTTTTAGATATAATATAATGCAAATTAATCTCCCATATCTCAATTTAAAATTACAATGCTGTAAGTGATGCAATATAAAAATTGAGACCTAATATTCTATTTGCCTATTATGTAAGTTTATAATCAACTAAAAACTGCAGCAAATATCAATCGAAAAAGTGAAAACAAAATTTGCAAAATATAACAGATCAAAGGCCACATTTCCATGCACCCGAACACGACCTTGTGGACCAGCCCACAGACAATCGCTCACCTTGTGCGCACAACAGTTCGCCTGCAAATTTCGGGCAAAGGGTGTGGAAAACATTTACAGCAGCCACTGTTGCACAATTATCCTTGAATGTGCATGACCAGCGCCAGTGCCAGTGCTCGCTATTGTCTGCTTTGGAGTGGCGCAGCTTTCCTGGCCAAACACTTGCGAATGCCAGCAAAGGGCAACAGTTGCAATTTGTTGTGGTTGTTGTCATTGCCATTGTTGTTGCTGTTGAAATAAACTGAAATTAAATGACGGACGGGCAAAGTTACCGCCCATAGTTAAATATAGAAACATATACTGTATACACACCACACGTGTATATGTGTAATGGTGTCTGTGTGTGTACAGCTGAACAAATAAAAACGTGCCTAGATGGAACGGCGAGCGTCTCGTTGGGTGCGACACACACACACACACACACAAGCAAACGTCAGCGCTTGGCGGCGTCAAGTGCACCTAATGTCAAGTGTGTTGGATGGCCTCTAAAGTGGTTGGCGTGTCTGCCTAACAATTAATGGACAACAAACAATAACGTGCTGCAACAACAATAACTTGACTGGCTAGCTGCGAGTGCGTGTTAAGCAAGTTTGTCGATATATAGTTTTTTTATATATATAATTACAAGCATTTTTAAATACGTTTTGAATTGTTTTTTCTTATTTGTGCTATACTTCGGTTGTGACAATTTAATAATGAATGAAGTAAAATTAGTAAAATGTCACTTTATTTCATTGCTTCAAAAGTATCGAAAAGCAAATAAAAATGATATGAAATTTGTGGTTCCGATAATAAAAAACAATTCACCGAATAAATAAAAATGTCACCAGCAGCATCTCTAGTTTCGAGCAACCCAACTGCGCGACAGTCGTTAGACAAAAGAGTTGCGTGTGGCTTTGCCGGCTGGCAGGTAGTACCATCACAGCCACCACATTGTATGCCGCATCGCTTCCATTATTCGATATTGTTTTGCCATTTTACGACCCAACGTTTTACGATCGATTTCTTTTCTCTTTTCTACACACACACATACACGAAAAACTGCTCACAGGCAGACGCTTGTTTGCGCACCTCTTTCGGCACGGCAGTTTGTATGCGCTTGCTCGCTACTGCTTTTTAATAGTTTCGCTCTTGTTTGCTTCCATTTTGTTCACGTGCCACTCTTCGTCCACCATTGCTTGCGCAGCTCTTATGCGAAATCAATTTGAAAGAAGTTACTTAACTGCTTCGCTTCTTTGTGCATTTGATTTGTTACGCAGTAAAATGCTTATTAAATGGTGAAGGAAGAAAAAGCACTGGTGAATGCTGCTGGTGAAATGCTTTAATGCATAGAACTTAATGTCAAATTAATTAGCGAGTTGCATTGCCTTTACTAATTCGGGTATTAATTATGTTGTATGCTGAGCGTGTTTGCGGGGGCGTATACGTAACATGTCCCATAATCTCTGCAACTGTGCATACCTGGTTAATTAGCAGCTCAACGCTTCTTTGACATAACAGTCGAAAATTAATTCGCTGTCAGCACGGTATTGGGTTGAGTGTGTGTGACGGGGCGTATGAGTGATTTTTATAAAGTTAGATTATGGATAACACTTGAACGCTGCAAGCTAATTAGTGCATTGCAGGTAGTGTGCTGGTAAATTTTAGTAATAAATAAACATGTTACTAGAGGAAAAACAATGAAATAGTAAAATAAAATCGCGTTGGCTTTTACAAATTCACCTAAAACAAAGAGCGCTGTAAAAATTCATGGAAAGCTAGGCGCGCATCTATTCAGACTGAGCAGACTTCTGGTGCGCCTCCATTTTGTCCAGATTTGTTGGCCTGTTTTGCCCGTCCTAGAAACGGCCCAGGCAGTGTTTGCCTTGTTAGACACCTTCTTCCATATAGATAGCTTTTGACATAAGCTAAAAGTGTCCGAACAGATGTCTGATTATCACTCCTGGAAATAACCAACCAAGCTAAAAGTAATAGCTTTCAAATGCCGAAAGGCAAAAATCAAAACGTTGACAGTTGTCCTTCGAAACAAACCAAGCGCAATCTCTTGGAGAAAACCAAAACTACTCTCTACTCTACTTTCCTGCTCACCTTTCAAAACACAAAAAACTTCAAATTGAGACATGAACTTTAAAGCATATCAATACTATAATTTTTTTTAGTTTCTATTGTATTAGAAATTATAAACATATGCACACAGCTTACACTACTCGACACGAAAAATGCTCCTAAAAATAAAAGTATTTTTTAGACTAATCTTCGGCTGCAGAACACGAAACTGAAAATCAAAAAATTTTCTTAAGAAGCGTTTTCGAAAAATCTTCGTTAAGTTAAAAATAGAAAATTTAGTTTAAAGGAGACAATTTTTCTCTTTCATTTGATACCCATATCTTCATCATTGCACGACTGCAAATATTTAAAAAAATATTTGAAATGTGTATATCCTTAAAATTTTAAAGTCCTTTAAGAAGGTTTTCGGGTCAGAAAATGAAAAACTGACTATGCCAAGATACTATAAATTACTTCTAGTTTCACGTCTATATCAACATTTGGATAGGTCTCGGCAAAAAAATGTTTTCGAACGGTGTAGTAACTGTAAGGTTGGTGTTATCACTCCGTGCATCATAACTTTGAAGTTTTTCTTTCAATTATATTGATATTAGGCTTAATATTTGCTCAAATAATATATCTTTCATCTTAGATTTTAAAACCAGAGGAGATCATTTATTTTATCTGAAAAAAAATATTCGAAAATTTATGATTTTTGAAATTGGTCAAAAAATGCACTTGTTTACAACTTTCATCGTCAATAACTTCCCCAAATCTCATCTGATTTGGACAATCTATATATTGGAAAGGTTAGTTAATTACCTTCTGAACGACGGGCCGCTTGTGTAAGTCGGATGGTTGGTTTGCGAGATATGTGCTCATAACTGAAATAAGAGGGGAAAAAGGTATTTTTCGAAGATTTTTCGAAAACGTGTCTTAAGAAAATTTATTGATTTTCAGTTTCGAGTTCAGCAGCCGAAGATAAGTCTAAAAAATACTTTTGTTTTTAGGAGCACGCGATGAACCCATTTTTGTCGAGTAGTGTTATCGATCTTTACTTAGTCTTTTGATTTTGGTTTCGTTATGCTCAGGCCAAGATTATGTTAATAAGTTTGGACTTTCAGCTGAAATCATCTTTATCTTTTTCAGTTTTTCAAATCAAAGACAAATTTATGTTAACACTAGAAATACCATTGCGGTAATTTTGACAGTTTTAATTTTTAAATATCTGTATTTTCTTTAGTATTTAATTTAATTTATTTTGTGAAAAGTTAGCCAAATCCCATCTGTTCTTTTCAAGATATCAGCGAATATGATATGCAGTCTTTGTAGGTATGGAAAACTTGGAGTATTTCTAGTGTTAATAAGCTTAGGTCATCTTCCAGCCTTCTTGGGAACTAGAGTGTTAAAACAATTTTATTTGATTTATTTATTTTACGACTCATTTGCATTTATGTATTCATATTATGTCATAGTTCCTACACACTTTTTATGTGCCGCCATACTAAATTTTCTTACTAGCAGACCGACTTTAAGTCGAATCAACATTCATGTCAGGCAAAGATGGCATAACAAAAACTTTTTTCCGGACACAGCTGGTGCTGCATTTGTTAAAAGTCTTAGGATGCGCTGTATTTTTACCCATAAAAATAAACATTTTATGTTCACATTCATATAGACTGGAAAGTGTCTTACATCTGCGGTCCATTTGGGCTGTTTGGGCTTTAATAAGAAATAAACAGTAAATAATAAAAAATAAAATCGTAAAACACAGAAACTGAAAAGTAGAAAGAGACAGACAGAGCGGCAGCAAAGCATCTTTGTAGAAAAAAAAGCAAGGGAATTAAATGTGCAAACTTTGCTTGATAAAAATTTATGCATACAATTTTGCGCAAAATTCGCACACAAAGACACTTTGCGTGAGCTGACAACATAAAAGCCAACTTCAAGTTAATATTTGGTGCAATCCTTGTGCGAAATTTGTACAAACTTGAAATTTGTAAACTTTGCTAAATTTCATAATGTAAGGAATAGATCCAACTTGATTGTACAAGACCCCAAAATAACTTCAAATTTCCTACTAATTTCAAATCAAATCATTTAAATTCATTCAATATTGTTTCAATGGGATTAGGTGCTTTACAAAAGCTTTTGAACAGCGCGCACAAAGCCTAAAAGTAAATACAAGTAAATACAGAATTACAACAAAATGCGCTTACAAATTTAAGTACTTATCATAATGGTCTGGTAGTTAAGTTTAATGGCTTATAAAATAATGCGGCTAAGATATAATAGCTGCAGCAATAACAAAAACAAAAACAACAACAGCACTAACTAGGACTGCCACCACAAAATGAGATGGAAAAGCATTAGATAGAAAAAGCATTAATGAGCAAAACGACAATTAATGTTAATAGATCGGTAAGACGAAAAACATGCGTTCAATATAGTTAAATATTAGGCATCATAAGTAAAAATTGAGAGGGCAATACATGTGAAAAGCAATAAAAAATATATAAAAATTGTAAATACTTGCGGTTTGTTTATGTCTGTGTGGCTAAGTTGTAGAGAATAGTGAGAGAGTCAGAGATTTCGTAACAAACGGAGTCTGAAAAGACGTACTGAACGGACATATTGAAGACATAAATAAATCAAAAGGGTGCATGGGTAGTTCTACTTAAACCTCGAACCATTCAGAACTTGTAATGAGGGTTGACCCGTCATTGATGCCGACATTTACAATTTAAGTCTTCAGAGTAAAAGTATGCTAAGGCATCTAGTGGCATCTGTCTTGTGTCGATTAATATTAATTAACACTTGGGCCCGATTTCACAGTGGTTGGTTAACCATTTACCGATGGTTAACAACTCTCTGGTGAACCAAATATAACCCAGCCAATGTTGAATGGTTAACTATTGGTTGACCCAGAAATAATTAATTGATTTGACAGCGTTCACAATTTGTAAAATGTGAGAATATTTGAAATTGAATTTAAAAATTATTTAAAAATTATTTAAATTATTATTAAAAATTATTATTGAATTTAAAAATTATTGCCAGATAACCAGCCACTGTGAAAGGCAAAACTATTTAATCACCATCGATTCTTGATTAGAATTAACAGTTGGCTAACCAAGTCCTGTGAAATCGGGCCTTAGCCAAATTTAAAAATGGTTGAGTGCTAATGTGGTGAGACCAAGTTTTTAAGTGGTTTGTGAATTAGGTCACATGGTTTGAGGTCGCGAATAGAAACTCCGACTTGACCAACTTTAAATAAAACAACATAGAAATATTAAAAATAAAACCATTCGTTAAGAAAATTTGATAATTGATCTTATTGCATTATATTTTTACGTTGTTACTAGTATATGATAAATGTGTCTCAATGCACTTAATTATTACCTAAACCATTAAAAAAAAGAAGAAGAATTAAACAAACAATAATTTTGTACGGCAAGTTGTAATGTTGCAATCGGCACGTCGTGAAAGTGAAAAAATATATTAAAAAATCGAACATCAGTTTCAAATAGCCGCAGTTTTAGAGAATATCAATCTCTATACATAAAAATTGTCCTGACTGACTGATTCATCATCGCACAGCTGAAACCGCTGAAGCTGCAAACATGAAATTTAAACTCTCCTCTTGAAAAATAAACCTCCGCTAAGACGGGATTTTTTAAAATTCGGAGTCTAAAAAGAAAAACATGAAAAATTTGGTGAAAAAAAAAAAAAATTCGACACGTATTTTTTATTTTTTTCGCATTCAAAATTTAAAGGGGTCACAAAGGGTCAAGCTGCGTACACGGGAAGACTACAGCAAAACCATGAACCGATGGACCTATTGACATCAAAGTTGATGAAAACATTTACGCCTTTTGACTTCACAATTGGTGAAAGTACTCTTGGTGAGAGTTTTTCGGAAATCAAAATCTGACGCGGTCAACGATGGGTTTTGGTTCAAGAACTACGCTCAATTAAATCGCTAATGTATACATCGGTGGTGCTGATATAAATGCTGATTTTCTTGGCTTACCAATGGCACAGTGTCCCAATTTCAGAAAGCTGAAGACTTTTTTTTGAAAAAGATTTCTATCTTTTCTGGCTTAAGAGTTGTAGGCAGTGGAACTGTATAAATATTTTTAGCTGCAGGCATTACTGCAGATAGTCGACTTTTTGTCAAAGTCACCCTTCAACATCGATTTGTTGGACTTTCCAGTGATATGGGAGTGGGATGATTCTTCTTTGGAAAGATACCACAAAAAGATTGGAAAAGGGAAATTCTGATGCTAAATATGCTATCTCGATTTATAGGCATCCCCGAGCCACAGCAACTCAACTTTGGAAAGTTGGAATTTCTACGGCAGACAGATTTTTTATTTAGGAAAATAATCTTTCGCGGCTCAAGAACCAAAGCTACAGACAACCCAAAGCCGAGAAATTCAAAAGTCAGTAGAAAATCTTCAAATGCCTGTCTTATATTTTAAATATGAAACGTTAGATGCCTGAAATACGGCGCAAATAATAAGTCTGCAGACATGCAGAATTTTGTAGAAAGTTTCCGATATTCTAGCGAAATGCCTAGAAAATCGATGTCAAAGCTTGTCTCTTAGAAATAAAAGAGCTTTGATTGCTTGTAATTTCAAACCTAGAATAACTAGCGGTCTCAACTACGCGTATTTACTAGTAAAAGTAAAACAACAAGTGAAAAATTAGATGTTAGATGTGTTTGTTGCTAGAATGAGAACAGCACTCGCTCTACTGTTAGCATCGCAATTTACCTTTGGTTGTTTAAACTGCGCTAAGAAACTTGCAATCAACATTTAGATTAAGATTGAGCTGAGATGCGCTTCTTCTTTGGTATAACTAACTTTTTCAACTGACTCCAATTAGCCGTTAAATAACTGAAATTACTCTATGCCACAGCAAATAACTATTTTTATGTTTTTTTATAGTGTCTAGAGATCAAGTCAATGCAAGATATGGCATACTTTTAGGCTGTGGTATAATAAAACTAACTCAGCTGCTTGATAGAACGGCCACAATATTCTTGAATGCTAATTTCACAAAGCCTGGTCATAAAAATGTTGCCTTAGGCTGGCATTGAAGTTCAACCTCTTTCTCTGTCTTAGAATATTTTATCATATTGAATTTGCACACTTTGCTGCAAGAACGGTTGATTCTCTGGCAGCTAGGAAAGTCAGCGATTATATAGACGACACTCAAATTGGGCAAATAGCAACCGCCATGCAAATTACACACTAAAACAGCAAAAGAAAAAACAACAATAAGGAGTCAAGTTGTGGTTGCGTAACGAAAATAGTAATTTTAACCCATTTCGTACTTTTCCTTTTAAAGCGGGGCGGGCATTGAAAAAAAATCTCATATATAGAATTTTTTTTAATTCTTTAAAAATACTACTAAAAATACAAATCTGGTTAGATATTTTTTCTAACCAGATTTGTTTAAAACCGACACAAAATGATTGAAAAAATTGGCACACTAAATTTGTATTAAATATAATAAAAATCGTATAGATCTGTTTGGCCATTTCGTACTTTTGATTCGTTAACGAACCATAGAAATTAGTAATGTTTGCAGATTTTTTTATTACGATAAACTTATGTAATCTAAAGTTTATGTTTTTTGTATTATATTTACATCTATTGGTTTTCTAATAAAATATTTGTTTGTCATGTCACGTCTTCCCTATTAAAGCTGGCCGGGCATTGAAAAAGACTAAGTATACTCTTATAAGAACTAAGTATTATACTATTAGACTCTTATAAAGACTTTTTTCTTAAATTCTTTAAAAATACTAAAAACAACCAGGTTTGTATTAAACTGACACAGAATAATTGAAAAAATGCCACACTAAATTTGTATTATAAAAAAAATCGTTTAGATCTGCTCACCTATTTCGTACCTGTGATTCGTTAGTAATGTTTGCAGATTTTTTTATTACGATATTTTAATATTATCTAAAGTTTATGATTTTTGTATTTTAATAAGATCTATAGGCTTTTTAATAAAATATTTGTTTGGTGTGCTGTACCTTTCTTTTTAAAGATGGGCGGGCATCGAAAAAATCTCGTATTTCGAGTATTTTTTACATTTTTTAAGTACTAAATATACATAACTAGAGTTGTGCAAAGCCCTAATACAATGAAGGGAAAGCTTAAATTAGTAATTTTGTATTACAATAAAATACGTTTAGATCTGTTCAGATGGGCCAAAGAGGGCGCGAATGTGTTAAAATGTGAAACTTTTATCTACAATTACTGACAAACGACATAATAGATCTTGCTCATACTAATTTTTCGTGCCTTTGTTCACTCAACCCGTCCCCATCCACCCTCGCCCTCCTATTAAAAAAAAATTTTAAATAAAATATTTGTCAAAATATCGGCACAAAATGGGTTAAGAACATAGTCAAGGTCAGCGCCTTTCATTACAGCAGCAACTGCACTGTCAGCGGCAGCGCTCATTTTCGCAGCGGCATGTGGTATGGTCATGTCGCCTGCTGTCTGTCTGCTGCAGTAAAACCGAACGCAACAACAGCTTTCGAGAACAGCGAAAAGATGGAAAGTGAGCGAAAAACGCCGACGGTAGCGAACTAAAATGAAAATCATGTTTCATATCATACCAACTGACTCAATGTCTGTTGTCTGCCAATTGCCTATTTTGGTGCAAAGTTGTTGCCGTTGCTGCGCCAAGTCATTCATGAAAACAGCGCATTCCACGATTTCACGATGGCACAGCCAACTGTCAACTGTTGGCAGTGCGAACTTTCGTCGCCTTTGCATGCATACAAACATAAGTTTGAGTCGTGATTATACTAATGCTGCTTGTTGCTGTTGCTGTTGCTTCTGTGCTCTTTGTTTAGTGCACATATTCATGTGCGCATTATACAAACAAGCAAAAGAAAAAGAATGAAATGATTAAAATAAAGCAGCGAGCGGAAAAGTTGTTACTTTGCCTTTTCGTTGGCCGTGTCCCATTCGTTGCTGACTGCGACGCGCTGCGACTTGATGACATGAGGCCCTGGTTTTGCTGATGCTGCTGATACCACATTATCCTGCTTGCTTAGTGCTCGGTCTTATCTCATCTGTCCTGCGTCCGTTTTCGTGCCGGCACTGGCGCTGACAGTGGCGCTTTGGCCTTCCGCTTTTGTGCAGCCGCTCGTATACGCAATCAGGCGCAAATGTTGGTTGCTTATACGCCCTCATCATACACGATAGTTTTTGATACTTTTCTCTGATGTAGCTGTTGGATTTTTGTTGTTGTCAAACTGAACACAGTCAGCATAATATGCATACGGCGCTTTGAGCCGGCGTATGTGCAAAGTTGGGGTTTTGGTCGTGACTTAGGCTTGGAGCTCTTTAGCTGCAGACTTGCAAAATACCAAATAAGTAAGTTTGAGGTTCAATTAAATAGCTGAATGTGTACAATATATGAGTCTTGGTTAGACTTTTGCTATAACTTAAATCTAGGACAATGTTTATTGTATTTGTTTTATTTAGTAAACCCCCAAATAAACCACTACTCGCATTATCCAAACTCATTAAGGACTAATCCAAACACAAATTGCCTTCAATTATGTTTGTGTCCTTGCTGCAACTAAAACTACTGGCTCAACTTGTTTCTTGTTGTTGCTGTAGCTGTAAGAACTTGAATTTCAATATCGTCATTGCCGGAATATTAATACAGCGCCTTATTATTGCTTGCGCGCAGACGCTGAGACGCTCGGCGAATACACTCGCAATGTGACGCTTAGAGCAAATCTCAACCTTTTCCTATTACTACCTGCTCACACTTCACCAACGCTTTGTCTCTACAGCCTCTACATTTCGCATGCCAGAAGCAGTGAGTTACAATGTCGGTTTTCCTTTTATGGCGCTGCCTAACTAATTTCGTTTCTTTGGACTTTCAGTGGTTCGCTGCGCAAAGGCGCTGGCGGCGGCCGCCTCAATTGTAAAAATATGCTAATATAGAGCAATGTGCGCTGTGCTGCGCGTAAAGCGCAAAATTCTTTGGTTTTGGAAATTTGCGAAATTGACGCTTGGCTGGCTGTAACGCTAGACCCGCATGCTGTCAGCGTGTCGTCCGAGTTAAAACTCGCAGCTAGCTCGCTTTTCATGTACAGACGGCATGGCCGTTGGTGTTTGTTGTGTGTGTGTGTGTGTGCATATTTACACATGCTTTTTGCGAATGGCGCACAGTATGTCCAAAGATATGCTCAATTTATTATTTCATTTCGTTGGAATTTTTCTTATTTCTCACATTGCTTTTACAACTAATTTTGTATATGAAGTGAACATTTTCAGTGGTAATAAAAATTTCGTATTTTTCGTTGGCCTTCATTAAAGCGGCTTGAGCATTTTAAATCAGTGTCTAGTAGTTTAAAAATTGTTGTATTTTTCAGAGATTTTGAACATCTTTCGCATGTCGAGTTTTTGGAGTAAATTTTTTTTATTGCTGGTGTTTTATTTTTCGTATTCGAAGCTTTAAGTTTTTGTTGTTTGATGTTAGAAAAGATAGCGGCAAGATTTAGAAGTCTTTACAAAACATAAGCTTTGTTTCGAAAAAAATTAGGTAAAATTACACTGTACAACACAAAAAAAAATAACAAGGTTTTGACAACGGATTCTGGTAGAGGGGGTCAAAAAAAATATACGTGTATCGGCGTTTCGAAAGTTTACGTCTGAATTTTTTTTTAGGGGGGTCAAAGCTTTCCCCTTTTTGCACATTCTTATGGTGAATCGGCATACGAAAACCATGTAACCTCACATTTTAGGTATGTGATGTGTTCAGCATTTTGATGTAAAATACTACGAAGAACATTTTTGTGGAGCATTTTAACCCTGTAGCTCCTATTTGTATGGGTCAATTTGACCCTTTTTTCTGAAATGCCAAAAATGTCCTGTAAAACAGGACTTTTTAAGGACAAAATGTACCACGAAAATATTTGCCATAAAATTCTACTATAGGTCTCTGAATACATCAAAGCTCAGAAATTAACTTGAATGCCAGAATTATGCCAAAACTGAAAATGTGTTTAAGTGTTTATTTCGTTCTTAATCAAAATTGGTACTAAAATCTCCTACATAACTTGATTTTTGAAGGTTAGTGTGTATACACCGATACACGTATATTTTTTTTGACCCCCTCTACCAGAATCCGTTGTCAGAACCTTGTTATTTAAAAAAAAATTTGATTTTGTTGTGCAGTGTTATTGTTGATAAAGCTTTTTAGAAAATGGAATGGACGGAATTATGTTCAGATGTCGTTGAAGTGGTGATCGGCGAACTCTCCAGTGTAATTGTTGACTTGATGGTTTAAAAACTAGAAGCTTTTAAGTAAATAAGACGTAGTTTTGTTGTAGTGAAAGTGCACAGCAACTTTCTTATGGTCCTTTTTTATCCTTGTCAGAACAGCCTAGCAAGCGCAGCGCTTACAAAGATATGCACACTGTAGTTCGATGACTCTACTTCAGTGTTTTCTGTTCATTTGCTTTAAATTTACCCCACTTCCGGAGTAATCTGAGTACATCCTGTGGTGCCAAGGAGCAAAGGTTGTCGCTTTTCAACACATCAGTGTTAAATATCTAAAACTTGCTTCGGACGTACGCGGGGCAGACACACAAAATGGGGTTCGCCGTCTCAATATTCTGCTCACAGACAGAACTTGGCACACTGTCAGATATGTTCACCTTTGCTATGTGGTTTGCTTATAGGAAATGGCCCGTCATTAGGCAATCCCTTCTGCAAAGGGCTTCTTTTATCCCTACTGCGAGCATTTGTCTGAGATGGCGGGAAGCATACATTTTGTCTGCAGTCGCTCTCAGCTTGTCATGCTCGCTCGTGTGTTGAAGTGATCCATTTGTTAAAAGTGGCAGTCATGGCCGCAGATGGGAGTGGCCGAACAGCCTGAGAGCTGATTGTAGCTAAGTTTTGTCATCCTGCTCTTTGTCCTGCTTCTCTTACACCGGGCGACAGCATTTTTCACACCGGGAAAAATCCATATGTGCGTGAAACTAGAGACCAAATATAGTAATACTGCGTACTCAGTTTTTCATTTCTACATTCTTTGTCCTTTTAAAAGGACTTTAAAATTTTGAAGGGGATAAAAAATAAAAAAAATATAAAAAATACTTAACCTCGTTAGAATATGGCGATATTTGTAAAAAAAGGATATGAAAAAGGTCCATAAAAAATGTTAATCCTTTATATCCTTGAAAATTTGCATAGAAGGTTTTTGAAAAGTAAGTATGTTATAACCCCAAATCTCCCTGATCAAGTGTCAAAATTTTATTAATCTATCTTTATTAGTTCGAAAGTTATTACAAAAAGGCGGAAGCTGCAATTCTAATGAAGTACAAAAATTCTAATTTGTTTGAGTATCAGTATTTTAAATCATAAAAAGATACAAAATCAATGAAGCGAGAATAATGAAATTTTGACACGTGATCAAGGAGATTTGGGGTTTTAACATACTTATGTTTTAAGAAAATGCGATGTAAATTTTCAAGGATATAAAGGATTAAAATTTTCAAAGGACCTTTTTCATATTCTCTTTTTACAAATAGATAAAAAATTAATTTTATTTAAATTGTGGAGCCTTTTTTCTTTCAGTTGATATACATATCGCCATTTTCTAACGAGGTTAAGTATTTTTAATATTTTTTTATATTTTTTATCCCCTTCAAAATTTTGAAGCCCTTTTAAAAGGACAAAGGATGTAGAAATAAAAAACTGAGTACCCAGTATTATTATGTTTGGTCTCTAGTTTCATGCCCATATGGATTTTTTCTGGTGTGAACAATTTTTTAATTTTTGTCGCACGGTGTTATATACCATATGCTTCTTCTTTTTCGTTTTACGTGCATAAGCTGTTACTGAGTAAAGTCCAGCAAATAGGCTTACAAAGTTTCTAACTAAACATACAACTTATTTCTACTTAATTCTATTCTTCTGAGATTTGTTCACAAAAGAAAAATATTCATATAATATATATCAGTAAAATATGTTTTTCTCATCAAACTGCTTCTTCGCCTCGTACTTAAGTTTGTTTTAGTTTGGCATTCCCAATGTGTCGTGTTGCGCAACTTTCATCGAAATATTCCCATCCATTTGATTTGGCACTCATGTACCTGCAAGATGTATTACACTTTCAGGACATTAATGGCAGCACCTGTGTCAGCAGCGGCGGGGGCACAGACAACAGAAAACATGTCCAAAGTCTTGTTAAACGAAATGACTAATAAAATGTTCACATGCACAGCACACCATTCGTTCACAGCAGGGCACCGCACTTCATAACAAACCATCAGCGTTTTATCGCTGAGCGACACACGTTCGAAGGCGAACTTTCATTTCACATATTTGTCATAATTGTCACATACACCCACACAAGTACATCTCTACAGATGTTCTCTGAATTGGTACAATGGAAACGCTGCTTGTTTGCATCAGCAGTTAACCAAAAAGTTTCCTAAAGGTCTGCGCGACCGACGACTGCGTCACATAACAGTCTGGCAAACGTGAGCATTGTGGTGATAATTTTTTGATAAATTACGCCACAAAGTGACACAGCAAAATTTTGCTGATGACAGCTGATTGTGTGCTGTAATTATCAGCTACACACTCACACACACACACTAACATACTTGCTCACGACAACCTACAAATCGGAATGTGTCTGGCATACTCGAGCATCAAGGAAGTAAATGCGCGAGCGTTTTGTGGAGGCGTGGCACACTTGAGCTGCACGCAGCATAGTTAATAGGATACTCAGTTCTATTCGACAGCGTCTTTGTGTGTGTGCCTTTCATGTGTGGGAGACAGAAACGTGCGGTCATTCGCCAATGTAGCCACACTTGAAGCAAATTGCACATTTATTAAGGCGACACCTGCACGTACAACTGGGCGTATGAGTGTGAACGTCCGTAGGCAATAAAGTTTATTGGAATTTCTTTGAAATTTATTTGCTGTCGCTATTGATATGCTCGGCACATAAATTGTGCCTTTATGACAGCTACAAATGCTTACTTTTATGTCGCATATGTGTACAAAAGTTTTATGTGTGCGTGCGTGTGAGTGCAGCAGAAACGTTTTCTGCTACTGTCAATTCCACATATAATTTCCGTTGCCAGTAATAAATGGCTCCGCTGCGCTTCGTTACGTTTCATTGCACTGCACTCTGTCGAGAATAAAATTACTTAAAAATTATAAAACATGCCTTTGTGCGCTTTGTTGAACAAATTCATACAATAAAATGTCTTTTCACATTTCAATACAAAAAGGTATTTGTTCAGCTATTTATACAATATGGCTTTGTCGGCGAAAGGCGACACAGTCATGTCAGAGCTAAATGAATGCGTGGGCGTAATAGTTACTGCTTGCTTATTTATGTATAACCAATGTCACATTTTTGCAGAAGGAGCTCTTTGAATATTAAGAGGTGAAACTAATCTGTCAATGTCATAGACTGAAAGCTGTTTTGTACATCTAGAGCACAAATGCTTTTTGAATATTTTATTTGTATTGAAGCAGTTAAAGAGGCTTCGCACGCACCAAATTTATGATTTCAATTTAATAATCTTTACTCATTTTAAGATATTGCCGAATGTTAAATTATGTTTCTTCACATAAACTTCTAACGAATTTTTAACCTCTTCTGAACACCCAAAAATGTGCATTGAATTATTTCTGTTTTTGAGTACTTTCTTCAAGTCCGAAGTCAATGTGTCCAATAAATTACATTTCTCTTAACCTTATGTTGACTTGTTCTCATTTTGATGAAAACCATGAAAAAGACAAACAACTGAAGAATACATTTTTAAAATTTTGTTTTCCCCGTAAGATTTTGGTTTTAAAAAAGTTAAAAACAGGGTTTGAATTCTTTTTTATTTGATTCACTTTCACCAAGTTTTAAGTTAAACAAGCTCCATACAAAGGTTTACCCAATGTTGAGTTCTTCAGAATGGTTTTAAAAAAAAGTGAAAAAATTATTGAAAAAAAATTTGATATAATATTTTTTTCAAACGCTTTTACCTGGTTTTCAGTCAATAGGCTCCTTAGATCATATTATTCCATACAACCGTAAACCCAGTCAGATTTATATTACCAAAAAGTTTACAACACATGTGTGTAGAATTATTTCTCATTTAAAGCGCTTTCCTCAAGTTTAAAGTCAAAAGACCCATTAATAATTTTTTTGTTTTCAAAGGAAGTTTAATCTTCATAAATACCGATAAACCACTGTCCATCTCCTGTTATCTTGTTGGGTCATAGCAGTCCCCCTAGTTTCTTCCTTTCCATCGTTGGCGTAGTCGTTAGGCTCGGTTAGGTTAGAGTAGCTGTGAGGGAACGGAATATTATCGAAATTATTGCCCTGGTCGCAGATGGTTTCATTGTGATATTGAAAGAAAATATTTCTCTTTTCTGCCTGCATGTCTGTGGACAGCCAACTTAAGTCAACACAAACTGATTTTTCTTCTGGATGTGCCTTAACAAGTCTCTGACATTGCCTGATTGGAGTTCATTGAAATCATTACAAGAGAGAAATGGCAGAGTAAATGAACTACAGTCAAGAAGGAGACTCTTCATTGCAGCAAATGCGGCAATTGTTTTGCTATATACTAAAGTTGATTTTATTTATCTCTATCTCTACCTTAAATATAGTACATACACTTAAACGCACACTAGTCTTTTGTACTTCTCCTACTCGTAATACTTAACTTTTACTTTCTACTTTTACTTTTTTAGTGGGGAAAGTTAAAATTTAAAATTTATCGATTTAGCCTTTTGTGGTTTTATCAACAACATTCCAAAATAATTTTTTTTGTTATTATCTACACCGTGCAACAACAAATTTTACACACGAAAAAAGTGATATACTCGCGAAACTAGGGGCCAAATGTAGTAAAACTGCGTTTTTAGTTTTTCTCTCTGACGTCAGGATTTTTTTAAAGGACTTTGAAATTTCAAGGACATGTTTATTTCAAAAACTTATTTAAAACTTTAGCGCATTGTAGAATAACAATATGGGTATCAAATGATAGAGAAAAATCCTTAGAATCTTAGAAAATTTATTGTTTTGGTGCAAAAGGACGAAGAGGTATTGAAAATGTCTTTTTAAAACTTTATCCTTGAATATCCTTGCAAATTTCCAATAATTTTTTTTTAAAATATATCTTAAGGACTAATATGTACGCTACTACATCCTTGAATTTCGTCCTTCTATCTTTATTAGTTTAAGATATAAGAGAGGAATGCTTAATTTAATTGTGAGATTATGGTCTGATAGAATAGAACCATATTTTGCGGCCTTAATAGAGAATACAGAACACTTTCTCGGGGGATATCTCGCTCTCTCGCATATTAGACTTTTTAGACACTTTACTATTTTATTTACGCTCAAATAATTTCTCTTCAAGCGGAGGGGGGAAACTTTTGAGCACAATGCCATTTGAAATGGGCTTTGCCACCCAACATTTTTGTAACAAACAGATAGTTTGGGAGGTTTGAATCCCCAAAACACCCCTTGCGTGAATTTATCGCTGAATTTACTCTTTCTGCAAATTTAATTTAAATCTTAAATTGTCTAACTTTTGGTTTGATGTTTTTGCTCTCTTCAGAATGTAGTTTTCAAATAAAATTTTACTCAAGTTGTATTTAAAACTTGTTTATCTGTCAGCGCGCCGCTCAGACGTTACTTACAGGAGACTAATGATTTAATTTCGAAACAAAATGAAACAAAAGTGAATAACTTGCACAAATTGCTTATGCAAACTCTTGCTGCTCAGTTCACCTTTCGCGGGCACTCGAGCATGGCATAATGTAAATTTTGTAGCGCTCTGAAAGTAGAACAGTTACACGGCATGCAACACAGAGATTGTTGTGAAAATTGTGCCGTTAAACAGACTTAAGTCCAACTCAAATGGGGAAAGTTGATGCGTTCGCTGTTGAGGTGGCGGCGAAATGATAAATTTCTATCGTTGTCAGCACCATGACGACGACGGACACTCGCCTGATCCTGCTGCTTCATGTCGAGCGCGAAAAGTGTTGTGCTTTATCGCAGAAGGACACAGGGCGCGTGGCTGATGGCAGAACAAACTAGACCGAACTGAGGCAACATAACGCAACTTGGCGTGCGGAGAATTACATTTCATTGACGAAACGTGACTTTTGGATAATTCTCACGCTCGACTGGCGCGACTCAGCGCAGCTCGATTTGACTTGACTCAACTCGACGTGGCGACGACATAATTTGCTGCGCTTTGGTTGCTGGAAAAGCGCAGTTTATGGCGGCCACAACACAGCGATGAGCTTTGCCGAGTTGCTGAGCTGAATTATGTAACGACGCTGACGTTTGCAACATTGCCGATGACGCTCATACATATTAACGTGGTTCGGCGGTGGTGCGACGCGACTCGAAGCCATTGCGTCGCGCATACAAATTGCATTAAATTTTCGTTGAAAGCGCGCATTGTTTTTCTCGCATTTTTGTCGACATTACTGCAGTTTCAATGTGTGTGTGTGTGTGTGTGAGTTGGTGGCAGTGAAAGTACGACGATTTCGGTTGCGTCTGCTTTTTGGTTCACTTTTAGCTGTGGAGTGCGGCAGATTGCATTGTATCTGTGTGTATGTCTTCGTGAGTGTGTGTGAGTTGAATGCTGCAGTGCTGTGCCATTGGGTTTTTATCAGCGTTTGTCGTAATCTACATCTTGAAAATGTTGACTGCCGCGCATTTTCGTGATCGTTTGCATGCAGTTATGCTGCATTGTCATGAGTGATGTGCGCATAGCTTTAAATCTGTGTGTAATGTGATTATCTGATGATGATTATCTTTTAAATATTCTATTGTAGCTGGTTTTGTTGAGTGCACGATTTCGGTCTGAAGTGATGTTATAGTTTTAAGCGATATTTTTAAATGAATAGTCTCTCAGAAAAATAATACAAAATACTTTTTTTTATGCTAAAACTCTAAACTAGAAAAATTTTGCCAGCTACCGCAAATCGCTTTGATCTAAGGTAGACATTGACTCAACAGACACCCGAATACTTTCAATAACATTAAAATGTGTAGATATTGATTTTGATTTTGATTAGCTGACTCGAAAAGTCATTTTGTCTACGGCTTCGAAAGTTCAATCTAAAGTGATAGGTGGATCAACAAATGCCCGAATGCTTTCAATAACATTAAAATCGGTTTTGATTTAAATTAGCTCACTCGAAAAGTTCAAATATTGAAGTTTAATTACTATTCCACCTTGTAAACTAATTACGAACATTTCTGCTTCGGCTTCAGCAGACTTTATGCATATCACTCATACGCCCCGTTGGCCAACAAACGTTTCAATAAGAATGCAAATTAATTTTAACTAGCTGTCTGTTACCACAAACGTAATTTAATTTATGCACTCACACGCACACAATGACGTGTTTGCATGTTTGCACATACACACTTGCAAACACAAACAAAAAAAACGCAGACACGCCACCATTTGCACAATTTTCACACTTGGCACACCGCACGTAGCCAACTATTAGGCGTGCCGTGTAAATTTTTGCATATTAACGACATGAAAAAAATATTTTCCAGTTGCAATGTTATTTTCTATACGTGTAAATAATGGAGGATTTAATCGGCAGCAAGTGTGGCGAAAATAAACAACAAACATCGGCTGCAGCGCTGTGCGAATCAGTGAAGTCGTTTCGTTGGCTCAGGTTTTTGTTTTGATAGCAGAACTTGTTGTTGGCTGCCAGGATATGGGTAATAAAATGCAAATTCCCGAGCGCAACGCAAACATGGCCACTGAAATGTGCAACATGTGCATATGCCATTAAATTTTAATGGCGATGGGGCACAGAGAGAACGATGCGTTCGCATGCGCTTGCCGCGTTTGCATTGGCATAGAAATTTGCAAAATTGCATTTTGTGAAATTTTATTCGATATTTCAATATTAGTTATGAATGCAATTTATGAAATATGAAAGATTCCATTTCACACGTGAACGAGTTGGAAATTATTGATCGGATGTTTTTAGTTAGGTTCGTTTCGAATGAGATGGACTAAATATGATTGTAATGAGCTTCAAATCTGCGATTTGACAATTTGACAATGTAATAACAAAACGAAAAGCTTGAAATATCCGCACGTACTTATTGGGTGTACAACTTTGCTTCCGCCGTTTTCCGATAGGTGGCTATACCGGCTGAGGCTGGTTGAAATACATAGATGGTAATGCCTTTAAAGTGAGTGTGGACAGTGCCTAACGAATTGTCATCGCCGTTTCAGTGACAGTTGTTCTTGTTTTCGTATTATTCACGCTCGAAAATGTCCGTTTATGTGCCCAATTCTCGCCATTTGCGGGATCAGCTCGGTGTGATTTACTACGAGCTCTTAAAACCGGGTGAAACCATCACAGGAGATCGCTACCGAACGCAACTGATGCGCCTTAGTCGCGCGCTAAAAGAAAAGCGGCCACAATATCAAGAGCGACATGACAAAGTCATCCTCCAACACGACAATGTTCGGCCTCACGTCGCAAAAGTGGTCAAAAAGTACCTGGAAACGCTGAAATGGGAAGTCTTGCCCCACCCGCCGTATTCCCCAGATGTCGCCCCTTCTGACTTCCACCTATTGCGTTCGATGGCACACGGCCTGGCAGATCAACATTTTCAATCCTTCGAAGAATTGGAAAAATGGATTGCTTCATGGATAGCGTCAAAAGAGGACTCCTTTTTTCGAGCCGGGATCCGAAAATTGCCGGAAAGATGGGAGAAAGTTGTCGCTAGCGACGGACAATACTTTGAATAATACATCTGTAAGCACTTTTTCGCAATAAAGCTTTTAATTTTGGAAAAAAACGGCGGAAGCAAAGTTGTACACCCAATAATAACATTGAAATTTGAGATTCCATTATTAATAATCATAATTTAAATAGTCGTTCTGGCTGGACTTGATAAACTTTATGCTTTGTGGCCTAGTTTTTGATTATTTTTTGACATAATTGCTTCACCACACCGACTGCTTTGGGCCAAGTGTGGTCTTTAAGACCTCAATTGTGCTGATAGCATTGGCACAGACTAGTGACTTGCATAATCGTAAAGAAAAAGAGAAAGAACCATTTCCGGTTAACGATGATTTTGATGATTTTAGAACAAAATGTAGTTTACATAAATTTACCAAAATTTCAGTTGTTATTGAAGCAAGTGCTTGGAAACACCCTGGGGAATACTGAAAGTCTTTCTGGTGAAGAGAACCAAAGTGAAATGCTCATCCACTTTCTGTATGCATGTCTGGGTGTATCAAGAAGCAGGCTACGCCCTTCCGGGAAGATTCGAGAACCACTTCAACTAAGAGAATTAAACTCTTAATAAATTAACTAATTAAATTGCTAATTGTGCTACCTAGCTGTGACAGCAACTGGTCAACCAACCAACCAAGTTGTGGTTCCGTAGTGAGTTCCGAACAATTCTGACGTTGTTGTTGAATCGTGTATCTTTTAACGATGAAATGGTGAAAATTATCATAGTAATTAATTCAATTACTATAAAATATGCTTACTGTTATGTCCCGAAGCATCAGTGTTGCCAGATCAGGAGATTTCCTCCTAGATTTAGGAGATTCTTCACCTTTTAGGATAATTTTTAGGAAGAAGTATTGTTTAGGAGAAAGTTTAGGAGATTTTGATGGTGATACATTCAACATCATTAGTGTCACTGAAGCCTTGAATACTGAAAGCTAAATTGTCTTATTTAATTAAATTAAATTTTATTCTTCGAAGTGTATAATTTATGCAATGAATGAAGGAAGTTAACAAATGCTTTTGTTTGTGTTAAGTTCCTGTTGTTAAGCTGAAGCTGAATGAATATATAAAATAGGTTTTTATTATTTTACGAGAAGTTTAATTCCTTAGTTGAGCCGACAGCCCTGGCAGTGCTCTTATTTTAACTATAAGATAATAATTTATTGTTATGCTACATACTTATAATAAAATAAAATAAAATAAAATAAAATAAAATAAAATAAAATAAAATAAAATAAAATAAAATAAAATAAAATAAAATAAAGTAAAAAAAATAAAATAAAATAAAATAATATCAAATAAAATAAAATAAAATAAAATAAAATAAAATAAAATAAAATAAAATAAAATAAAATAAATTCAAATAAAATAAATGAAAATAAATTAAAATAAAATAAAATAAAATAAAATAAAATTAAAAAAATTCCTTA
Source organism: Melieria picta (assembly GCA_964056695.1). Lineage (NCBI taxonomy): Eukaryota > Metazoa > Arthropoda > Insecta > Diptera > Ulidiidae > Melieria > Melieria picta. The sequence continues at coordinate 35,570,630 of OZ057398.1, read as the reverse complement.
GTTTACAATGACAAGAATTAAAAAAAAATTTAGTAGATTTTTTAAATTTTTGGGAGGACATTTAAGTTTTTTTTTAAGATTTAGGAGAAAGTAATTTCAGGTATCTGTCAACACTGCGAAACATTGTGTGGTCTATTCAGAGTATATATACCAGAATGGGTTAAGAAAATGGGTGGAACAAAATTTTGTCCAACAATGGACCAATAATACAGGACTACGCCCGGAGAATTGGTTCTTAACCCAAGTCAGAGGATTGTTTAGAAAACCCCTCGCACTAAAGATGGTCCTTCATGTACTCACTGGATACCTTACTGGTCACTGTCCGTCCGGGTATTAAATATCGCAATAAAATGAGAGAAATTCCTCTTTGAATGTTTGTAGTAAATTCAATCAAAAACCAGAAACATTCTGTGATTGCTTTGCACTCAGCAGAAAACGATTTCTCCAGTTAGGGATAGCAAACTTGGCCCCGGAGAGAATCAGAAACTTAGAACCTCAGCGAGTGCTAAAACTAATAAAAAACTTCAACTTGGAGGGTTAAATTATGGACTGCACTTAACAGCCTTAAATAAAATAATAATAATAATATAAACATGTAAAAGAGAATAGTAGCTCTGGCAACCCTGAGCAATTGAAATCTGTTAAGTCGCTGATAAAAAATGCTTTAACTCTGCCATAGATTTAGCTATTTAGTGCGTTGAATTGTTTTTGTAAAGCACAGCTCATCTCTAGGATCGAATACTCTTCGTAGTCAGTACTAAAATATATGTATGTAGGTGGGTAATAGAGTCTGCCTCTGTATGGGACACACTAAGGCCTTAATATGGGCCCGTTTGTGATACCACAAATTACACCCGTTTGAAATATGTATGCAACATTGTTTTTTTCGACACATATTTCAAATGGATGAGGGAAGAAGGAGGTCAAAAGCGCACTTTTAATTCTCATCTGCTGTTGATTTAATTCCAGCCACATCTCGAGTGAGATCTTGTAATGGGGGCGAATGTTCCATTGGTTAATGTCACAACACGGACAATTGTGTCTAGTTAGACCTCAACCACGTGATCAGGTTGTCTTGCCAACTCAATCGAATATGTATGAAATTTTTTCATAGAAATTGCCAGTAAAGAATATCCTGACGCATTCATAACAATTGTAGCAATGAAAACAAACGAGTTACAACCAAAGGCACCTCAAATCCGCTTGCAATCCTCTAACTGCAAAGTTTTGAATTCTTGCTACTGCAACCATTGAAGTAAAGTTTTCGCTTGCCTTTGGAATATTATTCTTGCATAACCCACTTTGGTTGCATAAAAACGATTAAATATTTATGTCTTCCAGGAAGCTTTTGAATACGAAATAAATGTACATACGTTACGCAAATTTCTGTCAGCTATGCAAAGTTGAAGCAAACACATTCAATTATTCTAACTAATGCAATTTTATCTATGCAGAAATGCACTCAACGTTCTTGATGCTTTTCATTGCAGATTAAACAAATGAAGTGCTAAAGAGCTGTGAAACCATAAAATGAAATAAATGCAACCGTTACAAATGAAATAAAATCAAATAAAACAAAGTGTTGCTAATAGCATACAACAGTGAAGTGAAAAATTTCATATTAAATCTAGAGCAGCAGACAAAAGAGCTCGAGTGCTCGAATTTAAGGCAGCAAACACAGCAGTGACAACCACAATCAACGCCATAGCCAACGCCAAAGCCGCAACATGGGCAAGAAAAACTCAAAATTGAAGCAGGACACCATCGATCGCCTGACCACAGACACATACTGTAAGTACAGTTTAGCCAGCGATGGCATTTGATTTAATTTGAATTTGATTTTGTATACAGAAAAGTTTGAATAAATTTCAGCGCAAATGTTGCATAAACCAAGTTGAGATGTGCTCGAGATTTTGGCCAAAGTCAAAACCAAATGCAATGTTAAACAAATGTCAACGTGGCGCGCGGAAACTTGCAAATTTTTGCTTGACTTTAAGTGCGAAAATTGTTGTTGCCTTCATTGAAAGTTGACAACGTGCACGCAAAGGTCGAGTTGGTTGGTTTTGGGTGTGATTGGGGGGGGTTGGGGTTTGGGTTGGGTTGGGTTGGGTTGGATGGGTTTGTGTTGGGTCGTGCTGAACTGGTTTAAGTTGGGTTGCTTTGGGCTGGGCCATCAAGATTCGCAAGCAGTGGTGTGCATTTGGGGCCCTGAAATAATTGTAATTTAGTGGTCGTGTAGAAAATGTTGAGAATAAAAAAATTAAGAAAAAAACTTTGCAACTTGGCGCAACTTTTTGGCAGGCAAATGCACGTAAATGCGAGCAGCGTGTGCCCAGTTTAAAGCAGCGCATGTTTGGTTACTTTTGAGCGTCTGTGAAGTTTTCTCATAATACAAATATTTAATTTTATTTATTTCCCATAGAGAGCCGTGTCTATTAACTTCATATTTAAAGTCATCTTGAGTGAACAAAATCTAATTATATTTTTAATTTATTATTTAAAAAAAGTAGCGTTTTGGACTTCAGTAGCAACTTTGAATCGATTGCCTATTTTGAGCGTCTACAAAGTTAACTGAAAATAAAAAAATTTTAATTTTATTTATTTTATAAAAAAAATTTAATTTTATTTATTATAAAAAAAATTGCATTTTATTGATTTTATAAAAAAATATTTGGTTTTATTTATTTTCCATTGGGAATCACTTAAAAAAACTTAAACTTAAACTTTCTTTTCAAGCGATTGTAAGTGAAAACAAATTTGGTTTTTATTTTTAAATTTATGGTTTAAAAGCAATTTATGGTTTAAATGCAATTTATGGTTTAAGAGCAGCGGTTTGGTTACTTTTGAGCAGTTACTTAAAGTCAAATGTGTACTTTGAGCATCTGTAAAGCTTATAAAAAAATATTGAATTTGTTTAATTTCCCATTAGGAATCACATTGATTCTCTTCATATTTCAAGTTATCTGAAGTGAAAAAAGAAAATTTATATTTTTAGTTTATGATTTAAAGAAGCAGCACATGTTCACTTACATTCGGGCCGGAACTTTAAGCCGCGAGTTAACTGAAAATAAAAAAATATTTATTTTTATTTCTTTTCCATTGGGAATCAATTCGATGAACTTTCTATTTCAAGCGATTGTGAGTGAAAACAAATTTGATCTTTTTTATTTATAATTTTAAAGAGCAGCGCAAGTTTAGATACTTTCGGGCAAGAACTTAAAGAATGTTTGCTTGGAGCGTCTGCAAAATTTACTAAAAATAAAAATATGTAATTTCAATTATTTTCCATTGGCAATCACTTCGATTGTGAGTCACTTCATTGTAAGTAAAAAAAATTTCGGTTTTTATTTTTAAAGTTAAGATTGACCAAAACAAGATTTCGTCATTATTTACAACTTCTTTTCTGTTCTTTTATTTAATTTGATTTTATTTTCTTCAATAGTTTTCTCTGTAGCTTGTTGCCTGAAAAATGTCATCGCTGTCTGCTTTGGTTTTTATTAGCAGCTGGCTGTCACATCAAATTTATTTTGCTTCTTTGGAAAAAAACAACAACTGCAGCAGCCATTTCGCCAATATTGTCTTGTAGACGTCACTCAATCAAATTGCTTGCAACAACAGTCACAGCTACAGTCACAATAATAGCGACAGCAGTGACAACATGACTGCAACTTTGCTGTTGCATAATGCAGATTTGAATTTGAGTTGTTTTATTTAGAGTTTTCTACGCTGTACTACATACAATTTCCTGTTATTATTTGACCTGTATCACAGTTGTCATATCTACTTGATTTTGTCGAAAAACAACTGCAACATGTCATGCAATTTGGTGCATTCAAAACCGAACCACACGATTGGTTATGAAGAAATTTCCTTTGTGCTCTGTGTATGGATAAAGTGCTACCGGTTTGAGTTGGTGTCAGTCACCACACAGATTCCCACACACACACACACACACACACACATACAGCTGACTCTATAAATAAACGACAACAGTGTCAGCCAACCGCAAAACATGCTGGCGCTGGCTGATGCCGGCAACAACAAACAAAGCTGCTGGCAGGTACTGAAAACGACAGTGGTGACAGCGGTGTCTGTTTGTTGGTTGGTTGGTTGTTTGTTTTTGCGGTGACATCAGTGCTCCTGCAGTGTTTATGGTCGATTGTGGTCGCGCTTTTCTGATTTCCCCCGTGTGCTTTTTCCCCTTCTGTATTGGAGTTTTGTGGGGCAGCATTTGACGCTGCCAGGTTGCTGCAAAGACTCTTAGTGCACTTAATTCGCTTGGCGCCGATTTGACTTGAATGCACTTTGTGCTGAATGGCAGCGCAATTGAGTGAGGAAGTGCGGACAGGAGCGCAAATGTTTGGCTCCAAAAATGTGGCATTTTCGTTTTGTACTGGAAACCTCAACAATAATTTATTGAGTGCTGTTTGTGGTGTATTTACTAAATGGAAAATTGTCATCATATGTTCAGCAAGATTTTTTAGTTATTTAAGAGACTTAAGTTGAATGCGATTTTTGAATAAGGAAAATTGTAATGGCCAAGAAAACATATTTCAATTTAAATTTTCCACTGCCTTATGTCCTCATATTTGGCACATATTTGCAAATTTCACATATATGTACATAGTTAATGTGCATACTTGTTCATAATTTAACCCACTCACACACACACACACATCGACATTGAGTCATCATCCACTTGTTTGCACTGTTCGCTGCAGCATCTTCAATTTTAATGGCCACTGCAGTGGTGGCATTCTTGTTGTTGTAGCTGTACACGCTTTGGTTGTTGAGTTGGCGCTTTTAGTTTGTATGAAGCGTGTAGCCAATTACGTTGGCGTCAATTCCGTTGCAATAATCTACTGATAGCAATTTTTCGGTCATTTCACTTTGTGCTCCGCAGTGCAGTTTTTGACGAGTCATTGACCGGCATATTGCGAGTAGGAATGAAGTGTGCTCTGAAGTATATTTATGTAATAAATTTTGTATATTTATATAAAGTAATCACAATGCTCTGCAAGCTGTCATGACTTTCAGTTTGTTGCTTCAACAACATAAAAGGAAGATATGAAAAGGTTTAAGGACTCAATTTTTATCAGACAAAAACATGACACACCATCAAAATTGATTTAAAATAAGCAGAAAAAAGTTTCTAATTATAACTTTTGCATGAAAAATTTATAACAGAATATATACGAAGCCAAAATTGGAAGACATATTTGAATTGTAACCTCATGTGTAAATTTTTATATTTGCTATTTAAAAATCAGGAAAAAAACAGCAAGTGGGTGGAAATTCTAGTGTTAACGTTTTATGAATTTCTTCTACTTCTCAATGATGCGAGCACATTTGGATGATATATTTTGACTCAAAGTGCTTGCATATTCTATCACCAATACTTGCCTAGAAAACGCTGAACTATTTAAAAATTCCGAAGGATATAGACCCATGCCTTGTCATCATGATAGACTGAACGTTTTTGATCGAATTACATTTCTGAGACTGTGGCGGTCAATTAAATTGAACTATTTCATGGCTCACAGTCCACTCAGTGCAACAACGTTTCTTGTGTTTGGGATAACTTCCTTCTAATAGTTATGAATCACTATTTCCGATTCCAAAAAACTTGTTGGAAGCAGTCAACTATGTTCACTGATACAAGTGACATGGTTTTTCTGACTTCAAGTCCTTAAAATTTCCTTTGAAGTATCTCAATTCAATAAAGCCGACCTAAGATTTTGAAAACACATATAATAGAAGAAGGAAGAAGTATTCTCCATGTAAGTCGACTTCTCCCAGCGATGTTCTCGTCTCTTTAATCCGTTCAAATAGAACGTTGAAAATATGTATTTGAACACATTTTTGGTCTAACGTGACCAAAGATGGCACCCAACGCTCAAACAACTTTTTCATGGTAAATTTTGATTCAATATGTGAGAAACAGTGTCTTCGGACATATCCATAGTCTCTGTGATTTATTTTACTTTGATGTGATGGTTCTCAGGTACCATTTGGTACACTTGAGCGATGCTACTGTCAGTGGTTGCAGTTTTTGAACGTCTCGAACGTTTATCATCTCCCAAGCTGGTATGGAGACGTTTAAAATCAGCTGCCCAAAATTTGATTATTATTTGGTGTAAAGTTCCAGTACAAAGTGCCTAACTCTTCTTTATTTTCCATGGGCACAAACAAATATTTAATCATTTTTTTCTTTATCACAAAAAACACCCACTCACTCAACTGACTCAAGCCATTGTCAAACCACAAATGAGCATTCAGAATGGCTGAATTTTTGTTGAGTAACTTTCAAAAGAATCTAAGGAGGAAGAGGACGAGTGCCATCATCATCTCTTGTTGATGTCGTACCTCAAACACAAGACCACCTTTTTATAATCAATCAATCTATAAGAAAATATTTCTTCATGTTCTTTTGATTGATTAAAAACAATGACATTTTAAAACGAAATGAATGACATATGAAAAAGAAAAAGTAATTTTCAAACAATTTGCCATTCACATTCACTCATTACGATTATAGAAAGCAAAAATATTCTTCGCTAAACATATTCTTATTTTTACTTTGACCTTTTAGTGTTTGTGCAAATAATTGTTCGGCGTCTTCGTATTCGAAATGTCGTGCACGCGTGTGTTTTAATATCACTAATGTCTTTTGCCGTTTTTTCATGAACCATATTCTGTGCTGCTTTATAGGAGCGTGTGTGACCTTAAAGTTGACAGAGGTTTGTAGTCATAGCATAAATTCGAGATAAATGAAAAATTGGATTTTCTGCAAGTAAACGCCAACAAAAATTATTTATGGATGTGCTATTTATGTATATTGTACAATGTTGAATAGTTCCACTTAACACAACACAAAATGGGCAAAGGTTTCCAGACAAACAAAAAAACTCACTTGGCATTACGCATATTGACACGGAGTATTGATTGCTTAAGTGATGAAAGTTGGGTTCTTAGTGCGATGAATGACCATGACAGGAGGATTTAGAATTGAGTGGACAAGGAACTGACAGTTTGTTGTTTTTTATAAATATCCAGTTTAGTTGAGATTACGAGTAATGCGGAATAGTATTGTAGATTTTTGAAAGGTGCGGTAAGGAAGGTAAGGACTGCTCAGCTCTTAGAATCGGAGGACTCTTAAACTATGTAAAAAAAGAAAAAAACTACCTACCAACTACCTTTATTGGTTCGAAAGTTATTAAAGAAAAAGGCGGAAGCTGCAATTCTAATTAAATACAAAAATTCTAATTTATTTGAGTATCAGTGTTTTAAATAATAAAAAGATACAAAATAAATGAAGCGAGAATAATTAAATTTTGACACGTGATCAAGGAGATTTTGGGGTTTAACATACTTCCTTTTTAAGAAAATTCCATCTAAATTTTCAAGGATATAAAGGAATACAATTTTCAAATGACCTTTTTCATATCCTTTTTTTACAAATAGATAAAAATTCAATTTTATTTAAATTCTTGAGCCTTTCCTCTTTTATTTGATATACATATCGCCATATTCTAACGAGGTTAAGTATTTTTTATATTTTTTTTATTTTTTATCCCCTTCAAAATTTTAAAGTCCTTTTAAAAGAACAAAGGATACAAAAATGAAAATCTGAGTACGCAGTATTACTATGTTTGGTCTCTAGTTTCACGCCCATATGGATTTTTCCCGGTGTGAAATTTTTTTTTAATTTTCGTCGCACGGTGTTACAATCGAAAGTCTCTAAAGCTCGTTGTGAAGCCCCAAGATAGTAGTAAGCTCTCTTTCATTCTCTGCTTATTGGTGGTCGATACCAACTTGAGGTTCAAATTTAACAGGTAATATACTTCATTGGAATAATGTTTTCAACTGAAGAGGAATTTTTTATGTGCAGATATTAGTGTTGATCATAATGTTGTTTTGTTGCTTACAACATCGTACTGAGGGGCTACAAAAAGGAAAAAATTGCACAATGTAGCACATTATAGCGAAAGTAAACTGAAAGTTTTGCAAAAATCATTAAAACTGTCAGGATTATAGCTGATATTCCAAAGTAAAACGAATCAAATGAAATCTGATGAAGCGGCCGCCAGCTGTGTGACATTTTTGTTTATAAATTCATGGCTTTATGACAAAAGAGTTGACCACAGTTGCAAAAATATTCTGGATTCACCGAAATACTTTAAGCCGCTTACACAATGAAATCGCAGCAATTTATTCAGCAAAGCACTTTCGCACATTATATGTACATACACACACACACATTCTGTTAAAGTAATCAAGTGGAGAATTGATGCGACCTCATGTAGGCGCCAGCAGCTACGACCGCAGCCTTCGTGTGCTGCAATGTGGTTGGTGTTGCAAAAAGTCGTGGGGGCAAAAAGAATAGAAGAAAAAAATGTAAAGCAGCCAAATCAATGGTCAATTTTACAGTTAACTGTAGGCTAACTACATGACAAATCCAGTTTGATGCTACCGAAATGCAAAAAGGACATGAAAAGGACAGTGAGCACAGCGGAAGGCAGCAAAAAAAGGCTGCCAAATTCAGATTAAAAAAACTGTAAATGACAATGGGACATTTTGTGTGCGCTTGGCTGGTTTCTGGTTATGGAAATGATGCGCCAGTGAAGGCTGCACTGCATTCTGATAAAAGTGCAAAAACAAAACACATTCGTTGGGTGACGGCAAAAAGTCCCAGTACGCAAAATTGTATGGCAAAATGGCAAATGGTCACGAAATCCGTTGGAAAAAAATGGGGTTGTGCGCGGCGAGAAGGGAATACTTAAGGTGATTTAAAGTTGAATTGGCTGACAAATGAGGAGCGAAGCGGCACAACAGAATGACAACTAATTTTATTTGTTTTGCGCTTTCAGTGCTGCTGCGATATATTAGTTAGTGGTGGTTGTTGCTGTTGCTGGCGCACAGTTGGTGCAGTTCCGGTTGAGGCAAAACGAATTGACAGACAGACTTGCTGTGCGTTGTGAATGTTAGGAGGCGCAAGAGAAAGAGGAGCGAACGGGGAGCTGCAAAAACTGTACACAAGTAAGATTGAAAAAGTTGTGTAAGTTGGTTTTTGTGCGCCATCGAAGAGAAAGTATGAAGCAACACGGTTTTTGCCAGACAAACGTGGCTTGAGGGCTTTTGTCTACAGTTTTTATGTTGGTTGCAACAAAATGTAATTTTTTTTGCTTTACATTTTACAAAATTTAGATCAAAAAAAGTCCTAAAACGAATATTTTGTGTAGAAAGTGAGTGTCATTAACTGAAAGTAGATGAGATCAAAAAGAATTAAATGCTATTTGTGGAGAAAAAGTGGGATGAAAGAGGACAAGCGGAAGTTTGCTTAAGACGTATCATGAAAAACGCTAAATTGATTTATGGATTTAATTTTAGTAGGCACCAACAAATAAATATTTTTAGAAGTAAATTCAAAGCAAATTACAAAAATTTTACTGTTATCCCCAAAATAATTTCCAATAATTTGCAGCGATATCAGGGAAAGTTTGTGTCCTAATTGAAGTCTACGAATTGGGCGCGTTCGATCAAAACGCTTTTTCTTTAAATAAAATCTAAAAGTGATAATTTTGTATTTTTCCATAAATATTACATAATTTTTCTGTAATTAAAAAATATTGTTACCAAATTTTTTTAACTCGTTTTAAGCTAAAATTGTTCAAAAGTAAACTAGATCTAGAACTCTAACAGAGAGGCGTGGCGACTTCAAATGTCGTGAGGACACTTCTTAGGCAAATGTTTTATGATTTAAATACCAAAAATTAATATCGAGACACAGGGTAAAATTCGTGGTCGAAAGGGTTAAAGTGAGAAGATGGGGAACCTTGAGTCCAAGCTTAAAGTTTGTACTTTGACTTAAGCAATATGAAATCTAGAATTACAATGCTTTAGTTTCGAAAATTATACTCATTTTACATATAACACACACACACCCACACAAAGTGGATCGATTAGCTTTGACCAGCAACTATTCCACAAACACTTTCTACGTTCTGCTTCCTTTTTTCAAAAAATATGCACTTAGTGGCGGCTTATGCTGGTCAGTCTCCTCTTCTTCTATCTCCTCCTATTTCCTACCTTTGCAATCCGTTGATCTTTTCGTCATATCTTAGCGCACATTTGCTAAGCTGCCTTATGGGCGCAATAACCGTTATATAACTGCAATATTTGCACAACCCAGCGCAACTTTCATGGGCGCATAAAAAAAATGAAAAATTAGTGCAAAAGTTTGCGCCGTTACCTGCGGGCGCCCTCACACAAACTACCCGAAATGACGACAGGATATTGCCATTTCGGGCTGTCGAAGGAGCGCGCTAAGGTCGTTAGACCTGCCAATGTCGGCTGCAGCTGTCAACTGCTGACGTCAGTTGCGCTGCAGCCGCAACTATCATCGGTCCACAGTAAAGTTTGTGCCGCACAATTGAAAAGCAATGACGGCACTGCTGTGTGGGCTGTCAGCGCGACGTGGGAGTTTAGGTTGTTGTCGTGCAACTACAACCAACAACAAAAACGAAAAAATATCTGAGTCTCAGTAACAGCAAAAATTATGCAGTAGGAATAGCGCATTTGCTGTCTCGGTGTCGCAAGCAGCTGTCGATTGGAGCCCAAAGATGACAACAGGAAAAGTGCAAAATGCAACGCTCGATATTTGCTTTCGGCCGTTTCGAAACGAGTCCAATAACGTTTGGTTGCATAACTCTTCACTTGCCGACAGCAGTGCGGTGCGCTGGCTTTTACCCGAATTAATAAAAAAAAACCAACAAAAGTAAACAGGAAAAAATGCAAAAAATGACGCATATTTTATGATAATAGCCGACGCGCTGTGCAAATACCAAAACGGAAGTACACCAATGCCGAAAATTCGAGCAACCGAAATGTTGAACGAATAGCAAACAGCAACGAAAATAAACAACAACAAGAACAAAAAAACATGGTCATAAAATTGACTACAAGCGAAAATGGCTACCAGCTCCGCCCGCACACTCGCCGCCACGTTGTGGGTATTGCATGAGTAATACATGTGGCAACGCCGCAGCAGCAACAAAATTGTCGCTAGGGACAATAAAAATAAATTGACTCAAAATTCTGTTGTTTTACTTTGCCATTTTTTCTGTTGTTGTTGTTTTTGCTTTTGGTTTACTGTTGATTTACTGTCGCGACCGCAACAGCGACTTTTTGTTTGTTTACTCCCAAAACACTCGACGCGTTGGCTCTTGTGAACGGACACTCGCATGTCGGGTGTTGCTGCTTTAAATGGGCGGATTTCTTTAATTCTAACATACATATTTGATGAGCTCGTGTTGTTTGTATATAGTATAGTTTTATGCCCTGTGGATTAGAATATTGTGTTAGGAGAGCGTAATATGATAGGCTGAAGGAGCACTTTAAGGTAAGGAAGGACATTTTCATTTTGGATTTTTTGAATTTAAAGAGAAATGTTGTTAAATAATTTTTTGTGTTTAAAGCGCGTTTATGTGCTGAATATTTATGTTGTAAAATTTTTTTCTTTACCCTGAAATTTATTAAAGAGTTTGATAAGTAAACGAAGACATGTTTGTTTTTGATACTTTGAATTGTTTGAAGTTTTGTTTATGATTGAAGTCATTTCCTTATTTGGGTTCTATATCAGGGCTTAGATTTTGAGATACTTACTTACTTAGTTACTTACTTGACTGGCCAAAAGGCGTTTTGCTTCGCTTCAGTTGGTCACACCAAAAGATGATGGGGTGTTCTCAACTTGGTTGTTCCACCTTCCATCGGATTGGGCCCCAGACTATTATTACTATTATTGACAGGGATAGTGCACTGCGCCCGCCGTAGCTCAGCTGGCTAGTGCGTTGGGCCGCGAGTCAAATGCGACGCTCGAACCCAGGTTCAAGACTTCGTTGCTGCTAACACCGAAAAAAAAGAAAAACAAAAATTTTTCTTTCGGCGGCTGTCCTCTCAGCAGAAAATGGCAAACCTCTGAGGGCCAATTTTTCAGTGCGAGTTTAAACGCAGGTCAAACGTAGTTTCCTTGAACTTGGTTTAAATATAAACTCAGTTTAAACGAGAAAGCAGTTTTTCAGTGCTAGTTTAACTGGATCAAATATTTGTCATTTGGGTGTGGCAATACCGGCAATATTTTTATCTAGTTAATAATTTTCCTTTGTTTTGATTGTCATTCGTAAATAAATTCTTTGCGCTCAAATAATGTATTTCATCAAAAAATTCAAAATAAGCAAACGGAGTCCAAATTTTTCGTCTCAAGAAATCGAATGTTTTCTTGCACTTGTGAAAAAAAAATAAACAAGTGCTCGAGCGCAAGAAGACAGACCGCGTTAGTGCCGAGGAAAAACAAACGAAATGGAAAGCAATTGAGGACGATTTCTATTAAAAATTTGTTGATAAGTTCCGGTGCGCGAAAACGTTGCGCACAAAGTATAAGAATCTAAAAAAAATGAAAAAAAAAGAATTTCGCTCACGACAGGCAAGAGCTGACCAAAACAAAAAATAAATGAACTGTCAGAAGCTGTTGACAGTTTAAACTTACCTTAACCGTGCCGGGTTGGGCGTTTAAACTGAGTTTAAACTTCAGTCAAGTTTGACTGAAAAATTCGATTTTGCGTTTAAACTAAGTTTAAACTAGAAACTGAGTTAAACTCGCACTGAAAAGTTGGCCCTGAGAGTAATATTGCCTATGAAAAAGCTCCCAGCTCGCCGTTCGGAATCGGCATAAAACTGTAGGTCCCTTCCAACCTTGTAAAAATTCGCACGCACAACACGGATGGTTGCGGGGAGCTAGGCCTTAGTCTCGTAATCGGGCTGTCGTCCCAGTCAAGAAGAAGAAAAAGTGCACTGCGACCTAAAAGATCTATTGTGTCCTCTTCATGAACTCAGAGATCGTCAGTGAGGTGAGAGAGTTTTGAGTTCAGCATCCGAGATGATCTTTAGTATATTTCCTAAACCTCTCGAAACCCAATCTGCACCTAGTATAAGAAAGTCCCCCAGGTGTTTCTTCCAATAGTAGATATATGTATGGCAGTTTCCTTCTCCTGCAAGCAGAACCTGCAATATTTGCTTTCACGAATTCATAGTTTGGTTAGATAACACACAAAAATTAAAAAAAAATTCACACCGGAAAAAATCCATATGGGCGTGAAACTAGAGACCAAACATAGTAATACATAGTTCCAAAAATGGGTAAAAATTGGGTAAATAAATAAATAATTAGAATTTTTGTACTTCATTAGATTTGCAGCTTCCGCCTTTTTTTTAAATAACTTTCGAACCAATAAAGTTAGAGTAATGAAATTTTGACACATGATCAAGGAGATCTTGGGTTTTAACATACTTACCTTTCAAGAAAATTCTATATAAATTTTCAAGGATATAAAGGATTAATATTTTCAAAGCACCTTTTTCATATCCTTTTTTTACAAATAGATAAAAAATTAATTTTTCTTTAATTCTTGAGCCTTTCCTCTTTCATTTGATATACATATCGCCATATTCTAACGAGGTTAAGTATTTTTTATATTTTTTATATTTTTTATCCCCTTCAAAATTTTGAAGTCCTTTTAAAAATATAAAGGATGTAGAAATGAAAAACTGAGTACGCAGTATTACTATATTTAGTCTCTAGTACGGTGTAGTAATTCTCGCACGGTGTAGTAATTCAATCTGCAAGTCCTGTCAACTTACTTGTAATAATCCTTAGATTATTCTTTGAAAGGCTCATACATTTATAGAATCTTTTCTTGCTGTATGGCCTGATAACCGGTTTGAAATGTCCTGAGCCTGGTTGGTTATCTCAGTATTGATTTCTACTGGTTATCTTGTCTTTACTGGTTAGGATGGATAAAGCTCCTTTTCTCAAACCACAAAAAAGTTCTGAGCCGACAAAGGGGTAGAAGCGTCCCTCCTTGAAAGCTTGTCGGCCCGTTCATTTCCTTCAATTCCAGTGTGATCCGGAACTCTGTGGACCCATACCTGATTGTAGAGGCCAAGTTCGTTTAGGTTTTCAAGGTATTTCTATACCAGTTTCGAGAATACCTGGTATGATTTTAATGCCTTGATTGCCGCTTGGCTATCAAAAAGGATCGCTTTCTTCCTTTTTCGGCATTTCCTCGCTAGATTTAAGTAAGCAGCCCAGATATTAATGACAAATGGGCTTTTCATTCAACATTTTCAAACTTGAAAATTAAATATACAATCTTGTGTGTGAGATATAAGCCTTGCGGCTTGATTTTATTAAGTGTTGATAAACTTTACTTTTACTCTCTGGTATTCAGTGAGGTTTTCTTTGACTTGAACTACAATTTGCATTTGTCTCGGGCTTTGTCACCGTTAACCGCAAAATTAGTCAAACTATTCACTTCAATTTATTTCAGCCTTGAAGACCGTAGAGCCGCATACTCCATCTGAATTGCGTCACATGTATGGCTTTGTGTATCCTTTCAGCGAACGCTGCAATTGCAATCAAAAATTCACGCAACGGCTCTGCGCGATTTAATAAGTTAATATTTAAATGTCAGAAATGCTATAACTGTGGCATTATGTCGCATGCCCGCCCATCCCCTTTCGTTCTTTCGCCACGACTGTTACACAAAAGCAACGACTCCTGCCGTATTGTGTTGGCTTTAATAAATAAAACATTATGGAATTGCACAAGTCGCAATAAATTCGGCAGCAAAGCCTAGAGATGAAGTGAAGCATTTCGTTCGCACAATGCAAAGGAAATGCAAACAATGAATGAGAATTTCATAAATCATGTAAAAATGCTGGTATGTTATGGTTTATTTGGCTACAGGTGCTGGGCGCGCAGCATACAACATTCCCTGCCGCCGTGAATGGCTCTCTGAAAGGAGCAGAAATGTGGAAATTTCAATTTTTCTTGGGGCATTGTGTGCGTGTGTGCAGCATAGAATTTCGGAATGCCTATAAAATTTCCATACAGATGAATTGGTGGCGCTTAAAGCCGACAGTGAAATGCCTGCACGCATACAAATCGCACAATGCCCACTGACCTTTTCTGACTTTGGGCCCGCTTTGAAGTTGTCGAAATGATGAACTTTTATTTGATATACCCAGCGGAGAGGCGTCAATAGATTGATAGACTCAGGCGATTCCTCAGCTGGTGTTGCAATTTAATCAAACTAAATTAGGCCACAAACAAATTGCTCGGCCCCTTGCGGACACAAGTTAGGCATTTGGAAGACTATGGGAAATATGCACACAAACAACTGGCATATGAATATTTATATACATATGTATATACATAGTCATAGTTGTTGCTGCCTCGATGTGTACAAAGAAAGCTAATTTGGTGTTGGCGTTGCCAGATGGTAGACATTACAATATGAATGTTAATTAAGCCTAATTGAGGGGAAGTAATTGCGGTTGGGGTTGATTGAAATGTTTGACTTGAGCATAATATTTTACTTAATCAGGCAGAAGGTGGCATTTTTTGTAAGGATAGATTAGGTTATTGTGGTGGTGAGATTTCGTTTAAGATTTTGTTTAAGTAGCAGAAATGTGCCGTGTGACTTGGTCAACTTTTACAAAATAAGTGATGCTTGTGCTTAATCCATGGATTCAATTTATTGGCATTTCGATGCAATTGTTAGTTAGTGAGTTACAGAGTCTGATTAGTTAGTTATTTGGTTAGTTAGTTACGAAGTCTGATCGACCGTCCTCTGGGCAATGAATTGGCATTGGCAAAAACAATAAGAATCGGTCGGTCTCAAGTTAGGAACTTACTTAGTTAGTTAGTTAGTGAGTTCGTTACTTAGTTAGTTAGTTGATTAGTCGGAGCTAAATGCATGAAACTTCAGAGAGGAAGAGATAAAGAGCTAAAATATTATTTGATAGTAGAACTCAGCACCTGTCCGGCAATAAATTGGCATTGGCATTAGTTAGTAAGTTAGTTAGTTAGTTAGTTAGTTAGTTAGTTAGTTAGTTAGTTAGTTAGTTAGTTAGTTAGTTAGTTAGTTAGTTAGTTAGTTAGTTAGTTACTAGTTAGTTAGTTAGTTAGTTAATTAGTTACTAGTTAGTTAGTTAGTTAGTTAGTTAGTTCGTTAGTGAGTTCGTTAGTTAGTTAGTTAGTTAGTTAGTTAGTTAGTTAGTTAGTTAGTTAGTTAGTTAGTTAGTTAGTTAGTTAGTTAGTTAGTTAGTTAGTTAGTTAGTCAGTTAGTTAGTTAGTTAGTTAGTTAGTTAGTTAGTTAGTTAGTTAGTTAGTTAGTTAGTTAGTTAGTTAGTTAGTTAGTTAGTTAGTTAGTTAGTTAGTTAGTTAGTTAGTTAGTTAGTTAGTTAGTTAGTTAGTTAGTTAGTTAGTTAGTTAGTTAGTTAGTTAGTTAGTTAGTTAGTTAGTTAGTTAGTTAGTTAGTTAGTTAGTTAGTTAGTTAGTTAGTTAGTTAGTTAGTTAGTTAGTTAGTTAGTTAGTTAGTTAGTTAGTTAGTTAGTTAGTTAGTTAGTTAGTTACTAGTTAGTTAGTTAGTTAGTTAATTAGTTACTAGTTAGTTAGTTAGTTAGTTAGTTAGTTAGTTAGTTCGTTAGTGAGTTCGTTAGTTAGTTAGTTAGTTAGTTAGCCTGCAACTGCAGATAGGAAGAGGAAGAGCTAAAATATCATTTGATAGTAGAACTCAACACCTGTGCGCCGAGTGGCAGGAAGCCATATGAATTCTTAGCGGAAAGTCCTAAAAATCGATGTAGAAGCTAGGAATGTCAAAAATTTTAACTACAAGATTTTAGAAGCCTGTTACTCTTAAACTAGAAAAGTTAGATGCCTGAATCATTAGCCGTTTGATAGTAGAACTCCGTAGCTTTCAAACGAGTTGTGGAATGTTTTAGTTGTTTTTACCGGAACGGCATGAAAATCAATGTAGAAACAAACAATTTTAAAAGTTGCAGTTAAAAAACATTAAAAGGCTGTAACTTATATACAAAATTATTCTTGAAGTACTTTGCATTTGATCGTAGAACTCAAAACCTATCCATCCTAAAGTGGAAAGCCCGCATTTCCACCGATAGTAAGTTGATGTAGATGTTGGGAATTTAAAAAGTTGCAATTGAAAAAAATTTAAAAGTTTGTAACTCCTAAGCTGTAACTCCTAGGTCCCTTTTATCTCTATAAATATTCACATGCTCAACATGTATGATTGCGAAAAGCCAAGCCTTAGTTCTGTTTTCGGGCTGTGGTGCTTTTTAAGTGCAGTGGCGCACACAGGGGTGTTCAGATCCTCCCAAACTCAAAAATTGCTGGTACAAAATATGGTTTCGAATGGTATTCGGCTCATAAGTTGTACGCAAAACTCCCTAAAATTAAATCCTGTGTGCGCCACTGGTTAAATAGGTATGAAGGTATGTCCAAGTCCACCCGAGATACTTTCATATGTTCCGAATTTCTTCTATATTTTACTATTTTTTTTATTATTTCATATACTTATAAGTAAAATACTAAAAATTTCTATGAAAAAATATTTCTAAATATAATTTGCAACAATTGACTAAATTCTACAAAATTCGAGCTAATCTGGTAGCGTTGTGCTATCCCATAGCATCTAACATCTAGCAGCTCTGCATGCCAAACATGTCATACATAACGGTAAATAGTTGAAGAAGCCACGCTTAGCTCAAATATTTGTAATATAGTAAATGCTGTCACACATGTCGATCGTATGAGACAAAGAATTTTCCTAATGTCCCAAAGCACAGCAACACGAAAAAAATCAACAACAGCAACAGAAACTTGATTACATTTTTGCGGCCATAAGCAAATAGAACTTCTAGATCCCCACACACATACACACGAACATATAACCTATAAGCTTTTGTTTGTATGTTGTTGAGCTAACTCACACTTGATCCTTGCCGAACGCATTTCGTAGTCTGCCGAAACAATAATTTTTCACACGCCACTTCAGTTGCTCAATATTGATGTCGTCGTATCGACTCATCGCCGCACCAACATGCCCGAATAATTTAATTTTTGGTGTGTTTGGCGCTGTCGATTGGGCTGTTTACTCGAGACGGATGCGTGCGTGTTATTCTGCGTATGTGTGTGTGTGTGTGTTTGGGCGGCGTCAGTGGTCGCCTAAAGCCTAGAAAGCAGGGTATAAAAATAAGATAAATGTTTGCATTTGCCAAAAGGATTATTTGCGGAAATTTATTTGTTTTCTTTTACGACCGTTGCTGCGGCTACTGGCGCTGGTATCGCCACTGGCGCGTACACGTTCTATGAGCCGTATAAAAAATGGCCGCAATTATATGTTATATGTGTACATTCAATGGCTGACTGGGGGCTTACCGACGCACATAAATTCGCTTTTAGGCAAACACTGCGCCATTTCGGACGGTCGCTCAGTTTGGCGTAATGAAAGAAAAATGTCGGCTTTAATTAGTTATTTGCAAATTTGTATGCAACATACACACAGACACAAACAACCAGGTAAATACGTTCGCTATTTATGTTCGCAGTGAATTTTGTGCGCTACCTTTGCTCAGTTCGCCTGCAACGCTGAGCGCGTCCTCGTACGATATGTTTGTGTGTGAGCAACTGCGTTCAAAAGCAAATTAGAAATCGCACGTGTGAATTCCACAACTGGGGCATTTGACTTTAAATTTGAATTTAAATTATTTCCATTGTCGAACTCACATTAAGCGCAAACACGCTCAGCATTAGGTGCCACTGAAATATTAATAATATAATTTCAACTCCCGCACACGAGCGCACATATCGTTATTAGTTTTAATGCATATTTGCATTTTATGTTCAGCACTAAGTTCGCTTTGTAATTAGCCGTGACCTGCGGATAATTGCTTTACTCGCAACTGCCTGAGCTGTGTGCTGCGTTAATTTAGTGTTCAAACAAAAGCCAATTTGATCGAGCAAAATATTTTCTAATCTCGGTGTACATTGTAGTTTTGTGCGGTGCTAATTCAAATTTTATAATAATTGCACAAATTGGTCAAACCTTCATTACATATAATTACTGCTACTATTTATATTTTGCACATTTTGAAAATAATTGTGTAGCATTATAAAATACAATTTTGTAACTCTGTAAATATTTTTGCATATATAAAAACTGTTGTTATTATGCAGTGTGAGCTTATAATTCTTGGCCACATTTGAAGCAGACTACAGCCACCTCTGCAGTGGGACTAAATACACCGTGCGACAAAAATTAAAAAAATTTTCACACCGGAAAAAATCCATATGGGCGTGAAACTAGAGACCAAACATAGTAATACTGCGTACTCAGTTTTTTATTTATACATCCTTTGTCCTTTTACAAGGACTTAAAAATTTTGAAGGGGATAAAAAATAAAAAGAATATACAAAATACTTAACCTCATTAGAAATTGCCATTTTCTGTATATGTATATATTCATGTATATCAAATGAAAGAGGAAAGGCTCAAGAATTGAAAAAAAATTGATTTTTTATCTATTTGTAAAAAAAGGATATGAAAAGGTCCTTTGAAAATTTTAATCCTTTATATCCTTGAAAATTTACATCGAATTTTCTTGAAAAGTAAGTATGTTAAAACCCCGAATCTTTTTGATCACGTGTCAAAATTTAATTTAATTTCATGCAAGACGATGCACAGTGCTTCGACTCCATACAAAGTTGGAACAAAAATAGAAGGAGTACTTGAAATTCGCTGAACATTTGCAGTCTAAGTAATTTTGGGCTCCTGACTTAAAAAATATTGGTTGTTTTCCAAAAAAAGGTATAATTAAAAAAATCAAATATATATAGCCGATTATTTTATCACCACCGAGCTTAAACCGCTCGAGCTATAACAATGAAATTTGGTCAATAGCTGTATTTAAAAAGTCAACTCTTAAAAACGACCGATTTAAAAAACATCAATCTTGAAAGGGAGGAAAGGGGGTGGTAAAGCTTATATGGACGGAAATTTTTTTTTGGTCGGATTGTTTTAAAATTTTGTATATATATAATAAAAAAGCAATAACAAAATACATATTTCAGCATTTTTCTAAATTCGACATTTAAAGGGTGGAAAGAGGGCGCTGAAGTTGCTTAAAGGATATCATTTTTTTATTTGATATCCATACAGCTTAACATGGAGATGACACAGCTATGAATATGCAATGCAGTTCAATTCATAACGGCGAGACTATCATAGAAATTATTCTTCAAAAATAGACCTTCCTCCTTTTTTTTAGAATAAATATATTAGCACTAAATCACGTTTTAGCAAACAAATTCCATAATAATGAAAAACAAATGGGATTATATGGCTCATAATAGGTTAAGTAGGCGTGCCAAGCTTATTTTTAAAAAGAACATTCAAAACTTTCATTCATTGACTTGGTTATATATTTTGGTCGCAATTTTAACTCAAGCAAATTCTGTGAAAAAATCATACATTAGTAGCTTAGAAAAATTTGAATATTTTCCAAAGGCGCAAAAAGACGCAAAATGTTTTTTGCGGATTTAAGAGAAGAAAGTCCATTTTGAAAAGTCATAAGAAGGGTTTATGTCAGTTCACGCCATTCGACTTTAATTCCCTTTCTAAATCTGGTTATTTTTCATTTTCATTGATAAACAAAAATTTATTTTCGAAAATTCGTAAAAAAAATATTTACACTAAACAAAAAAAAAAGCAATCAATCCGCTCCTATCAATGTTGTTTTAATATCAGAAGAAATTGGTGGCCTATCTACAACAAAATAATTTCTAAAATTTTTTTTCTATACAGGCACCTAAATTTCATTTTTCACCTTCTTAAATTTTTGTGAAAATATATACGACTTTGACAAGCTGTATCTCCAAATTACGACAATTTTTTGATAAAATATTTCGGATCCAGCTTAATTAGATAATTACCTTTAACATGATACTACTTTCGTCAAGATTCGCGATAACTTTTTTTCTTATTTTTGTCCACTCTCGAAGCACTGTGCGATGTGTCCAAAATTTGTGTGTGTTTTCACACTGACGGCTCTAAGTTGGATGGTATATTAAGTAAAAAGCCGCACATATAACACAGCTTCCGTCTTCGATCCTAACTTCACAGTGTCTTCTAAGTGCAAGTATCAGCCCACAGTAAAGCCTTGTTTCTGTTGAAACAACACAACGTCCCTCGCTACTCTCTCTTACACTAAAATATCCATAAGTCATCTACGACTCCTTCCAGACGTTAATGCAAAGTTCTAGGGTTCCCTTTTTAGACAGTTGGGACTATCACAAATCACTCTACTCTACTCTCTTCTCGCTACTATCTTCTCTCTACTCTACTTTATTAAAAAAGACTTGCTACAGTTTATCCGCAAAGCAAATTGGCTTGTTAAGACTTGCAGTAAGGGCACACTATTTATATTTCCTTGTAGCATCGCAGTGGCCTAAGTGCGGTTTTCGGCAAGCTCCCATGATTGTGCAAACATTTGAATGTAATCCAACCCAACTCAACATTGCTAAATTATTGTGTTTGAGATATTTGATGATGCTTCACTGTTTACACATTTTAGTGGCATTAAATATGAGACAAATAAATATTTATAATAAGGTTGTCATCCCTGTTCTCTATGTCACATAGATGAAAGGTCACCATAGTTTTATGCAGATTTTAATAGGTCCGAGCTTGGTGTTTTTTAAATTTCATTTCCATTAAAAACATTTGAAATAGAATGGTTTGAATATTGAAATTGGTTCTCCTAACGATGGATGAACCGAGAAGAAGTCATTTCTGTAGCAATTTTAATTTCAAAAGCTATCGGATCGGCTAAAAGCATTTACCGAAGAAGAAATGTCGGCCAGATGTCCGAAACCGGAACTGAAACTTTCTAGAATATTTTTTACTTTTTATTGTGTGAAGAGAGAGATGAGAAGGAGAATTTAGATGCCACCAATGAAAATAAACTTCTTTTTTTAGAATATAATATTAAATTATTTTATTTTGAATATTAGCGAGCAAGGTACGAAAGGGTGACTTTTTATGTTTATGTTTTTAAAAAATGAATGAATTGTTTTTATTACTAAGTATTTATTTATTTATGTTTGTTTGTTTGTTCTTAATTTACTTAAAGTAAAATTCGTTTGTTGAAAAATGGTGATTTTGAGGCTTGAAATGGTGATTTTTATTTCAACTAGAAAGTTTCGGTTTCGGCCGAATATTAAAAAAAAAACCGAAATTCGGGTTCGGTTTCGGTTTTGGCCCAAAAAAGTGGTCTCGGTCGGACACTAATATAAATCTTCTTTACTTGTACAAGTTGATGATACCAAAGAAAGTAAAATACCTCCATTAGAAGGCAGCATATTCGAGTCTAAGATAGCAATAGATTTCAGTCGATATTGAGCGCTGAACGCGCTGAACACTTTTTCTTTTCAATTTTCAGCCAATTAAATTATATTAGAATCACATTTCATTCCTATTTCTTACTCTGCACTGATTCCACTTATTGTGATAACCTACGGCCACACGTTCATCGCTAACTGGGATACAAATTAAAAGTGTAAACTCAAGCAATCGCCCACTGGTATTTCGGTCTCAGCTCGTTGTATTTGTGTTGATTTAAAGGACAAGATAATGCAGGACGCGCAGCGTGGCATAAAATTCGAAAGAAATACAAAAGTATAAAACCGCTGGCGGATGTGTGCGCTTGCTTGATTTATGGATGCACCTAACTGCCCACCGCTCAGCAACGCCAACTGTCATACGTTCACACAGCCATACATGGGAATATATTGCATGTACATAGGTACGAGTAGGTAGATGCGTAGGCGGTTGAGTGCATTTGCCGCCTGTTGACCTGTTTTGTTGGCTACTCTACCAGCTAGCCCCACATCACTTTGTTTCTGACCACTGGGGAAATGGCACACAAGCGAGAATTTGTGTTTCTACCTTTTGCTAGTTTGCACGTACAGGTAAATATATGTAGGTATTTATATATAAAGTAGAAGGAGTTATGACCAAATGGTACGTGCAGCACACCTTCTTTGCAATATTTGTGTTATTGTTATTGCTTGGTTGCTGTGCTCGCTGCCAATAAGCACAAACTTGTTAGTCATAGTTGTTGTTGTTGTGTACTTTGCATTCAGTTTTGATTTCTCCTACTCGGCAGCTTACACTCAAGGCAAATGTTAATTACTGCATAAATTTGCGTCAATTTGCTTCAGTGCGTTTAGCGCTCTTTGAACTCACAATATTTTGCGTTGAGCGAATGTTCCAGGGACTTAACTATTATAAGTTTTTTAAGAAAATAATTGCAATGTAACTATTACAATGCAACATAAATTTTATTTGTTGATTGTAATTATTATTTGCGAAAATGAATTTTTACGTTGCTTTACTTTTATGAGAAAAAAATTGTTTTTTCGTTCTCGATAATTATTATTTTGGGATTTTTTTTGTTTACGTTGGTTCATAACTTTTATTTATGACTTTTTTTATTTATTATTTAACTATTTGAACTATTATTTTGCGAAAATTTTTTTTACGTTTCTTCATAACTTTTATATATGATTTTTTGTTATTTACGTTGCCGATAACTATTATTTGAAAGGCAATTTTTTTTACGTTGCTTCATAACTTTTATGAAAGAATTTTTTTTGTACGTTGGCCTACCACACTTTGAGTTTGAATTGATTTTTTATTCTTTAGTTGTTGGTGGAAATTAGGTTTCTGCAGTTAATTTGCGTTTGTCAATTTAAAACAATTCAAAATCAATTCATATCCAAAATGTGGTTATTCAACGTAAAAAACTTTCTTACAAAATAATAGTTATCGGCAACGTAAATGAAAAAAATCACAAATAAAAGTTATGAAGCAACGTAAAAAAAAAATTTCTCAAAATAATAGTTATCGGTAACGTAAATTAAAAAGTCATAAATAAAAGTTATGAAGCAATGTAAAAAACAAAAATCCCAAAATAATAATTATCGACAACGAAAAATATATTTGTTACTTATAAGAGTTATTATGCAACTCAAAAAATTTTATTACATGGTAATAGTTATAGGCGACGTAAAAAATTTCTTATTGGGATTAATTATTATAAAACAATAGTTATAGAAATTTCTTAAATTAGGGCGATTTTTTTATTCCCAAAAATTTGGATAATAATTATTTTAGGTCTCTGGAATGTTCCCTTGAGTGTAAGGTCCCACATTTATGTGCTTTCTCTACTCACATACATACGTCCACACTTATTTAGGTGTTTACGTGATAGTGCCTTTTTTCTTTCATACACAATTTTCAATTCCCTTTCCATGTTTTGCTCTCTACGCGACTTCGTGGGGACAAGTGAAGCGTGGGCGTGCAACTGGGACATGGAGACCACTAGTTTTAGTAAATTATGTGCCGCATTGGTGGCTTTTACACATAAACTGGCGAACAAACAGCCATATATCGCGTGTGCGCACACCACGGCGTATACGCAATGTTGAGCTGAAAGAAAGAAAATTGCAAGCAAATAGCAAAAATATCTACGCTTTTGTGCGAATAATATTTACTCTTTCGCTGTGCGTGCATGCCGTGTTGCAGAAACCTCAATTTCCCAAGGGGCGCGCGGGGCGGGGGAGACGCATAACATGCGTTTAGTAGTCGCATTTGAGCTGATTGCTTGCAGCGCGTAGTTCGCCATGTTGTGGTAAATACATCGAAGCGCCATATGCGATTGTGCATTGTGTGCATGATGCTGCACATATGTACTCATACATACATACATATCATACTTATTAATGAATATTGCGTATACGCACAGTGCAACATATGTGCCGGGAAACCCAACCTGCCTCGTTCGCTTTAAAGCCCTCAAGCTGCAGCAATGCATGAGAGGCAACAATAGTACGAAACGAAGCTAAAGTGCACTTTTCAACTGTGAGGACTACAGTTGAAGCACCATGTGCGCTCCATACGCATTGCATCGAATTTCAATGCGTTGTGCTTATGTGCCATATGAAACCACTTGTTGTTGTTGCTGCTATTTGAGCTGTGTTCCACATAACTTTTGCTTTGGCGCTTTGCAACATAATCATTCAAATGTTGGAACATAAAAGCTGTCAGCCGTCATAAGTGACTTTTATCGAATTATTTATAGCTGTCGCATGAAAAATTGTATTTATTACATATTTCAATTGGCGATTGCAATTGCGTTCACTGGCACGTAATTTACATATTTGCATAGTATTTAAAATAATTGCACTGTGACAAGCCCAACGAAAGAAAAAACGAACGCCCATAAATTTTCAACAGTTAGTAAACTTTCATACGCCTTCGCATCATTTCGTTAAGCTGCGACAACAACAATAACAACAAGAGAGTCCTTGCGCAATAATGGCTCATCAATATTCATGCAGGCAGTCAAATCACGTGCGGGGTAAATATAAATTTAAAACTTTATCTGCAACGTTCGAATTATGCAACGTTTGTGAATTATTGCGAATGCAGCTTTTGACGTCAGCTGACGAAAGACTGAAAGGCGAGATTAAAGTTAGGTTGAATTTTTGATTTTTCAAAACGAAAATATGTAAACTAGAATTGGCAATTTTTGTTGAAAATGGCTAATGCACCCAAAACTTCATGTTCCTTGCACATTCTGCAGCTTTCATTGATTAGGAGCATTAGGAGGTAGTGCCTCATTAATTCGTTTATGACGAAGTATGGTCATCAAATCAGATCAAAGATATTTCGCAGTGAGGATACAGTTTGGTGGTGATGTTACTTAGAAATGGTATCCCACTTGTCAGGATTTTCTGATCGGAGATTGTACGGTTAACAGGCACTTGTAAACCATAGAAATAGTACAAAGCTGCCAGTGCAGGGTTTGCAACGAACAGGAGGAAAACACACAAGAGAAAAGCTCATTTAAACCAGACTTCAATTGTATTGTAAGGCTTTCCCTATATTGTAACATTTAGTGGAAAGATCCCCCAAGGACATTGTTTCATTCCTTCTAAGGCTAAAGTTTTCAGAGAATCTGTAATCTAAGTGAGACTTTGTCACAATAGATCGACCGCGGTGACTAAGTGACTGCATCCCCTAATCTGTTAATATTCTATTACAATCATCCCTTTGCCTTTTTTGCTTCATTGTTTATCGGGAAGGGAACTGTAGAGACACCTATCTTAGGAAAGATCGGAACAGTGATATGGAAGATTAATTGCTCTAAATTGTTAATTAGGACTTTCACAACCTGATTGGGCTTCTGACCTACGGAGCAACTTCTTAATTATACTTATGACTTTGGAATCAGTTCCATTTTCATATAAAACCAGCAGATGCTGAGTATCAGAATTTGGAGAATTGTAGAGCATTTTTTGGTTCTCATAGTATCTGGTCTACGAAACATCTTCTTATTTATATTTATTTCCCTGGACTCAGTTGGACTCGCCAGATGCTCGACGTCAGCTTTTATTGGTTTCCTTTGCGAAGAACCAAAACATTAGCTCTTGTTTGTTCTTCTTTCGTAAAACTAATAACAGCGAATGTCCAGTCTAGTTGCCCAACTTCTGGTACTTATCATTTGCTGGTTTTAGATGTAATTGGGACTGCGTCCAGGGTCT
This sequence comes from Melieria picta, assembly GCA_964056695.1. Classification (NCBI taxonomy): domain Eukaryota; kingdom Metazoa; phylum Arthropoda; class Insecta; order Diptera; family Ulidiidae; genus Melieria; species Melieria picta. The sequence goes on along the minus strand of OZ057398.1, from coordinate 35,544,103 downwards.
TAAATGGAGTTTCACTAAGTGAGAGTTAGTTAGTTAGTATCGAAAGATTTAAACATCTCCTCTGAATATTCTGTGTTCCGTAAGTGAATTAGAAGTTACGAGCATTGCGGCCACTTTTACTTGAAATACTCTTAAATTTGCTTCATCCCAGCTAGAATCCTGATACCAAATGTTATATATAGTTCGAATATAAGAGTATTATATTATAACCAGGTATAGCCAGGAGTATATTATTATAACCAGGAAAGTGAGAAAAAGTCCGTAAAAAAATTAGGTGTTGGATATAAATTTAGTAATAAGGTGCAATTCCACTGAAACAATTATTTAATAGATGCATCAAGGATTTAGATACAAAGAAAAATCAATCTTTGTTGCAAGCTTTTTAGGTTCAAGATTTCGACTCTGTAAACTAAACTATTTTCAAGTACAATGGACAAATTATGTCTGAGCACTTGGTATTTGTCTCCTACAAAAAAAAAACAAAAACAATATATTTGCTCGTATTTGCAACAGTCCAAGGTGACTTATTCAAACTTAAGGTTAGGATGGACTCACATTATTTGTATGAAAGCTCACATATTCACAAAGAGAGAGAAGGGAAGGGTACTATAAATTCTGGGTAGATGGCTGCTCTCGCTTTAAGAAGTTATTTATTAATGGAGCGTCTTATTAGTAATTAACAGAGCATTCAATTTTGCAATTACTATAATTAACATTAATTATTCGTGTGGATGGCGGTCATTGCTGGCTGGAACACAAAACATCATAAAATAAAACTATTGCTCATGTTTATGCATAAATTTAATGAATAAATAAATTTAAACATATTCGGCTGCAGAAAATTACGTTTATTAGATGCAATAAAATTTGCTGCAGAAAAAAATTTTTGCTTTCCATGGCCAACATGGCGTATGAGTGTTGTGTGCAGCTGCTTTTAATAATTTGTGTAATTTAAATTGAATTTCAGCATTAACAAACATGTTTAATCAACTTAAGGCAATTAGATTTTACCAAAAGTTGCACAAAGTACTGCAGGCAATGTACTTACGTCTATGTATATAAATGTATGTATGCACTGTGTACATAACGTAAGGAAAGTGCAGCTCTTCTAAGTTTCCACTGGCGCTCTGACTGACATAAATTTTCCTTACCCTGCTTGTGGATGAAGGGGGTCAGCGTGTTCTGTATGTATATGTATGTATGTGTGTGTATTGGTGTGCTTTGACTGTCAACATGACTTCATTGTTATGCTTGAGGGCGTTTGCTCGTAACGCACAAAATTAGACGAGTTAATTAAGGTCAAATTTCAAGGCAATTTTATTTAGTCGAGTACGTGCAAAATGTAATTGCCACTAATTGAAGTTGTGCTTCGTAAGTTATATGTCGACTGCATTAAATGGCAAGTAAATTTGCACGTTTTCTTGCATTTGGTGTGTACGCTGGAAGGTTTGATTAACATTTTAAATGCCGTTTAATTTCTGCATTTTGACTAAGGTATGTAAATTTCATGGCGAAAACAAATTCGCTTGAATGATTGCTTAAGAAATAAATTTAATTAAATTTGTATGAAGTAAATTGGCCAATAAATTTCAATTCATATCATTAAAAGTTGTGGAAATCTTGTTTTCTGAATTTTGCACGTTTTACTAGAAATTGTGGTAAACTTTTGCCATGTTTGTAATGCGAGTAAATTAAATTTCTCGTTTGTAGCAATTGGCAGAGTTGTAGGAAAATTTACGAAGGCTATTAAACGTGCTGGCAGAAGCAGTTGCAGGGCGCTTTGGAATTTCTACAAATTTATGCTTGTTTGTGTGTGTAGATATGCGGATTTGCTTGTTAGAATGCAAAGTTGAGGTGAGCAAAGTTCAGTGCTATGGTTCTACATTTCTTGTTAATATCAGTTGTGGTCGTTGTGTCGTGGTTGTTGACGTACCTAATTGTTTTATCAGATTAAGTTGTAAACGTGCAGGAAGCAAGTTTAATACTAACATAACAGTGAAACGTGGTTGGGTTTGCGTTTATTGAAATTCTCGTTTCCAAAAATGACTTGCAAGGCGTTCAGGTTTTGCATTTTGATATGAACATGAAAAGATTATTATTTCGAAACAAAAAAACATAATATATTAAAAAAAATAATATAAAAAGTCAGTTTTTAATTTTCTTTCAATTTGCATTCTAACTGAAGTCCAAAAAAATACAAACAAACATATGTGCGTATGTATGTATACGACACATATGAACAAAATATTAACGTGAGTGGTTTTACTCGGTAAAAATTCAGAATGCGGCGTCATAAGTCTCATAAACATTTCCACTTCCTGCGCAAAAACAAAAACATACATATGTATGTACATATAAAACTATTAATCAATGTGCACGCCCCACAAAAAAACATTTCATGAATCAGACAATAGGTACCAGCGTGTTTATATGCTCCGCTCCTGCGGGGCCATCTAGGCGTATGAGTGCTGCTATATTTAGTGTGCGCGCCAACGCCCGGCCAAGCACTCACACTCACATAAACCATACAGGGCACATTAATAACCACTTGAGCGAACACCGCGGCTATTAAACCATTAAATAAACCCTTTTACGAAAAAAAAAATAAAAAAACAAATAAAAGAAATTACCATGAAAACATAAAACAATAAAAACCAAGCAGCACTGCGGCAAACAGAGAGCCGAGCCCGGCACAAATCCTTTGAATGTACACATTTCGTACACGCAACGCCCATTGCGACTGCCAAGTGCGGTGCCTCTAATGTGCGCCACGGGCTATTGGGCGCCGTGTGGAGCGGCCGGAACGATTTTATTTATCAATTGGACACCGACGTGAGGGGCAAATATTTAGTTGAAGGCAAGTCACTGGAACAACGAAATGGAAGCGAAAGTGAAAAGTGAAAAGTGTTGGTTGTTGAGTGGCCACGCAGTCGAAAACAAACGCCTCTACATACTTACATGTGCATATATATGTATAAAAATATATGTATGTGTGTGTTTGTGCGTAGTGGTGAAGTAATAGAAGCACGCATCGGGTGTAGGTATTCGAATTTAATGATGCGTTATTAAAATGTTGAAATGATGTCAGACAGCTGCTGTGGCAAGTGTGGCAGTATGGTCGACAGTTGGGGGAAGTAGACGGTTATGAAATTGGTTTTCATGATTCTGTTGTCTTTTGTACTGTACAGTGTCTGTGTGTGTGTACTCGTGTGAATGGGTTTTTGCTGTGCCGTGGGCTGCAGAGCGTTGTGCTCTGTGAAGCGTGTTGGAGTGTGAGGTGTTGATTCACTTTAGGGCTGGAATTTTCTATTTGCCATTTTATAAAATTCAACACGAGCAGTAGGGTGCAAAGGCAAATAGGTGACGTTTGTGCTCTGTACAATTATTTATACTGTTATTATATTTGAGTGTGCGCGTGAGAGCATTGTAAAGTGTTTTCTCCAATGTGCTCTTAGCAATTGTGCAGTATTTTTTGTTGTTGTCAATGACATTAATGTTGTTGCTAATGAGCCTGGGGTGACACATTCTACTGCTTTTGCAGCTAAGAACATTTGGTAGTGTTGCGAGGTTGTTAACAACATTGTTTGTAATATTACGTTCACTCATTTCAGTGCACAAATTTGTAATATTCAAAAGTATCTTCGATTTTTCAAGAATATGTTGATCCTATTGAAGAAACTTCCAATGATCTTTTAGCACCTTGCGGCTGGATTTTTTGGCATTTAACCCTTTCGCTATTTTGTTGCCATATGGCACATTGCTACTTTGTGGACGTCTGAGCCCTCTGTGGTTTCAAGAATACATTTTTTGTTGGTCCTTAGAATAGTTTGAAGTTTTAGGAAAAATACGAAATTAATAAACTGAATATTAAAGTTTAAAGAAGAGAAGTATCCACGTTTTTTTATTGGTATATCTTGACATAGTAAAGGAAGAAGAAGCAGAAAACTTTAGATAACTTTTTAATTTGACATTTTCTTTCAATTTAGATACTTTTTTTTTTAATTTTGGCTGAAATAAATGAAGAAATATTCAAATTTTCGTTATGCATAAAAAGTTTTATGTTTAAGTAATTATTACAGCCACAACGATGTGGTTGCTCTCAGAGAAAAACACTCTAAAATACAGGGTCAGCCTTTTTATTCATTTAGTTTCAGCTTAACAGCAACTTTACACAAAAAACTTATAAAAAATTAGATCAGTATGAAATTCGCTTTCGTAAACTTCCTTTATTCATTACATAAATTAAACACTATAAAGCATTACAATTAATTAAATTAAATTAGACACTTGAGCTTTCAATATTCAAGGCTTCAGTGCCACTAATGATGTCAAGTGTATCTCCATCAAAATCTCCTAAAATTTCTCCTAAACAATTCTTTCTCTTAAAAATTCTCCTAAAAGGCCAAGAATCTCCTAAATTTAGGAGAAAACTTCTGACTAGTCCCTGGAACTTCTCTTGCAAAACTTGACTCCACAGGATGAAAACGCACTGCAGATAGTCACTTTTGCAGAATGTTTTGGTCTTTTCAGAGACAACTTCAGAGACAATTTTCACTTCCTCACATATGGCAATTGTGCCCATTTACCTATCCACCGAGTAGATTATTGTGGAAGAAATTATCTATTATTCATTGTTCTTGTAAGAGTTCAATGCTCAGCGGGTTTCAGTTCTTGCGTCAGCTGAATTTAATAAGGAAGGAGGTATAAGTTGAAATGCTAACTTCACATTAAGAAGCCGTGAGTCAAACCTATAAGCTGAGCACTTCATGGTGCAGATAAGTGTAGGCTACGCTCAAACTTTTATTAACTTCAGCAATGTTTTTAACATAAATAAACGATTCAATCTCTTCAAACGACTACACTGTATAGTTTTTCCATAGGAACCGGGCTACAGTGGGTGTGAATATGAGTCACTTTGTTATTTTTGAAAGCATGTAAAGGTCAGAAACAGAGTTTTGAAAGAAGAATTTCTGAACACTTGACTTGAAGCTACCAAGATTGTAGGTGCTGGCATAAATTTCCACAGAAAGAGCATTCCGCAATCGAGTGATAAGGACCAGAAATGAACTCTGCATTGTGCATTGGAAAACCGTGTCAACGTAGAATGCATGAGCTACATTTTTTCAATGGATTGTTTGGAAGAATACCTCAAGTGATAGCAATAGAACTTCTCCGCTGAGCAGTTATCAAAAAAATATCTGTAAAGTAGACCCAGGCGCACAACGTTTCGACAATGCTCCAAGGAGTCAATAGAACTGGATGCCCTATGGTCCTCAATAGGGCACAGCCTAAATTATTGCCTGGAATCAACAGAACGGAAGTTGATTTTAACTAAATATTTTTATTGAAGTGAAACTTCTTTACGCACGCTTGACTTGGGGAGTAAGCCGGCGAACGCGTTACGAAAAGTGTGATCGGGCGAGGCGAACGGGAGTTGAGTGGAACACACACATATATATATATATACATACAGATGGAGCGAAAGAAGTTTCACTTCAGTCGTGTGGTCATAAGCACACTCGTTTTTATTTTTATTTATTTCTTTATAATCCAGTCAAACAAAAAATGAATTTTAACAGACCATCGATAAAACTAGAATATTACAAAATAATAAAGTTCAATTAAAAAATTCAACAATAATTCTTAAGACTATTACTCTTGGAAGAGAAGAGATCTAAGTGTGGAATATAGTTAACTATAATTTTTGTTGTTGCTAATTTATTGTAGAGTTTTAAGTAGTCTACTAAAATTAATTATGATTAAAATAATATTGCTGTGTTTACTAAAAATTGGTGCATGCTTTCAAGGAAACTTCCCATTTTGTGAACTTAATGAAGTGATGATAAAGTTGTTGTTGTTACTGTTTCCATATTGTTATTGTACAACGTCACTGATGCGCACAAAATTCACAATGTTGATGTCTATTTGTTGATTTTGCTGTAGTTTTGTTGCTATCTTAAATTCAATTGTTGTTGTTGCGTTTAAAAATGTACTCAACGTTACGCTCATTGAATTTTATTTAGTTAAAAGTTTCGTTGGTGCTTAAAAATGAGTTCACATTGTTGCTCTGGCAGCTCTCACAAATTGTGACAGTAATTACTCTCAGGGGAGGGAGGAGGTTGGAACGGAACGTCAACGGCCAGCTGTTCTAATCCAAATGCCAAATGCGTTTGGCTGACTTTTGGTGCGCATAAAAATTTATGTTACGTAAATGCCGAATTTTGTGGCTTTTATGACTACATTCAACGCCCAAATTGCCCCTCGCCTCCTCGTACTGCATGCAGTTTTTAGAGTTTACCTTTCAAGTGCCGAATGTAAATTGCAGCAGTTGCAGCAAAAGCACGCGACGCAAAGTCCCAACCCGCATTATTTACACGCACACACCAACACACACACTCACACACAAATACTCGCACGCACACAAACGCGTACAACTGTGGAATGTGACGTTGCAGTTATTGTTTGTGCTTTAGCTCGCTGCTCGTTGTTTGTGTTTGTGTTGTTGTGTCAACAACGACAGCAACTGCGTTGACTGCGTTGTCGCTCATTTTTGAAATTCCATCGCAGTCGGCGGTACGCCAAAAGTGTAAACGTCGTCGCTTTTCTGCGTTTTTAATTTTCCGCATCATTACCCGACGACGTGTTATTACCGGCGAAGCGTGCAGTCGAGCGCACGGACCCGGTCGGCAGTTGCTGTATGCGTGTGCGTGTGTGTGTTTGTGTGGCGCGTGTGTTGGTCGTTGCGCTCCCAGTAGATAAAAATTAATCCTTTCTTCGTTTTACTATTCGGTGCTTTTCCGTTGTTACTCCTTCGGCCTGCCGCCGCCTCTCTCTGCACGTCGCCATTGCTCTCAGTAATCGTTGTGTTGTGTATTTTTATGTATTCAAATTGTCGGTTGGCAACACACGCGCGAGCCACGTTCGTATAGCTGTGTGTGTGTGTGCTAACGTACGTTCCGTTCTATTTGTATTGGCTGCCATAAAGGTGAGTTCCCGCTCGCGCTATCATAAGTCAGCATAATATTGGCTAAGCTCCGCCAAACATGCGGCCGCACATATTTCCTTCTGGCTTCGTTGGCTTAGGCGACGTTCGTTCGACAGCAGTCGCTGGTAAGCTGGCGGAAATGAGGTTATTAGGTAAGTGTGTGGGTGAATGCTTTGCAATGAATTTGTTTGTGCGTGTGTGTGTGTGTGCGAGTGCACATATTGTTTCAAATAGCTTTATGCAAATAAGCAGCATAAATACCGCCGAGTAACCTGTGAAGCGCGCCACACAAACTGAATGTAGCTGGTTTGAAAATAAAAAAAATACAAAAATTAATTCCATTGAAAGGCATAACTAGTTGAAAAATGCGCTGGAGTGCATTCTAGAAACTTGTGAGTTTCTTTGCACCGGAGAACAGCACAAGGATGGAATTAGTGCATTAAATATGGAAATGGGTATGCAATGGTTGAAGTGAAAATGTGCGCATAGTTGGACACATAGAGAAGTATTGGAAACATTCTGTCGAAGCATATCGAACTGTGTCTCGAAATGCTGTTAACATAACCAAATAGTTTACTTTCAGAGAACAAAATCAATGGAGGTAACATGGTCCAAAACTCAGCAATTTTTTCCCTTAGAAACCCAGGATCTATTAGAAATTCAATCTGTCAGAATAATCGTTGGATTTGTTTATATTTGTGGTACAGTAGAAGTGCTGTAACACCGTGCGACAGCATTTTTCACACCGGAAAAAAATCCATATGTGCGTGAAACTAGAGACCAAATGCGTAATCAGTTTTTCATTTCTACATCCTTTGTCCTCTTAAAAGGACTTCAAAATTTTGAAGGGGATAAAAAATAAAAGAAATATATAAAAAATCCTTAACCTTGTTAGAATATGGCGATATGTATATCAAATGATAGAGGAAAGGCTCAAAAATTTAAATAAAACTAATTTTTTATCTATTTGCAAAAAAAGGATATAAAAAAGGTCCTTTGAAAATTTTAATCTTTTATATCCTTGAAAATTTACATAGAATTTTCTTGAAAAGTAAGTATGTTAAAACCCAAAATCTCCTTGATCACGTGTCAAAATTTCATTACTCTAACTTTATTGGTTCGAAAGTTATTAAAAAAAAGGCGGAAGCTGCAAGTCTAATGAAATACAAAAATTCTAATTTATTTGCGTATCAGTATTTTAAATAATAAATAGATACAAAATCAATGAAGCGAGAATAATGAATTTTTGACACGTGATCAAGGAGATTTTGGGTTTTGACATACTTACTTTTGCAGAAAATTCTATATAAATTTTCAAGGATATAAAGGATTAAAATTTTCAAAGGACCTTTTTCATATCCTTTTTTACAAATAGATAAAAAAGTAATTTTATTTCAATTCTTGAGCCTTTCCTCTTTCATTTGATATACATATCGCCATATTCTAACGAGGTTAAGTATTTTTTATATTTTTTCAAATTTTTTATCCCCTTAAAAATTTTGAAGTCCTTTTAAAAGGATATGGCGATATGTATATCAAATGATAGAGGAAAGGCTCAAAAATTTAAATAAAACTAATTTTTTATCTATTTGCAAAAAAAGGATATAAAAAAGGTCCTTTGAAAATTTTAATCTTTTATATCCTTGAAAATTTACATAGAATTTTCTTGAAAAGTAAGTATGTTAAAACCCAAAATCTCCTTGATCACGTGTCAAAATTTCATTACTCTAACTTTATTGGTTCGAAAGTTATTAAAAAAAAGGCGGAAGCTGCAAGTCTAATGAAGTACAAAAATTCTAATTTATTTGCGTATCAGTATTTTAAATAATAAATAGATACAAAATCAATGAAGCGAGAATAATGAATTTTTGACACGTGATCAAGGAGATTTTGGGTTTTGACATACTTACTTTTGAAGAAAATTCTATATAAATTTTCAAGGATATAAAGGATTAAAATTTTCAAAGGACCTTTTTCATATCCTTTTTTACAAATAGATAAAAAAGTAATTTTATTTCAATTCTTGAGCCTTTCCTCTTTCATTTGATATACAAATCGCCATATTCTAACGAGGTTAAGTATTTTTTATATTTTTTCAAATTTTGTATCCCCTTAAAAATTTTGAAGTCCTTTTAAAAGGACAAAGGATGTAGAAATGAAAAACTGAGTACGCAGTATTACTATGTATGGTCTCTAGTTTCACGCCCATATGGATTTTTTCCGGTGTGAAAATTTTTTTTAATTTTTGTCGCACGGTTTAATCTGAGTTCCATATTAATTTTGCAGGTTTCCTCAAAACAAGAAAATCCGCCCAAGCCAAAATGTCTACTTTTATCCTCTACCAGCGCCAAGGTTTCAACTCAGCCAGTGCTCTGACTCAATCACTCAGTCAACTCAACTGCAAAACAACACATAATAAATTCCAATACTACAACAAGAAGATTTCATCACATTTAATATCTCAAACGAATGATACACAAAATTGTCATCACCAAAATTTCTAACTCAATCTTTTACTTTAAATCTGATTTGTTGTCATAGAATGAAAAATATGGTTTGTGTTCGACAACAACTCATCGTTAAAAGACTTTGCAACGAGTTTTTTTGTTGTGTAGTAAATTTGTATGTGCAAATTTTGTTGTACTATATGCCAAATATCGCATGTGAACTGCAATGCGCTTAATTTTGCATTCCGGCACGTACTGTATTGAATCATTAAAAATTTAATAGGCCACACGCAGATAAAAACGCTGCTGCCGATTGTAAATTTTACACATGTGGGATTATATCTGTAAGCAAGAAAAAGGTTTATTCAAAGCAATTTGTTATTAAAAGTCTGCGAAGGCCGTGCCATGAATTGTTATACAAATTTGCAAATCTTGAACATTTAATTACAAATATTTTGTCTTCTTTAAACATTTAACAATTGTATGAAATTAAAAGGCTAAAATTGCCCATTTGCATCCTTTCTTGTTTTCATCTGGAACTAATCAAAAGTCTTAATCCAGGACACCCATGATGCACTGAGTGAAACACAAACTTTACCGAGACCCATCCAAATGTTGATATAGGCGTGAAACTAGAGGCCATTTATAGTAACCTGGTATAGTAACTTCTGACCCAAAGTCCTTTTTTAAAGGACTTTGAAATTTTAAGGACATAAACATTTAAAATTTTCTATTTTGAACTTTCAGGACCAAAATATGACAAGTAGGGAAAACATGCATGTTTTAAATCTCAGTCTGTAGATTCATATTTAAAACTTACTAAACCCCCCCCCCCCACCCCCCGCCGAAACAAAATCCTAGATTGATGGTGCCCACAAAATCGATGTAGTAGTAAATGTTTTCAAGTTCCCAAGTTTTTTTTTATATCCAATAAAATTCTCATCAAAAATCTCATAAATTGCTCCCAAAAAGTTATTGGCGCATAATCATATTCCCGCATAAAAGCCGGCTTTAGTTAGCAAAAGACTAAAAAGATAAAGTCGACTTTAATTTTTCAGTTACCATAGTCAGTTTAGAACATGCTTCTACATAGCGGCGACTTTTTGAAACAGCAAACGAAAGCAACGGCAACTCTACAAAAACTAGCGATTCGGAGTTACAAATGAGAATTTATTTTCGGAATTATGCCCATACCGATTTATTTTGTAATCAATTATTTTGCAATATTTGTTTTCCTGAACACTAATTAGCAGTTAAAACTGGACGACTACGGTCGACTAATTGTGAAAAGCAGACGGCAGCCTAAAAAAATCGACTGCACAATTTTCCGAGGATTAATCTGCCCATCTCTGACATAAATAAAACAAACAAACAGCTGATTGATTTGAAAATTATTGCCTACTTTACGGGGTAAAGAAAACAGTTGTATTCCATTGCTGCTTGGTTCTTGAATGTTCAAAACATAAATTACAAACTGAGCAGCAACTTTATCGAGCCGGTAACGACTATAGAAGTCCTCGTCATCGAACTCGAAGGGATCGATCCGGCTTTTGTATACTTTTCGCCGTCTCAGCACAATGTCGTCGTTCATAATATTGAAATCTCTTTCAATTTCCTCGAAATTTACATTTTTTTTTCGATTTACTTATTTCGTGTTTTGAATTTAGAGTATTTTGAAAAAGTGACATATGTGCTCATTTTGACTCATTGCTAACTGGTTTAGCAACAGCTTTTGCTTGTTTTAAAGTTAGAGTTTACTTTAAGCGTACGTACTAAGTACTACTGTGTCCAAAAAATAAGGTGACATTTGAATTATAGATTATCGTGGTGTTGTGCATTATGAATTCCTTCCGCCGGGCCAAACAGTCAACAAGGAATATTATTTGAACGTTATGCGTCGTTTGTGTGGAAAGGCCGGAATTGTGGAAAGACAATTCTTGGTTTTTACACAACGATAATGCCCCATCCCATACTGCACTCGTAATTCGTGATCATTTCGCCAAAAACTCAACCCATATCGTTCCACAACCACCGTATTCACCTGATCTGGCGCCGTGCGACTTCTGGCTGTTCAGCAAGCTCAAAAGACCGCTCCGGGGACACCGTTTTGATACGATAGAGGAGATTGAAGTCGCAGCGAAGACGGAACTGAAGGCCATCCCGGAAAGTGACTACAATCAGTGTTTCGAAGATTGGAAAATCCGTTGGCATAAGTGCATTGCATCGGGAGGGGATTACTTTGAAGGGGCTGAAATTGATTTGGAAGAATAAATAAAGAATTTTCAAAATAAATACAATGTCACCTTATTTTTTGGACACAGTATTATGCTCTAACTCGACTATGATTGACTTAGAGCCTCCTGTATTTAAAAGTATACTTTACTGATCTTAAAGTGTACTTTATTTCGACTATGACTATGCGGCATTGCTTTTATTTAAAGTAAAAATTTCTAAATGTTATTAAAAATTGATTTATGATACATCAAGTCGACATGAGTCTTATTTATTGACAACTTTCTAAAGCTTTCGGTTACCTTAACCATACACAATTCTTCATGTTGTACCTAATTGAATCACTTCAAGGTCAACTTTATGGTTCAACAGCCAGTGTCGAGTCCACATGTGACTTTTGCCCATTTCACATTTGCACTGTAAATAACAAAACAAAACAACAAAACGTTTCAATAGTTAAAGAAATTAAAGTAAATAAATATTTATTGTACTTGTATACAGCAATTGCGTGCATGTGTGTTAGTGCGGTGAGCGTAAATGTCACATCATCAACGTTGCTGCTTAGTAATTATAAACATTTCAATTATGCTCGTCTCGCACTAAGCCACAAGCAATTTGCTACTGTCGCTACTGTCACTATCGCTGCTGGCGTGTGTCCCGATCAACCAACAACCCAATCCAAATATTCATAAAGCATAGCAACAACAACAAAAACAACGCCCTCAATATCATGTTTCCGACATGCTGGTATTGAGCTAAAATAAATCTGTCTGTTTGGCGCTGAGTCAGCTCAGCGTAATCGACTTTAGTGTTTGTTACAAATACGATTAAAGTTAAGCACATTATGCGGCACATACATCGCCGGATATGCCACATTACACAGCTGCCAATCTCCGCCGACTGCGGTCGGGCTTATGCTGTGCGTGAGCGTGAAATATAGTTGGGTTATGTTTCGATATCAATAAAGCTTGGCAAATCGAATTAAATTGATTGCGTTTGACCTGAATCGGTAGAATGAGAGGTAGCAAAGGTTGCTGGAGTAGAAAATACCACTGGGGAAAATAGTGCAACGAAAGCGGGTTCACCGAACGTTCAATCGCAGGAGAGTGAACTGCAAAGGAGTAAAGGAATTGACGAATGTTATCGTGCAAAAATGGTAAAATGACTGTGACAGACAAATCGGCAATCGACTGATAAATGACAGAGTAAGTGAATCGACAGGGTAAGTTGGAAGAAGGTGGTTCGATTGGTGCTGACACATAACTTTTGTGCTTCTTACTTAATGTCGCAGGTAGTCAAGCTGTCTTGCTTGCGCCATGACTGGTGACATGTGTTCTGTTCAGAAAACCAGAGGTAAAACCGATTAAATCATTTGCAAAAGTATTTTTTTCATGTATTAATTGATGTCATCACGGAGCAGAAAATTGCACGTATCACCATTTTTATAATTATTATTTTTTTTTATTTGCACAAACGACTTGAAAAGCCCAATAAAATTTTTAATTTTTAATTTATTTTTTTAATTTTTTTTTAATTTTTAATTTTTTTATTTTTTATCCGAGTCTCCAAAACTGAACTCACTACAGCATTTGAAAATCATTTCTTTGATTTTTAAACGAATCAATGAAATGAATTTTTTCAGATCTCCGAAGTGGTTCATTCAGGAAACTATAAAGTTTTCCGTACCCCAGTATCGTTGAATATTAGTCATTATGGGCGAGTAAAGTATTTCAAGAATGTTTTTTAATAATTTTTTTCTACTCTAAGCAGCCTTGACAACACATTGATCACATTTTTTAAAAGTTTTTCAATGTTAGGTGTTTATGGATTGTATATGAAAAACCAGCCTCCGAAGTGGTTCATTCGAAGTGGGCTATTATGACCATAATAAGGTCAAGAAATTTTTCACAAAAACCAAAAGTGTACGTCAGTTCCACCATTCGGTTGCAATTCTCTCTAGTTTCTAGAAATGTAATCGGTTACGTTTTGCCTACGACGACTACCAGAACTTGTTACAGCCGAACATTTATTGATGAGGCACAGTTCTATCAACACAAAATGAATCATCCATACTTTCTCCTAGTTAGATAGTCGTCCCAACCTTATCATAGTTGAGGAGTTTACTTACAAAAAGGCTTATATCCACTTTTGAGATTTTTTCGTTTTTTCGCTCTAATCTATTCTTTGCCATGAGATGTATGTGCCTATGGATCAGTTTCCTACCAAAGTTGTTTTTATCCTATATTTAAAGCATGCCAAACATTGAGTTTGCCACCAAAAGAGCACATATCCAGTCTCTATCTTGTCTTGTTTTTAATAGAAAATTTTACACCAAAACGGCATATATCCATATAAAACCTATTCCATTAAAATATCTTTTTTTTCAAAAGGGCACATATCCACAATGAGTTTTCTGCCGAATTTTTCTTGTGTAGTTTAGTACATTATCGCTTGAGAGCAGAACTTGCCAAGGACGTAATTTACATTGTCTAACTCTTCCCCTCAACAGGTGACGCCACCGTGAGGTCTTTGTGCACTCTGATTGGTCATTGTGCGCCATCTTAGCCTTCACACTGTCACCAATGTTTATATACGGAAGTTTGAACTGCTCCGAGTCGCATTATGGCAGGAACAAAAGTAAGAGAGTTTATTTGCCTGCTGATGTGACTGTAAAAAAGTTACACAAAGCATACAACGCCGCTGCTGCTTTGGAAATGCAAGTTAAGTACTCTTTCTTTTACAAAATTTTTAATGGAAACTTCAACATCGGCTTCTCCAGTCCAGCCACCGATGCATGCGGAACCTGCACTCGGCTAAAAAGCGAAATAAATAGTGCCAAAAGCAATAGCGAAAAAAAAAGAATTTGATGATGGACCTTTTCGTCCACAAGCGTCGAGCAAACGCCTTCTATGAGCTTATGCGCGAAGCTCATGCATCTGAAACCTCGATTTCCTTCGTTTTCGATTTGCAACAAGTGCATCCTCTGCTCAAAACCCCTATTGGTGACGCGTTTTACCGTAGGCAAATAAGCTTCTACACTTTCTGCTGTGTTGGTATCGATACCAAAGACCCAACTTTCTATGTATGGACTGAGGTTGAGGCAGGCCGAGGAGCTGTCCAAATTGGTTCGGCCTTGATTCATCACCTTCAAAACTTGGATATCCCCCCATCAATCGACGAAATTCGACTTTTCTGCGATGGATGCGGAGGTCAAAACAAGAACTCTCACGTATTACACTCGTTGTCCTACTGGCTTTTGAAGGAATCGCCTCAGCATGTCAAAAAAATTATTGTTACGTTCCCGATCAGAGGTCACAGTTTCCTCCCGGCTGACAGGGTCTTCGGAAGAGCGGAAAAAATTTTAAAAAATATGCCGGAACTCAAAACAAGTGAAGAATATGAGGCAGTCTACTCCGAAGTTGGAAGTGTCAAGAAACTTGGAGTGGATTGGAGAATGGTTGACATCAAGGAACTCGAGGAAACGTACGGTAAAGCTACAGGCATCAGTCACGCCAAACGAATAGAAATAAAGAAATTCCACGCTAGAAATGGAGTAGTTACTACGAGAGTGAAGTTTATGGCTTATTTCAGATTCGAAAGCCACACCGAAATATTCAAACCGATCGTCAAAAGGGGGAAAAAAGAATCCGACGTCAAAACTCCGAGTGTTCTTTCACTCGGAAAATCGATCAGTAAAGAAAAACAGAGGGACGTAGAGCACCTGTTATTAACCCATTTTGGAAAAGAATGGAAAGATAACCCGGATCTTAAGTGGTACATCCCCCTTGTTGGACAACCTGAGGCACCGGAAGAAGATGAAAATGACAGCAGCTTCGAAGAATGTGACTGTCTCGACAGCAATGAAAATGGAGTTCACATTTAATATGTCATTCTAATAATATTGTAAAAAATAAATTTTATTAAAGTTTATAAAACAGCTGTTTTTTTTACCAAAAGGGAACATATCCCATTTTCACACCAAAAAGGCACATATCCAAATTAAAATCAGGTGTAACTCGCAATGAAACGCACGCAGAGGTTGGAACTTTTGGTAGTATATTACTTAGCCTAAGACGGAATTAATTTAGTAAACAAAAAAAATCAGTTAATTTTTTAATTGCCGTAAAACGTTTTTCTTAATTTCTCAAAAAAAATCAGAAGTGGATATAAGCCTTTTTGTAAGTAAACTCCTCAGTTATGGTTAAGTCTTCTTAGCCCAGGGCAATGACTATTATTTTTTTTTACACCACGACCACTTTGATTGTTTGTGCAGCCTTCGTTTTCATCTTCCGTGTTTAGGCTTTTTATTAATTTCAGCACATCTGAGGTTTTAACCTTCAAATGATTGATGGTGACATTTTAGTCTGGAAAAATCTATTTCTGTTAAGTGCAGCACATTCACATCAATTTATACATTTATTCAATCATATGCACATTCACAATAATGTCTTTTGTCTCCTAAAAGCATCCACTTAGTAGTCCACAGCATGATTTCAAGCCTAGCAGTGAACGTAGAGTGGGACATCAACACAGAAAATGATTAATCGATTCAAGTTTTTCTTTCTCGTCGCAGTTCTGCAGAGAATATAACTAATGTATCACTGTTGGAGCATTGATGCATTAGCACAGTTTGCCGTGATAGCTCCTGGAAGTATCCTTTTTTATCATAGGATATGGAAATCTCCATTAAAACAGCTTTCACCTGTATGTTGAATTCTTACTGACTAACAGCACTCATCGTTTGGGGATTTGCGGACGTGGATCACATAAGGGGTCGCTTTTTGTTCCCATAAAGTTTATGTCATCTGGAGTGATCTGAAGAGTTGCTCTAGTGGTCCAGTTTCTACCTAATGACTATGTCTTGCGTTATTCCAAGCAGATTTCACATAACTCCTTCCTTCTTTATGAACTATTTTATAAGAATGCATATGCTGTAAGTACCTTTACTGCAGATGTGTTGATCCTTAGCTGAACTGTAGCGCTCTTTCTTTCTAATATTGACCATAAGTAGTTAGGTAGGTAAAAGTGCCTGTCCCAAGGTGGAGCCCACTTTTGTGATACATCTAACTTAAGTTCGCTCCCTCATTGAATCAGTTTGAGCTTTTCACGAAGCCTAGTAGACTAAGATCTTTGTCCACTTAAGATCTTTGTACTTGCAATCGAGTTGTGGAGTTTCTTTGAACAGATTCTAAAACCACAGAAAAATTTCATTCCAATAACACCCAATTCATTGAAAATAACATATTTTGAAGATAGGCAACATTTAACGATGTTAACAAAGTTTGAAAGAAGAAGCGATTTTTGCTTTGTTTTTTAGAAGTTTTTGCACTTTAATGGATTTTTCTTATGTATGTAGAAGCTGTAGAGATAAATAAGACTTAGGTAGGTAGGAGTGGCTGTTCCAAGGCGGAGCCCATATTGGTCATAAATGTCCATTGTGATACCAGAATCAATTGAACTTAAGTTCGCTTTCACCTTGAATTAGTTTGAGCTCTTCATGTAGCTTAGTAGACTTTGAATAGTCTTATCGGTGAGATCTCCTAGACTGTCTATGAAGAAGTTGCCCAGGTGATTCTTCCTTCGTCTGGATAAAGCAGGACAAGTACATAGAAGGCGAAGAAAATTTTTTTCCTCGTCGACGTCGTTTGAAAACAGCCCCACATTTTTTGCGTGGATGCTAATTAAACAGTGAACCGTCAGAATACCAATCATGGTTCTGACTTGGTCCCTATTTAGGGAGAGAATCTCACTAGAATGCATGAATAATATTGGACATAATGAGATTGATAATGGCCTCGGGATCACAGTACAATGGTTCGTACAACTAAAAGCTTTAGGTTTGCCTATCCACCCACACATTATAGCTTTGGTAGTCCAAAAGTCATCAACTTTCGCCATTGGGTACTAATCAATTCTTCTAAGTAGATCACAAAGCGTAGATACAGCCTACTCTTTGTATCCCTTCCCAGCTGTTACTTCTTCGTTGATATTCATTTCTGAACCCCACCTTTTCATCTCATGACAAGGTGGGCTTCTAATTATTTAAATATTTTCTATGTATATTAAGTAGGTTAGGTTAGGTTGAAATGACTGGATAGATCCTATACTCCACATAGGCCAAGAAGCAGGCCCGATGCGATGCTATATACAGCTTTCCCTAGGATTCGGTTACTTTGTCAAACTACTCGTATTTGGACGATGCTATGAGCCCATGCAGGTCTTTAACATCTATGCAGGATATCTTCGCAAGGTTTCGTAGAAACTGTTGTTCTATAGTTTGAAGCCTTCTTTTACTAAGAGCTGTGCAGTGATAGAGGAGATGCTTCCGCAGAAGTCTTTTTGGTTGACACCGAGCCTGATGGCGTACGTTCTGATAAGCCAGTGAGAGCCAGTGAGAGTCCTTGTGAGAATGGAGATCTCAGTCCTTTTAAGACTCCGGATAGCTGATGTAAGCTTTCTATCATAAGTTTATGAAGAAACAATGGAAATTTGCTTATTTTTTTCCCTTCCTCCTTTCGGGAGCACAAAGGCCTCCACAACACTCCACAAGAAATTCGTTTATAAATTATGGTAATTTTCACATAATTTAAATGGGCATCTTAAACAGACAACATAAATATTTTTTTATTGCGGCAAAGTTGTCTAAAAATTCTGAAAATTAAAAAAATGTATAAACCTGAGAAAAATTATATCTAATTTGTATTCAGTAATCTGAAGGAGAATAACTAAGACAACTATGAGTGCTTAAATATAAATGCAAA
This sequence comes from Melieria picta, assembly GCA_964056695.1. Lineage (NCBI taxonomy): Eukaryota > Metazoa > Arthropoda > Insecta > Diptera > Ulidiidae > Melieria > Melieria picta. The sequence goes on along the minus strand of OZ057398.1, from coordinate 35,525,678 downwards.
CCTGGAGAGTAGCACAAGTTGGCAGTGCATCGAATTAACTGCGATCATTAGCTGCGTTTTTATCCAACCATAAAAACTTATTAACGCGTTAATGCTTTAGCACGTTGGCGCGTTTACAAAAAATGGCTGCAATTTTTAACTGGGCGTTGTTTATGATGTTTGTTCGGCGACTTAGGACGCAGGCCGCCGCCTGTCCTCGGCCGGCAAACAACTTTGACCGGGGCAGCGTGTAAGACTTGAGTGTTGTGCCGCCCGCAGCAGCACAACAACAACAACACAGCGGCGACGGGCGACGCCCTTAAGCAAAGCGGAGCGATGAATATGGAAGAGCGCGCTGAAGGATGGCGAGTGCGGCGAAAAATGTGAATTATGTGCGCCGCGCTAAGATAGCAATTATAATTTATGCACTAATTGTGACAACCGGGAGGTGAGTGGCTTACGGTTGGTTGCGCAGTTCAGAGTTCAGCGATGGCGAAATTGTGCACTGACGCCCACCGAAACGAATTGCGGAGGCGGCCGTTGTGCGTTGCGGAAATTGGAAATTTAATTTCCTGTTTGACTTGTTGGCATTCTACGGTAAATGCCAGATGCCTGGCAGGGCGCGTTCGAAGGGTGGCCCGAAGATTGCACACCAATTGGCAGCAGGTCGATTTAAATGGCGGCCGCTGCTGGCTGACGTCAATGCTATAACTTTTCGCTTGCCGAAACTTTTCCGATTATGTTGTAACAACGCCAGCGAATACGTGCCGAGTCAATTGTTGGCCGTTTATTGTTGCCATTGCAGCATTCGCAACCAAATTCGAGCAGCTGAGTGAAATTGTCGCCTCCGGCATGTTGTCCACCTTGACAAAATCAAGCTCAAGCTCACGGTCAATGTGAACAGTTAGCCAGACTGGCAGGCTGACTTATACTACAAGTATGTGTCTGTATGTGTTGGTGTGAGTGCATGATGTGTGGAGCTGTGGGCGCCGCGCAACGTATGGAAGCGCTTGAGGGCGTTAGTTCAGCACAGCGAAACTTTTTAATTAGTGCAGTGTAATGTTTTGGCGAGTTGAGTGGGTGGGAAAAATTAATGTGCCAACAACAGCAACAATTACAACAATAAATGCTCAATAATGATGGCAACAGTCGTGGCAAAGTAGTTGCCAGCGCCAGCATTGAAAAAATGCGCAGTCGGCGCCGAAGTTGAGAGTAGAGCAGCACAGAGCTAAGAGGAGCTTCTGTAAGTTTAATGAGTAGGGTTTGAATTTTGAGATCTTTCTTCTTGGTTTGAAAAGATTTTGTTTATTTTGGAAAACTCCTATAACTATTTTTCCAACTATTGTGTGATTGTTTACCTCGCAACTCCGCTCGCGTGCGCCTCTGTTTGTTGCCATAATAGCCACCGGATGTCAGCTGCGCTGCCCGAACGGCGCGCTAATTATTTTTTCTGCTCTCGGTTTTTGTCTTCGCTGTTAATTATCATTAAGCCAAACGAGGCTAACTACCGTAATAACTGCAAGCACAGCATCGGCCACAACAACAACAAAAGTGCAGCAGCATTTTAAGGAGCTTTTAGTCGAACTGTTGTGCTGAAGGAGTTTTGTGTTGTGAAAACAAAAGATGTAAATATTCATTTTTAACTTTTCGATATTATTCCGCTGATTTTAAAAGTGGGGAAAATATTAATAAAATTATTTCTATGAAATTACACACAATTGTATATTGCAGCGTTTTCATTTTAAGAATGTTCTATCATGCCGCATAGAACTTAAGGAATACGATTTTTTTTTAATGGTGAAACTGTAAAATAATAAAAATACAATATTAGAAAACTAAAAAATTATAAGAAAAATATAAATAAAAGTATTAGTTACAAATAATTTTATTTAATATTTAATAAATTAATTATAAATATTATTAATATTAAAGTTTTTTTTGTTGATATCTTCATAAGGAAATTTGGAAAATGAAATGAAGGAAGGCAGAGACTAAGCTTTTGTTTTTTTGTTTGTTGTAAATGTTTAGGATGTTGAGAACGTTGAATGGAAAACACTCAGGAGTCCCCTTTTTCAAGATTGTGATGGCCTTTGATAGATCAACATAACAATTTTGCTGAAGTTTCTCCAGCTATCTGATTGACTTGAGGATAATTGCCAATAACAGATTTAGATTTTAAAAAAAAAAGTTTCCGCTCTCTCGTGGTAGCCTACTGGGGTTTTTCTCATGACCATCACTGCGTCTCAGATAGCCAACTTACCTTATTCTATCGTACTATAAGTTAGTTAATTCGGTATATTTGAGTAATATAGAAGTCTCAGATAATGCCATCAAATTGGAAAAAGTTCGTCCTGAAGATCTGATCAACATATTGACATCTTGAAGTAAAGTGTGGACTAAAAATGAAGGCAACAGCGAAAGTTCAATCATCAAAGTACCTGAAAAGCATCCTTAATAAGTATTAATTACAAGGATTTAGAGGTAGAGGTATTATGTTTCCACGTTAACGCTATTGTCAGGCACATTGTGTAATAGCATTCGACGAAATTCAACTTCCTGTTGAGCTAATAAGAAAGGCATACTTACTCATTTCGAAAGAAGGCTAAATGAAGGATTAAGAAACTGCTCGTGTTTTAAAGTTATTCTAAATCAATTATTTCAGCCAAGTAAGGCGTTGCGACGTCTATGATTCTGATAACAGCCAACTAGCGAAATTGTCAAGGATCTACTTGGGAACCGCAGTGACCATCAATAATTTTGTCAGCAGGGAAATTAAAATTTAAATATTTGAGTCAACGCGCAGAGGGTGTCTCTATTGATTCGAAGCATTGCGTTGGTTCTGGTAGAATCTAAAGGTCAGAAGACAGGGTTTTGAGTAAATAGTTAGGGGCTTTTGTCTTGAACTCATGAAGATCATAGGTGCTGGGGAAACTATCTGCAGGGAGATTTTTCCCCAATTGCGAAATACGAGCCAGAAACGAACTCTCTCTGGGAGAATACCCATAGCGATGGCATCAGACTGCCAGTTATGAGGATTGCTTTACTTTTCATTGCTACAGCTCGGGTGGTGTGAGGACCTCTAATTTCTTCCACGACTCTCCTCTCCTATCCTTCCTTCCTTTTTCCTATCCTCCACATACATATGAGCACAGTACCATGCACAGTGATTCGTTCCATAGACAAAATTCAAAAAATGTTTAGTCTCAGAATTTAACGATTTTGATGTAATTTGAAAGGTGAAACTCCAACTAAGAAAACCCCAAAAAATCCGTGCGAAAAAATAATGAATGCAAGTGCAAGAGCTGCTCAAAGTCGGAACTTTTTTCACAAAAAATTGTAAACACATATTTTCTGTTTTTTAGTCTATTGAGTAAAAAAATCGTAAAAATATATCGTTAGCTACAAGTTTCTAAAACTTTCAGCATAGATTAAGAAATGATGTGGCCATTTTCGCTTTTAATGTTTTCTCAAAATTTGCAAAGCTGAAGGTTTTACTTCACTTTTAATTTAAAATATTTTTCAAAATTAAAAATCTGAAAATTAGCAAAACTTAGAGAAAAATATCTAAAAAGTATGTGAAAGTATGTTCCTGGATTTTTTTATTTTAAGACGCATTCTTTCTTTGTCCGATAATGTAATTACATCCTCCGATATCTTCCGATCTTAGAAAATAATTCAATTTGAAAAGTGGTCTAAACACCTATTTTTCTACAAAATTAATTTTTTTCATCCCTAAAAGTATGCAATTAGCATAAAAAATTGAAAAATCTGCATAAATACAAAACAAACATCTATTATTATCATTTTTATTGCAAAACTAAGGGGTCGTCATACAATTTCTGTTACTCTTTGCAATTATCAATGTTGACGCTACCGATTAAATGTAAAATCTGAAAAATCTAGCCAACACACTCGTTGCTATAGCCTTCCAAAAATGACGAAAATTGCAAATTAAAGTCTCAGGAATTGCCAAACTACAAAAGTTTAAGAAAAACAAAATGGAGATTTGAATTCAGCAGACCATGCTTACCTGGTATACCAAATTTTATGAAGAAGGGACCACTCTTTCTAATTTTGTCCCGCGGTTGTATGGAGTCGAATCACTGTGCAATGGTCCGAATGGATGAAGGCTTGTAGCCTTCATGCCCACCTTCACATCATTAACAACATCATCAATTGCTACAGTAGACTATACTTGTAAATCTTGGTGGGCAATTTAGTAAACATGACCTCTCTCGATTGACTCTCCATGTGGGACTGATTCATAGGTATGCCGCAGCAGCATATAAACGTTGTACTGCAGGATTTTTGGTCCTATTGGTATTGGCTATGTTCTTCGTATGGACAAAGTAGTTGAAATCAAAAAGTGAAGATCATATCTCCCATGGTTGGATCAAGTTCAAATCAGCAGAATTATAGGGATTGAAAGATATGTTGAAGCTGTTCCTAGTACTCAGTTATCATGGACGGCTAAGAGTGATTTGATAAAAAAATATATTATTTGGTTCCATGAAAAACTTGACATACTCTAAAGTCGAGCACAGACTACACCCGAGGCATATGCGGCAATATATATCTTGATGTTTTCAATAAGCTGACGTATAGGAAAAATATTAATGTAGCTTTTTCCATTCGGTTTTTAAATCAAACTTATTTTCTTAGTAAACATTGAAAGCGTAGTGCACGCAATGCAATTTTTGCTATTTGGCGATGTTTATTCTACATTTTCTGACCGCAGCATACTTGTCCTCTCATAGCTGTGTGTGTCCTAAATGCACTTTAGATATTTGTGCTTGAATGTGTGTGTGTGTGTGTGCATGTAGATGTAATTTTATTACTGTAAATAAGCCGTTAGCATTTTTAATTTCTTGCACCATAAAAATAGCACAACCCATAGACATTCGATGCAAAAGTGTGCGCTGAGGCATGACAAGAAAAACTGTGGCTTCCCAGCGCAATGTCGCTGAAAAGGATACGTGATTATATCAGCTCACGAGCACAAAGCGCTCAACCAACACACACACACATTGTGTATTGAAATGAACCGAATTCGAGTTGTGTGCGGGCCAGCATGTGTGTCACTGCAACAAAGCGAGCACACTGCTGACGTTCGTCCCCGTGCACCAGTTTGTCAGTGCTGCGGCCTTTTCAGTGTGCGATGGCTGGCTGGTGTTTTGTGCTCGCTGCGCTGTGATTACTGTGCGGAATTACAGAATTTATCTGAAATAGTTAAATGACAACGCAAAAAAGCAGCTGCAGGTAAACACACACGAACTCGGACGCACACGTATGCAGCGAAGCGTGCAGCTGACTCTGTGCGTGTGTGTGTGTTTGTGTGTTCGTATGGGTGGCTGTGGTATTTGTGGTTGAGTCGGCGGCATTAGGCGAATAAAGAGCAAAATACGAATTTAAAGTGAAAGGAATTGCCAATTGAATGGAACAATGAACTGGAGGCGCAATTGCGGCAAATTGTTTTGTGTGCAACGTATTTGAATGGCAGCCGATTTGGGATTTAAGGCCAAGGCTCTGCGCACGAACGAACGAACGAGGAGCATTGCAGTAAACGTAAATTGATAGACGAGAATTCGGATTGATTTCTATTTTTATGGGATAATGTATTGAAATAAAAACAATTTAGAGAATGCCAGGGTAAATGTAGAAATGAAAATCTGTGAGCTTTGGATTTTATTACTGATTTTCAATACAATGCACAATGTCCATACAACCGCGGGACAAAAATAGAAGGAGTGGTCCGTTCTTCATAAAATTTGGTATACTAGTAATCATTGTCTGCTGAAGTGAAATCTCCATTTTGTTTTTCTTAAACTTTTGTAGTGGCTGAGACTTAAATTTGCAATTTTTGTAATTTTTGGAAAGCTATAGCAACAAGTGTATTGGCTAGATTTTCCAGACTTTACATTTAATCAGTTATGTCAACATTGATAATTGCGAAAAGTAACAGAAATTGTACGAGGATCCATTAGTTTTGCAATAAAAATTATAATAATAGATGCATGTTTTGAATTTGTGTAGTTTTCTCAATTTTTCATGCTGATTGCATACTTTTAGGGATGAATAAAGTAAATTTTGTAGAAAAATATGTGTTTAGACCACTTTTCAAATTGAATTATTTTCTGAGATCGCAAGATATCGGAGGATGTAATTATATTATCCGACAAAGAAAGAATGCTTCTTAAAATTAAAAAAAATCCAGGAACATACTTTCACATACTTTTTAGATATTTTCCTCAAAGTTTTGGCAATTTTTAGGTTTGTAATTTAGGAAACTATTTTAAATTAAAAGTGAAGTAAACATCTCACCTTTGCAAATTTTGAGAAAACATTAAAAGCGGAAATGGCCACATCATTTTATAATCTATGTTAAAAGTTTTAGCACCATTTTGGTAACCATGAATTTTTACAATTTTTTTTACTCAATAGACTTAAAAACAGAAAATATGTGTTCCGACTTTGAGCAGCTCTTGCACTTAATTATTTTTTCGCACAGATTTTGTGGGGTTTTCTTAGTTGGAGATTTACCTCTCAAATGACGTGAAAATCATTAAATTCTGAGACTATAAATTTTTTGAATTTTGTCTATGGAACGAATCACTGTGCAATGGTAATATTGCACAAGCAAAACATTATTTCCTTTGAAAAGTATAGTTTGGCAAGAAGCTCTCATGTAGATTATACGGTTGAAAGCATAGTTCTTGAACAACCGCCTGAAAGTATGCTATAATTAGAAAATTGTTAGAGACATTCGAGCTGGGAAACTACCAAAAGTTGGTCCTTTCGATATTTTCTATAGTTTGCGTGAAAAATATCGATACTATCGAATGACAAATGTTTCATGCATTAATACAACACCCGGCAATTGAACTAAAAAATATTGATATTGAAAGCTTCTACCAAAACCCCTACTTTGATACGTATGCCTGTTGTTCGATATAACGATTTTGAATTACTTGCTCTTACTCTTATTACTTACTCTTTCAATGCTATGAGACTTATAGTTCCGAAAGTACATATTTCATAATAAAAATTATAGGCTTTTGGTCGATGCCACACCCCTTTGTTTAATGCCTACCCAATTTTTCCAGTTGAAAGATGCGTCTAAGTAGAGAATTCGCATCGAAGTCATTCATGAGTAACTTATCAGTTAAAGTTATCAGAAAATTTTAGTTACAAAAGAGTGCAACCCCCCCTTGTCCAACGCCTATGAAATTCCACTAGCGGAACAACAGATCCTTGGTACAGCGTTGTACCAAATTTCAATGCTGTCCGACTTATGAACCCGACGTTATTCAATATGATAGATTTGAGTGCCACGCCCCGCTCTTCAACACATAACAAATAATATTCATGAACCCTCTCCTGGACATATCATCCATTATGTCTAAATATCAGATCAATTGGTCAAGTAGCTTCCACTCGTTCCCACATATTTAAATATCACAGCTGAATATCTATGGCAGCACTGCCAGCATAGAATATTCTGGAGGCATTGCCGTCACATCACAAAAAACCAATAGTATCGATAGTGCCAAAAAACCATCGATAGTGCCGTCGATATAAAACCATCGATACTATCGATAGTACAATACAATACAATAATTATTGAGGTATACGTTCAGGCGCGTATTTTAATCTTAAGTGATTTAATGGACTGCCAGTTGTTGGTGATGAGCAGAACTTCACAATTTCCAAACATTTCGTCAGTGTAGTTAAACTGATCAACACTGACCTGACAGCCCATTAAATCGCCTACCAAAACAGGACACAAATCTGCCATCGTGCATATTTTAATCGTTTTTAAAACCCTTGAACTGTTTGCCACTAATGGTATCCGCGATTACAAAATAAAATCGTCAAATTTTAAAACCCCTAACCTTTTTGCACAAATTTAATGCAACATTTTCAGTTGCACAAACATCGTTCGGCCAAAAAAAGAAAGAAAACAAACAAAATGTTTGTGAAAAATCCCATTCACTGGGCATGTAGTCGAAAATATCGGCGATATCAATGGCATAAAAACCTTTGCTGGCGCTCCAGTAAATTTTTGTTTCAAGTGTTTTTTTTTTGGCTGCACTGGTGGTTAAATCAAACAAAAACTGATTTGCATACCAAATTGACCGCCGCGATGACGAAAAATGTGAAAAGCGGAAATCAAACACGCGGCACAAACGTAAACCGGAAATGAAAAGAAAGCAAACGGGAATGAAAAACGAAAATTAAATAACTTGAAAACATGTTTGAGGTTCATTTTCATAAAACATGGGCTCTATTTCCAGTTTGGGGATTTGTTGGTGCGAAAAAAGGTATGAAACTCGTTTCTGACCGCAAGTGCGAATTAAACGTGACAGCACGCAGAAATTTGCTACGTTCAGTGGAGAGAATCGTGTTGAAAGAGGCAAAAACTGTGCGGTAAAAGCGAATTAAGAGTACAATGGGGTACAAAAAAGTACAACTTGACGTAGGTTGACTTTTTATTTATTTATAAACAATTTTTTTGTTTTTAAATTTCCAAGTTAGTTGATTTGAATTTGCTTACTCAGTTTAAAGGTAAACGTTTTTGAGCGTTTTTTTCAACTCTGCATAGCTTTTGAATGAGTTCATAGCAGTGTTTTTCATATGAAAAAAATATATATACAAATATTATATATTATTACCGATATAGCACCCAGGGATATCTCTGTTTGGCAGAATGCAGACGTTGGATTTTGATGCTTTTTTTAGACTTTAAATGAAGAAGTTATGAATATGTTTGGGTATCTCCAGTGAAGAGATAAACCATGACTGTTGTTTTATTCTCTGTCCACCGGTAGATACGCACAATCACAATTAAATTTGATATGAACAGTTTAGTTGAATATAGTTCGCTCTCTATTGAGCATAATTTGATATCTTGTGAGCAAAGTTTTTATGAAACAATTATTAGGAATTTTAAACATAGAAAAATTTAATTCTTTACGAAAGAAATCAACATATTTTTTCCATTTCTACAATTCGGAAAAAGTATGGTATGGTTAGGTAGGTGAGTTAAGTGGTTACCTGGGGGCTGTTTTGGGGTTCAAACCCCACCAAACACAAAAATTGCTGATACAAAATATGGTTTATTCGGCTCAAAAATTGTACGCAAACCTCTTCACTCCCAAAACTAAATCCTGTGTGCGCCAAGTGAGACGATTCCATTTATAAAGTGAAAGTGTTAAAAGTACGAAATTTCTGTAGGAATACTGAGCCCAAATATTGCATATTCTACTATATTGGATTTTGTAACATTCGACAAAAAAGTAACGAGACAGTGTACGAACACACGGTCTGAGAGGGTTAAATTTATTTTAAGTTTATAATTTATAGAGTTTTAGTACCTGACCTGAAAATGCTAAGATTAGTTGTGCTTCATAAGAACAGAGTCCGCATTTGGAACATGGTCGGTTCATTGATTGGGGGCATAGACGTATCATGGAACTTACGCGTGACAGTGTCAGTTATGAGTAGGCATCAGGCGATTGCAGAGTTCTACAAAACACTAATTGCAGATGGTCTCCCAAAGAAGGAATGTAAGACGTATGACTTTAGTATTTTTATGGATGAATCTTTGGTGAATGACAGAAAAGGAGCAGAAATCTTTATGGAAAAACTGTATCTCGTTTGCATTTTGTATCTAAAAAGATGAGTTATGGTATTTGAGGTAGAAATGCTAGGATTGACTCATGCACAGGATCACTTTATTGTCTGCCAAGTATTTATTAGGTCAAACTTTATAGCACTGGACAGTTAGTTGGTGATTAAGTGCAAGCAGCAGTCGATATTGACCACTAAACCGAAAATGGAATGCGTCCATATACGCAACAGGTGAATGAAAAAAGAGTGACTCTGATATAGGTTCAAGAAAATGTTGGGACAGGGCGACATATGCTGGCTGATTGAATTGGCTAAGAAGGGATAGGAACTGAACTTCTGGTGACCTGAGTCTAGGAAGGGATTAACCAATTCCATGGTTCTAGTCGACAATTGCATAACCTTGAGTCACTATAAAAGGTCGATTAGGATTAAAAACTGTAGACATTTTTGATCAGCTTTAAAAAAGTGAATAGTCAGTGGAGCCAGAAAGGTTCTTAATCTTAATCGGAGAACTTCATTCTTAATCATTCGACTGCATTAAGTACCGATTATTGTTTTTTTAAATAGTATTGTTTTTTTTAATAAAACAAAAAAGTGCTGAAATGATCTGCACACCAAAATGACTTTAAATAACGTAAGACTTTCCAATTCCCAAAAAAAAAGCACTTCCCCTTCACAAAACACTCCCACACACATACACACAATCTTGCTGTCTCTCACACAAAACGGTCACACACACACACACACACGTATAGACACAGTCGATTTTTAGCGCTGCGCATCAGAGTTGAAATTTCGCGCTGTCTGCATGGTTGCACTTTGTATTTGTTTCGATATTTCTGTACTATTTTACTGGCAAGTATTTGTAATATTTGTTGCATTGGCTCTCGTGCTTTTGGCCGAGTTGTTACATATTTTTCGTTACTTGTTCTTCGCCATTGCAACGCGCTCAGTCGATCCATCATTCAATTTTTTCTCGCCGAGCGCCGAATGCATCCTTTGCCAGTAAAACACGTAAGCATTTTTTGCAATTTTTTTCTGATACTTAAGAATTTATTTCCTGTTTTATTTTTCTGCTCTTGCCGGCACAACTTTGCACGTGGTGAGTTATGTGCGCAATTTATATCGCTTGTTGATAAAATTCTTTGCCTTTCGCACGCATTGCCAAATGGCTGCCGAGACTGAAAGTTTGCTTAAGTGAGAAAAAGTTAAAGCTTGAAACTTTTTGCTTTAGACTGAACGCCAGTCGCAGACCGGAATTAATAAGCTTTATTCCATTAAACAGTCCATTTCTTAGTTAGTCTGCTTTTGCTGAAGTAATCAATTTGGAACTTAATTTTTCACAGCTACGAGAGTTCTAAGAGATATAGAAAAACTCATTAAATAAGTGAGAAAATTATAAAATTTCACCAAGCTAATTTTGTTTAGGCTACAAAAACTGAGTCTCTGAACGCATATTTTGCAAGGATTTATTCTTTTCCAGTCTATAACTGTTCAGTTCTAAGAGTTCTCTGCATTTTCCAATAGCTTTTTAACATAGCTAACGTAAGAATTGAAGTCTCTGACAATAGAAGGGACAAAGTATATAATAATATCTAATCTAATAGTATCTAAAAAAAATTTAATTGATTTAACACTACAATTAATCATGACAATCTGTCTGTCTGCCGTGTAATCTATCTCCAGACGGCTTAGTTTCGTGTTTGGCTTTCCCAACTATGAACCCAACAATGAGCGATAGCTGGGCTTTCCCACTTGGGTTCACACTTTATTCAAAACTATAAAAATAAAAGCTTTTTATTTACTTGAAGGTTAGGTTAGGTTAGGTAGGGAAGGATGTGTGCGGCACAAACCACAATTCCACTCGGAGGCCTAAATGGTGTTTTATATTCCGCTAACCAACAGTCTCAATCCGGAGCAAACAAGTTCGACCTCTTAACAAAGGAGAGCATATCCGAGATTTCAAGATTTCCAGTGTGACTCAAGATACGAAGTTGACAGTGGCACAGGCAGTGTTGTATTGTTTCTATCTCTTCTTCATCTCCGCGGCTTCTGCAGACATTACTGGACGAGAGGCGTCATTTTGTCTACTTGAAAGATTTAGTTGAACAATTACAGTACTCTGTGTTTTTATATTTTTTATTCAAATGAAATCTTTGCAATTCTCCTATTACATTCCTTCAAATGAGATTCAAACGTGCTTTTGCTGTTGTTATAAATCAATAAAATTTCATCAAACTCATGAATTGTTGTATTAGTGAGTTAGGATCTGTAGCCCTACAAGAATTTGTTACGCAATTTAAGTAAGTTTAATGTCGTAAGGTTCTTAGTGGGCTGAATGGATGTAAAACGTCCAGGCCAAAGTGCAGAAGGATTAGCCCCGGAGTCGCTGACATGTTTGCGAATAAGAGATTCGAAACTGATGTTGCCGGTTCTTCCCAATATTTATATTACATTATTATTCTTATATTTTTTCCGAAATTTTCAATATACAGATAAGTAAAAAAAATTACATAATTACATAATTATTATTATTACATTACATTACATAATTTAAATTAAATTAACAAATGACTAGTATAACTTTATTCATCAACAGTTGAAAGAAATAACATTCAAGGTCTGGGTGAGACAACTTCAAACTTGCTGGTAAAAACAAATCGACCAGTTGTCGAAAATGGGTTAAAGCCACATATCTGACAGAACTTCTTGGCTTACTTGTGTCAGTAGATCGGCATTGATTTGATTTTTGACACTGCTAAGCTGAAAAGAAAAATCCAGCATCTACTCAGATTTGTTCGAAGATCTGATAAATTCGAGGAACAGTACTGTCGGTACAGTCGTACTGATTACTAAGAAATCCAGGACATACTAAGATCTGTTTGCAGATGGGATAATTTAAAGGAAGAGTAATTGCAACAACATTAGCTCTGTAGTCTGAATGGCATGTTGGCCTTTTTGTTTTCATCGAAACAAAAAAAAAGAAAACAAAAAAGGGTAACTGATGGCAGATCGATCGTTTAGGGCATTAAATGTAAAACCAGGGACCGTACCGGTTATGGTTTTTATCAAAAAAGTCAAATTTTAACTGTTATCTTTTAAATTTTATTTTTCCCGACAAAAATAAAAGTTATTTTGTGCCTTTTATCATAACAGGCAAAAATAACTGTTACTTTTGACTTTTATTTTATCGTTAAAAAATAACAGTTATTTTGTAGTTTTTATTTATTCGGTGAAATATATCAGACAATTTGAATTTTTTCAAAAGCCGCTTGACAGACTAAAAAACTATTGATACAATTTTTTTCGTCGCACAAGTTTTATAGCTCAGAACGAAAAAAGTGGTATCAATAGTTTTTAGTCGGTCAAACGGCCTTTGAAAAATTTCAAATTGCCTGATATATTTGACTTCATAAAAAAGTCACAAAATAACTGTTATTTTTGACCGATAAAATAAAAGTCAAAAGTAACAGTTATTTTAGCCTAAAATGATAAAAGGCACAAAATAACAGTAAATTTTAACTTTTATAGTAAAAGTAAAAAATTTAAAAGGCGTTTAACCCTTCCCGGTCAATTTCCGCATTTCTTGAGATACAATTTTTTCTTGCAAACTATTGACTCTCATTGAACATTTTAGCAATAAAATACAACAAAATATCAGAAATATCATTTAGGTTGACAATTACAGCTCAATCAATTTTGTACGATGTATCGTACAATGGTCCGCAATGGAGTAAAAATGCATGAAATATTTGTTTGGTTTTTTTAACTTTTTTGAACAATTCATTGGTTTTTTTGATAGAAAACATAAATTATAACAACAAAAAATCAAAACGTGATTTCATTTTGATCGAAACCCATATAAATTATATGTATAAACAATTGAGTCACATTTATCCGGCCTTATATAACCGTTGTTGTTGTTACAAAGCCCTTTTCCCCTCAATAAAACATAGAATCAATTAAAATTCGTATAGCTTTACAGAAAGATACCGAATATAGCCGATTCTTATTATTGTAGTGGGAGTGGCAAGTACTCATGTCTAATCTTACACAATCTGTGTCTGCCCAGTAAAACACATAATCGTCTAGTAATTGTTATTTCTTAGTAGAAGTTTGCCGAATAGTCAAATTTTATTAGTCATGCGCTTTACTGATGGGCGTGGCATTCAAGCAAACGCAAAAATTCTATTACCAAACCCATAACTTAATAAAAATGCAAACACAACTTGCAACCTTTGCCTTCCATTTGTACGATATATCGATCGATATATGACCACAAGGGTTGCAAAGCTTTGTACGATATATCGTACAATTTTTTTAAAGACTCGGGAAAAATATTTAGACGCAAACAATTTTAAATTTAGTAAGTTCTATAAATCAACTGAGATACAAACTTTGAAATTGTTTGGCTTTTTGCTACTAAAAAGTATAACATAAGTATTTAAAAATTCCTCCGCAGAAGCATCGCATCGCCAAATTCTTGCAAAGAGCTGCTTACAAAACTCATTCACTCTGTGTAGCCACGGCTATTGTGATTTATATTTCTAAACAGAAGCCGTTTTATAAAAAATGCTTTCGCTGTCAAATAAAAAATCTTAAAAAAAAATTGTACGATATATCGTACAAATTTCCAGAAAGGGTTAATATTCGTGAAGCTGAGGGCATTACGATCATAATGGAATATTTGAAAAAGTCCACCGAAAATTTTTTCGTTATGCCTTTTTGATTTGAAAATTGTAAAATAACAGTTATTTTCGGTCCCTGTGTAAAACAAATTCATAGTTGTTTTGTCAAAGTGACATCATATATCAACAAAAACCGGATGATTCTGTTGGTTCGCTGGTGGTGTTAACATCGCTTTCGTTATTTGTAGTTTATTTCAAACATGTTTTTATTTAACTTAAATAGCCGTACTTAATCTAAAAAAACTGTTTTACTAAGATTGTTTTTTCTTTCTACTTTTTTACAGTCACAGAAAAAGAAATCAGACAATGGTAAGTAATATAAATACGTGCAAAGTTCGCAACAGTCCGTCACTGCCGCAGCCCGGCGCAGCGTTTTCCTTTCAACGGCTCCCTAACTTGGAGCGCTAATGCCACTTGAGTAAGTGCCAGCAAAGAGGGGAAGAAATAATCATAAAACGACAAACGTAAAGTACCCCAACGACAATGAGAACCCAACCACCATGAGCTGAGTTGAGCTGAGCTGAGCTGAGTGGGTGCTGTACACATACTCGATGTTTCTGTACGAAGTCGAGTTGCTGAGCAGTCGAATCTGGCATAATTTACTTATTGACATTAAAATCCATTAAGTCTCACCAACACACACACACACACGAGCATATGCCATGAAAAATGCGCACACACCTGCAGGAATTCGTGTATTCATCGAAAGTGATGTGAAGACAGCCACATGAGTGCATTTGTTACGCATAAGTGGCAGCGTTGTTGAATTTTTAAAATTCTGTACAGAAGCCATCGTTGACGTGTTGTTGTCTTATTTATATGAATTTAACTTTGGAGTTTTTTTCGTATCTATCAGTTAGGAGGAACAGGGCGCTTCGTTTGATGCTAACTGCCAGCGCCAAACGATTCTAAATTGAATTGTTATTTTAAGGAAAATTAATTAGAAATTGATTGCCTTTTAATTGTTGGCATTTGATGAACGACAACCCCAACTTTGGCAGTGCCCAAACCACGCAGCCTTGAACGTGAATCATTGGCAAACAAACCATCGCAATGAAATGAAATGAATTGCTTTGTTTTGTGATCTGTTTGTGACTGAGTCGGGTTGCGTTCGTATTTAAAATGGTTCTTGTTGATTTCATTTAACTTGTGCTCTGCTTCTTTTCGACTTTATCATTTCATTCTCGCATTCAACTCGATTGTTGGTGTTGGACACGGATTTGTGGATGACAAAAAAGGCACAAAGGTTTTCTCAAAGACTGTCCGAACGGCTTACTCACGGAACAAGTAAGTATTGACAGCGAATCATTTGGCAAAACAGACGCAAAACAAATTAAATACTTTGGCAAAGGCAAAGAACGAAAATGCGCTTTGCAGCGGTTTAATGTGAAATTAAATTTGCATTATTGATTTGCGGCACTTGAAAAGTCGTTACTCCGGCAAGCATTTCGTAATTAAATTCAGCCTAAAAATAAGCTCGGTGGAAATTTGTAATCAAGCTGTAACATTAACGACATTTCTGTTTTCTGCTGGCATACTTTTGGGCGTATCTGCAATGGTCACGAAATTTATTCAAGTCTTGAAAATCTTAAATTAAATTTCTGTAAATTTATGTAATTTATACAAAAATCGATGTTCGACATTTCTATTTTTAAAGCGCAGAAGGGGGAAATTCACAGCAACTGTGTGACGCTTTTATCAAGCAATGCCCAGCCAGTGTGGTCTCACCACAGGCAGCCGTCTTGCGGTCTACGCACAGCCCACAACTTTAAGCATTTACCGCGGCTTATTATTTTTCTTCGTTCCTATTCACTCACTCACTGTCGCACACGCGCCCTACCAGCAACATACGTTTGTGTGCCTCTGTGTATGTAATAAATTCTTGTGATTTTCTTATGGGTTTTCTGTTATTACAGTCATGACTCCTCACTTTTGCTGTCATTCCTATTGTGGTTGTTGTTGTTGTTATTGTTGTTACAGACGCATTAACATTTCGTTTTTCATTCTCCGGGTGCCTGTCGGCATTCAGAAACGCCATAACAACCATAACCACACATTCTCTCGTACAGCTCGAAGCAGCTCCGAAAAGTATGCCTTGTAAATGAATTAAATGAAATGTTCTTCGACGTTGACGTTGATGCTGCCTGATTTAGCAGCGCCAGCTTGTTTGCATTCAATGTCGGCGCTTCGTTATCCCACACATACACGCACAGCTGTTCCGTCAACACAGCGATATGGCACAACAGTACAACAACAACAGCACAACATGGCGTACATGGCAATACTTGTCCAACATGGCGCCACACTTTGCCAACTTTCGTTTATGATTTTTTTTCTTTATTTCCATTTTGCCATTTAACGTTTTTATTATGGCCGCAATGCTGTTTATGTTCATACATTTTTATTGTGCTTTGCAGGGTTTTATTAAAATTTACAAACAGTTCTTCCCGCAAGGAGATCCCAGCAAATTTGCCTCGCTAGTGTTTCGTGTCTTCGATGAGAATAATGTAAGTAAATAATACAACAATACATTTGGATTTGGATACACTTGAAAAAAATAATATAATGCTATTGTAAATTAAAAAATAAAAATACTTATTTTATTGTAGTGTATTGTAAAAGATAAGTATAGGTTTTTTTTTATTGAAGAATTTAGAAATAGAAAAATATTGGTGTGATTGTTGGCGCGTCTGATGGGCGCCCTGCACTATAATAATCTAACACTTTCTTCATTCTCTGACTACGTAAGAAGGCTCAAGGTTTAACTGAATATTTCAATAATGATCCCTTGATTCAGTTAAACTAATACAACTTATGAAACTGAGTTAGTTGTGAAGATGAGTTACTGCTTCCTCTACTAGAAAATAGAAAATATTGAAGGATGTGCTATGTGTTTTGTTTCTAATCGCTGCAAAATCTTGCAGGCGTTTAACTGTTCTTGAAGAAAGTTTGAATTGTTGCTTCATAATTAGTGGAATAATCATTTACTCCCTCGCCACTTGAATAGTTTTTATTGAGGTTCAGACCGAACGTGCGACTCTCCAGGGTTTCTATTTGGAAGTATTTGAGAGTTTCTATTTGGAAGTATTTGCCCAGCCATGAGATTAGGTTAGGTTAGGTTATGGTGGCTGCTTTTGTTAGAGACACACTCGGAGGCCTGAAAGGTGATAACAAACATATTTTACCCGCTCTTTGAAAAGTGTAGGCAACACTGTTTTTTCCAACATGTGTTACAAAACATATTTCAATTGGAGGGGAAAGGGGCGAGGGGAGCTACATTTTAACGCCGAATATGAACGGCGGTTGGCAGTTTCTTCTTTCTCACTTGAAGGTATCGCCATTGCCTGCAAAAAGTGCACTTGTGCGATTCTTGTAATTCTCATCTGCTTCATGCGGATAGCGATAGAAGTAGACGAGCGTTTCACCAGCCCGAGCTAGGAATCGAACCTAGGGCCTCCGCTGGACTATCGAGGCCGGCCTGCCCAGCCATGAAGTGAGGATAATTTTATCGTAACAATTAGTAGGATACGGAAAACTTCCGATCATAAAGGAAAAATTAATTGTTCCCTATTTAAAAAAAAAATCAGATCTGTATGTGTGATCGAAAGGAAGTATAAGCAATAGGTTCATTTTGCTGTCATGTAAAACTCATAAATTAAAATCCATTCCTGTGACTCATACAGGTTTTATACCCTAGAAATCATATTTGCCGCCGGATATTTTTGTAACGAGCAGATATTTGGTGGGATTTGAACCACTCTATGGTTCAGTGTGTTGTATTGTTCATTTTATTTTAGCTGAATATGGGTTTTCTAAGCAAAGAAAATAACGAAAAGGTCAAATATCGGAAATATCGAATGAGAACCAATCAGTCCGGACCATGACGAACTGTGAATGAATCATATTTTAAGAACATTTATACAAATAAAGTCGTATGTGAGTTAGACCGAGTTGAAATGACTTGGATTTTCGTACTCTGAAAAGTTTCGAACAAAAATGAATATTTTTAAGATAATTCCTACATTCCAAACTGCTGGTCAACCAAGGCCGGAACTCTATCCATGTCTGTGCTCAGCAGACATAGGTGCTCAAAACTGGACTTCAACAGTTCTAAGTTAGTTGGTAAGGTAGGAGGTGGCGTACTGTGTGAATGTTCACCTTTGGAAGACATTTTCTGCCTGCTAAACTTTTGCGACGCTTTTGTAATCGGAAATACTTGCCATGTTCAAAGCCCGTCCCTATTAAAACAACACCATCTCCCTAGAAGAACAGTTCTTATTTTTACAGACAGTCAGGCTACTATCGAAGCCCTTAAAAAGGTCCCCGCCACGTCAAACGTGATTTATATTTGCCGCTCCTTGGTCACTAAAGCCAATAGAAGAGATCTATTTTGTTTTTCCACTGGCCTAATCGGGCTTTCAAATGACTTACAGTACGGCCACATCACTCCTTTCTGCATGAAGTATCATAGGGGCCCAACTTGTGGTAGATTTTTTTGAACTCCAGTAAAAAAATTATAAGAATCTTATGTCCAACGGAAAATGGGATTAAAATTATATGACCCAATATATAAAAATCGGATTTCAGCATAATTATGAGGAACATGATTTAGTCCTAGTCTGATCTTTCAAAAAATGCAAACATTTCTACGAAAAATCTCGGTTTTCAAAATAAAACTCCATCTCGACGATGATGCCATTTTTCTAGTATACTTTCTGGCGTTATGCCTTGCGTTAGTGAAACAATTAAATTCATACACTTAACTTATTTAATAAACCTTGAACCTTTACGTGTTCCTGCTAAGTTTAATAGAATTTTACCATTTACAACATTGACTTGTCATACTCGCTTTTTGCTTCTTTAACGCTCTTTGCATGTTGAACTCATTTTCGTTGTCTGACGTGTGTCGATAGGATGGCGCAATCGAATTTGAGGAATTCATCAGAGCGCTATCGATTACATCGCGTGGCAATTTGGACGAGAAACTACACTGTGAGTATCGAAAACGTGTTGACATTAGACGCTGTGAACACGCGCTGCCATATTGAATTAGTCACCAAAGACAAAAGTGGTTTGGTGCTGAAATGAAAACCGAAGGTTCGGTGTTGAATTTAAGTGGAAAGATATGTGGGAGAAACCGCTAACGAGCGCAGCTGCAAAAAATCAACTGATATGGTTGTTTATGCTTTGTTTTTATATTTAATTAAAATGTAAAATTATAGGGGCATTCCGGCTGTACGATGTGGACAACGATGGTTACATAACGCGCGAGGAGATGTACAACATTGTGGACGCCATCTACCAGATGGTGGTGAGTTGATTGAATTTATGATTTTAAGTTGTTGGTGTATTTGCTGTTGTATTAAAAAATATTTGTGCTCGTAATGAAATTTTGTTTTTTAATTTATTTGTGAATATGTTTATTTACACTGCACAACAGCATGTCTGTTGCATGGAGTCTTTTACATGAATCTGAATCGTTTTTCCACGCTGTTTTCAAAACCATACTCCGTTTTTATGTAACAGCTCTAGTTTTCGAAAAAATGGGCGTGTCACTTTTTCGAATTTTCCTCGACTTTTTTCACGTTTTCGATTGTAATTTCCGAAACAATAATCCTATCGAAATGATTTTATACAGTTGCACTAACAACATTTCACGCCATCTTTTCTGGTATTAATCAATTTTATGTGTTCTAAATTGGTGTTGTAATTAGGTTTGAAAGTAGAAAAATATTGAATTTCAAGGCGTTTTTTCTGATGGCGAAAATTGTACAGATGTTTCATAAATCAAGTTATGAAGTATATGAATATCTTAAGAAGAAACATCAAGCAATACAACACAGCCAAATTATTTGGCGGAATACACATTCGCATCGTAATAATAGAAAAAATGTACCATAGCCATTTTCATCATTTTTCATACCTTTTCCTTAAAAAATTAGGTGCCTAAAAATATGCAAAGGTTTTAATTTTTTTGTTTGGAGCAATTCAAAATGGTTTTTGTTTTTTGCTTGTATTTCAGACTATAAATGGAACATGTAAAAGAGCATAATTTGAGGCACCTAATTTTTTAAGGAAAAAGTATGAAAAATGATGAAAATGGCTATGGTACATTTTGGTTATTATTTCGATGCGAATGTGTATTCCGCCAAATAATTTGGCTGTGTTGTAATGTTTGATGTGTCGGCTTTCATTATACACCTAACTCGTTAATTGATTTACGAAAATTGTGTATGTTTTTGACCATCAAAGTAAGCACCTTTAAATTCCATTTTTTCCGACTTTGAGAAAAGAAGCCGTGCGGTGTTGTTAATGCGATAAGGTGAAAATCATGTCAATCGTTTTTTTGGTTTAGAAATTACAATCAAAAATATGGAAAAACTAGAGGAGAAACTGAAAAAATGACACGGTACCTATATCTCACTAACTAGAGCTGCTAGAAAAAAATCTGAGGATAGATTCGAAATCAGCGCACCCAAATTAGTAAGAAACAGAAGAAAAACTCCATGCAACAGAAAAAAGTGATTTTTGTTGTGCTGTGTTATTAATGTGAGCATTTTATTTATTAATGTATTAATTTATGAATTTATGTTTTTTTATATTTCGTTGTTGTCAATCAGGGCCAACAGCCGCAAACCGAGGAGGAGAACACGCCGCAGAAGCGCGTCGATAAGATATTCGATCAGATGGACAAGAACCACGACGATCGCTTGACGCTGGAGGAATTTCGCGAGGGTAGTAAAGCTGATCCACGTATAGTGCAGGCGTTAAGTTTAGGTGGTGATTAACCAAAAGAGACTTAGTTTAATTCTGCCACAGATTAAACGAGCCAAACAACACGAGGAGCACATAGAAAATCCAACAAACAAAACGAATTATGGCTTAAATCAAAAAGTCCGCAAACCAATTACAAGTTCACCACAGCAGCCAACTGACAGGCACTCACTTTAGAACACAAACACACACATACATACATACATATGGTACATATATACATAACAGCATACTACATACAACATTGTAAACACACCTACATAGCCGTAAATACATACATAGTTAAAAGTAGTAGCAAACTAGCGAATAGAGAGGCAAATGGGAAGCGGTAGCAAAGCTTACGAAACAAACACACACACACACACACACAAAGAACAGTCGAACAGTTGCTGTGCACTGAAAGGTTTAGCATAGAGCGAATGCAATTTGCAATGACATTGTCTGCGTTGTATGTATGATTGTATGTATGTATAGTTGAGCGGCCAGCATTGACACATTTGCATTAACCCAAAGGGAAATCAACGCACTAACAAACAAGGAACACGCGCACACATCCCACAAGCACAGATTTATGTACTCACGGTGCAGCCAAATGTCGAATACAAAGGTGCCAGTACTTTCGAAAACACGTTCTACATTTAATGCAAAAACAAATATAACAAAGCCACAGCGATTACAAATAAACAACCATGCAGAGTTTTGTGGTAAAACAAAAAATGTGCGCAATGCTAGCAAAACGCAAAAGGCAGCTGCTTAAGTTTTGCGTGCTTGAAACTTATTGTTTAGCGCAAAGCGTTGTGGAAATAATACTTTTCGCTGCAAATTCCCAGAAAAAATAAATAACAAAAAGCAGCAAATTGCATCATGGGATGAAATGGCGAAACGAAATTGTTATGAATATTAACACCAATTTAAGCATAATTAAATAATATTAATTTAACGAATACAATATACATTTGAAAACGCTTTTTTAATGAACACTTGAATTACAAAATATACACAGATATTTAATGACAAACAAAAAAAACAAAAACAAAATATATGCATTAGCATTAAGCGTTGTTGTTAAGAGGCGTGTTCGAATGTTGTTGGGTTGAACAAAATTACAAAAAAAAGAAAGGAAAATTCCAAAACATTTAACAAAACAGCAGCCGTTAACATTTTGAAATGCTTGCGTTCGAGTTTTTAATTTTTATGTGCTACAAATTGAAAAAAATAATATTGGCATACAAAATTTAAACACAATTTTAATGAAAGGATATTAGAAAAATATAAAATAATTGCAAATTATTAAATACAAATATATAAAAATTATTATTAATGATATCAAAAAATTTTTTAAAATCTGAATCTAAACAAAATTCCATCCCGCAGTATTGAAATGGTTTTCTACAACATTTTAGCAATTCATTTTTTTATTTAAATGGTTTTTCTTTTAAATTGCTCTCGTTCATTCACAGCTAATCGGCAATTTGTAAGGTAATTGAAAACTATTAAAATTTTTGTTAAAATATTTAATTTTTGTTTGCCGCTTTGCTGAACAAATTTCTAGTGTTTCAGTGAATAGTATGACAATTTTTATTCTTACAATTTTATAAAATTAATTTAATACCAAAAACAAAAAATAAAAAAACATCATTTAAAAAAAGTTAAGACTTAATTAAGCACACTTTGGCATAAATGTTGTCAAAGTGCCATGAAATTTTTGCCCTAAAGTGTACACTTAATCAGGCATTTATCTTTCTCGTATGTTTCCACAAACTTTTGGCATGCTTTTATTATAAATATTTCAAAAATTTCTTACAAAAAAAACAACATAAAACCCATTTTTAACTTTTTCCTATATCTCAAATGTGCTTGCATGTTTTATTCAATGTAGAAATCAGATTCGCTACTTTCGTTTTTTCAACTTTTTAGACAACACTTTGAAATTTTTTGTACAAATATTTTTTTATAATTATCCACACCCCCACCCACAACGTACACACACACAACAGACCACTGACTCCCGACTCTCACATCTGTACATGAATTTCTGTAAACTTGTCACGCTCTCTCTCCACTTTGCACCCTCTGTACCCCAACCACCACGTCATACCTTTTGGGTGCCTACAGTGCGCCGCATATCGCCATTCTAAAATAATTTCTGTTTTATATGTGGTTCAGCTTTATTCTTACCAGCGTACGCCGCACACGAGTTCAACGCGTACGTGCGCCTTTCGCTTAGCATTAAAATTAAATATCTCGAAAATGAAATCGAAATCTAAGGAGAAGTACTTCTAGTCGTACATAAGTTAAAAATTACACACCCATACACACACACACATACACATATACACATATACATATAAATCTCAATGTAAACACGCAAGCAAGCAAAGTGAAACATTTCTATTGCCTACTTGAACCCGAGTTGCTTCCTTTTTGTAAACAAATATTCAAAAAAAAAAAATTATAATTAAAAAAACATCTATCACTATCAACTAAAAATATGTATCTACTTTTTATATGAATTTTACAACCACCAAAAAAAAAACAACAAAAACTTTTATAAACTCTAATACAAAATTGCCCACTTTAGTATTTCGTTTGTACTTTTACCTAATTAAATATAAATATTTACGTATTCATTATGTATGTATGTATGTACTGCATTGATTCCCGTCACCCTGGCGTTAGTTTTCTTACTTTGGCTACCCTCGTACACGTATCTACCTAACTAAAATATTTACCTATGTGTCATTTTGTATTGCGAGCGCTCAACTTTTCTTGCGTGTTTTCTTCCATAAAAAACAAAAATTGCTTATCGAAAAAAAATTATCCAACTAGCTTTTGCTTTTTTTTTAAATTGGCTTCTTCTTGTTTTATTGGCTCTGTGCGCTTTTTCGTCTTCTTCTTCTTCTTCGATGCCTACGCTTATGTATACAAAGTTTGGATTTTTGCTTTTCAAAATTTTATTTCAGTTTCAGTCATTGAAATTTCATTGGTAATCAAAAGCTAAATACATTTGGAATTGTTAAAGTTAGGTTCGCATTGGAAAAGTTTGGACAGACCTTTAGTGAAAATTGTCGATTTTAACCTTTGGAGAACACACCTATATTTTTAGTAATCGGGAACACTCTGGATCAGCTAGACTCTGTTCACTTTGATTGCCTATAATTCCAGAACTATTGGAACTTTTGATAATTTAAAAATATTTATAAATATTATAAATAATTATAAATAATTATAAATAATAAAAGCACCTCTGAAGTTTGTAACGTACTTAAAAAAATTCGCACATAAATATATTTGCATAAATATTTGTATTGTCGTTTAAAGAAGAAGTATGGGTCTACATGACTCGGTGTGCTCTCTGAAGGTTCAAGAAGTTTAATTTTTCTTTTATTGTTTAAAATTTGAATTACAAAATGTGTAAAATATTTTTCTAAATCTAAAGCTACACTGGATCTTGCTAGAGTTAGGGTCGTAGTGAGAAAGTTTGAACAAATCTCAAATTAGCAGAAAGAAGATTGATTTTAAAAAACTATAAAATGATACGAGTGCTTAGTAGTGGCTCCAAGAACGGTGTGAGAAATGTCTTCTTTTGGTTATGCAGTTCAAAAATGTGTAAAATATTTTTCTATATCTAAAGCTACATTTGAACTCTTAACTTTAGAGCGGCAGTGAGAATGTTTGCACAGTTTTTTAGAAAACAATATCAAGTTCCAAGAAGATTGATTTGATTTGAATGTTCAGAATTTAAATTCAAAAATGTTTAAAATACTTTTTTAAATTGAAAGCTACATTAGAAATTGTTAAGGTTAGGGTCGCAGTGAGAAAATTTGAACAGATCTTTAGTGAGAAGTTTCACAGGACATTCGCCAGTCTCTATCCGTAAAATGGCGTCGTCCTTTCTGTGAAGTCTGCAAAAGCTGCGATGCTGAAGAAGCAACAGATACAATGGAACACTTCCTATATTACTGGTCAGTCCTTGCTTCTCTGTGGTGTATATGTTCATGTCTATTCTGGATAACCCATCAGAGGTTCAACCATCGGATCCGCTTAGCTTTAGTAAGAAATTTTCTAGGATGATTGACTGAATTTCTGGAGAGATGCACAATGGGCTTTTTGTCAGACCTCAATAGAAGTGTGGCTTGTACGGCGAAAACATGAACTGTATTCACTATAATTTCAAAGTACATTTTAAAATCAGATCTCTGAAGTTTTTAGTTTCAGAACAAATTTTTTAGGCTTATTTCTTTTTCTGTTCATCTCGATGCCACAACAGTTTTGCTAGAACTCGAAGAAAAAGACAACTTTTTCATGGGCTTAATTGTCTACTAAGAATAAAATTCGGATTCCTGGAAATTACCATAGCTTGAGATTTTTAAATTGAGTGTTCTTTGTCAAAATTTGTTAGTTAGAAAATGTCGTTTTGCTCTAGTGTTGACTTTTTATAGCTTGAAGACTCCGTATTCATCGCGATTTCATGACAGTTTGCTAGATGTCAAAGAGAGGCTAAAATTTTTTAAAGACTTCGCACTACAAGATTAGGTATCAACAGTTGGGACTGAAGAGGAGGAAGAGACTATAAGTCACCTTCTCTGCCACTGCTCAGCTCTCTCAAGGCGAATTTGGAAATCTCTTGGCTCTGCCTTCTTCGACCACTTGAATGACCTCAGTTTAGTCTACATCAAGGACTCGCTAGAGTTCATCCACAATTCAAATAGACTTGATTAGGCTCTTCGATTTGCAGTAAGATAGACCCTCTCCTTGTGATATCACAAAGGGCCCATTTTGTGGGCGAAGTGTGTCTTTCGGCAAGTCCTAAGCCAACTTACGACTACAAAGGCGACAACGAGCTTACAGACTACTAAGAATTCGGCAAATACCTGGGAATCACCATAGCTTCAGATCTGTAAATTAAGTATTTTCTAATTTTCTCACTTTTTTCCTGGTTTTAGGATTGTTTAAAAACAAGTTTCTTGATATTGAACAATATTTTATATGCCAAGTTTTCTGTTTTTAATTCAGCTTTCAATTTAGTCCACAGTTTGAGATTATATATTCTCTAAATGGATATGGCAAATGTAAAACTCTTAGCTAATTTATGTATTAATTATTAAATTCTTGTCAAATTATTTCATTTATGATGTTTTTTTGATGTTTACATATAATCAATTTTTTGTGGAATAAATTTTTTAGGGAGATTAGATTTTCAGAGAACATTAGATTCAGTTGATCCTGTTTAGACGTGTAATTGAAAAACAGCTTCATGACTTTATGATTTTCAAATCTTGGCAAGTCAGATTTGGTTTCAAAACTCCTTTTTCTTTTACTTCTCATAAGACAGTTTTCCCCTGTTTGGCGTCATTTAGTTCCCTAAATTTAGTTTAGTCTGAGAGAGTACTTTGCCTACGTCTTATTCCCAAATTGAAGTTCTTATGTATGTAGTAAAACTCTTCTATAAAGGTTCTAGAATCGAAAATTTGTATATATTGGAATCTATTTTCATAATTAACAACTAAAATTTATTTAAAAAAATTAATAATAATCACTTAAAGATTCACGGCGCTGCACACAAAACTTAACATTGAACATTCACCTAAAGATTACTCCCAGTTTTATTTTAATTTTTGTAATAAAATTTAAGGAAACGTAAAACCTTATTAAAACGGAAGCATTGACTCACTTTTAAAGTGACGAAAATGCTTTTAGGACGGCAAATGTTAAAGGGCAGGAAATGCAAAAAGCGCCGAATTTTTGTGAAGTTTATTTCAAATTCGTGAAACTGAAAGAAAGAAAATCGAGTTTAGTGAAGACTTTAGCTGCGGTTTGCTTGGGTCGTAAACACTTCACTAAAAGTGGGCTAAATTTAAATCAGTCAATGAAAAGTCGAAAGAGCCGCAGCTTGAATTTTTTTAAGCGCTGTTTAGTGCCTCCGAAAGTGATTCGGATCGAGATTTGTTGGCAGCTAAATTGCGTTTAAGCTGAGTTGAGTCGTTGTCGATTACTATAAAACCACAGTTAACTCATCTTTAAGAGTTGTGATGAGTTAGCTGTGGTGAAAGAGATATCAATGCTACACGATTTTGTAGGAGGGAAGGCGCAAAGGTTGGGGAAAGCGGTGGCAGTAGATTTTGCGGGCTTAAGCGAGTCTCAGTGTTGTCCGGGGCTACCCCAGTGACGAGTTGACTGTGATGAAAAGTGTTAGTCGCGGCAGCGGGTGTGCCGTTGTTGAGGTGCGCTGCTTTTAGGGTTTCAGGGAATGTTCCTTATTGACTCGTTATGCCCCCCAACACCCCCAAATACTAACCTCTGCTACTATTTACATATATTAGGATTTCTGGCAAGCACGCCAGAAATCTTTGTCCTAAAATTCGGCCGCAGTTAACACACGCAACCGACACGATTTATTCAAACTTAACTCTAATACGAATCACGTTATAAAATATTAAATAAAATATGATATATCCTAAGAGACACCTTAGCTGCAACAATCAATTTCAACGCTTACTTTACGCTAGTATTCTATGGCAGTAATTTAATTGTACCAACAACTGAATAATGCATAGATAATGCCTATTGTTAAGTGACTAAATACTATAAATAACTAAAAACAATTGAGTGTTGGCATTGCAGCCATAAAACAAAAACAAAAACCAATGTGTATATATGAGATTTACTTGTAAGCGTGTAACAATGAAGTCAAACACCGAACGTTAAAAGTGAAAACACTTGAATATAATTTATGCATAAATATTGTAAAAGATTAGTTAATCGCTTCAACACTTTTGTCAAACAAAACGGAAAAGTTATACATATACATGAAAATCAAATCCTTAATTGAAGCAAGTTGGCGGCGCACCAAGAATTAGTGAAACTAAACTATAACAAATTCTATGATATGAAATATTGTGAGTTGCCGCAATCTCGAGCCTAAATAGTAAATTTAAGCAATACAAATTTATTAAATAATTTTGAACATGAAATCAACTGATCGTCTAGTGAGTCATTGATCAGTGACATCTGTGGCATGTTGAAAAATATAAAAAGTAAAATTCTAAGTAAAAGTAGACGAATTATGCAAATATTTTTGAGTCTTTTCGGTTTTGTTTCTTTTGAATTTATTTATGTGTTTATTTTTATAAAAAAAAATAAGCAAAAATATTTTAACATTATTAAATAAATAAATGCAGTTGACAAGTGCCAAACACTTGTCAATTACAATGAATTGAATATTTTTGAGTGCACATTTGCAACTAAACACAGAGCGCGTTGAGGCTAGCGTTGAACTTCGAGCGTTTCGCGGCCAAAAGAGAGGCGAAGCGAGAAGAAATCATTGCATAAATTAAATTTAATAAATCAATAAATAAAAGTTAATCATTCAAATATTTATGAAAAGCGACTGTCAATTGAATTTTGATTGATATAAAAATGGTGAGAAAAGGTGGTAAGTATTAAAGTGAAAAGAAAGAAAAAGGGACTCTTTCAGTTCCAGTACGTAACGTTTTAATGAATGAATGAATTTGCTGAAGGTAAGAGATGATGGATCGTTCAAGTTGATTTATTTTTTTCACTCCTCCAGAGAACACAGAACCTCAACAAAGTCTAACGCTTTTTGTTAATTACATTAATTGATTGATATTTCTATCATCGTAAAATGTGCTGCCATCTGAACGACACCTGCTTTTTTTGATGAATGTTGCATCTATTTTGAAGCGTAATTTGTGGATTGAGTTCATGCTGATCGGAGGTGAATGCTGCTGATGGTTGGGAACGTCGCTGTAGCAGGTGGTTGATGCACATAATGTAGCAATTTCCCTGGTTCTCTGTCCCTTGCCAGCTTGCGATGAGTGACTGAGCTAGAAGCGGGTCCTGGAGAGAGATATGGGTCTATTGCGAGAGATATACAAGTAATGTGTTCCCCGAGCGATACTAATGTACGGCCCTTACATGGAGAGCCTAGTGTGCTGCTGCTAGGCTATCGATAATTTTTATAAGTTGATGTATTTTATGAAATTTGGAATACGAGTTTAATTCTCATAATTAAATTAAATGTATTGAAGGTGCTAGTAAGTTTTGAGGTTTTTTGTGAAACTGTGAAATTTTATTTATAGTTTTGTGCATTCGATTGAAATTGAATGATTCAAGTTCTCTATTTATTACTAGCAGGGCTTGGCTGGAATTTTATGATTTCATTAAAATATTGTTTACTTTAATGTAAAGTTATGTTTTTTTTTCATAGTTAACACTAGAAAGACCGCGAGTTTTCCATACCTACGAAGACTACATGTCATATCCGCTGATAAACCGAAAGTACACATCGAATTTGGCTAATATTTCATAGATAGAAATACTAAAGAAAATGCAGATATTTAAAAATGAAAAACCGTCAGCAATGGTCTTTCTAGTGTCAAACTTCTAACAAATGTTTTAGCTCGTCTAATGTTGATTTTCGAACGCTGAAAAACATGCATTGCATTATTATGATTTTGCATTATTTACTTTTTTACAATGGGCCCAAAAAAATCTTAATTTCTTAAACCGTTTTGGCCTCATAAAATTTTGATGAAAAAAATCTGCCCAATTTTTTTTTATTTGATTATTTTTTATTAATAATTATTTTTCTATTTAAAATCAGTTTGAGGTTCATTAAATCTTGATTCCCTAAACAAAGTGTTAACCCATTGTTGACCCAGTCAGATTTTGATTCTCGAAAAACTGAAAAACATGTGTCGAATTATTTATTTTTTGAAGTGGTTTTACTAAGTTCGACGCAAAAATACCCTTTAAATGATGTTTCTACATATAAACTTTTAACACAACGTTGATCCCGTCAGAATTAATTTAAAAAAATGGAAAATACGAAAATAAATAGACTCCGAATTAAAAAAAAAAATCCCATCTTGGCGAAGGTTAATTTTTTGAAGTGTCTAATTCTGAAGTTTGAGTGTCCGTTTTCTATCGACTGGCGTACTTTACAGAACTTCTGATAACGAAAACAAAATTGTTTACTTATTGTGATTGTATCAGAAATCTAAGTGAGAACCGATGTAAATGTGGACTGTGATTGTTCACTTTCAAGCAGCGTTGCCAAATATTAACATTTTACAAAATATTTTCTTGGTGAGGTTTATGAAAATATATTAAAATATTTTAAGATCTATTTACATCCATTTTTTCAATCATTCCACGACAAACTCCTATGGTAGCTCAACGTTTTGATTTAACAAAATAAAACCCAACCACGTTGATATTTTCCAACATTTATTACACTTAAAATTATTTGTTACAAAGTTCAAAATACCTTCGTTTCTCGTGTTGATTCTTAACTGCCCTGCAAAATATCTACTTGGTAGAGTTTTCTTGTTTACATACTTCGTACTCGTACATACTACACATTCTTATGTTAGATTACTTATGGTATTTGTAAAGCTTTAGCCATGCATATTGAAACGTATCGTTGCTGCAATATTTACATTTAAATTTTAATTGGCAAATTCTGCATAAATGTGCAGCCGAGTTGCTTCAGTTAAAACTAACTGCAACTTTAACCGAGTAAGGAGTCAGGAGTAAAGCTGATCCAGAGACAATGTAATGGTACCATTCGTAAAACAAATTTTCACCACGGCCGCCAAACGCTGCCATCGCACCTGTCCACATCGTCGGCCTCAACCTCATCGCCTCCACCGTCACTGAAGTCATTGCCCATTTCCGCCATCCTCCGCGCGTAGGGATGCATGCGAACTGTTGGCTGCTTAGCGACTTGAAGCACTCGCAAATCTATGGTGGGAGAATTTTGCATGCGCTGGTCTTCAGTGGCCGCTGTTGCTGTCATTCCTGGTGGCGGCACGTGACCAAGTGTTGTGTAGAATCTTTGGTAGTGTTCGTTCATTGGTGTCACTGCTGGTGTGTTGGTGGCACTGGCCGTTGTTGTTGCTGTTGTTGTCGGTATGCTGGCATTGGTTGTGGCTGCTGCCGCTGCCGCCATCGCCGCTGCCATATTTGGTACATAGTTGGCTATATATTTTATTAGATCGCCGCTAATGTGGTTTGTGCGCTGATCGTATTTACTGAGAAATTGCGACACTTCGGCAGCGCAATGCTGAAAGCCGGCCCAGAATTTTTCCATATTCAATGTGTCGTTGCTGCGCAGGAAGAGAACGTTGTGCTCGCGCAGCCGATGAAGATGGCGTACCGTTAGTTCGAGTATGTCGGCCTTTTCCAACTTGGAGACGTTCTCGCCGTCCTATCGAAAAAACAAATTTTATTTATTAAGATTTGTTGGTGGGTATGGTTTGGTTTGAATTGTTAAGTTAAATACATTTTCTTTTTGTGTCTTTTGTTTTTCATTTAAATTTTTGCTTTGTTTTGAGTATTGAGTTAACTCTTTCGAGTCAAATGGGATAATTTGCGAATGTGTCGAATGGAAAATTGTTTCCGTATTTTTAAATCGATTCGCGATTCGAGCCTTATATCACAAAACCCCCCATGATTCCGGCTGCGAGTATTACATTTTAGGACAGTGCAGTTTTAGGTTTTCTTTGTATTTAAGGATTGGAAATCAAAAGTAAGAAACTCGTATTCCATCTAAAAAACAGTATTTGTTGAGTCAAAAGGATTAGGCGTCCGGTTTGGTGAACAATGTCCAAAAACAGTGGCGCATTCAAGGGGGTTTTGTGAGCGCTAACACTCAGAATATTTTACTGTAACACACATGAGCGTACCCAGGAAGGGGCAAGGGAGGGCATTTTCCCCCCTAAGATTCTAAATTCTGTGCTTTATACATACACAGATTTCTATATTATATCCCATTCGAATTTTATGTTATGAATTTTTAAATCTAGTTGTGTCTTTCGCCCCCCTTTCCCTAAATTTTTTCTTGGTACGCCCATGATAACACATATGATGACAGATATGGTTTGAAATGGTATTTGTTTCGAAAGTTGTGAACCCCCCAAATGAAATCCTGTATACAAATAATGGTACGACCTTTAGAAAATAAGTGCAATTCTGATATACGATTTTAAGATTTGTGATTGATTGAAAAATCAAATGAATCAATGTGTTTACTTCAACAAATTTTAGTTGATTCTGGGTTTAGAGGGCAAACCATTTTAAATAACACAAATGCCATGAATTTTGTTCAGAACTATATTTATCAAGGTTTAGTATGTCTGTTGAAAATGATTTCTATGACTATATTGACTATATGATATTTTTAAGTCTGAGATGGTCGGAACAATAATTTTATAGTATTTTTTTTTATAATAAGTACTACTAATCTAAAGATCAATTTAATATAATAATTTTAAATAAAATCAGTACTGGTTCGTTTCACAAATCTCCTCTCCTATTCCTTTCCTCTTTCCTACTCTTCCCTTTGGGCATTGTACTGTGGTCCGTATGGACTTCGAGCCCAGCCTCACGTTATCATCATCATCAACATTTACATCTGAGACTATGGGCTGGCAAAAGATTCAGTTTTCTTAGTTTGCAAGGTCAGTTTTATTAGTGTGCAAGGTCAGTTTTTTAGTCTTAAAGACTTCTTGTAGTCTAAAAGGACTACTGAGAGAAATTAATATACACGGTGGACGGAAAGTTTCTGCATACAAAAAAAAACACCGTTAAGGATCATTTGTATTGCTTTTCAACATTGTTTTTATTTAAACCACTAAATCATCACAAGACCGACGTTTCGGCCAATGATATGGCATACCACTCTTGTTTTACTCTCTTAATGAGTTGAGGTCTATTGGCAAGTTTTGGACTCCGAAATACTGAATCTTGAATCCTGGACCAGATATGTTCAATAGCATTAAGATCTGGCGAATTTCCCGGCCAGTCTTCCCATACTATGTAACTTAAATAGACTTTTAGCAACACTTATTGACTGTTGCGCCATATGACATCGCGCACCGTCCTGCATTAAAATCGCTGTAGATCTACGAGAGAACTGCTTAGGATTTTCAAACCATCACATTATTAGGGATTTCCCCATTTAATTTTCAAATAAAACAAGCAATCAGAATTTTAAGTATATTACAATTGAAACGATGTATGCAGAAACTTTCCGTCCACCGTGTATATTCAGCAGTTTGGTTTTGGCTCAAAATAATTCGGGTTCGGAAATGGTTTGAAGGAAAGCGAAAGTATTATAAACTTTTCTCAAAGGACTAGGTTTCTCGATTCTAAGGAATAGTTTTAAATTCTTTGATAAAAACCATGGGCTATAATAGGCTTCTGAGTAGAAGCTGAAAACTCTTTGCCAATTTTGAGGTTCATATAAATTTTATAATCTGGACTTCTAGTTATTTCACCTTTTTCTTATTTTAAGATTTTGACATTGTTTTTAGGAAATACTGCATTTATTTTACTTCAGATGTTCCAATGTTGGATAACTAGAGTCTTTAGGTAAATACAACTTTAACTCTTGGTTGGTTTTTTTCAAAATTAATTTCAATATAAATTCTAACATAAGTTTAAAACCTGCTAATTTGTATAACTTGATTTATATCTTTAATAACTGTCTTAAGGGGGCTTTCCCGTTTTTCGGTTTCAAAAAATCGTTTTTTTTTTTTTACAGAAATCGATTTATAAATACTATAACAATATGAAGCCAAAGTTTCATAATGAAATATGCAATAGTTTTGAAGTTATAGCCAAAAATGTTTCGGCGCGCACAGCCTCGCGTACGCTTTAAAAAAACTTTAAACGCGTTTTTCTCGAAACCATGTTTTTGTGACGTTTTTTACTTTTTTTTTTCGGATCTAATGAACCGATTTGGATAAAACTGAATTTCACGTGTTCACAAATGAATTCTCTATCGCACATCATAGGATTTTTTCAATATTGTGAAATTTCGATTTTTAACAACACTTTTAGTACCAAAATTTTGCAAAAAAATCGATTTTTTTTTCAAATTTGCGCCAAATTTCACCAAGTTGAAATTTTTCAAAAATCCTCCGATGTGCGATAACTAAAACTATGTAATTAATTAAAATGATGGTCAATTTGATTTCAGATAAACCGTACCCGAGAAAAGTGTAAAACACTGGGAGTATGTTTTCCAAACAAGGCAACATAAGTACTTGGCAAGCCGGCGGCCATTTTTTTTTTTTTCCAAAAAAAAAATTTTTTTCAACTCACTATTGTAACAACAAACAAAATAAAAAAGAATTACAACATTTTATCAAACTGTCTTTCCAAAATTAATTCTTGAAAAACACCTCATTTTTCGACGAAAAAACGGGAAAGTTTCACATACTTGAAATGGGTGAAATGGATATCTATTGCCACAAGGACTCTCACTGGACACAAGCTAATTGTAACAGATGTCATTAGACTAAGTGTGATTAGGTGTTAATCCAAAAGACTACTGCATAAGCTGCGAATTCGCAGAAGAGGAAGAAAGCATACAGCAGCTTCCTGCCACTGCTCAGCATTCTGTTGGAAAGGACTACTCACACACTAGGACAAGCGTTTCTATGATACCTTGCGGAGATATCCTATATAGATGTTAAAGATCTGCTCAGATTCAATGGTTCGATCAAGTGTAATCGAATTTTAAGGAAAGCTGCATATGGCATCAAAACGCACAGTGATTCGACTCCATACAACCGCGGGACAAAATTAGAAGGAGTGGTCTGTTTTTCATAAAATTTGGTATACTAGTTAATCATGGTCTGCTGAATTGAAATCTCCATCTTGTTTTTCTTAAACTTTTGTAGTTTGGCAATACCGTAGACTTAAATTTGCAATTTTCGTCATTTTTGGTGAGCTATAGCAACGAGTGTGTTGGCTAGATTATTCAGATTTTACATTTAATCAGTTACGTCAACATTGATAATTGCAAAGAGTAACAGAAATTGTACGAGGATCCATTAATTTTGCGATAAAAATGATAAAAATAAAAGTATGTTTTGCATTTGTGCAGTTTTTTTCATTTTTCACGCTGATTGCATACTTTTAGGGATTGCATACTTTTTATTTTGTCGAAAAATTGGTGTTTAGACCACTTTTCAAATTGAATTATTTTATCCGACAACGAAAGAATGTTTCTTAAAATAAAAAAAATCCAAGAACATACTTTCACATACTTTTAAGATATTTTCCTCTAAGTTTTGACAATTTTTAGGTTTTTAATTTTGAAAAATATTTTAACTTAAAAGTAAAGTAGAAGCCTCAGCTTTGTAAATTTTGAGAAAACATTGAAAGCGAAAATGGACACATCAGTTCTTAATCTATATTGAAAGTTTTAGCAACTTCTTGCTAATCATGAATATTTACGATTTTTTTTTCAATAGGCTAAAAAACAGAAAATATGTGTTTGCATTTTTTTGTAAAAAAAGTTCCAACTTTGAGCAGTTCTTGCACACACACGAATTAATTTTTCGCACAGATTTTTTGGGATTTTCTTAGTTGGAGTTTTACCTTTTAAATGACATCAAAATCGTTAAATTCTGAGACTATACATTTTTTGAATTTTGTCTATGGAACGAATCACTGTGCAACGGGCCAGTTTCTTGGCCTAAGTGTAGAATATGATCTATTCAGCTTTTTAACCCAAACCTAACGTTCTTTAAAAACCGCATAAGATCATTTCGAGTAAACTGAACACGAAATCTTTCATACATCATCTCTAGTTTTGGTCGTTTACAATAACATTTTTTCGTTGGGTAGAAAGAACTCTTGCATGGTTTTATTAATTGTTCAGCTTTAGCTGCAATCAGCGCGTAATGTGGAATAGATGTCGTTGGTTTAAAATTGAGAGCAATACGAGTTGTATTTCTTGTCCATAATGGAAAAATTTTTCCACACTCAGATTCCTAATGGTTGCTAAAAGAAGCCGCCGCAAAAAAGTTTCTTTGTGTGTAACGACTTGCATTGGTATTTGTATCCACAAAGTGAGTTATTCTGGACTAAAAAAACGCGACCATCAAATAACGTAGTTAATATAGTCTGTTCTGCTATTCTGTTTGTTAAACCAAATTGAATCGCTAACTTAAAGATTTCTCGCCCTTTTTCTTTTTGAACCAATTTAATTCCTTTTTAGTGTTTTAACCCACCGCTTGCAGTGTGCCAGTCATCAGATCCTTCAGTTCATCCAGACATTTGTTGATGCGTGCGCGCCGCTTGCGCTCCAACATTGGTTTCATGATTTTGCGGTATTGATAGGTGCGCGACACCGGTTCGAGCGGCAGCCCGTTCAGCATGAAATGATGGTTTGGCGCCATTTTTGCGGTAAAATGCATGCATAAATATTTTATGAAAATCAACCGACGCGCGTTAAAGTTTAGACTTTGGCATGGAATCCTAATGCGACGCTTGCACTGTCGCGCGACGAGCTTTTTCGGAGAAATCACAGCACACCAACGAGTCAAGAACACCAAATGTTTACTGCTTTTGAGCGGCGCTCAGAACACGGCCGGAACGAAATTGCGATCTTAACGTGTTCGCGTGTACGTTAAAAATGATCGTGACGACGACGATAAGTAGACTTTTTATGCGAGCGCAGATTGGGCGCTGTGGCGCTCTCTGGACGCGAGATGCAAACCAATGACAACGACGACGACCGCAAAGACGACGAAGACAGCGCCAACGACGATGGCTGGCAGCACATCAATGACGATGACGATGGCGATGGCGCGTCGATGTGACTCGTGCGCCGATGGCGAACGCGCGGACGCGCTTGCGACATCACAGATACCGATCTGGCCAGCTTAATCGCCACTCGTGGCTGCAGTTGGCAGTCACGATCGGCTCTCGCACACGCCGCGGAGAGCCCCAGCGATCAGTGCAGCTGGAGTGCGTCTTTGGAGCACGGACGGCCGCGCATTATTTCATGAATGGAATTCTTGTGGCTTTTTCATGAATGAAACGGCTTCGCTGCAGGCAGCCAGTGACATCGTGTGCCTGCGACGACGGACGAGCCGATGTGAGCGTGTGGCGCGCGGCGTATTTGTTTTTGTTCAGCCTGGGCTTTGCTTCGGTTTGCTCTGCTTTGTTTATTTGCGCTTTTAGATGTTATTTGAATTTTTGCTTATTTAAATGCCTGGCGTAAAGTGTTGACGGACGAACGAACGGAACAGAAAGGAACGGAAAAGAGCGTCAGTGGCTATGTGAAAGACGCGCTCGGCACTGCGCTAATCTCGTTAAGGCTGCAATTTGTTTTTGGTTTTTGTTTGCATGCGCGGCGTCTGCTGTTTATGTGGCGACAGCGCCCAATGCGACAATGACTCCCGTGGGATAGTTGACAACATGGGAGGCTGCCACGCTGTTACTGCTACTGTTGTTGATGTTTTTGTTTCGGGTTTTTTGCTCGCTGCTTGTTTTGCTCGCCGCTTTGCAGTTGTGAGTAGCAGCAGGAATGCAGATAAAAACAGTAAACGGATATGACAACATTGCTTTAGTGTAGCAATGTGGCCCTTCGTAAAGCGGCAGCCTCATCTTGCCGCATATCGCGGTGGCCCCCAAGATTGCAACAACTAAATTATGCAGTGGCAGTGGTGTTTGGCGGCTGTTTCGTCACATGCTTCGAGCCCTGCAGCCGCCAGGAAGGTGCTAATTTTACAAATTGCCCGCCAACGACCTGTTGACCTCATAGCAGCAGCCAAAACGCGCAGCGCTTCGGCTCTCCGTCACCCACTCGACGGCTCTCTGGGCTGCGTTCTTTTTTCTCTGTGCGGCCAGCGTGGAGTTTTGGCGCGGGCGCACAACACCCAACGCCAAACCGCAGCGTTCCCTTAGTTCTCGCTTTTTTGTGGCCATCACAATTCCCACGATTCGACTAGCAATCAGCCGCTGCCTTTGCCGTGCAATGTGATCGCATCTTGACGCTGGCAGTTGGCAGTGGCATCACCGGCAGCGATAATAAAACCGACACCCTGCATTTGCTGATCCAGCACCAGCAACATCGAACATCCAGCAACAATAATAACAGTGGTAGCGTCCGCCGCAACGCAACCGGCAGCAGCGACAGCTTCAATTACGCCCCGTAAGCGATTTCACATCTCGTTGTGCTGTTTGCCGGGCACTTCGGACAAGTCGCTTTGCTAGCATTTCGGCGAGTTGATGTTGAAATTCTGGCAATTTCTGACTCTTTAGGGTTCGATTTAAAATTTCGGTAATAAAGTTGGCGTACGAAGTTTTTCACATGAACGAATTTTAGCGACAATGCATAGTGATTCGTTCCATAGACAAAATTCAAAAAATTTATAGTCTCAGAATTTAACGTTTTTTATGTAATTTGAAAGGTAAAACTCCAACTAAGAAAACCCAAAAAAATCTGTGCAAAAAAGTAATTAAAAGTTGAAACTTTTTTCACAAAAAAATTTAAACACATATTTTCTGTTTTTTAGTCTATTGAGGAAAAAAATTGTAAAAATACATGGTTACAAAGAAGTTGCTTAAACTTTCAATACAGATTAATGTTTTTAATGTTTTCTCAAAATTTGCAAAACTGAGGCTTTTACATTACTTTTAATTCAAAATATTTTTCTAAATTAAAAATCTGAAAATTGGCAAAACTTAGAGGAAAATATCTAAAAAGTATGTGAAAGTATGTTCCTGGATTTTTTTCCATTTTAAGAAGCATTCTTTCTTTGCCACATAATGTAATTACATCCTCCGATATCTTCCGATCTCAGAAAATAATTCTATTTGAAAAGTGATCTAAACACCTATTTTTCGACAAAATTTATTTTTTTCATCCCTAAAAGTATGCAATCAGCATGAAAAAATGAGAAAACTGCAAAAAAGCAAAACATACATCTATTATTATCGTTTTTATTGCAAAACTAAAGGGTCCTAAGACAATTTCTGTTACTCTTTGCAATTATCACTGTTGACGTAACTGATTAAATGTAAAATCTGAATAATCTAGCCAACACACTTGTTGCTATAGCTCACCAAAAATGACGAAAATTGCAAATTTAAGTCTCAGACATCGCCAAACTACAAAAGTTTAAGAAAACAAAATGCAGATTTCAATTCAGCAGACCATGATTAACTAGTATACCAAATTTTATGAAGAACAGACCACTCCTTCTAATTTTGTCCCGCGGTTGTATGGAGTCGAATCACTGTGCAATGCATCGAATATATTTAAAGATTTGATGTTGAGTCTTTCTTCTCATAGCTCTGTCAGTAATCTGAAAAGAACAGATAGGCCTATCAGCTTTAATAAATTTCGGTACTTACGTTGCGTACAAAAAGTTTATAATAAACAAATTTCGGTGGTAGTGTGGTGAATCTATTTAAAGAGTACCGATGCTTTCAGGATTCGTTTTCAAATTGAGTATTTTGTATTCTTTGTTCTGAGAACTCCATCAATAATCTGAATAAGGAAAGCCAAGCTATCAGCTTCGGTCAAATTCGGTAATAAAGTTGGCGTACGAGGTTTTTCATATAACCGAAGTTTCAGCGCTTTAACACTTAAAAGACCAATGCGGTTATTTTATAGGTTTTTCATTTATAAATATCTGTATTTTCTTTAATATTTCTACCAACTTTTGCTTTGACTTTTATAACTGTAATTTTTTTATCGTGAGAAATTTTATATTTTTTTAAATGTATTATTATTTTTTAAATTTGCCAAAGCCGATGTGTACTTTTCAAGATATCAGCCGATATGATGTGTAGTCTTTGTGGGTATGGAAAACTTGCGGTCTTTCTAGTGTTAAAGAATCGTTTGTAAAATGACTATTGTTGATTATTTCTTCTCACAACTTCTTTAGCAGGTCAATCTTATTAACTTGGGCAGTAATTGCTCAGAATCCTCACGAGGCCACTGTGAATGGGATTATCGTCTTTTTGTTGTACTGTGAAAGGCTCACAGTCTACTTTTGATTAACAATTTGTCACCAATATTTAGAGATTCTGAATTTGTTGGATCTTTATGTTTTCTCAATCTTTGCGCCTGTTGCTTGTGGTCAGATCCCCAGTAGTCACTATATATCTAGAAAACTGTCTTGAGAGACTTTTTACAATTCATTAGGAAGTTGATTTGAATTTTTAAATGAATGTCCTGGCTTCCATACCATTGCTAATGTCTACAAAGAGGAAAGTTGTCAAAAGGAAAATATTGTTTACTAGGATTAGTTGAGTGGGACTACGGCCGCAGTTGCCTAAATGTAGAAGAAGATAAATCTATAAATCACCTTCTCTGCCACTGCTCGGCTCTGTATGGCTCACTAATCTCTGACAACTTGGATTGCCTCAGAACAGACAGTAGCAATGACCTGCTAGGATTGATCCACCAATTATTCTGACTTAACCCTCTACTGCCCCATACGGCCTTAAGGCACGGTCCACAAAAACCTAGAAAAGTCCACATAAATATGAATTTTTTTTAATGAAATTTTTAGGGCATGTTTTAGATAAATTAAGTTGTCATTTCTTTAATGTTGCACGGCTGTAAGCATCACATGTTTCCCAATATTATCAGTTGAAAGTTGAACTTCGTGGAAATTAATAGAAATAATTATTTCGTGAAAAGTAAAGAAAAGAAAAAAATTATTAAAAATACTTTTCGTTAAAAGATTATAACAAGGAACTTATGAGTGAGTACCTTGTAATGTAAGTTATTGATTTCAAGTGTTTTGACAATTTTTCGACTTAAAAAAAAATTGTGGCAGTAGAGGGTTAATAGGACTCCTAAATGAGCCGCACACATCACTTCTTCCTTATCCTTTCTGCCTTGGCATCACCATAGGCTTAATTTGTGGCTTATGTGCGTCTTGCGTCTTGTCGAAGAAGATTTGTTGTGATTATCACCGGTTTTTTTGTATTTTTTTCTGAGTAATGTACCAACCGAAACAATTCATAAAGTGTAGAAGGTTCCTTGGTATAAATTTTTAAAATCCTTTCATCGTTTAGGTTATTTCTGTTAAAGTTGTTGGACTAAAGACCTGAACCTAGTATTCTGAAGCCCTGGCAGCTAGCGTTTCCATAATTAAGTAATTATAATGTTTATTGTGATTTATTTTAAATAAATTAATTAATAAATAGTATTCTGAAGATAAATAGATATATCGGGGTGTACTGGAGATGCATTGTCTAATAATGTCGACAGCAGCCCGGAGCGTGCTTTCCTTAATATTTCAGCAGAGTTTTGATGTGCTTCAAGTTAAATTTTGGCCACGTTTGTTGCGCCTCAGAGAAGGCTAAGACTGTGTTGGCAGATGTGATCTTGGAGTCAGTCAACCAAATGCTAAGCTGCTCATCGATCTCATTTCGAGATTTTCAACTAATTTTGCTGTTAGTTCATGAGATCTTAGAATGCTGAACTTAGAACTTTGAGGTCTGAGCGTATGATTTTATTATACTGAGATACCGCGTTCTTAGAGCATTTTTAGTTGAAACATCTATTTGAAAAACTCTACAATGGCTCGGCAGCTTAAGCTGCTTAGAACGAGTTTGTGCACCTTTTTTAACTTGAAGAGGTTTCGGCCGTACAGTTTTAAAAACAAATTAATTCCAAGTGGGTTCAAGTTTATGCCTTCGTCTACCACACCAAATAATTTGCAGGCATCTGTAAGGATCTGACATG
The DNA here is from genome assembly GCA_964056695.1 of Melieria picta. Classification (NCBI taxonomy): domain Eukaryota; kingdom Metazoa; phylum Arthropoda; class Insecta; order Diptera; family Ulidiidae; genus Melieria; species Melieria picta. Next base: position 35,484,071 of record OZ057398.1, on the reverse strand, counting down.
AGTTGCTCGTCGAAGGAGCTGAGTCCTACTTCTAGTTGCCGCTATCAGAGATTGTGGTGTGAAAATTTTTTAATGACTTTTGAACAGATACAACAACATTTGTCAAGTAACACATACTAAAAAATTGATCTAACATAAATATTTTTATTGCTGCCCTACTGAACACATCGCAACTTAGTTTTAAGTGCATGCTTGGCCACTTTTCATTCATTCATCTTCAGATTTCATCAGAAAACACTCGTTCCTCTCCACCACTTCCCCAATCCTTTTGCAAGGCATGCATATGTCAACTAAGTTTACACACTCCAATTTTAATCCTTGACAGCACCCACTTTAAAGCTCAAATTCAATTGCCGAGCGTTCGCTGCAAAGTGCTACAATAACAGCCAGCGGGAAGTGTGAACTGTGTCATTTACTGCAACCAATGCGGGCTTCTATCGGCCGCAATTTTCCAGCGTAAAGTGACCTTTTGTTGTTGTGCAGAGTGTGCGCGTTTGAAGCGACACAACCACACCCGCACTGACCGTCGGACACATGCTGCGGTCACGAGAGGCGTGCGGGGCGCTGTGTGCCGTACAAAAACAAAAGCGCTTCCGGTTGGGCACCGCAACGGCCGTCGGTGGCATCAGATGGTGTGGCGGCTTTCGTGCAATCCGCAAATAAAACCGCTACGAGTGCGTCGCATGCGCGGCAGCAAAAACTGCTGGGCTGCGCGGTTGTCGGCGTAAACAAAAAATACGCCAGAAAAATCAAACAAAACAACGAGTGTAGAATTGCGTTTTTGTTGTGTGTTTGATGGGCGCTGAGCACTGAGTTCAGGCGGTGCGAGTGTGGCAGAAGGCAACACAGCAACACCAATAACAACTGTAGCACCAAATGACGTGCCGTGTGTGCGGCAGTGAGCAGGCAGCAAATAGAACAGAAGACGGGCCGGTGAGTTAGGTGCGAGTGTGTGGTGGGGTGCAGGGTGTGAGGCATGGGAAACTATTCCAACAGGTGCTCGAGCGCAGCCAACACAAAAACCGTTTGCATTTTTATGACGTGTCGCATGCAATCGCTGCAAGAAGTTCATCAGAAATTCAAATGGAAGTGTGGGGCTGATTTATTATGATCGCAGCGACGTTGGCGATGTGAGTGGACTGCGAATGCGAACGCGATGGGGTGTGGCGTGTTGGCGGTGTTGCTGTTGCGTTCAAATGAAATGGAAATATATTGAAAATAGTTGAAATAAAACAGGAGCAAACGATAAATAAATATTGAACAGATATAAACAAATGATGATTAAGTCATCGAATTGTATATTAATTGCGGTTTTTACCGGTTCACAGAGCTCGAAAGAAGTTTTAAATATCGTTGGGCGAAATCCATATCTAAAATAGTAAATGATTAATTTTCAAGTGAATTCGAAGTAGTCGATACTTGGATTACTCATTGTAAGCAGCTTGTACTCATTATTAGGAAGTGTTTCTAGTTAGGTTATTTTACACTGAGATTTAGGAGATTGTAAACGATTTTCAGGACTCCTGGTCAGACGAAAATTTCTTTGGGTTTTGGGAAAAAATTTATACCGAAGGGGTTGACACTTGATTTTAGTATCGAATCAGTATGAATCTACACTTGTGCTCAATATATAAAAGTACAGTAGACGCTCACAAGTTCGAAATCTCACAAATTCGAATCATCCACAAATTCGAATCTCATATTTTACAGCATTGAATGCTCTAAAATACGAACTGTTGGTTTGAATTTGCGAGCGTTTTCCTTTTCTTTATTTTTTATTTTGCTTATATAAATTAAATGAAAAAGAGGAATCACCAAATTGAAGATGTTTTGCAGCATGCTCGTGAATGATTATTACGTATGTAAACATTTGGCTCAGTTTCGATTAAAAAGTAAAAAAAAAATATTAAAGTGTCGAATAAACGTAAACAATTTTTTTTAATTTTGGACGTTAAAATTAAAATCTTAAAAATGCTTGATGAAGTTGCTCAGGTGAATCGCTTAGCTGTGGATTTTTGGATTATATTCAAATTTTAAGCGACTAATAAAAACAGATTTGTATACGAATAAAACTTTTTACAGTTTTTAATGTGAAGAAAAAAATGGCAAAAATCACATTCCAGTTATTAGATGTCGTTTCAATATTTTTTGGATTTTTGAGATGAATTACAAAACTCCAGAAAGTCGAACATTTCGGAAATTCAAACTACCCCCAAATTCGGGTAAAGTGGAATGGGTCGTGAAGGGTAATGTGGTATACCATCTTTCAGTTCTAAATAGGTCGGAAAAAGAAAAAAATCGCAAACGGAACGATAAAAGCAATTTAATTGTGACTGTAAGGAATAATAAAATAAGAATAACTTTAGGTTACACAACCCTTTAGGGCATAGCAAGTATTAAAAAAAAGCAGCTGTAGAACTTCTATCTACTGCAGTAAGCCGAGGACCGATTTTAGTCGGGGTTTGTATTTACACATGCTCAGAAATGTTTAAAAATCATATTGTCTTACAAATCAATCGAATAAATTATAGCACATAGAAAAAAGTAGGATACCACATTACCCAAACATGCTATACCCCATTACCCGCCAAGTTTTTCAATGGGCTGTTTATGAGTTGTCAGCAACTTTCAAGAATATCTCTGAAAATTTTCATCAGAAGCCCTTTCCAGTTAGTCTGTTTAAAGGCTAATACTTGAAATATGCCATGCGTTAAATTTCATTCAATTTGGGCCGAATTATACTATGATATAGACAAAAACAAATAGGTATACCACAATACCAGAAGTTACCTTAATCCATTATACAAAAACAGAAGGTAGTCACTAGTGTCCGAACGAAACCACTTTTTTGGGCCGAAACCGAATTTCGGGTTTTTTTTAATAGTCGACCCAACCCCCAATCGAAAAGTGTTCAGCATGAAATTTGAAATTTGTATCTAGTAGTGAATCAGTAAGTAGGTAATCGATACATGTACTCAAAGTAATCGGTATGGAAACGATGTATGTAATCAGTAATCAATCAATCAGTAATCAATCAATCAAAAGTCCTAAGCATGGGTTTGACACATTCACTCAGTACCGAAAAGTTATCAGTATCGAATCGATGCTTTCGCTCAATACAATAAAGTACTCTGTATGGAATTGGTACTTGTACTCATTATCAAAAAGTACCCAGTATCGAATCGGCGCTTGCACTCAGTATAAGATTCTACTTACCAAGAATCGATGCATGTAGTCAGAATTGAAAAGTCCTCAGCATGGGTTTGACACATTCACTTAGTATCGAAACAGTAGATACGAAAGCGATACTTGTGCTTAGTGCCGAAAAGTTATCAGTATCGAATCGATGCTTTCGCTCAATACCATAAAGTACTCAGTATGGAACAGGTACTTGTACTCAGTAGCGAAAAGTATCCAGTTCCTAAATCGGCGCTTGCCATGAGTATTATGATTTATTTATTAAGAAATTGGTAAATGCACTCAGAATTGAAAAGTGTTCAGTATGGACTTTGAAACTTGTACTTAGTAGTGAATCAGTAAGTAAACGATACATGTACTCGATACCGAAAAGTAATCTATACCCTAAAGTAACCGGTATGGAAACGATGCTTGTCATCAATATCAAAAAGTCCTCAGTATAGGTTTGACACTTTCACTTACAGCCCTATTCTGGCACTACAGTAACAATTGTATGTATGTACATACAATATAACATATCCAGTGCAAACATGATTATTTTTCCTTATGTGGTGGATGCAGCAGTTAGCTGAGGATTGTGTTTTCTCAGTTCAAAACCAAGGTTCGTGGTACAAAGCATAACTACACTTCATAGTTCATAAATTGGTCTAAGCCAGATTATCAGATTCTTCCGTCACCACCAGAAGGTTTTTATGTCAACTTGAATAAATCACGAAACATGCATCATGGACACAATCGCAAACATTGCGTTTGGTATCAAATTCCAATCCATCTCAACCCACCTACATGAAACTGTTGTGTTTCCTTTCTTCTGTGTTTTATGTTCTGTTATTTATTTTCTTCACACTTTTATGCCGCCTCAGCGCGCGTTAAGTTTCGCCGTCAGCCAGGCGCAGTGGTCAGCAATTAATCTCACGCGCATTCTTATCTCACGCGTATCATTCATTCATAAATTCTAGAAACCGCACCAACGCCACTGTGAATGGCTATGCGCATTGTTCGGCCACAATGGCACAAAAAGTGGCGTGCAAAAACAATTCCAACAATCAGCTATGCGAATGGGAAGAAGCAGCAATCATAGCAAAGCAAAGCAAAGCAAAGCAGGATAAAAAAGCGCAAATAAGCCAATTTAATAAATTATTCATTAAGGCAGCAGCGGTTGTTGGTCAGTTGGGGCGGAGGCGCAAACAAACAACTAAACATTCGTTGTGTGCGCGCAGTTGCAATGTTTACACAGCAAAATGATAACACGGCAAGTTCATGCAACGCATACGAACGAAGCTAATCGCCGCACACGATCGCCGGTCTGCGCATGCGCGTGGCTGTCAGCGCTCCGAAACCGGTATTGGCATTTATGAATGGGTGGTGTGACAGCAGGCTGGTTGGCAGCCGCGCATGCGTCGCACTTGTCAGCGGGGCGGACAGCCTTGACGTTGTTGTCGGTTGTCATTTCATGAGTTCGCGTACCAGCAGGAACAAGTCTCGTAATTTAAATGGATTTAAACGCATTCAAGTTTAGAATTGACAAGTTTTTAATTTGAATGGAATTTGGACTAAAAAAGATGGAAATAATCATTTTTTGTTTACCTAACTTCTTGTAATATTTCTGTAATATAAGCTGTGGGTAGCGCGTTGGATTTTCAAACCAGAGGCTCTTGGTTCGGTTCATAGTTCGATATGATTAAACTTGTCTACTTTTATCTAAGAAACCCTATCCACTGTTAGTCGTCATTCGAAGCGGGCAGTAAACTGTAGGTCCTCCCTGAAATGTGTATTATACAGCTGAGTATTTGGAAAAACAGTGTTGCACACTCATTTCAAACAGATGGAATTTGTGGTCACAAAGGGCCCAAGTAGGCCCAAGTGTGTTTCATATAGAGGCATTTCTATTTGACTCCTGCGCTCCCCATTCCTTTTATTACTCTTAAAAATGTTCGTTATGAACTAAGTTTTCTAAATCTTTATCAGATTACATCAGGCGTTTTAAGAAAATATTGTCTCTCATATTAGAAGACTAAGTCGCAAGGAATATTTTATTTCAATTCCAATTACAAAACTACAAAACGAACTATAAGTAATTTCTACACTCAACACTCTTCAACAAATTTCTCACTGGGGTTTGTTTATTGCATACGTGCTGGGGTCAGAATGCCTTTAGCGTCCAGTGCCGGAGAATCCTTGTAGACAATTCGCTGACAACGTGATATGAGGTATTTATAGTACCACAAAAGAATGAACGAGGCAAGCGTTGTCATTGCGTTTGAAATAAGTGACTGGCATTTTAATGATGTGTTGATATTTCACAGATAAACGTGGACAATTTATAGAGGACTAATGAATTTATGCGGTTATTAATACTGCTCTCAAGGGGCTTAAACAATAACTTTTGTTACCTTGAAAAAATTGGGATTCTACAAGCATGTAAAAGTTAAAATAGTTTAGATGAGCTTAAGAATGCAATTAACTTATTAATTTCTTGTTTATTTATTACTAATTTATTTATTACTACTAAAGAACAACCTGAAGAAATAAACTAAATAGTAAAAAAAATCAACAAATTCAAAAATATTTTTTTTTTGAAGCCGTGAAATCTACTAAGAGTTGTTCGATTACTTAGCTTTTTATTATTGCTACTAATCATATTTTTGTTCATTAATTTCAATGTTTGTTCTTCATTGATCTTCTTTAGTTTAAATTTGTATATTGGTTTATATTTGGACATATTTCGCGCTTTATTTGTAATTGGTGAAGCAAGTGACAGACAGCTATCGACGTTCAAGGACTTCAAAGTTAATGGATGAAAAATTCAAAAAATAAGTAATTAAGTAATTAATTACAATAAATTAAATAAAAACCAAAAAATTACACTTTACAAAAATATTTTGTTGATATCTTAAACGGATTAAGGGCAGTTGAATATATCTGACCTATGCTATGCCAACTCGTGCAGACCAAAGTTAATTTAATGGATCTCAAATATCCCAATATTCTTTATCTTAAATATAGAATATTCTTAATTTTAAATGTAGAACGAAGACCCACTTTTTACACCCTGTTTGTAATTATTTCAAACCAAGTTAGATTCCGTTTTAATTTTAGAAAAAAACAGTAGTAAAATTGGCTGAGTTTGTGTACATTGGTTATCAGAGTTCATGGAAAATGTTGCTGAAATTTCTCTTTAATTTGCATAACTGATTGTAATTGTAATAACGGATAATGTAAGTCAAAGTGAAAAAAATTTATAGAAAAGCTTAAAGCTTTCAACCTTAACATCCAGTAATTCCTAATGCATTGAAGTGAAGGCATTTGTGAAATTTTTTTGCTGGGATTTAAACTAGGTTCACATAATACACTAGATCAACCTTTCTTAAATGAAAGTTGACTTACTTAACTGACTAAAGTAGCTAAACAGAGATTCCGAAGAAATGCCCAAACCTTGTCATCTGCAAGTTTTAAGTACATTAACAATGGAATGCTTGGCTCATTCATCCTTCTCCAAATAACAATGCATCATGTTGCAAAGTAGCAGTAGCGGATTCAGGGGGGTTTTAGGGGTTCAAACCCCACGAAATAATAGGATCGACTTTAAAACGACATACAAATTAAAAAGTATTTTATAAATATTAAAAAATATTTTTCTGAAATATTTTTCTGAATCCGCCCCTGCAAAGTAGAAAAAACATTTTTTAGTAATCTTTAATCCTTTTTTTATTTAATTTGGCTCCAAAAGACAAAAAAAAATTAAGAAATATTTTCATTTTGAAAGTGATGCAATAAAATAATAAAACAGTTTACTTGTTTTATAAATATTACAAAATATTTTTCTGAAATATTTTTCTGAATCCGCCCCTGCAAAGTAGAGAAAACATTTTTTAGTAATATTTAATCCTTTTTTTATTTAATTTGGCTCTAAAAGATAAAAAAATCAAGAAATATTTTTATTTTGAAAGTGATGCAATAAAATAATAAAAAAAGTAAATGATGAAAGAAATTCACTTTTAGCACAAAAGCATAAGAAATTAATTGTATAAGGTTGGTATGAGACATACTTAGGCCTCTATCTGGGCCCATTGAGATACCAAAAATTTTACCCGTTTGAAATGCGTATGCAACATTGTTTTTTTTGCGATTCTTGTAATTCTCATCTGTTTCATGTGGATAGCAATAGAAGTAGACGAGTTATTCACCAGCCCGAGCTACGAATCGAACCTAGAGCCTCGGTATGAGAGGCCAGGACTATCGAGGCCGGCAAAATAATTGGATCAAGAATCTGAAAAAAAGCACAAACTTCAGATTCTTGCGGTTTTAAGCACATACAACTAGACTGACCCATCCATTATTCCTTCAGCACCCATGGGAAATTATTTTACCAAAAAACTAATTGTACCACTAAATTTGTTAACAATATTTTTATATTTTTATTTAATTTGGCTTTAAAAAATAGTAAAAGTTGCAAAAGATTTTCATTTAGAAAGCCATAAACAGAGTAATAAAAGTCGTCAACTTAAAATCTTTGCAAAGTAGGAGAACAATCCTGTCTTTGTCTTTCATCTTTGATGTACTCCGTGGTGTGGTTGACTGTTCCACACTCCTCGAGAGGATTCTGAATATTCTGAATATTTCATCTAGATCTCTTCATTGCTCAAAGTTCTTCCACGTAGGTGTTTTTAGGGCTCTGTATGCGCGAAATGCACCTATCTCCAGAGCCTTAATTGTGTTCAATAGAATCTCCAAAAATGTTGAGATTGATTTTTCAGTTTAAAAAAATTGATTCATGTATTTTCTACATCTATTTATAAGTAGCTTAACATTTGTTTTCCATAATTCTTACGTATATACAACGTACATTTAAAATGTGTTGAACTTAGCCTATACGAATTCTTATTGTATTCATTGGCTAATTTAAATAAATAAATAAATGAATAAATAAATAAATAAATAAATAAATAAATAAATAAATAAATAAATAAATAAATAAATAAATAAATAAATAAATAAATAAATAAATAAATAAATAAATAAATAAATAAATAAATAAATAAATAAATAAATAAATAAATAAATAAATAAATAAATAAATAAATAAATAAATAAATAAATAAATAAATAAATAAATAAATAAATAAATAAATAAATAAATAAATAAATAAATAAATAAATAAATACATAAATACATAAATAAATAAATAAATAAATAAATACATAAATACATAAATACATAAATAAATAAATAAATAAATAAATAAATAAATAAATAGATAAATAAATAAATAAATAAATAAATAAATAAATAAATAAATAAATAAATAAAAGTTAACGCACCCTCCAGCGGTGGGAACTGACGACGTCAGCAATCTTCCATGTCAATTCCAGCACGTTGAAAAGCAACGTGATCGGCAACGCACAACGTCGCGCTGCATTGCTCGGTAACGCGATCCTCCTCCAAAAACCGTGGGATCGCTGCCCGTCGCATATGCGTTGTCTGCAGGCTAAAATGCTGACACAGCGCACGTGCCTTAGTTAAGCAGGGTAGATAGTAAGTTTCTTTAAATGAAAAGAATAAAGTTCTTGTCACTTTTGAAGCGGACCTCGGACGAGGAAGGTAAACTTTGGTGTTTTAATTAATCCAATTCTCTTTGCAGCAGAATCAAGGGCCAGTGGTCGGCCCCATCGCTAATTTTTTTGGAGCTCGCGGGGCGAGCTCCTTAAGTGGCGCCCGAGCAGGGACCCGCGCAAAAATGCGGGTCGACGCGTGAAGGACTCAGGACGAAGCAGTCGCTTCAAAAAATAACAGTAAGATTAAAACAGAAAAATATAAAAGAAAACAAGATCAATAAATACGTCTTCATCCTGCGATTCCTACGCGACCCTCCAGGATATAACAAATAACCAAAGCGCTGCGACCCCGAAGCCCCTCAGCCTTTCATAAAAATTATTTGAGAACTGCCAGCGATTCACTACCTTCGGGGGGACCCTCCTGTGCAGTAAAAAAGAAAAAGTGTACGGCGATTCGCCAACTCTAGGGGATACTCCCGTACACTTAACATATCCTCAAATATAAATTTATCAATACCGGCGATCCAAATGCTTGGAAGTCCTGAAGTCCTAACGCCAGCGAATTGAAAAGGATCGGCCTTATCCCACCTCACACCTTGTGCGCTCGCTTAAAAGTCGGAGTATATCCTCTGGACAATTCGAGCGCCGAACGATGATGAGCGGATATGTGGAAGACACCGTGCCTTAGTAGGTCGGCTGCAATTATTAACGCAGTTGACTAAAAAGGATAATACGGACTTCCCAGGCCGGCCGTAGTCGGTGTGAAGCCAGTCGCTCCTTAGTAGGTTGCCCGCAATCTGATTGCGGACGACTAAAACGGATAAAGTGACCCTTCCGCGACTGAAATTGTCAATAGCCGTTCCCTTCAGAACACGGTGAGGCAAGGTTCAAAAGGTTTGTCGCCCAGCGCACAGCCGCCGTTCCCGTAAGATCACGGTTCCGGATTAAAAATGTTTAAAGGCAAGCGCCGTTGAGCGCGAGCCGCCGTTAACGTAAGATCACGGTACGCATAAGTAAAAACCGCTTCCTTACTTTCAGATAAACGGAGAATAAGCATTGAAGGAAAGGTGCGAGAAGAGAGAATCTTAAAGGAACTGTGCAAACAATTGTATTGTGAAAAGGAAAATAGGAAAACAAAAAATTGCTAATAGAAGTGCCAGAAAACAAAAAGTTGTTACTAAAAGTGCCAGAAAACAAGAAAACAAAAAATTGCTAATAAAAGTGCCAGAAAACAAAAAATTGGTTAAAAAAACAAAAAAAAAACAATTCAATAAAAAGAAAAAATTCTTTTCCTTTGTGAAAAAGAGAATTCATTAGAATTCCTAGAAATTCAAGAAAACAAGAGTTCAAGAAAAAATATAAAAAATATTTTATTAAAATTGGAAAAAGTACAAAAATTGTGAGAAATTCAAGAAAACAAGAGTTCAAGAAAAAATATAAAAAATATTTCATTAAAATTCTAAAAATCCTAAAATTGTGAAAAATTTTTGAAATTGGATAAAAGGAAGTGTAAAAGTGCCATCCGAAAGTTTCGAAAGGTGCTGAAAGGAGGGAGTACGAGATACATATAGAGGTGAGTCCTTGAACTGTTTGGTGTATTTGATTGGTGAAAATGGATTCCTTAGCACAATCAGTGACTGAATTAACCGGTTCGGTTAATGCCCTGCTGGGTCAGTTGAGAGCGGCCGAAAGCCGTATCCGGCAACTCGAACAATCGTTCGCCCCAACCGCTGGAACTCCCGGTGAAGAACCGTTGCGTGGTCCTTCGTCGGAGAGTGACTTGAGGGAAATCGAAAGACTGCCAGATTCGGTGAAGGAACTGCAAACATTCGAGGGGAACCCGGCGCAGTATGTGTCCTATAGTGAGGGGAAAACCTTTGTACAGGGCGATCCTTAAAAGCATTAGAGGAAAGATTAGAGGTAGCGCCGACACGGCACTCGTTTCTTATAATATTTTCGATGATGATTGGCCGGCTATTAAAAAATGTCTCTCTTTGCATTATGCTGACAAGAGAGACATTAGGACTTTAGAACACCAACTAGGTCGACTCACACAAGGGGGAGCGAAACTGGATGTATTTTACGCGAACGTAAATCACCAGTTCTCGCTAATAATAAATAAACTAAAAACAGAGGAATCGCGTTATCAATCAAATACTATGCGCGAAACAGTCCAACCAACGTTTGCAACAAAAACATTTAGTTATAAGCAGAGTGATGACAAAATACGGGGACTGATAGGCGTTGGGTATGTAATCAAAATACTTAAAAGCCCTGGTGACTTAAATGCGAGGTTTGAGTGTTGGTTATGCGAACTTACTTTGGATGGGTCTGGTATGCGAGATCACTTGATGAGCTACAATCATCGTCTGAAATTTTGCGAAAAACACTTTCCGACTGTCATACGACAATGCAGACAGTATATCGGGAAAATTCCTGAGGAGGATGTTCAGAGAGTTATGTTACAAATTTTGGAGAAGTTGGCTGTGGCTATTGAGAAGCATCATGGCCGAGATTTGCCGTATGAATGCATGGAGCGTGACTTTAGTAGCAATCGTTGCGAAATTCTTTCAAAAATATTTTCCTTTCGTCATGCCTCTGAACTATATGGCCCTACTTTTACACATATAGTAAATTCAAGAGACGTTGATCAGCTAGTTGCAACAAGGCACAACCTTATTCCCCAGAAACCTTTGAATAAGACTGTCTACCCCTGTCATTCAGGTTTTGCTTCTCGTAACAAAATTCATAATCCTCAACAGTTCAGCCGACAACATCATTCTGTCGGGGAGTTACATTATCAGCAGCCGACTCCGAAAATGTACAATTTCACTCGGTACTATCCGGAAACATCGTTTGCAGCGTCATCTTACCCAACTCCTGGTGGAAATTATGCACCAGTTGATGATACAACTCATAAACTCACGATAGACGATTCTCTAAAAAGCAATGACAGAAGTTTTCGTTCTGGTCCCGAACGTGAACCAGCACGTTGTCATCGACCTGGTTCGAAGTTTCGTTTGCCTGTTCAAGGCCCCGATAAGACGTTTGGCAAACGTTCGGTTAAGAAAATAAGTAGGGAAGCCATAGAAAGACAGATAGAACGCTACGAAGCGCTGCACCAACTCTACTCGACAGGAGTGGAGAGTAGGAATTTCGAAAAGAAATTGAGTTCAGCGGAACGCCTTTGGCAACTGCTGCAGTTAACAGAAAGAGACACGGTCTATATTAGGTATCATATCGAGACCAATAAAATAAGCTTAGAATTCAGTTGCAAATAGAAAACAATCAGGAAATTAGGAACCTAAGATCGAATATGAACAGACAGGAACCAAGGAAATTTGACATAGGTGGGGAAGTGTTCGTTGCTGACAAGCAAATCAAAGGAAAACACAAAAAACGATATAAACAAGAGGTAGTAGCCCGAGATAACAAAGTAACAATAATTACAAGATCAGGCAAAAGGATCCATAAAAGCCACATCAAGAACACTAGACAATAAGGACTCAGAACAAAATGCGATAAAGGCGCACAATAAAAAAATTATAAAAAATTAAAAAGAAAGCATAATAAAGATTTTATAGAAAAAAGCAAAAAATAAAAAAAAAGAAACAAAAAACCATTGCGGAATAAGCGCATTTTCATAAGAAATATAATGGTGATGGGAGTAGGAAATAGTAACACAAAAAACATATAAGTATATAAAAAATGGCACACAAGAGCTTCATGTCTTAAAAAATAAAAAAGTATAAAACTGGTAGCTCTAAGATATATAGAATATTGGGAGGCGGTATACAAAAAAAAAAAAAAAAAAAAAAAAAAAAAAAAAAAGAGGAAAAAATGTTTTTTAAAAATAAATAACAAAAAATTTGAAAAAAAAAGAAAAAAAAAGAATTATAATGAAAAATTAATGGAAAAATGGCACAGGAAAAATATGTATATGTAAAGCATACGGCACAATTTAAATTGTACTGTACGAATATAATTACAGGCACACAAGAAGATTAAGGACATATTAAAAATAAAATAGGCAAAAACACACCTTAGGTTGACATTCCACTTCATCATCACGATATTAGTAATCTCCGGGACAACTGGACTTAACATCTTTAAGTACGACTCCCCTCTGGTGGTCAACCCAACACTAACCCAAAAGACTTGCTCTACATCGCAGTGGATCGGTACAACAACACGATCCACTCGATAACGAAGCGGAAACCCAGCGATATATTTTTAACTATCAAAACCTAGTAGATTTCCGTAGTAGGGTTCACCGAGAGATCAAGGCGCAAATAGAAAGAAATCAAGAGTTACGAAACTTGCGCGTAAATAGGAAAAAACGTGAGCCTAAGAAATTCGAGAGAGAGGATACTGTATACGTAAGGGATAAGCAAATTAAGAGCAAACACGAACCCTTATACAAAAAGGCGACAGTAGGGAGAGATAACAGGGTGACCATACACACTGACTCAGGGAGAAAAATTCACAAAACTCACATTAGAAATTGACAACACAATAAACGAAATGAGGGAACGACACAATAGCACAATCTGAATTGAGAAGTATAGGCAAAATAAAACAGAGCAGAGAGATCGTAGGGAAAGACAATAGGGTGACAGTACTGACAGACGGAAATAAAAAGATTCACGAGGCACAAATTAAAAAACGCATGAAAAAACCTATGAAAACCCACTACGAAAATTAAGTAGTAGTACGAACATATAAAAGAGTCGCAAAAAAAAAAAAAAAAAAAAAAAAAAAAGAGAAGAGAAGAGAAGAAAAAAAGAAAAAGGAAGATTAAACTGTCCTAACGAGAACGACACAAGAGTTGGAAAGAGTTGATTATTAACAATGCTGAAAAACATTGAAGAAGCCCTAATGTTAAAATTAAATGTTAAAGGGAATGTTAAAATCAATAAAGAAGAATAAATTGAACACATGAGAGATATATGGTGAAAAGCTTGAACGCTTAAATCACTGGAAAAAAAATAGCAAATTGAACACATTGAACGGTTGCAAAGCATAGCACCGGAAAAAATAAAAAAAATAATAGCGCCAAATTAATATAAAAGCGCATAAAATTAATTACCTACCTATCTTTTAAGCCAAAATTATACGTATTTTTAACTTGATAATGATAATTGTAGTTTTCATAGTTTACTAGTTTTACTTGCTGTTATATTAAGAAACTTATATTAAGAACACTGTTTCTGCAACATTGTAAGTAATTTAATCGCATTGTATGTTGCTTTCTCTTCTTCGCTTTTGTATTCTTAAAACATTCATTTTCTTAAATGTTAATCTTGATCGAATTTCGAGAATCAGATTACTTTTAGTCTCTGGAGTTGCTAGCTTTAATATATTCAGCTACAATTCACCGCTAGTGGTGATACAACATGGTGATGGGTGGATCGTCGATGGTCATTTCCGGCTAATACACATCATAAATTTGGATCAATTCAGAACGACATTGGAAGAACTGGAAGCCTCTGTTCGTATGGGCGTGAGAAGCGCAGGAAACAAGGCTTTAGCTGGCCACTACCTAAACATGACACGCCAACGCCTTAACGAACTGCAAGCAACGAGAGCTAGGGAGCGAAGAGCAATTAACTGGATCGGGTCAGCATGGAAATGGGTTGCAGGTTCCCCAGATGCAACTGACTGGGATAGTGTCTTGGAAATGCAGAGCAGTATTGTTGAGACCAGCAACCACCAGTACAAAATCAACCAGCAACTCTTCAACGCCACTCGTGAATCGATAAATAAAATCAACCACATGGTTCAATTTTCAAATGCTCTAAACAAAATTCGAGTACTAAAGGAGGAAACGGACGAGATTATACGAGCTTACCAGATGGCAAAGGCCGACATCATCAACACCAATCTTTTGAGCCAGAACGAAGTCAAGCAGGTGTTAGCCGAGGAAGAATCATTGCCCTACCAAAACGCTATAGAAGCCATCGAACACGCAAGGCCTTCGATATACTCAAATGGCACATTACTACTTTACGTACTCTCGATTCCGAAGGTTAAAGTCAACAAATATCGCCTGCTAGTGATAAGAGCCGCGATATTCCAAGGGAAAAAAATCAATTTGAACTACAAAATGGTCCTGGTGAATCAAATGGAGACATACGGCTTAAGAGAACGATGCCCATCAATCAACAACTCCACAATCTGCGAAGCAAAGTCACTGGAGAGGTTACCCGAAGAAGGATGTATACCGAGACTGCTGAAAGGCGGCAACGCGAAGTGCCGTTTCGAACCAGACAACCAGGTGACTGTGGAGCTAGTTACAGCCAGTTACAGAAACTAAACGGGACCTTCCTTGTGCAACTCAATAACGAGACAGTGTGGATTGGAAACCAAACGTTCTCCAGCAAAACGACTAGGACGCTGCAAGCAGTACCACCCGTTCTAACAAACGTTACAGATATAGGTTTAAAACTGAATATGAAATATATCCACGAGTTAGGGCTCGCAAACATAAGCCGCCTCCGCAAGCTTGGCCGAACCCTCCATGCCTCGACGACCATAGATGCCATTCTGATCCTTGCCCTAGCAGCCATTTGCTACACCATATGGAGAAAGGTGACAACTCGCGTCAGAATCCCCGAAGTGTACAAGCCTACCACCCAAGACCAAGGCTCCATTCAGCCTCATACGATCTGCGGGACGCAGATTTTTGAAGGGGGAAGAGTTAACGCACCCTCCAGCGGTGGGAACTGACGACGTCAGCAATCTTCCATGTCAATTCCAGCACGTTGAAAAGCAACGTGATCGGCAACGCACAACGTCGCGCTGCATTGCTCGGTAACGCGATCCTCCTCCAAAAACCGTGGGATCGCTGCCCGTCGCATATGCGTTGTCTGCAGGCTAAAATGCTGACACAGCGCACGTGCCTTAGTTAAGCAGGGTAGATAGTAAGTTTCTTTAAATGAAAAGAATAAAGTTCTTGTCACTTTTGAAGCGGACCTCGGACGAGGAAGGTAAACTTTGGTGTTTTAATTAATCCACTTCTCTTTGCAGCAGAATCAAGGGCCAGTGGTCGGCCCCATCGCTAATTTTTTTGGAGCTCGCGGGGCGAGCTCCTTAAGTTAAATAATGAAATAAATAAATAAATAAATAATGAAATAAATAAATAAATAAATAAATAAATAAATAAATAAATAAATAAATAAATAAATAAATAAATAAATAATTAAATAAATAAATAATTTAACTTTGATTTTCTTGGGCATTCTAGTGTTATGTAAGATTATAATGTAATGAAATGTAACTTTGATTTTCATGGGCATTCTAGTGTTAATAAGGAATCAACAACAGACTTCTTGGGCAACAAGCAGAGTTGAAAAGTTTGCAGCTTGAATGAATATGAATTCAAGAAAACATTGTGAAGTTGGACAGCTGAAAATATGTTTGCAAGAAAATATTTAAAAATATATTTAAAGATTCCTCAAAGTATTGAGGTTAAAAATCCATAAAGTCTAATTCAATTACAACATAATTTACAACAAACTTTGTTGGCACTCAAAAACAATTTGTAGCCATGAAAGCTCGACAAATTTATTAAGCTTGACCCGAACGAAAGTGGAAAGTGACACGCACAGTTTTCGGCATTTTCTATGCAGCAAACTGCATCGAACTGAACGTACATATGACGTATATTAGATAACAACAACAACAAACTCAACCACATACTCGTACTCACAAAGTC
This sequence comes from Melieria picta, assembly GCA_964056695.1. Classification (NCBI taxonomy): domain Eukaryota; kingdom Metazoa; phylum Arthropoda; class Insecta; order Diptera; family Ulidiidae; genus Melieria; species Melieria picta. The sequence continues at coordinate 35,467,600 of OZ057398.1, read as the reverse complement.
GTTTACACTTGTTGCCAGGGGCGTAGCCAGAACTTGGGCATGGGGGGGGTTTTGAAAAATTTTTTGCCAATTTAATATTAAAAGGTGATTTTTTAGCAACTTTTTTTTGGCAACACTGTTTTTGGCAGCTTAGCTATTTTCGTGTAACATGTTACTGTCAAACATGTTCAGTTTGGTCTATAATTTAACCATGAATCGATTTACAAACGAAAAACGCTTGCAGGTTATTGAATTTTACTATCAAAATTCATGCTCGGTTAAGGAAGTGCATTGTGCACTTCTTCCATTTTATGGTCAGTTTGGGCGACCTTCTGAGGCGGCTATTCGGAATCGTGTGACTAAATTTCGCACCAAATTTACATTATTGGACATTAAACCACCAACACGCATACGTAGAGTGCAGACAGAGGAAAATATCGCAGCTGTATCCGCCACACAGCACGCGAAACAATGGCCCAATGGAGAGGCGAGTTCGGTGAAACTGTTCACGTTTGGGGCCGGACAATTGGCCGCCAAGATCGTGGGATTCACACCTTTAGACTATTTTTTGTAGGACTATGTTAAGGCTCATGTCTATAGCGACAAGCCCGCAACGGTTGACGCTTAGAAGCCAATATTGAAGAATTTATTCGTGAGATACCGACCGATATGTTGGAGAGAGTATGCCAAAATCGGACCCAAAAATGAAATATTAAATAAATTTTATGTGTTTGTTTTTTAAATTAAATCCGAAGGCTATTAAAACCCCTTTACATGCTTTTTAAAGTAAACTGCACTTTTCAAAGAGGGCATTTTGTGGTGGCGCCACCCATATGTGACTTAGTGCAATTAAAATTTCATGAAATTTGGTTCGAAGTAACAGTATGTTTTTGTCACTGGTACAAAAATTCGATGCTAATTTGCAAAAAGCAAATATTAAGTTTTGTTTTAAAGTTGGTAGAACTTTAAGCGAAACATTTCAATTGATGGACCAAGTTTATGGTGATGATCGCTTATCCCGTGGCAAAGTTCATGTGTGGTACACGCGATTTAAAAACGATTGTCGGACATAAATGATGACCAACGTGTTAGCCAACTAAAACCCGCAATCAGCGCAGATTCCATCAAAACTTGACGGTAGTTCATCATAGATCAGCCAAAATCGACTTGAAATTGGATTTAGCCTTCGCTTTCCTTATACCCACCCGGGTGATCTTTTTAATATTCATGTTCAATATCATTATAATATGAAATATTATTAATGTTGTTGTTGTTGTTTGTGTTTTCAATAACATAAAATATATTTTTTTGGAAATATTAGTCATGCTTTATTTGTTATTTTTGTTATTTTGTATACCACATACCCACACGGGTGGTCACAGGCGCTTCCGTATCGCATTTAACTAAACTTTTGGCTATCGAAAGACTCCATCTCATCGATAGACACTTGTGACTGATTTTTGACTAAAAGTTGAATTTTAACCATCAACCACTCCTCGTTTTCACCTGATGCGGCATCGTGCGTCTTTCACCTTTTCAAAAAAATGCATTTACCGATTAAACAAAGGCGTTTTGCGGACGTAGAAGCCGTCCAAAAGGCTTGCACCGACATCCTGAAGGACATTCCAGCCGACGATCTAAAACACTCATTGGACATGCTTTTAGATCATGGAAATAGCTGTACTGAGCTTGAAGGGAACTATTTAAAACAATCATATCGTTTTCACCAACAAAATTTTTTGTTATTCTTTCAAATGTTTAAAGGTGAAAAGACCTTTCTGCTAATGTAGGAACGTACATACCATGCATAGTGAGTACAAATTTTTAATAATTATAGGCCATGGGGGGGGTTCTAACACCCTAAACCCCCCCTTGGCTACGCCCCTGCTTGTTGCACAAAACACGCGCACTCGAACGCCCATAAAGTGTCAAAAGCATGAAATAAGTTGAGCCGAGTTGAATTGAGTTGAGTTGAGGTTAGACGCAACGAACGTTGCGCACACCTTTGTAACAGCAGCAACAACAACGTCAAACGTCAAAAACAGCAACAACAGTAATAACACTATGACACAGCGGCAACAACAACAATGCCATAAGCAACAAAAACAAGTAGCAACGCGGACCGCAAAGAATGAATTGTAAATTGCGCACGCGCAGCCAACTCCGTAGTGGCGTTGATGAGCCAGCCCCGACGCGTCGCCTTTGCGCTCTGTTCAGCCAGCCGGCGAGGCAACAAGACAAACGGGCGATGGGCAATTGTAACAGCAACAACCAAAACAACAACAAAATAAGTAAGGTACTACAAAGCCGGGCGTAACGCGCTGGCGCAAGTAGCTATCGTCAACATTAACATCAGCATTTTCAAATTGCCGTCGTCGTGTGGTTGTTGTTGTTGCTGCTGCTTAGTGTGGAGTATCTTTAACTGGCAGCGAGTGTGCGAGGTGGCGCGCGCGCGCGCGTGCAACACCAGCAACCGTGGGAAACTGCGGTTCGCCACAATCCCAAAACCATTTGCAGTTCAATGATGATGACGATGATGAAAGACAACACTGTGTGGCACACTGAGCGAAGCGTAGCCGCACACAAAAACAAAACCAGACGCGCACAACAATAACAGCAACAACTACAACAACAACGGGAGCATTGGGTGCTATGAAATGGGAGCAACAGCGGCAATTGGAGCTGGAGTTGAAGTTGAGATAAAAGCGAGCAACATTAGCCACCGTAGGAGCAGCAGCAGCAGCAGCAGCAACAATAGCAACAACAGCACAGCCCACACTGTTGCACTGCGCTTCGACAGTAGCTGCGAGTAGCAGTGAATCTGTTTGATATTAAAGTTGGATGCGCCTGAACTGAAATTGTAACCCATTGAAATGTGCACCAATCGCTCGGCCGATGATTGCTCCGATGAAGGAAGCTGTGCTTGACGACGTTGTTGTTGCTGTTGTTCTATTTGTTGCTCTTGCTGTCGTTGTCGTAGTCTCGGTGCCACTGCAGCTGTTGTTGTTTTTGGTCGTTTGGCTGGTTGGTTGGTTGTGTGTGACAATTTGTGCGTTGTTCGCAAGCAATGAAGCGCGCGGGAAGTTGTGAATTACTTGGTGGCAGCTTCGAGGAGTTAATGGGAAAAGGGCGAAATGATGAGTAGTGGACGGAGCACAGTGTATGGTGGACGTTGTAAATAATTGGGCAGCAAACTTATCATTGCTGATGCTTCTACCCACAGTCGATGGCAGAGCTTGATGGATGAGTGGATTTTGTGAGGACAAAAATGTCTTGTTTAAGTTTGGGTCTCAAGCTATAAACATTTCAGTCGAAATTAGTTTTTTCAAAATAAAGCTGTGATGATAGTAGTTTAAATAGCATTGACTTAATATGTAAAATTTCCAATGCAACCATTTAACTTGTGGTCCAAACAAAAGTGCAGGGATTCACTTGTGGTCCAACGCTCTAACCCAGCAAAGATGCTCAGATTGATTCATGCCTTGGATCACCTAATTGAAAGTCAGGTGTAGAATAAGATGATTCTTAAAACGCTGGACAATCAACGGGTAACTAAATGCTTGAAGTAGCTGACTATAATCCGTAAAATGGCTCTGGAATGTGTTCAAAAATTCATTCAATATGCGACGAAGTAACAAGGTTGCTATGTTTTGGGTGAGAGCACAAGTCGGTGCGGAACAAAATGAGTTGACAGATGGTCTGGATGGTCTAGAAGAAAGTGGTCAGAACATGACTTTTGTGGAGCCTAGTCAAGAGTTGAACTAAACAATTTAAGATGCTCCGTGATAGGGGGGAATGGGATGAGCAACTGTGGACAGTCTCGGACAGCATTGAAAGAGCCGAAAGCCGAAAGAGTTCTTAGTCTTTATCATTGAGCTTTTAGATGGACTACTTTGATAATGGGCACGGTAACTTTAAAAGATTTCTAGCACGGGTAATCCTTATCAAGGAAGTTATCTCTTATCTTTCTTCAATATATATAAAAGAAAGTGGATGTATGTGTGTAAGCGCATCACACTCAAACGGACTGACCGACTTCAATAGAGTTTTTTTGTTGGATTCGTCTTGAGTCAGTTCAGGTATATGCGGAAAGAAAATTCCGGAAAATCTATTGAAAAAGTCGGAAAATCCATGCCATGTTTGAATGCGAATCACTTGAGAACAGCTGGACCGATTTGGCTGTTTTTTTTTTGTTGTATTTGTAGTTGTCAGAAAAAGGTTTGTATGATAGAAGAAAATTTTAGGAAAACGGGGCGTGGCACTTTTTCACCTGCCCAAATTTTCAGACGATAACTTTGGAACCATAAGTCACACATCAATTTAATTCACTACGAACTTACTATTTAGTCATGTCCTTCGACAGAGAGAATCAGGTGGGTATTGGACAAGGGGGCGTGGCAACACCCATACAAGTGAAATCTTTAATATAGAATATCTTTGAAATTGTAAGTCGTACAACACTGCAATTTAGTACCCTGTCGTCCCATAGATGAGTCATTCTACTGGTAAGATTTGATGGGTGTTGGACAAGGGGCGTGGCACATTTTTTGTGTCCCAAATATTTTGCTGAACTATAAGTCGCTCAGCAATGAAACTAAGTACGAACCTGCCATTTATTCATATCTTTCGACACAGGGAATGGTGCGGGTATTGAACAAGAGGGCGTGGCGTAAGTAAAAATGATAAAATTTTTGAAAAAGGTGTGGTTCAAGCGCAGTCCATTTCTTTACTGAAACTTAGCAACAACATTGCTGATTTGTGGGCCTCTTCCTTTAGTTGATTTTCTTCGTCAATTTGCATCGCCATAGATTCGCCATCTCGCGCATTTCATTATAAACAAAAATATTGTGCGAGACGAAGTTCACCGGGTCATCTAGAGTAACTATAGACTGTGTTTCAAATATTACAAGATTACAAGACAATGACGAAGGTCAATGATTACGGGGAACGAAAAGTGAAATACTCGTACTGTGTGGTCCACTTGGGCAAAGCTCCTAGTCAGTTTCTATCAGGGGTCTATTAGTTTCAATGACATTTTTCTCCTAAAAATAAATTGTCTTATTTGAACAAATTTAGACCTGAACCATTTTTTTTGTTAAAATTGTTGAAATCGCACACTCTGAATCAATGAAACAAAATTGACACTTAAACTCTTCTTCAGTTAATACTAATTTCTGGTGTTCAAATTAAATTTTGAGTTTTAATGTATTCAGAGACCTATAGTAGAATTTTATGTCGAATATTTTTGTGGTGCATTTCTTACTTAAAAATCCTGTTTTGTATTGGCTTTTTAGGAGAAAAAAGGGTCAAATTGACACATAAAAATAGGAGCTAGAGGGTTAAAATGTTTAACAGAAATATTCCTTGCAGTATTTTACATCAAATAGCTAAACACATCATATACCTAAAATGTAAGATCACATGGTTTTCGTAAGCCGATTCATTATAAGAATTTGCAAAAGGGGGGAAAATTTTACCCCCTAAAAAAAATTTAGATGTAAACTTTCAAAACGCCGGTACAAATATATTGTTTCTCGGAAACCCGTCAGTGTAATAATGGGTCAGTATATTTCTGAGATGTACAGCGTTCCAATGTAGAAAAAAATACCGTTTATCAAAAATTTTAAAAGGTACATGCTTATCTACAGATTGCCAGATCAGGAGATTTCCTCCTAGATTTAGGAGATTCTTGGTCCTTTAGGAGCATTTTTATTAGAAAGAATTGTTTAGCAGAACATTTAGGAGATTTTGATGGTGATACATTTGACATCATTAGTGGCACTGAAGCCTTGAATATTGAAAGCTAAAGTGCATAATTTACTTTAATTAAATTTGATTCTTCAAAGTGTATAATTTGTGCAATGAATGACGGAAGTTTACAGAAGCGAATTTCATACCGATTTCAATTTTAATGTTTTGTTTGTGTTAACACATTCGAGACGATGATTTTTTTCGATCGCGGTGGACAGGAGCGAACTTTTATTTTTCTTTGTATTGTACACTGTAAAACCAATGCCAAATTTATTTTTCCTGTACTTTACAGATTTCATTAGTTCCAGAAAAATCTTATTTCGACGACTAGTTTACTCAGAATAACTGATAATTACACATTACTGTCTTATAGCCTCGGAAAGCCATTGCACACACGGTGTGCAATCCGTCTCGAATGGATTAAGTTGTTGTTAAGTTGAAGCTTAAGAAGCCTGCAATAAAACAAACTAAATATATATTTTATCAGAAGTTAAATTCCTTAATTTATAATGACAAAAATTATAAACTTTTTTTAATTTTTTAAATTTTTGGCAGGAAATTTCAGCTTATTTTTTAAGATTTAGCAGAAACCCATTTCAGGTATCTGGCAACTCTGATAAGTTATCTAACTGATTGAAAATTATGCGGGGAAAATATCATATGATAAAAATCTTGAAATTTGAACAGCTCGAAAACATAGTAGAAAACAATTCTATTACCATAGATTATTTTTATACAATTGAAACTCTTATTTTTCAAAGTCTAAATGGTTTTCAGTGCTTTTACCTTTATACAACTGATTTACAAATTTTAGCAAAATCTCAATTCGATATAAACTGAAATCAAATTGTGCCTTGGGAGACAAGGAAGTCTCGCATTTCCAGGTCCTGTTTTGGCGCAGTTTTTTCGTTGTATTTCAGCGCATTGGTGCTTCTTAAGTTTTCAATGATTCGATAACGCAAATGGATGGATTACACTCTGTCTATAGTCACAGGTCTGCTCCTTGCTTATTTACATATCTGGCTGCGACAACTCCGGCTTACCGGCTTTCGACTTGCCATCGAGTTGCATCCTATGAGCATCCACTTTCCCGGTTTTTTCTCACTTTTCTAGTTGATTTTTCTATTAAAATTTTATTACTTTGAAGTTTCCGCTCTAATTGAGACAACAATTTGTTGCGCTTCCTAAACAATCTGATCCTATCTCAATCATAAAAAAACACCTGCCGCTGATTTGACATTATAGAACGTCGGCCACACGAGTTGGTTTCAACATTAAACAAAGTTAAGCAAATTATATGTGTTACAAATTTAATCACACGTTAGTCGCGAAATTAAATTGTAACAGCAACAACAATAACAATTAAAACAAAAAAAAAAACAACATTGACAGCAACAATCCAAACTGACATATTATGACAAACGATTTGCATGCAGATGGCAGAGCGCACGAGCGCACAAGTCGACGCTGTGGTTGCGCCGCAGGCTATCGACTTGCCGGCCACGTTGAGCGTATAAATTTAACGCTCCAAATGCATAAATAAGAATTTAAAATAGCAACAATGACAACAACAACAACGCCAATAAACAAGCTCGACTGTTTGGCAACAAGGAAGGCTCGAACACGCGAGCCAACGGCAATAATTCAACTCCGACACTCCGACATCGGGCAAGCAATTAGAAAAGCGACGAGCTGCCATGCGATGCGATGCGGCGGCCGCGTGGCAACGGTGCAAATTGTGGCGCATGCAATCGGCCGATGAAACAGTCAATGGGCGGTGCGCGTCGATGTCGATTGGGCAGTGGAGCACATAACAGCAGAGGCAACAACAACGACAACGACAAAGCTGACGGCAATTCCCATGACGGGCAGCGATGGCGACGGCACAACACGACAACGCATCGCATGTGCGAGCCGTTAAACTTTTGCGACGTGCGGCCGCGAGGGAGGTGGAAGTGGCAGTGTGATTGAATCAATTGCCGCTGTCAAATTGCCATGTCGGGTAGAGTACTTACAACAATTGCTGTTGTTCTTGTTGTTATTAGTTTGTTAAATTGAGCGCAAGTGGGCTGCCACTTGCCACACTTGGCCACTGTGTCGCGAGCACGTCGGAAAATCGCAGCGCCCAAACATTTCTCAAGCCAATCGAAGGCGCAGAGCGTTGCGGGGCCCAGTTCCCACGTTTATTGTCAGCACAAATCTGACAATGCGAACAAACTTTCACCCATTTTCGACTGCTTCCAACATAACAAGTGGCAAAGTCATTCGAGAATACGAACAAAAAAACATTGCAGCGCTGACACTATCGAAATTGTCGCACCTAATCTTTGCTGTCATTGCGACTGACGACAATCGCCGCCCTTGATGCGATATCGCTGTGACGGCGTATCGCATGTAAGCAAAGTGAGTTGCACCTCACCACAGCACATCAACATGTCACATCAATTGACAACATTTCAAGGCGTTCGGAAGCAGCGCTTTTCAACGGTGACAGACTTTCACAGACCTATTTGACTTGCTTTGTCTTTTCCGATGCGCAATCGATGGCTGGCAATCAGATGGAGTTCAGTGAAAAATGTTTGGTTGGTACTGACTTCCATAGTTCGTCGAACATGGGTGCATAGGTGTGAAGTGTTGGATCAGTGATGCCAACCGTAGGAAAAAGAGGCTACATGTAGGGAAATTCAACCTTATATTTGCTATGTAGGGAAAAAAGGACAGATTTTTAATATTTACTTAAATGTAGGGAATTTAAAAAATTTGAAATTTGTCTCTATATTTAAAAAAAAAAATTATTTTTCTGTTCGCATATAATTTATTTTTATGATTAATGCGTTGAAATTTTTTTCAATGTGTAAAATCTTTATATATCCTTGAACACACCCACTGGCTAGCAAGGATTTTCATGTATTTTGTCTGTGCTTGAACATACACTTTTGTCACCATATTTGCTTAATTGCACTTTTGCCGCGTTTTCGAGTACATTTTTCATTTCATTTCATTTCATTTATTTTATTTGTTAACCAGATTCTGTAATCTGTGAGGGCTAAGCCCGGTAGATGTAATAAATAAATAAATAAATAAAATCGTAAGTTTCTTCAAATGTTATACGTTTTTTTTTAATTTTCAATACTTACTTAAAATTGTTTATAGAACAATGAGCAATTCTTCCAATTCATCTTTTTTCTGGAAACGGGCTCTACGAAGCGAGTAAAAGTTAAGTATCGAAAGCAAACATTTAACGACAGCTGGCTGGAAATGGAAGAATTCAAGGGATGGCTTGAAAAAATCGAAACGAATAATTTCGAATGCAAGTGAGCAGCTTGCGACGTTTGATTTCGATGTTTGAAAATATATGTAGGGAAACATGTAGGGAAAATTTTTTATTTGCGTAAGGAAAAATAGGGATTTTCTTGAGATGCGGTAGGGATTTTTTCAAAAATTTATTGGCATCACTGCGTTGGATGTACTTACGATAAGTTTCAGAGTTCGGTGATAAGTTGCTTACATATGTAATTGTAAGACGACGCGATGATCGACACGAAAGTATGATAGTTCATAATGAAGTTGGAAGTTTTCAGATTGTTATTTAAAATAATTGAATTTAAAATAATTGAATCAAAGAAATTTTAAGTTAGGTAATTTTTTTATCACCTTAGGTGCATAATTGTTTCAAAATAAGAGCAGCAATTTTTTTTTTTCACATTGACCATTCGTAAGATTCTTTAGCTTCTTCCTCCTTCCAATTTCACCGTCTGGGGCAGAAAGGAATTCTGCCTGTAATGAGTGGTGCCTTGGAGAATCATTTTAACCAGAACTTAGACATGGTGAGGGTGTGAATAACAAAAGTTGTAAATATGGCATTAAAATTAATAACCACAGGAATGTTGGTGTATAAAAGTGCATGTACGAGTATGTACTTTTTGTAATCCTTTTTGCCTCCTTATACACTTTTTAAACCGCCCAAACACAAAAATTGCTGTTAAAAATATTATTTGGAATGGTATTCGGCTCAAAAGTTGTACGCAAAATCCCCTCCCTACTGCGCCACTGGTCTTAACCCTTTCGCTATTTTGTTGCCATATGGCAACATGCTACTTTGTGGACGTCTGCATCCTCTATGGTTGCAAGAATACATTGTTTTGTTGGTCTTTAGAATACTTTGAAGTTTTAGGAAAAATACGAAATTAATAAACTGAATATTTAAGTTTAAAGAAGAAGTATACACGTTTTTCTAATAGTATATCTTGACGTAGTAAAGGAAGAAGAAGCAGAAACAACTAGAGAACTTTCTAATTTTACGTTTTCTTTCAATTTAGATACCTTTTTTTTAATTTTGGGTGAAGTAAATGAAGAAATATTCAATTTTTTTTAGTAATAATTACAGCCACAACGATGTGGTTGTTCTCATAGAAAAACACTCTAAAATATAGGGCCCGAGTATAAAAATTAAAAAAATGTCTTATGGAATGTTGCTAATATAACCACATAGAAGCTTAAGACGTAAAATTTAAAATCTTAACTTTCCCCAGTAAAAACCTGTAGCGAAAGGGTTAAGTAATGTTGACTGCAGCCATTCACGTAGAATCGACCTCCTCCAGATAGTTTTTGGTCATCCGCGCCTTCTGCTTCCTTGCTGGTTCCAGTCAGGTGTCATTCCTGTAAATTTTAATAGTGTTTTCTTGGCAATTTTTTACGCTTTATCTGAGTTCTTCACTCGTCCGTTTCCAGAGCTCATCGTTTCTGACTGTTTTTAGTCAGAATATTCTGCAAAAGATCTGCAAACATTTGTAGACTTTTTTAATAAAGTAAATCCAAGTAGTAAAATCTACAAACTAATTGTTTGACAATGGCCAATTTGAAATGCATTGACAAACTCCAAATTTTAACTAAAACTTCTGCTCAGCAACTAAATAATGCCAGGGGATATTTTATCGTTACATCGTTCGCTGCTACTGCAGATGTTCAAGTTCACAAAATTCTGCATGTCGCTGCCGGAATTGCACTGCAAAAGGGACAATTGGGGAAGCCAGCGAGCTGCACCCGCAGTACAAACAAACAGCAAATTGTTTCTCACAATGTGATTTCATTTTGTAGCGCAAATTACTCAATTTGTTTGCTTTTGCTTTTGTCATTGTTGTTGTTGTTGTTGTTGTTGCTGTCACTATTGCTGCAATGCTGCCACTGTTGATGCACAGCTATCAAACATACGCAACGCTTGAAAACGGTGCTACACCGGCAATCGGTGCGCTGGCATACGACGCAGAGACTTGCATGTGGTATGTACATAAGTTTAAAAACACACCCAACGAAATATATTAGTAATATTTTTACTAAAAATAAATTTGTATAAAATTTATTAATTGAGAAATTTTAGACAATAAAACGAGTTAATAATAGAAGGCAAAAATAAATAAATTCCCAGCATTTCATTTTCAATACCATTTGAAAGCAAATTTTTCACTAACAATCTTTGTATTTGGGGTTGTTGAACCCCCAAAACCCTCTGTGTGCGCCACTATATGGCTGCAACAAATTTTTCGAATGAACAACACAAATCAATCAGGTAGAGCAATCTCAGTAACAGTACTGAACCATAGATTGTCAGGTGAATCTATTTTCCTTCTGGTTGGTTGATTGGTTCCCGTGACGATGTTCCGATATCCAATTAGTGTATTAGTGTGTTGTCTTCTGGATTATGTGGCCTCTATATTCAGTGCGACAGATTAATGAAGGCGAGTTGCGAGTTCACGGTGCACTTCGCTATTTCTTCGAAATTTTTGATATGTTGACTTACCCAACGCTTTTGATTTCCTTCTTGATAAAGCTAACAGGGTATTACAGATTCAAAAACTTTATTGAAGTTATAAGAAGAAAAATTCTCTTCATTTTATATTTGAAACAATTGTCCCATCCAAAAAAACCATTACAAGTCTTTGGGTAATTTTCGCTGGGGCTACATTCATACGACTTGTGAGCAACTAATTGCAAATGGCTTTTGTAATTTTATTTGGCGGAGCTTTCATTAAAATGCTGTTAGCACTCTTATGGTCACGAATGGCGCAATGTTGCGCAAGTTGACAGCGGCGACACAGCGGTGACATTTCTGATATTTCAGGTATATAGGTAGTAAGAACGCAAAAGCCAATCCAGACAGTTGTAAATTTGGATAATTTTATTGAGTTATTTTAGGATATTTATAGATCGATATTCATGCTCGTAATGACTGATATGCAATTTTGATACAACAGTGAATTAAAAGAAGTACAACTTTTTGTTGACCGACTGCTTTCGTCGAATAAATTTTAAAACCAAAACTATCAGTGTCAGCTTTCTTTATATACACGAGGTGCCTCGTAACTGAAGGTCGCTACCGGAAACATTTAATATTAAAAATTCTTGGTATCTAAAATTCTTAATATCTAAACACGCCTATGCGCCACTAAGTTTGGTTTTTGGTCACTGCTTTTCACTTCTGCCAGCTTAATCCGAGTTCTAACTGACGGTCTTCATCGTTGCCGTGTTCTTTGTTCATGTTGTGGCCCAGTGGCGCACACAGGGGGTGGGCAGTTGGGGGTTCAACCCCCCAAACACAAAACTTGCTGGTACAAAATATGGTTTCGAATGGTATTCGGCTCAAAAGTTGTACGCAAAGCCCCCCACCCAAAATTAACCCCTATGTGCGCCACTGGTGTGACCTATGAACTTGAAGCTAAGTAGTCGCTACAAATATATTTATTTTGATAATGTTAAAGTACGTGAGAAGAAGTTTTGAAAAATATTAAATCAATGTCAAATACTTGTTAGTAAAATGAAAATATTATGATAAATAAATAATTAGCAGGGCCCTGCGGCTTTGCACGCAAATTTAAAGTCAATAAGGCCAATAAATCAAGTTCTTCTTAACACTTTGTTGATCCCGTCAGATTTGTATGAAAAAATACTTACATAATTATTTCTCATTTGAAATGCTTTCACCATATTTGAAGTTAATTGGCGCATTAAATCATGTTTCCCCATACAAACTCCTAACCCGTCGTTGACTCCGTCAGATTTTTATTTTCGAAAAAATTAAAAACACGTGTCAAATTATTTCTCACCAAGAGTACTTTCAACAAGTTTGAAGTCAAAAGGTTCATTAACACTAGAATGCCCAAGGGAGTCATTTTGACTACCTTGAGGTCTTTTATTGTAAATAACTTTTGTTGCATCGCTTTTTAAAACAACATCTTACGTGACTTTTATTAATTTTTAAAGCTAAATGTAATAAATAAATTAAAAATATTGTAAAAATATTGTTTACCCCAATTTTGCAAAATTTACCTTAAATGCCCAAAGTCATTTTGACTACCTATATACAATTTTCAGCAAATCTTACTGATAAAAAGAAAAATATGCATCTTCAATTGCGAAATATGAAAATTTCAAATAATTGCAAATATTAAAAAAAAAAATATCATAGTAGGCTGTGACAATTCCCAAGTTTTTCAATCAACAATTCACTCACAAAATTCATTCACAAATTCCAAATTCCAAGTTTCATTCCATTTTATCCCATTTATGTGTAAAGTACGCCATTATATTTTAGTGAATTTTCTTTGTAAACCATAGGTTAGGTTAGGTTAGGTTGCGGTGGCTGCCTCTGTATGAGACACACTTAGGCCTCTTAACGGGCCCGTTGTGATACCACAGATTCCACCCGTTTGAAATGCGTATGCAACACTGTTTTTTTCAACATGTGATACAACACACATTTCAAACGGATGGGGAAAGGGAGGGGACCTACAGTTTAACGCCGAATCCGAACGGCGATTAGCAGTTTTTCTTTCACACTTGGAGGTTTTGCCATTGCCTGCCAAGAGCGCACTTGTGCGATTCTTGTAATTCTCATTCCCTTCATGTGGATAGCGATAGAAGTAGATGAGTGTTTTTTCCAGCCCAAGCCAGGAATCGAACCCGGGGCGCTCGGTATGAGAAGCCAGCGCGCTACCCGCTGAGCTATCGAGGCCGACAAACCATAAAAAATAAAAATGAAGTACTTATTTTAATTTAATCGAATGTGCATTTATTCATATTTGCTACTTGAAAACCAATAACATTTAAAAAAAGTCAGTAAACAATATGGTAGTCAAAATGACTACCTTTGGGCATTTTAGGTAGGTCAGATTTTCGGGCATTCTAGTGTTAATTAATGTTTTTTCACAGTTTCTTCATAAAAACTCTTAACCTGTCGTTGACCCCGTCAGATTTCGATTTTCAAAAATTAAAACCACATATCGAATTATTTCACGTTTGAAGTACTTTCACCAATTTGAAGTCAAAAGGCGTAAAGGAGTTCTTCATACAAACTTCTAACCCTTGGTTCACCCCTTTAAGTTTTGATTTTCAAAAAAATTAGAGACACGTGCCAAATTATTTTTGATTTCAAGTGTTTTCACCACCTTGGAAGTCAATAGACCAATCGGTTCAGGATTTTTCGTAGTATTTTCGTATACGAAACTTAACCCTTGGTTCACCCCTTAAATTTTGATTTTTGAAAAATTGAAATATACGTGTCGAATTATCTTTGATGTGGATTATTTTTACTAGTGTCCGACCGAATATTCCGTTTCGGTTTCGGCCCAAATAAGTGTTTCGGTTTCTGTTTCGGCCAAAAAATGCCCGAACGGCCGAAACCGAAACTTTCTAGAATATTTTTCACATTTTATTGTGTAGCAGATATATAGCGAAAGGAGGAGTAATTTAGATGCCACCAATGTAAATAAGTAAACTTCTTTTTTTTAGCATATAATGAATTAATTTTGAATATTAGCGAGTAAGGTACGAAATGGTGATTTTTTCATGTTTATGTATTTAAAAAATTAATAAATTGTTTTTATTAATAAGTATTTATTTATTTATGTCATGTTTGTTCTTTATTTACTTAATGTAAAATTTGTTTTTTGAAAAAAATGCTTGATATGGTGATTTTTATTTCAACTATAAAGGTTCGGTTTCGGGTTCGGTTTCGGCCGAATATTAAAAAAAAACCCGAAACTCGGTTTCGGTTTCGGCCCAAAAAGGATGTTTCGGTCGGACACTAATTTTTACCAAGTTTGAAATTAATAGACCCATTAATCGTGTCTTCATACAAAACCTTAACCAATGTTTTGCCCCTTTAGACTCCGGATTTCAAAAAATTCCGTCTTATCGGAGGTTTATTTTTCAAAATGTATTTACAGTTTAAATTTCATATTTGTAGTGGTTGTAGTGGTTTGGGCTGGGCGATGATGAATAAGTAAGGACAAACAATTATATATTATGTACATATATAGATTTAACCTAAAAATATTGAGGCTATCGCTTCTTCATTCTTTCGTTTTGCTCTCGTTCCCCAAAGTCTGTCGCCAGTGAACCGTTGCCGCAAATCACTAATTTGCCTTTCGAAATTATGTCAACAAATTTTGCATAGCAGCTGTCATTAAAGCAACTCAAATGTTGGCGTACAAAGCAGCACAGAGCACTGAATTGCAACAACAACAAAAACTATAAAAATTTTTAAGAAGAAAAAGCTGCAATTTGACAAATTAGTTCGGTCATTTAAAGTGGACTTAATCGCTGCGACGCTGTGCGCAATTGTCGAATTAACAATTATTTATTTGTGTTTTTTCCTTAAATATGTGTGTGTGTGTGACACTGCGAAGATTGTGCCGCGCGACAAGTCGGCAACACAACAGTTGGCCCGCAACAACGAGCATGCGTGCCTCAGCGGGTGGTAATCAAAAATGCGATAATAATAAGCGGCGCAACGTGCGCGCACAAGCAAGAAAAAATGTGCAAAAAAGAAAACTGTGGCAGAAGGCACAAAAGCCAAGCGGTGCGGTGCGATGCTCCACACGCGCAGGCGCCAACAGACAAGCGACGACAACGCAACCGGCAGCAACATTACTTATTGCCTATTGGTGTGTGTGTGTGTGTATGTGTGTGTGCGTGTGCTGAAACTCCACCTCATTATGCGCGGCACATGTGAATGACGCGCACCGACGACTGACGACTGACGACAGCGGCCGAATTACGAATTTACGAGGCAGCGTCGCACATGGGCTGCCACCGTTTGACTGGGCGGCGGCAGCGCTGACAGTGGCAGTGTCGACAAGACGCGATTTGTAAGCGTGGGAAACGCTCATTTGCAGAGTCACATCGCGCCGGCTGGCGGTCTCAGCCCGTGTCTGCGATAACCCCAAGAATTGCTCCACCTGTGCCATGCGGACAAGCTGAATACATGAAAACATGCACCAAACAAGCATAGCCGCATACAAAAACAACAACGACAACAACGGCAACAATAGAAACAACTAAGTACATACAACAGAGACAAGAAATATTGTTACATTGACAAGTGCGCGTCAGGTGACACGATGGATGTGACTAATCGTTTGGGCAGTGTGCGGCGAATAAGAAAAACAAAAATCGTAATTTTAAGACTTGAGAGGAAGAAACGATCGGTCAGCGGAAAGGCGACAGAAATTTGATTGTGTTGGAGCTTAGATTGTAATTTACTTTTTTTTTACATTTTTTGGTTGTTTGGTAGTAAATAAGTAAAGTGTCAGAAGAGAACGTTGGATGACACATCACGTAATGAGAGATGCCATTACTATATACAGGGTGGCCCATAAATTGTCACCCAGTGTTCTTTGCCTCTAATTTGTTTATGAATGAATGAATGCATGAATGCATGAATGAATGAATGCATAAATTAATGAATGTATGAATAATTGAATGAATGCCAAAGCAGAACTTACTTTTGCTGCCATTTGTAAAATTTATAGCATCTGCCGTTGGGTGATGACTTTTGCGCCACCCTTTAGAATCAGTTGTCATCAGCAGTTGTGCGTTATTTGTTAAACTTGTTATGGTTATTTGTTGTGTTGTGTGTGCGTATTTTTTACCGAGATCAGGACTTAAATATTAAGTATGGTTGAATGCCTTAACCCTTTCGGGTCTACTGGGATAATACATCCCACAAAGTTTTTAACACTAAACCTACCGATACTTCATGTATTCCTATTCCTACCAAAGCGGGTCAAATGACCCGTCTTTAAAATGTTATATATATTACTATGTCTAGTGAAAAATATATCAATTAGACCAATTTGGTACATGAATAAAACAATTTTTTCAAAAAACGATTCAAAATAGTTTATATATTAAATTTAAAAAACATAAAAATAATACAAGAAAAAATTAAATATTCTTCAATCGAATCTCAAATTTAGAAAACAAATAAATAATATGCTAAATTGATTCATGTTCACCGCATATTTTGCAAATTATTGGGGTTTCGAAGGTACATTTTCCATACACATATTTGTTGCATTTGAAACAGATTTTCGTAGTTTTGTTTTTCTTCAAAACAATTATTCAGATCTTATGACCCACGCAAAATATTTACTCAAATTTTATGTCCCCGGTTGAAAGGACGATTTTAGACTTTGTAAGCTTGCAACATAAATTTCCAGCCCCAGCTTTCATACCATGGGAACATTTCTAATAAAAGTATTTTGGTTTTCTAAACTAAACTGCGTCCCGAAAGGGTTAAATTGAATTACTTTTTGGCAGAGAATTTTGATATTGAGCACTAAATTCCTCTAAAGTCCCTCAGTATAACACATTCGTAATAGTTGCGTTGAATTCATTTTGTGTTTGATTGCTTCCAATAGTAAAAAGGATAATTTAAATCAGTTAAGTAATATACGAAAAATTCAATAGAAATTATATCTAGCGCTCAAGTTGAATTTTGAGTTTTGAAGTATTCAAAGAAGAACCTTTTGGTAAATATTTTCGTGGTACATTTCTTCCCTAAAATCCTGTTTCAAAGGATATTTTTTGGCATTTTACCGAAAAAGGGTCAAATTGACTCATACAAATATGAGCTAGAGGGCTAAAATGTTCCAAAACAAAAATTGTTCTTTCTAGTATTTTACATTAAATAGCTAAACACATCATATAGCTAAAATGTAAAGTCACATGGTTTTCGTATGCCGATTCACCATAAAAATGTGCAAAAGAAATAAAAATGTTTGACCCCTAAACAAATTCAGATGTTCAACTTTCAAAACGCTTTTGCTTGGTTTCTTCTATTAGAATTCGTTGTCAAGGTTCTGTTTTGAAAAAAATTGGATTTTATTGTTCAGTGTTATTTAATATACATAGATGGGTTTTATGCACCAAACTAATCTAATCGAATCTATGTGCGCTTCAGAACTTGTTCACACAGTTTTAAAAACAAAAAAGTTTGCTTTCAGTTTTTCAATGATACTGCCAGATAGCTTCAACTATGTTGGGTTCTAGGCACTTTTCAGGCAACTGTTGGGTAGATGAGCTCAATCGAAAAGGGACTATTGAGTAGATTGGCCAAGATGTGGCAACGCCCTTTCCCTCTTTTAACCTGTAAACTTCCAACCTATACCAGCTCTATAAAATAAATTAACTTCAAATGGAACGGCAGTAATTTTGCACTTTTATTGCGCTTTCAATCTGGTCAACTTTTTACCTATTACATTCTTGAGAATTTCTTTTACTTAAGAGGGAGCAACTGAGGACTGTGAATGAGGTCCAGTCGGTCAGTGTTTATAAGGCACCCACACGAAAACGTTGGGTCTATTTTTCAATGATTTCTAACAGTGCTGCATGGATGAAGAAGAGGAGGTTAACGTTCTTAATTTTCTATGTATAAAATAGTTTAACTTTGTGTGAAGCTTACTCTGATCAAATAATGTTAGATTTACCATGAAAATTGATGATTGGTGTTCTTATGATTCAAAAGTGAGAACAAAAGGTCCTCATCCTCTAAGGACTGACGAAACCTTGTTTTACTTTGCAATGATAATAAAAAAGAAATAAAAACAAAGCACAAAGAGCTCCCAAAAGTGTGTCCAACGTTCAGTTATTCTCTCCAGACACATTAGTTGAAAGTTTTATTTACTGTAAATATTTTACTAACTCACCGTAGAGCAATTTGTGAGCATTAGTGCGAATTGCCATGCGCGCAGGCACTTTGAATTAATTATACGATTCATGCCTAATTAATTAACATATTCAAGGTGATAAGTGTAAACATTGTTACCACAAAAAACAACAACCAAATCGTTGAGGCCAAAATAGTGTTTGACGTAATATAAATTTGCAGTCTGACGCATTTACTTTTATTAAACGCTCACAACTTTTTAGTTGTTATTTTGTAGTTGTTATTTTTTAGTGCGCCGAGAGAAAAGTGTATATCGCGCATGGGACAAATTTACGGCAACTACTCTGTCGCTAATGCAATATCTAATTAATTCAAATTAATGGCGGATGAGCGAGCAGCGCAACACTTTCGGTGAACACTTTGCACTGTAAACGAAAATTAATTAAAAATACAAAGCTTCACTTCAGCCGTTACCGAAAGACAGCACAGCATGTGACACGGCTACAGCAACATATTGCATGTGTGTGTACTCACACATACCTACAATTCGGTTGATTGTTGAGCGGCATTGTTGCTGGCGTTGTGAAGCTACATGAGACGACGGAGACAGCTTGCGACATGGCGCGCACGCCGGAAAATCGCTGAACTAAGCGACGGACAATGTGCCGAGGTGTTGGTGGATATGTATGTATTTATGTATGGATATATTTATATTTACATATGTGCATAAAGAGATTATTTTGGCAGCATTTGACACTTGTGATAGTCACTAATTTTTATGCGCCGGTGGAGCAGCAGATTGCAGCTTCAGCTGTGTTGCAGTCTGGATGCTGGTGAGTTGTTGCTTGAGTCCTGTTGTCATTTGCTGCCGGAGCTGTTAATGCACTATGACGTTTTAAGCCCAGAAGCAAGAAGATGTGTTACAGCAAAGTGGTTGTTTAATAGCAGCCAGTTGTGGCAGGTTTGTTATGGAAAGTGGGTAAAGGATTCACATGTTGAGCTCTGAAAAAGTTGTATGTAGTTGTATATAGATACATGTATACTTTATGAGATTCACTCCTTACAGACATCTCTACTTGCACTTATGGCTTCGTCAATTATAGTCTTAGAGAGCTGAAAGGTCTCTTTAGCCCACCCAAATTCAATTCTTGCGTTTTAGTGCCTTGGACCTCAAGTCTAAGGCGATATTCGATTCGATTCAACGATGTAGCCAACACTAACATACCTCTATATAGAAAAAATAAAGATATGTTTCAGCGGCTGCCTCCTCAGCAGGAAATACCAAACCTCGTAGAGTAAACCTTTTCGCCGAAATAAATTTCTTAAACTTACTATTCCATACTACATAAATAAACTGTGCTATTGTTCTAAGTTTTAAGTCTCTGAGTCTGATATGTTAGTGCATTTTCCCATCAAAGTTTTTCTGGAACAAACATTGCTTTTACATCTCAAAAACAATTCCAGTATTATCCTTTTAACCCTTTCCTTCCCATGGTAGCCAAATGGCTACCAAATTCAAATTTGGAATTTCGATGTATAATTGTTGATTTTTTACCATTATATGAATCGCTTAAAAACAACATTTTTCTAAGCTTTTTCGGCGAAATATGTAGTTTGTTCTATTGGAAACATTGAAAATTGGTGACATTTGTGTAACGGCTCCCGCTCGACAGGGCAGCATTTTCCAGAATTAAATGCCAAAAATGTGATGTTGCTCTATGTTGAACAAAGGACAAGAACTGTTTTTAAATGTTTCATAACAAATAACTCTAAAAACTTGTAAATAAATTACAATTTTGTTTTCATATAAAACATCGTGCGACAAAAATAAAAAAAATTTTTCACTTCAATGAAATTTTGACACGTGATCAGGGAGATTTGGGGTTTTAACATACTTACTTTTCAAGAAAATTCTATATACATTTTCAAGGATATAAAAGAATAAAATTTTCAAAGTACCTTTTTCGTATCATTTTTTTACACATAGATAAAACATTAATTTTATTTAAATTCTTGAGCCTTTCCTCTTTCATTTGATATACATATCGCCATATTCTAACGAGGTTAAGTATTTTTTATATTTTTTTATTTTTTATCCCCTTCAAAATTTTGAAGTCCTTTTAAAAGGACAAAAGATGTAGAAATGAAAAACTAATTATGCAGTATTACTATATTTGGTCTCTAGTTTCACGCACATATGGATATTTCCCGGTGTGAGAAATGCTGCTGCACGGTGAAATATGTTTTAATTTTGCTTCATAAAAGCCCAATGCAGCCAATGGCAGCCACCCCCCACCAGCCACTGCAAGGTCGAAACTATTTAAAATTTGATGCAAAATAATTTTAAATACTTCTTTCGTTTCAAATAACCAAATTCCAATTTGTTTCTATGGCTATTACATAATTCTGGGAAGTAAAGGGTTTATAAAAGCAAATCAATGTTCAGTGGAGTGTGATGTGTGTTTTGAATGAGCTATGAGCTTTTCTCAACCATTTATATATGACTGGAATAGATAAGCTAAGATATAGTAATTTTTTTTGCCTACAAAAGTGTCTTCATTCAATGTGCAATACGAACTGAGACCCTCTGAATAGTGTAACAATGCCCTAATCGAGGAGGTCAGGTAAGATTTGATGGCTGTCGACGAAAAGATCTCATAATACATAAGCAAAATCCATTGCATCGATTATGTAAATAAGATCCAGCTTTATATAAAGTTAAGCAGTTACGCCAAGTATCGGAAGCTTTGTCAAATCCCCTTGAACATCGAGGAAGTATATATCCAGATGCAGTACGACTTAATTGTTGCTGCACAGAAGTTATTGAATGGTGTCTATTTTCGCCTTCTGTAACACTTTTCTATAAACTTCCAAACCTGTCGCTTAGATTAGGTTAGACAGTTTGCCAATTGCTCGACTAGTACACTGGAGACCTTTGAGCCCATTGTGGTGCAGGAAGGGAATATAGGAGTTGTCCAGTGTTCAGAAGTGGTTGGGTTGAATCCAATCTGAGCTTCGGTATAAGTCCGGTGATATCCTTCAGTGTTGCAAAACCTACTAATGGTAGATGCTGCTGTCTATGTGGCTGCACACATTTGCCAATAATACAGTCGGCAAAAATTACGCTTAAAATTATAGCAACAAATATAAAATTAATAACTTCCAAGGAAACATTTAAAAACAAGTCAGACGCATTTCCAACAAAATTATCGCAGCATTCGTATTTCATTTCCAAAAATCTTGTACTTTATTCTCGTTTTTAATAGCCAACCAAATGTTTTAAATTTTCCAGTGCCACAAGCATAACCAGATTAATTTCCAAAAATAGTCGCACATTTCTAAACAAACAATCACGCGCACAGCACACATACTTAAATGCCAGCAGATGCATTTCATTTGCTGCATTAGCAACAACAACAACAATAACAAAACAACAAAAAGAGCAATAATGAGCACAAGCATGCAACATGTTAAGTGCCACACATGTAAATAACCAACAAGCGAGTCGAACTCTTCGAAGATTCTAAACAAATTTTGCCACATATGTTTAAAAATTGATTGCCATTATTGTTGTTGTTGTCGTTGTTGTTATGGCAGCATAATTTCTATTGCATTCAATATGGTTTGGTTTCTTAGCTCATTCTTTCTCAAAAATTAAAAATTAAAAAAGAAAAGAACGACAACAACAACGAACAATGCATGTTCTCAAAAATGACCGAAAACACACAAATGATATGTGAGGCTCTAAAAATAAGTGGACTCAAGTGGCCACAGTTACAGTTACAGCAACACTTGCGGCAGCAGTAAGCATCGCTTTAGTAGCGGGACGTACTCTAATTAGTGTGGTTGTTGTTGTTGTTGTTGCAGTAGTACTATTGCTATGCTGAATATGCTACTTAGGCGTGCGTAGAGCCTCTTGACATCGCGCCACTGCACAGTGATTCGGCTCCATACAACCGCGGGACAAAATTAGAAGGAGTGGTCCGTTCTTCATAAAATTTGGTATACCAGTTAAGCATGGTCTGCTGAATGGAAATCTCCATTTTGTTTTGCTTAAACTTTTGTAGTTTGGCAATGTCTGAGACTTAAATTTGCAATTTTCGTCATTTTTGGTGAGCTACAGCAACGAGTGTGTTGGCTAGATTTTTCAGATTTTACATTTAATCGGTAACGTCAACATTGATAATTGCAAAGAGTAACAGAAATTGTCTTAGGACCTTTTAGTTTTGCAATAAAATCGATAATAATAGATGTATGTTTGGCTTTTTTGCAGTTTTCTCAATTTTTCAAGGTGATTGCATACTTTTAGGGATGAAAAAAAATAAATTTTTTCGAAAAATAGGTGTTTAGATCACTTTTCAAATAGAATTATTTTCTGAGATCGGAAGATATCGGAGGATGTAATTACATTATCCGACAGAGAAAGAATGCTTCTTAAAATAAAAAAAAATCCAGGAACATACTTTCACATACTTTTTAGATATTTTCCTCTAAGTTTTACTAATTTTCAGATTTTTAATTTTGCAAAATATTTTAAATTAAAAGTGAAGTAAAAGCTTCAACTTTGTAAATTTTGAGAAAACATTAAAAGCGAAAATGGCTACATCATTTCTTAATCTATATTGAAAGTTTCAGCAACTTCTTGGTAACCATGTATTTAAAATTTTTTTTTTACTCAGTAGACTAAAAAACAGAAAATATGTGTTTACAATTTTTTGTGAAAAAAGCTCCGACTTTGAGCAGCTTTTGCAATTGCACTCATTATTTTTTGGCACCGATTTTTTGGGGTTTTCTTAGTTGGAGTTTTACCTTTCAAATGACATCAAAATTGTTAAATTCTGAGACTATAAATTTTTTGAATTTTGTCTATGGAACGAATTACTGTGCATTGTGACTTTGGTTGGCTGGCTGGTTGGCAGGAGAAGCAAAACGCAAGCAAGACGTAGGAAAAATTGAGCAATGTTGTTGTTGGAATATAAATATGTACGCATGTAAATATGGTTGGTTGCCGCAGCAAAGGCAGCATCAAGTGTACTCGAATAATGCCGAAGGGAACGCCAAGAGGTTAGCTAAAGGAATTAGCAGTGAGTGAGATTAATTTTTATGCTTGCAAGTAAAATAAAAATACAAGTAGTAACTGGCAAATTTGCGCTTACGGGCAATGCGCATGAAGTGTGTACGTCAACGTTCACACAAGTGCCCAACTCCTTGCAACCTTCACCACAATTGTTCTGATCTCGCCCCCCACTCCCCACCCCCCACCCGTCCATCATCGTCAACCGGAAACGTGTACAGCTTTTGGCATTTGTTTGACTGCTAGTGCCCGCTGTCCTTCACCACAGTTTACCTCCTTGCTGGCTACAGTCTTTGTGCACTCGTGCCGCCCTCCACCCTTGCGCCTACAATCAGTCATTGAGCCATTCGTTCAGAGTTGATTTTTGTAATGAAAATATGTCAAGTGTAATTCATGAGTTAATCGAGGGCGTAGTGCATTTGTGATTGCTTTTTGGGCGAAATACTGGCGCCATATACACACCAAACACATACACCTACGCACTACACACACACACACACCATTCAACCGTTCACAACAATCGTGAACGCCTACAATTCAACAAGACTTTAATGTGTTTGTTGCGGCGCTGCTGCTTGGCATTGTTGGAGCCTATTTAAAATTCCATCAAGCAGACATTGTGCTGGCTGCCGCTGGTGGTGGCACTCGAAAGGTAATACAAATTTTAATGCAATATTAAACCGACTTGCGATGCCTACCGTTGAATTTGTATGGTCGTTTGAATGTACATTCATATGTATGTATGTGCTCGTATGTGCTATGGAGCTAAAATTGGGGCAACTCTTTTGAAGGCGCAGTGAAAAAACTTTACTTAAAGGTTTTAAAAAAGTTTCGGTTTCTGTTTGGTAGGAAAGGGGAAATTGAGATTGTTGTAATTTTGCTGATGGATAAATTAGTGTTTAATTGAGCATTTAATGGACTGCACGAGTGTGAGAAATGATTATAGTAAGTTATATTTAATATATTTTTATTCCTATTAAAAATTAAAAATTAAATTTAAATTTAATTTTGGTCGCGTTAACCCAGCGGGAAGTGCACTAAGTTGCCAGTTCAGGTAGTGAGGGTTCCAATCACAGCGAAAATGCGGTCCTATATCTGGCCAATTTCTACAATTTTCCTTCTTTTTTCCTGGTTTGCTTACCCACTAATACTGTCCGGACGCGCTCATATTCCACTCACTCCAACTCAGCTATTATTATAATAAAGTAAGAAGGACGAAATTCAAGGATGTGGTAGTGTACATATTAGTTCTTAAGATATATTTTTTTCCAAAAAAAACTATTGGAAATTTCCAAGGATATTCAAGGATAAAGTTTTAAAAGGACATTTCCAATACCTCTTCGTCCTTTTACACCAAAACCTTAAATTTTCTAAGATTCTAAGGAGTTTTCTCTTTCATTTTATACTCATATTGTTATTCTAACTACAATGCGCTCAATTTTGAAAATAATTTTTTGAAATAAACATGGGCATAAATGCAGTATAGCGAACCCTCGTGAAAAAGTATGCAAGTATGCTTTTATATAGAGGGTTGGCTCCTGAATCTAACAAACTAAAAATTTTGCCGGGGAAATGTCCACAAAAGGCGTGGCTCGGGGTCAAAGTTCAAAGTTTTTATAAAAAAAACTCAATTAATCTCCAACTGATTTACACGATATGGGTATCAAACGAAAGGTCTTTTTCGTACCTTTCTACTAATGTACAAAATTAGATAAAAAAAATGCACTAATAAAAAGTTTTAAGCAAAAAAAAAATTTTTATAAAAATTTTTTAAAAACCGATTTTTTTCTCGAATAAAGGTGCAATAAGTTTGCTACCATGTTGTAGCCTGTGAAATTCCCTTTACAATGAAATATAACACATTTGATATCTTTGTGATTTCACTTTTATATTTAAATTTAAATTGAGTTAAAAGCATCTGCCTGCAATATTGAAATGGCGTTTATGAAAGTTATTGCTTAGGCGCGATCTTTTACAATCATAGGAATTTAATATAAAAATACTGTACGCTCCTTACTGAACCTGATCCGCTAGTTACTCCCATGAGGGTTATTTTTCAAGCAGCCCGGCCGAAGGTCGGCCACACAAAAGGTACTTTAATACAGAAAAAAGTGGTTTACTACCACTCTGCACCTCCTGAAAGTACCGTTGAACGATAAACGAAGAATATAAGTGTGCTTTGTAGTTCGAAACTATCCAAAATTTTCATTTTTATTTTAAGGGGAAAGCCACTGTGACGGGTCAAAAAATTAGTGATTTTAAACATTTTTTTTGACCGAGTAAATATAGGAATTTTTGGATCGGGTTTTTTTTATTTTATTAAGCAGACATCTAATAATATTTCCACAAATTTTTATTAAAAAATATTAAATAGTTTAAACAATAGAGATGATCCCGTAGCGCTTGAAAAAAAATTCCCCCTCCATGGCGGCATCGATTTCTCAAAAACCCGTACTCAGAAAAAAAAAAATAAAATTTTATTGTAATCTGTATGAATGTAGCTATCTTTGTACGTAGCCGTTTTTTGTTATTTTGATTTTTCACAAAATGGCGACCGATTGAAAATATTTCCATGTTTTCGACCTTGTTTTTTTGGTTTTGAGACAGTTTAAAAAATAGTAAAAAACAAAATTTTCCAAATCCAAAAATTAGAAATCGGTTCATAATTGTTCGAGTTATTGATGCCGCCAGTTCAAAAAAAGTCGTTTCGAGAAAAACGCGTTTGAAGTTTTGAGTCCATTTCTCTCGTAATGAAATCATGTCTCACTAAAAGCGTTTTTAAAATTAGAAGATCAAGAATGTAAAGCTAGAAATCAGGATCGTTTAAAAACATTTTTTAATATGGCAGGTACTTTGTGCAACCCCCTACAGCCCTCATTGTCCGAAAGTGACGGCGAAGATGACTACGAAATTACTTTGGACCAAAGATCAAGTTAGAAAAAATTAAAAATATATATTGAAAAACAACAAAAATATACATTTTTATATTTCATTGTAAAGGAAATTTCACAGGCTACAATATGGTAATAACAGGCCCGTAGAGAGGAAAACCGGGCCCGGGGACTAGTAATGACGGGCCCCTGTAAGTAATTTTGGAAATTTTGTAGTAGAAGTCAGGATGATGATCCACAAAGTTTATATGTTTTTATAACTTTTTGTTGTTGGAATGAGCAGTTATCACAAAAGCAAATTCGATTTAGAAAAAAATTTATTCAATAACACTGAGCAACAGCCAAAATTTTTCCGAGTTCTAGTAAACCTTTTCTAAAGGATTTTTGGACGCTGATCACAACTGCGTACTTAGTTTTTTGATTGTTTGAGCGGTTTGTAAGTTATTGGTGGTTTTTGCTAGGAGGTGTTTTCCACGATTTTTCATCTTTGAATTTTTATTGCATTTATAATATGCTGAAAAACACGATAATTTTTTTATGACACAATAACGAATCCTCAAGCTATAATTTTGACCATAGTCGATTTCGATTGGTCAAGGGTTAACACGGCTATGGCTCTTCAAAGTTCAATTTTCGCGAATTTTTTATAAAAATTCATTTAAATTCGGGGTTGCAATTTTCAACTAGGAGTTAGTGTGCAATGTATAGTGTAAGGTTGTAACTTAAACTTATAGAACAGATCTTTTGTGTTGCATGTGCCATTCTCGGCCTATACTCATTAGAGTGTAAATGCGACTTCACCTTCTGAACACGTGTTTGTATTGAAATCTTCTAATGCTCTTCGCGTCATTGACGAAAGTATCTAAAGTATTTTCGCAAGCGTCAATATTTGTCTTTTCAAGGGCATTAACAAAATTTGAATTGGTTCATTACTGTAGGAGCTATTCTAAAAAGAGTTGCATCACACAAGTAAAAATTTCAACCACACACACTTAGCAAACTACTTGCTGTTTTTCCATATTTCATTGCGACATATTTTTGGGCACAAAAAATTCAAAATTCGAAAGCTGAAAATTTTATGAATTGAGGGCATTTGTTGAATGCGAGCATTTTCATACTGCTGCCTAAAATTGTGCTCCGATATTATAGCTCAAAAGTAAATCCTTGCTTTTGTTGCTGAATTTATGAATGGAGAACTTACATATTTGTACACATTTTCTATTACAAACATCGCATTTCAAAAATTTCTTTTTTAATTGAAAGCCCCAACATTCTTCTTTCACTACATGACAATATATATTTTTTGGAAGCAAAATTCTTTTGTGTATTCGCAATCTTGCAAAGTAACTGAAAATTTGACTTTGCAAATGAATAACTCTTGCAAATTTTAACCGATTTTAATG
This sequence comes from Melieria picta, assembly GCA_964056695.1. NCBI lineage: Eukaryota > Metazoa > Arthropoda > Insecta > Diptera > Ulidiidae > Melieria > Melieria picta. The sequence goes on along the minus strand of OZ057398.1, from coordinate 35,439,556 downwards.
TTTTAAATTTTAAATACATAGTTAAAGTATTGTTAATCTGTGTTAAAAAAATGGCATTTAAGACTTCAGGTTTGTAGGAGCTACATGCATGTAATGGTCAAAAAACATGTAAAACGCCCTCCAAGGAAAACCATCAATATTTCCTAAGCCGCTCAAACAATCAAAAAACTAAGTACGCAGTTGTGATCAGCGTCCAAAAACCCTTTAGAAAAGTATAGTTTGATTTCAAAAAAAAAAAATAATGTCGATTTTGTTGCTCTGTGTAATTATTCAATACTCATTTACATAAATACATCTATTGATTATGTATAAATTCTAAGTAATTATAACTTTGATCTACTTTAAGCACGCTTTTCGGGCTTTCGCTGAAGCGAAAGTTTTTATAATACGACGGAAATCAGATTTTTGGGCCAAATCGTATTCCAAGCAAAGTATCGCAAGTCCTGAGATGCGTGTTTGCGAAGAACACGATCTTTGGAAATTTTTGATTCTCGCCAATACACTAAAAGAGCGCTCAGCGCTCGCAACAGTTACTGGCAGGGTACAGACAATTCTGAGCGCAACACAAACATTTGGAAATATCGCATTTAAATGTTTCTCATAAATTTCATTTAAAAGTGACAGTGGGCTTAGATCACTTTTGAAATTTGCTGAATGAATATGTTTTAAATGTGTCATTTCGTTCGGCAATTCGTCCGAAACATCAGATGGATATTTCTGTACAAAATTAGCCGCTTTATCTTGGACCTTGTCTTCAATCAACTCTGGAAATTGCCACAAGAAATTAAAGGTATCGTTCAAATTTTTCGCAGCGTCAAATCTAGTTGTGAGTCCCGCGATCACTGAGTCAATAATAACAAAAAACGTATTTCGCTGAAAATGTGTCTCTTCATCTATCTCTGGTTCTTTCTTAATTCCATCATTAGAATCAACTATGCGACGTTTTCTTTTCCGGCCCACTTTTTGCGATGGCAACTCTGCTGAGATGTCAATAGCTTCTTGCAACGCTGAAGCAACTAATTTACATTCGTTCAGAAGTGCACCCCAACGATCCCGCAAAAATTTCAAGTCTGTCAATAAACTAGAAAGATTTCTGACTCCAACATCGATTGTGATACCTTTAGCTTGAAGAACGAGATTTCTTTCGTCGATTAAAGACAAGATCTTCGACCACATGGATGACATCAGCACACATTCAAACTTACTCATATATTTGAGAATACCATTAATGTCCCTTTGAGTGTCCGCGGTTAAATTCAATTCTTTCAACTCGCGCAAAGCCGCGGTCAGTCCCACAATGTGACTCGCGAAAGACCTAACAGCTTCGATTCTTGCAGACCATCTTGTATCTGATTGGGAACGGAGTGAGGAGGGGACATGTTTTTTCAAAATTTCCCAACGTTGTGGACTGCCAACAAAAATGTTATAGCATTTTTGAACAACGCCGAAAAAAGTTATAGCTTGAGTGCAACACTCCGCCCTTTTTTTTTCTAATATTGCCGGAAAATCCGGGCCCCCTTGGAAACTCCGGGCCCGGGGACGATGTCCCCTTTGTCCCCCCCCTCTCGACAGCCCTGGGTAATAAACTCATTGCACCTTTATTATGGATTTTTTCGAGAAAAAAATCCGTTTTTATAAACATTGTTTTTTTGCTTAAAACTTTTTATTTGTGCATTTTACGTATCTAATCTTGTGCATTAATAGAAAGGTATGAAAATTACCTTTCGTTTGATACCCATATCGTGTATATCAGTTGGAGATTAATTGAGTTTTTTGATAAAAACTTTGAACTTTGACCCCGAGCCACGCCTTTTGTGGGCGTTTCCCCGGCAAAATTTTTAGTTTGTTAGATTCAAAAAAATATGCTCTATATGGCCCAATTTTCCGTTTTTTTTCATGAGGGTTCGCTATACTGCATTTGTTCCTAAACATGTCCTTGAAATTTAAAAGTCCTTTTAAAAGAAATCCTGACGTCGGAGAGAAAAGCTAAAAACACAGTTTTACTACATTTGGCCCCTAGTTTCGCGAGTATATCAATTTTTTAGTATGTAAAATTTGCTGAAAAGACTCAACAATACATCGTTGCTCAAAAATGGTACATCAATCACCTTAAGCAATGTTCCGAACCATCGGCATACATCAGCAACCAGTGGTGCACATAGGATTTCATTTGGAGGCCTTCCGTATATAAATTTTGAGTTCAATACCATTTGAAACTAAACCGACCATCCTTAATTTTTGTAAAAAACAGATATTTGGGAGGGTTTGAACACCTAACTTCCCCCACCAACTCATCATCAAAATACAGTGACGCACACAGGATTTCATTTGCGGAAGTTCTGCATAAAACTTTTAAGTTCAATACCATTTGAAACCATAATTGTCAGCCAAAATTAAAAAAAAAACAGATAAGTATTTGAAAGTTTCAACCGCCCCAAAAACCACTTTTCACGGATTCGTTGTTCCAAGTTGGCAATAAATGGCAGCTATTTATGATATTTATGACTATTAGCTGTAATATGTAATTCTTACACATATTGTAAGCCAACAAGGAGAAAATTCAAGCAGAAAATAAAAACGAACAGGCCCTGCGTGGATCTCTTTTTGCAAATTAAAATGATACTCAAGTAAAAACTAAAAAGAAACACTCCAATCATTGTTGCAAACACTGAAAGTTCTGGAACTTGAGACTCTGAAATTTTTTACTCTTTTAGAACCAATGTAATAGAAAATTTTCACTGTCTTAGTCTCAGCTTCACTATTTAAAAAAAAAACAAATAAAACAAAAACAGTCCTTTTGCAATGTCTAAACAATTTTAAACCTAAAATGTTTAACTCTTCCACACCCAATGTGGCATATAAAGATTTTACTATCTTAGCTCCATTTTCATTGTGACAAAAGAAACTCCAGTAAGCCCTCACGGCGATTTATTGACAAGAAAGTAATTTTAGTTTTGTTTGACGGACCTCTGGCAACAATATGGTTTTCCCTTTTGCCATTTAATAATTGTCACTTTCAACTTCTTTTAGAAGAAAATCGATCGTAATTTTGGTTCCAGTTGTTAATTCAGTGTAAACGAACATTTTCAACATATATTATTTTTTTATTTTGGAAAAGTCAAGAAAGCCGCTGAGGCTCACAAGGGATAAGATCTGTTCCTTCTAAGACCTACTGAAGTTAATGACTACCAAATCAAAGCCATAATTAAATCGGATTGTCATGTAACTGTGCAAGAGATAGCAGAGAGAAAAATGCATGTATTACACACCTCAGTTGAGAACTTATGGACTCTTAAAGGACTAGGACTCGATATTTGGGTTCAGCACAAATTGAAAGAGATTCACTGAACACAACGAATCAATCTTTGCGATATGCATTTCAAACGCAATGAAGTCGATGCAATGATGAAATTAATCATAACTGGTGATGAAAAATGGGTCATCTACAATAACGAACAAAAGATATAATTTCAATCGATGGAAGCGTGATGAACCAGCGCAAACCACATCAAAATCTGAATTGCATTAAAAAAGATAATGTTGTCAATTTGAAGGGATTATAAAGGTTTTGTGTATTTAGAGCCAAGGAAACAAACAATCAATTCAGATTTTTAATGTCAACAACTGATGAAACAACTGATGAAATAAGCAATTCAAGAAAAACGGTCAGAATTAAAAAAAAAATTAAAAATTCAAATCCTTTATGGTGACTTGTATTTATAAAATTAATTAAATTATTTATAAAATTAATTAATTAATAATTAATAAGGGAATAATTAATAAGGGAATCTTGGTTGAGAATTGATGTCAAATCCACAGTGTAGCTCTCACCTTGCATCATCAGTTTTCCATTTACTCCGAAGTTTGCAAGACTCATTGAAGGTAAAACCTTCACTAATAATGATGAATCGAAATTGGACTTGGTTCAGTTATTTGCTGATAAGGAGCTGAATTTTTACGAGAGCGGATTCATGGAGTTACCAGAATGATGGCAAAAGGTCATTGCAACAAAAACACAATTTTTAAAAAGTGGTGTTGAGAAACCGAACTAAAAAAATTACCTACTCTGCCTAAAGTGTATCTGTTTCCAGTTACAGTATCGGTTCTGACAGGTCATTGGACTATTTGCAAGCAATATGCATTTCAAAACCCACGTCTGCAGCTGCGGTTTGATGAGTGAGGAGAGAAGTGTTTCACTACTGATGTGTCACCGATCGGTTCTGGCAAGAAAAAATAGTTCGCCTTCTAGGTTATGTTAGGTAAGCTGGCTGACCAAGTAGGCCACGCATAGACCCTATTGGGTCCCTAGCGGTACCAGTTCGAGCTCCTTAGTGTTGCGTATCGCCGTAAAAATGATCGGTGAAAATGCGGGTGTTCCTAGCGAAGTTCAGCAGCGACTTGATGTCATGCTTGGGGACCTCCTCTAACCCAGGAAAGAGCGGGGCCCCTAAGTAGGTGAGTCGTAGTCTTGAGACAGCCGGACAGGAGCAGAGAATGTGCTCCAAGGTTTAGTTCGCCTTGTGCATGTTTAACTTTTTTGCAATCTGGCGGACCTGACGGGGATCAATATCAGCAATTCCACTCTCTTTACCTGTGTCACTCTAACCTAACCTAACTTAGAAAGTAAATAATGCACTTGGGACTCAAACATACATAAACAGTGACGCACGCAGGATTTTGTTTCGGGGGGGGAGTTTCGTGTAACTTTTTTGAGAACTTTGAAATAGAATCAAATTTAGATGTATGAATCTACAGACTGAGATCCAAAACATGCATGTTTCACCTACCTGACATATTTTGGTCCTGAAAGTTCAAAATAGAAAATTTATTTAAAAGGAGACAATTCTTCTCTTTTATTTGATACCCATATCTTCATTATTGCACAATCGCAAATATTTAAAAAAATATTTGAAATGTGTATGTCCTTAAAATTTTAAAGTCCTTTAAAAATCACTTTGGGTCAGAAAATGAAAAGTGATTTTATCTATAAAAAAAAACATTCGAAAATTTATGATTTTGAAACTGGTCGAAAAGTTCATTTTTTTACAATTTTCACCGTCAGTAACTTCCCCAAATCTCATCTGATTTGGACAATCTGTATATCGCTGGAAGGGCGAAGGTATTATCTTCTGACCGACGGACATCTTGTGTTAGTCGGATGGTTCGTTTACGAGACATGTGCTCATAACTGAAACAACAGGGTAAAAACTGGTTTTTCGAAGATTTGAAAACGCTTCTCACAAAATTTTTTTGATTTTCAGTTTCGTGTTCAGCGGCCCAAAGTTAGTCTAGAAAACACTTTTTTTTAGGTGCATTTTTGGTGTCGAGTAGTGTTATTAATGATTGAACATATATGCGACGGTTTTATATTACATTTCTCTAGTGACCTAAAAATATTTCGGGGGGGTTGAAACCCCCCTGTGTGCGCCACTGTTCATAAATATGAAGGCCCAAGACCATGAAAAACTTGAAGCTAAACACTTTTTTGAAATGCAACTGTTTTCTCTATTCGAAAAATAACATAGCTTCCGTATCTTTCATCTCTTTGAAGTTGAGTAATTATTGAAAATTAAGATAATATTATAAATTATGTAGCAAATGATACAAGTTTGTCTTGTCTTTCTTGTGGGAGAAGAATTTCATGGGAATTTCATAAATAAAAAATGCGCCAAGGATATTTTTCGTTAATTGACAGCGCCCCAAAACGCCCCAACAAGTGCAACGCCCAACCAAATGCACAGCAGACAACTCAATGCGGAGTTGAGGAGCAAACAAACAAACGAAGATGTCTAAAAGGGGGGCGCGAACGCACATATGAAGCCATAAAATGCACAAAACAACTTTGAATTATTGCGCATTTAAGAAGTCGTAATGAAAATAAAAGCAAAAACACGCAAAGCCAACGAAATTTGTAAAAGTGCATGTTATGAACACATACGAACATATTCGAGTCTACATACAAACATACAACAATGTGGATGGCGCAAAATACAAACATGTGTTCGATATTCCCATGAGTCCAAAAATAGATCGAATTGAAATGGTTTTGAAAAAATAAAAATATATACTTACATACATAAAGACGTACAACATACATAGACACTTACATACGAGCAGGAAAAGTACTTTGGAGCATTTTTCAACGGAAAATGCTTTAAAATTGGCCCACGGGTTCAAGTGCAGTGCAGTGACGGCAGGAACAGCCACAGCGACAGCGACAGCGAGTGCCGAGGACCAAAGCGTTACCGCCCATACGGGCCGTCAATGTTTGGGCAAGTGCAGTAATGTCTTTGTATGTGTTTGTGTGTGTGTGTGTGACTTCGTTGCAGCGCAGTAAAATCATTATTAGAACATTATGAAATGAGAGCGCGCAAAGTGTCTTCCCGGCAGCTATTTTTAGCGCAGCAACAGCATCGCACATGGTGGCAACGCCGCGTTTCACATCAAGCAATTTCTGTGCGCTCAAGTCGCCACGCTGCAGCGCACAGGGGCGTGTGATTTGCAACCGATGTGGCAGTAAATTTTTAAATTTTTGAGGTACTGCTGGCGTCGATGCTGCGCTACTACTGCGCGTATTTTTAGTCTCGAACGTGGTGCAAACATGTTTCGTCAATGTTGCCACCAAAAATGCTCGACATTTGTTGCAGTGCAAAGAAAAACGCTGTTATGTATGTATGTATGTGAACGTGTGTGTGTGTGTGTGTGTGCGTGTGACCAAAAATAAAACAAATGCAAATGGGAAAATATGGAAGCGGCATTTTTTTGTCCAAAAAAAGAACATGCAGCATGTTCGGCACTCGCTGCGCACTTGAAAGATAAACGACTGCAGCAACACCAACAACAATAGCAATGCGCCAAGTGAGAAAACGCTGTCAAGCAATATTCGAGCGAGCAATGTTTATGTTTGTTTCATATTGCGGTCGCGCTGGAATAAAAACGCATAAGGATTGCGGCCGCAGTGCAAGTTGCGGCATTCGTTTTGAGGAATTTGTGGTGTTCAGTAGTGAGTGCGATCGCGAACCGCCTGCCAAATGGGTCTAACGTACAAAGTGCTGAAGCACCGCAACATCGAGCTGGATCTGTCACAGTCGAGTCGCAGCAAAACGGTCGAGTCCGAGCGGCTGGACAGCGAATCGCTGGACAAGTCGCACTTCACTGCGGAGCACATAATACAGCTGTGCAGATTTTTGGCGGAAAAGTCACAAGCAAAGGTTGGCAGTCTAACAATTTCCTGAGCTTCTAGTACAGCTGATGCATTGGTCACAAAATTGTGATGCTCACAGTTGTGATGTTGTGGAAGTTTGGCATCTGTCACTCACTGGCAAAGTTCCAGCACCTCTCAAGTAGATACACAGTTTGTGAGATGTTCAGTGCCTTGGTTGTGAATTGGTTGTGGTGATGTACTCAGAAATTTAACAACTGGAAAGTTTAGTGCGTTCGAATCGTGTTGTAGTTGATCCTTAATCATGAAAATACTACATGCAATGTGTTGAATCAGTGGTTAGTGTTGTTGATCACAAACTAGAATATTAAAGAAAGCGTTAAATAAAAAAATCGTTTCTTCTGTCTACACTGTGAGAAAAAGTGACAAATTAGGAATAGTTTTTTTTAAATAAACGCGTAGGATCACTTCATATTTCTTATTGCGATTGAGAATGCTGTCCGATTTAGAGTTCCGACGTTATTCAATATTATAGATATTAGTTGTAAGAGCAGGACCACGCGCCCTTGCTCTATAAATAACAGAAGATATACAGAATCATTTCCCTGAACATACCACCCACTGTGCCCAAATTTCAGATCAATCAGTCAAGTAATTTCCAAATCTATAAAGGACAAACAGATAATTGAACAAACAGATGAAGGGGTTTTGGGGGTTTAAGGCCCCCAAACACAAAAATTGCTTTCACAAAATATGTTTTTGAATCGTATTCATCTCAAAAGTTGTACGCAAAACCCCGCCACCCCCCACAAAATGAAATCCTGCGTGCGCCACTGCAGACGAAAATTATTTTTTATAAATAGATATCCCTGGTTATTACTGTGAATATGTGTTTTTAAAAAATAAATAACTTTTGACAAAGAAAGAATACTTCGTTCATCCCATTCGGAGTAGGTTTCCTATTTTAATACCATCCACTTCCTCCAGCACGCTTTCTAAATATTTGCTCATAAAAATAGGGAACTTTTCATCTCAAACATCTCTGTTTTTCTTTTAAACAACAACAAACTGAAAAGAAACCTGTCAAATGGACTTTGTGTCATTGATTTCTTAAAATGCTTAGATTTTCAAAAATTAAATGCGCTCAAGATTTATGTGATTTAATGAACCAAATCAATTTACACACACAAAAACCTATTTAACCCTTTCGACCCTAAAGTTGCCTGAGCGCAACTTCACCTATTTGCCTTATATAGCAAAAGCTACGATTGATTTATGGGTTTAATTTAAATAGGCACCAACAAATTAATATTTTTAGAAGTGAATTCAAAGCAAATTACAAAAATTTTACTGTTGTCCCCAAAATAATTTCCAATAATTTGCAGCGATATCAGGGAAAGTTTGTGTTCTAATTGAAGTCTACGAATTGGGCGCGTTTGATCAAAATCCGGTTTCTTCAATAATGGTTAAATTAAATCCAAAAATGATAATTTTGTATTTTTTGACAAATATAAAATAATTTTTCTGAAATTAAAAAATATTTATACAAAATTTATTTAACCCATTTTAAGCTAAAATTGTTCAAAAGTAAACTAGCTCTAGAACTCTAACAGAGAGGCGTGGCGACTTCAAATATCGTGTGCACACTTCTTAGGCAAATGATTCATGATTTAAATAGCAAAAAGTAATATCGAGATACAGGGTAAAATTCGGGGTCGAAAGGGTTAAAAGAAACAACCTTTTCTAACCTCTTTTTATTTTTCTTCTTCTTACTAATTTGTCAAATAACACTTTTCTTTGCAGAAAACCCGTGAACGCCTGCAAAACATGCAACAACAACACTACCAACATGTGGACCACCTCAACACTCTAACGGAATATGAAACAAACGAAACGGTAATGCGCGCAGAAACACCAACGCTCTCACCGTCGCATGTGTCTAACAACAGTACAACAACAACAACACTTTCAGTTGACATTCAAATGAAAAGTACAACAGCAGCAGCAACAACAACAACAATAAAGTCAACAGCAACGCAAGTGTTGCTCGATAAGCTGTCAAGGGCCAATTACAACAACAACAATCACAACATTGCGCCACATTTGGCCGCGGCCAGCACGCAGCAAAAGCCACCACTGCCACAATTACAACTACAACAACAACTGCAACTACACCAACAGCCCCACCACCATCAACAGGACAAACGCGAAATTCTGCTGAAGATACGGCAGCAAATTTTCGAACGCAAACGCCTTCGCCAATTGGTGCGCGTGCAGCGGCGCCTCACAGCGGACGTTTGGCGGCCGTGGTGAAGGTTGTCGCACAGTCGCATTGCAGCGGCATTGTCAAATTAAAGTGTGACGTTAATTTTGCGTTGATCTCAAGTGAAATGGAAATTTCTGCCCAAAGCGAGCATCGAAGGACATTCGTTCGCACTGCTGTTGGCAGTGTGTGTGTGTGTGTGCGTGTGTCTGTAATTTGTTGTTGCCACTGACAATCGGTGTCCATGTCAATGTTTTCCATAATATATTCAGTACAGTACAGTTCCCATAGCTTCCATTATGAGTTAAGTTTGTAGCTTTAATAAATGAAAAATTCAATTCAGTTCAAATTCGTTTCATCATTTGTCTTCATGGCACATTTTCAATAGGTTTTCACTTTATTTCCCTCATAATATTTTCATAATATACTTTTAGCTTGGTATTTTATATATGTGGTATAATTGTAATAATAGCATAAATTTAGTGTATACCTTAAATATGGCTTATATGATACATACATATGTCTTTGAGGATATACAAACATACCGCAGTACGCGTGTAACTATTGAATAGTTGAACTATTTCAGAAAAATTCTCTCAAATATCCACACCAAATTACGAGTGTAAATACCATCAATGAAATTTTAATGGATATACATAGATTTTGTGGTTTTCATGCATGCGACGCGTTTGTTGGAAGACTGTCGAAACGTGAAGAAGCAAATTAATTGAAACTGTTCAATTAGTTTTCAGTTATGAAATAACGTTAAATAGTTTTCGTGTGAGAAGAAGCATTTTTAAAGAATGTTTTCATGTTGTTATTGTATCATATAAAGAATGAAATGATAATTAAGTATTGAAAAGGATTATTTTACAATAGTGTTCTCACAGTCTTCCAGCAAAAACTAAAGACTACAATTGAAGAAAACACTAATACGTATCTGGAAAGTACTAAAAATGCAACGAAAAAAAATAAAAATAAAAATTATAATTTAAAAAGAAACCTAAGGAAACTATTAAAAACAAACGAAAACCAAAAAAGATATACCGAAAGAAAATATTAATAATAGAAATCAATTAGTGTACAGGCTCCAAATTCCTAAACACTCCTATTTCCATTGTCGAAACAACAATTTTTCAAAAAAAATTTCGACAGTTCCATTGTTGTTGTCGTTATGACGACAATTGTTATTTAATCTGGCACAAGAATATCCATTTTCGTACATGACAGGAAAACCTTTAACATGGAGTTATATGAATTTACATATTTCACCGTGCGACAGCATTTTTCACACCGAGAAAAATCCATATGTGCGTGAAACAAGAGACCAAATATAGTAATACTGCGTACTCAGTTTTTCATTTCTACATCCTTTGTCCTTTTAAAAGGACTTCAAAGTTTTGAAGGGGGTACAAAATAACAATAATATAAAAAATACTCAACCTCGTTAGAATATGGCGATATGTATATCAAATGAAAGAGAAAAGGCTCAAGAATTTGAATACAATTTATTTTTTATCTATTTGTAAAAAAAGGATATGAAAAAGGTCCTTTGAAAATTTTAATCCTTTATATATATTAAGATTTCATACTAAAAAACTTCTCAGACAGTTTTGTAATTGTTTGACTCGGTTTTGTTTGACAACAGCAAAGAGAAAATAAACCATATTTTACAGTTGTTCTTTGATATAGGCGAAAACACAATACAGGCAGCTGAACATATGAATAGTGTTTATAACTCTCATACTGTATGAGACAATCAGGCGTAATTTTGATTTTGTCGATTCCATTCCGATAATTTCGATGCCAAAGAGGCACCTCGCTCTAGAATTCTTGCTGCCGAAAATGTCGAAAAAATCATGGAAATCCGACCGTCAAGTAAGCACTCAGGAGCTCAGGAGCACAAAGAACCGTTTGGAACTACTTAAGAATGGTTAGATATAAAAAAGCTCGATGCAAAAAAAAAATGCAAAAAACCGCATGGACCGAATGGCCCATTTCAGAAATGAATGCTGATATCTGATGAAAAGTGTATCACTTAAGAAAGCAACAAGTGAAAACGGTTGTGGTTGAATCGTGGTGAGTCGACGACAAACGGTGGTCAAGCCAGGATTGATGGTCAGTAAGGTTTTGCTGTGGGTTTGGTGCGATTGGCAGAGAATCATCTACCATCTACCTAATTCGGACCTCTGCTGTCAACAAAGGGACCTTTTAAAGGGAGCAATCGCCTAGAGCAGAATTGTGTTCCATCAGCACAACGCCAGGCCACACAAATCGATAGCGACTCGCCAGAAGCTTCGGGAGCTTGGTTGGGAGGTTCTTATGTAACCATCATAAGGTGGATCCCGACTTGGTACCAAATGATTAATACCTGCTTCTGTCTATTTCGAGATATTTTGCTGGTGAAAAACTTGTTTCAAGAGACTGTCCCAGTTTTTTGCCAATAGGGACGAGGGTCTCTATGAAAGAGGCATAGTGAAATTATTTTCAAAATGGCAATAATTTATCAAACAAAACGGTGCATGTTTTACCTAAATCGGATCATTCCATTCTAAATAAAGGGTGGTCTGAAAAGTTTTCGACCTCAACGTGAAGATGACCGCTATCGTCAACAAAAGGTAGGAAATCTGTTTGCACTTCTTTTGAAAGATACTCATAAAAATTTCAGCCCTTTTGGATACATAGTTGTTGTTTGACAACGGTTTGAGTCAGTCGATGTGAGTGTTTTGTGAAAATGGAAAAAATCGAGTGTCAAAAACACGACACGATTCAAAAAACAATTGTTGTAAAAACGACATGACTTGAAATGACTGTCAATAAAAATGACTGACGCCAACGGGTTAAGAGGTGATTGAAATCGAAATTAATGGGATTGTTTTATGTGCTTGTGCGATAAAAATTGCAATATACTTGGGACCATTTATTAATCAAACGCATTGTGAGCTAAATAATACTAAAACAAAAAAATTAAAAATGGTTTAAAACAATCAAATGGCAACTAAAATTAAAAAAATAATTACGTTATATTTTAAATAAAAACAAATAATATATAAGTAAAATTATTTAAATTGAAATTTAAAAAATGAACAACAAGGTATAAAGCAATAAAAAATAAACACAAACAAACAATAATAATTTTGAAAACCTAAATGAAATAAATTTATTTTTTTAATTATGATATAAAACAATAAAAAATAAACACAAATAAACAATAATAATTTCGATAACATTACTGAAATAAATTTACTTCATTAATTAAATAAACATTATTTCATGAATGTTTTCAAAATTATTATTTTTTTTTTGTGTTCATTTTTTATTGTTTTATATATAAAATAAATAGAAATGTATATAAATAAATGTAAATAAATAAATGTTATATATATAAAATAAATAAATAAAATTATTTAAATTTAAATTAAAAAAACAAAAAAAGGTAAAAAACAATATTTTTTTTATATATAAAATAAGTATAAATGTATATAAATAAATGTAATTAAATAAATGTTTTATATATCAAAACACAAAATAAATAAATAAAATTATTTAAATTTAAATTAAAAAAAAAACAAAAAAGGTAAAAAACAATAAAAAATATACACAAACAAACAATAATAATTTTGAAAACATTAATAATAAATAAATAATTTTTATTATTTCATTTCAAAGGTATAAAACAATACAAAATAAACACAAATAAACAATAATAATTTTGAAAACATTAATGAAATCAAATTATTTTATTAATGAAATAACATTATTTAAACATAAATGAAATAAATTTATGTATACAAAAATAAGAAATAATCAAAAAAAAAGAAAATAAAAAATACAAATAACAATAATAATTTTCAAACCATAAATAATTGAAATTTTTAAAATAAATAAAATAAAAAAATTAAATTTAAGAAAGTCAATTAAACAATCATAAATCATCATAAAAATACATAAGCATATTTATATATTAAGTATGTAGTAGCTTTACACTTATAAACACATACAAAAAATACAAAACATAAAAATTAAAAAAATATGTATACAATAATAATAAATAAAATAAAAAAATTAAATTTAAGAAAGTAAATTAAAAGGAAAGGAAGTACAAAAAAATCATAAAGATCATATAAATACATAAAAAACATAAGCATATTTATATATTAAGTATGTAGTAGCTCTACACTTATACATACACATATAAAAAATGCAAGACATAAAAATTAGAAAATATACAGTATACAATAATAAAAAATAATCACAAACAAGAAATTGAACAAACTTAAGAATAAATGTAAACAAATAATTCTACAAATAATGATTAAAAATAAACATTATAATTATGAAATAATTCTTATAAATTATTAAATCACAATATATACAAAATAACAAAAATATATTTACAAATAAAATCATTTTAAAAATTAAATAAAACAACTTTGTAGTTGGAACTATTTACATGTCTTTAGTGGCTTTATGCATTCAGCAAATATTTGTGTGTCGCTCTATGCATATTGCATACATATGTATATACTTTGCACCGATATAACAGTATCATATTTCTTGAGCTTAACGCTATTATACATAATTAACGTTTATTGTTTTGCTGTAGGTACGCATTCAGTTTGGCCTTCCTTGTCTTCGTTTCGTCCCTTCGAAGTTGCTATGAGTTGATAGTTGCTTGAGGATGTATTCGGTAAATATTTGATGCATGCGTCTGTAGATGTTTGTGCGTGTGTCTGTGTGTGTGTTTGAGTGGTGTTTTGTGTATTTTAAGTTGCATTCATTGTATTGCATGTTGAAGTTAAAGTAGTGCGGCAGTGTCGCATATATGTAAATACAATTCAAACGGCAGTATTGGAGTATTTTCATGTCAAGTAAACGGCAATAAAATCGTTAATGTTAACAATAATTCTAGATTTTAATATGAACTTTCACCTCAGCGCCACTGAATTTCGCTACATAACACTTAACATAACACAAATTCGCTCAAAGTGTGCATACAAGTTTGTTAATATTTATGTTTTTCTCAGTGTTGTTCATATGTTGTGTGTTGTGTCTATTTCTAGCTACATACAAACTACCTACAAGCTACTTGCATTCATTGCATATTTCGTCAGACGAAACCACAATCGTGTTCTTTCAACTCTCAGCTACTACAATCGCAGTGTGGCTATGCATCCATTCGACTTAGACTAACAGGCAACTTTTGACCGCATTTACTTTGAAAAGTTTTTCGTTTAACTATTAATTAATGCTATGCTAGTATAATGCTATGCTAGTTAGGACTTAAATTCTACACTCTAGCGATTCGAAATGCAAAGCAATGTCGCTCATAGCCCTCGACTACATCACAAATCGCTACAAACAGCACAACTGATGTACCAACGCCGACACCTTTCATGCGTTGCTGAGCAATTTACATGCACACAGCTTCAGCTAAATGCTTCCATTTTAATGTGTTTACATTAAAATATTCTAGAATTCCATGTCTGTGTGCTTTGTGTACTATTTGCTGACAGCAAATTGACTGCTTAAATCCCTGCAGCGCTCTCACTATTTGCCATCGCTCTAACTATGAACACAGATTTTTTGACATTTGCCGACCTTGCGCATTCAACATTTACAAGCTTAACTTAACGAGCAGCGTTAATCGTAATCTCCTCAAGTCCTTAAAGGTTTAGTTACTGTTTCCTCTCGAAGCAATTCTTCTATAATAAGTCAGATTTGCCAGCGTGCGTTCAGCGCATCGTCAGACAGGCCACGCATCAAATGCTGCTGGAACGTCCCATGCCGGTGCACACACCCGAGGTTGTGGTGATGTGATGGTTGCGCAGTGCAATCTTGTCGAAGTTGATCAGCGGCGTTGCTCGCGTATTGGAGATCTGCTGAAAGAGAAGAAAAATGTCATTGCTCGAATGGCAAAGTTGGTGCTGGATGCCGGATGTGGTTGTCGCGTTCACCTCGTCCGCGTGATGACACAGTTTGGTCTTCACCCAGGGCCATTTTATGGTGCGTATCAACGTATTCCGGAAGTCCTCGCTGAACAAGCAGTAAATGTAGAAGGTGATGGAGTAGTTGGTGAGCTCCATAAGATTGGCCAAAGCTCGAAAGACCTGAAATATTGAACATGTTATATGACAAACAGGTTTGAAAGCAACTCTTTAATTTTTTAAATTTATTTCTGTATTGTGATTACTTAACCCTTTCGGACAATATGTCCCAGTAAATTTGAAACACGCATAACTTTATATTGCTCAATGCATTCACAAACCCAAGGCGTCCCAATTATTGATGAAAGAGGCATAAGAAATTAGCTTCCACTATTCATTGCATTAATACTTCTTATTAATGCTTCTTCACCTATTCACCTTCACCTATTTGTCATCTTATAACAAAAGCTACGATTGATTTATGGGTTTAATTTAAGTAGGCACCAACAAATTAATATTTTCTAAAGTGAATTCAAAGCAAATTAAAAAATGTTACTGTTATCTCCAAATAATTTCCAATATTTTGCAGCGATATCAGGGAAAGTTTGTGTTCTAATTGAAGTCTACGAATTGGGCGCGTTTGATCAAAACCCTATTTCTTTCATAACGTTTAAATAAAATCAAAAAGTGATAATTTTGTATTTTTCCATAAATATTAAATAATTTGTTTTGTAATTAAAAAATATTGATACAAAATTTATTTAACCCGTTGTAAGCTAAAATTGTTCAAAAGTAAACTAGCTCTAGAACTCTAACAAAGAGGCGTGGCGACTTAAAATGTCGTGTGCACACTTCTTAGGCAAGTTTTTCATGATTTAAATACCAAAAAGTAATATCGAGACACAAGGTAAAATTCGGGGTCGAAAGAGTTAGAAAGAATAAGTAAAAACAATTTTCTTTCCAGAACTGAAGTTGTTAGTGTTATCTCGTCTATTGCAGCATGTTTTTTGCTGTTTGTTTTATATTTCATAGGAAAACTACAGTTGTTTTCTGTTATATTTTTACAAGTATGGCATATTTTAGGTGTAAAAAAATTTGAAAAAAAAACAATTTACTATTTTATATTTTTTTTTACTATATAAGTGTAGGGAGCGCCCAGCAAAAGTTTCTCCTCCCTGCTTGTAAAGCAAGTATCGAGCCCACTTCGCTAACGACTAATGTTACATTTCAGTATATAATTCATGGAGATATAATTCCATATGTGTCATCCCTATTAAAGTTTCCACTATTGAAGCTGTTCTATTCCTCTTAACCCATTGCTGCCGGGTACCAGTTCCGCCCATACGATTTTGATAAAATTTCATACACGACCTAGAAGTGACCCAAAATGATCAGAAACAAAATTTCAGCTTTATATCTCTGCACGTTGCTGAGATATTCATCAGGTATTTTGTACCCATTACGCAGCAATGGTAGCTTTTTTCCATACTTTGTGAAGGGATCAGCTAAACACGTGAACAAAAGTTGTATTTTTTACAGGTGAGTTAGGAGGCAGATTTTTGTGAAGTTCTAAGGCCACTACGTTTCGCCACATTTTCCACCTCCGGAAAATTCACGATTTTTGGAGTCTGGTAACTCTAGCTAGATGGCGAAATTTTAGGGTGACCTTCACTAGGTTAAGGTAGTTTCATCTTTACCCTAACTATCCCTATCAATGGTTTTGAGAGATCTCAAACATTGACTTTTTTGTGATTTTTTTTTAAAATAAATTTTCATGGGTAAATTTTACAAATTAATAAAATTTTACCCATTAGGCAGCAATGGGTTAAACAAATGAACCAAAACATTTTTTTAGTATGGCTGTCGTTGGTAACAGAACTGTGGCAGAAATATTGAAAATTGCTGTTTGGAAATTGCTGTTTTAGTTTTCATTTTATTCTGTGTTAATTTTTATGATCCAAATAATTAAAATATTCTCCAGGAGACTTTGACATAATTTTTAAGGGACATAAATAAGTTGTAAACGTTTTTGTTTGCAACTTTAAAGTTTTATTTAGAAAAATTTGTGCAACTTTTTTTCCAAGTATTGTGTATTCTTAGCTACGACTTTTCGCCATCTTTAATGCAGCATATGGATTCCGCTTTAAAATACTTAATTCTTCGTCTTTTGAGACGATCCAAGATTATTTTTAATTTTTAGCTTCTGCTCCGCTACTCGGCCACGCAGGCCAATTGAGTCATTGAAAGAAAAAGTAGTAGTCGAAAGAAATATTACCAACCCCTACACCACCCGCTATATTTAACAAGGATAGTACATCCCATTGAATCGTCTCCGAAGTTGGCTTGACAACTTCTGCAACAAAAAGACGAGCGTTGTTGTGCAGCGTAACTATTCCGCAAATTGTGTTTTGTTTGCACACAGGTTGACATGATTAGAGCACAAAGAATGTATTTTATTTATATTTCGGCGAAATGGTACATACTGAATTTAAAAGGGAAATAATGATGCTTTAACATGAATACAGTTACAAAATGTCAGCGTTACATTTTCTGATCGCTTTCGTCAGTTGAGACGGCTGTATGAGCTGCTTGAAGACATGGAAGTAACACAGCGGCTACGCTGGCTCGGCCATGCCTCCCGGTTGAAGGATGAAGCTCCGGCAAAATGGGTGTTCGATGAGGTAGTTGCATATCGACAGCGAAAGGAAAGGAAGATCGTGTTTCTGGTGCAAGGACTAATTTGAGGACTCCCAATCATCTTATGAGCAAAGGAGCCTGGAGAGGACTGTTGCAGTAGGAAGTAACCCGGTAATTGCCAAAAATTCCTGATGAAAAATATGGCTTGAAAAATATGGCTTCAAAAATATGGTTTTGGGCTCAAAAGTTGAACGCAAACCCTCCCCCCCCCCATTGCGACGCTCCGAACGCCTTCTTCTTTAATAATTTTCGAAAATTGTATTTACTTTTGAAAGCGATATTTAATATTTTATATGCCGAAATTTTAATTTAGTTTTGTAAGCGATATTTTTATATTTTATATGCCAGAAAAAAATATTTTATGGTGATCGTTTAATGGGCTGTAAAGTCAGTGTTGATCTGTGAAATTCCACTACTTCTCAACATTTCGTCAGCACTTCGCTGAACTCTTCAGGGAATCGCGAAAGCTTATACACTCTTTTCTTGTCTTTAACCGGAATATCTTTAAACAGAATTGCAATCAAGCCTTTTTGCTTTTAACCGTTAAATTGTTTGAAATTTTTGCACCGTTTCTAATTATTCATTCAATTCAAACCTAAAAACAGAGATCAAAAACTATAAAAGTATTTCTAATTAAATTTAAATTAGTTCCATACGAATCGATAGTTTCAAATAGTTGAATCATTTCACTTCAAGTTCCTAATAAACGAAAAAACGTGCAAAGCGTTAATCAACCAAACTAACCTGAAACGAAAAGCTCGGCAGCTTCTCTGAAGCAATGGTCATGTGGACAATCGCCATTGGCGAGACACACAACAGGAACAGTATCGATGTGCTGCCTGCAAGCACAATACAGAAAATATTACAATTATTAATCATATTTTTCCAATAAATTGATAAAGTTTTAAAGTGTATGCAGTCCCACCTAAGAGTAGAAACAGTCGTCGCTCCTCGGCAAATTTGCGTGGATCCTCGTCTCGAATGTACGTGGCGCGCGTTATGATCATTTCGCGTCGCCGCTGACACGTCTTGCGGTAGACCAGCATGATGCGCAAATTCAATCCGGCAATCAGTACCGTGGGAATCAGTTTGAATATCACCTCCAGCATGACCTTGTAAACCTAAACCAAACACATTTTCATACATGTTCCATGTTTTCATTTAGTAGTTTTCATTTAGTATCGTCAACTGCTCTCACTCACCGAGTAGAAAAGCGTCTTCAGGAATGCATTGTTATCACGGCGAAAGTAGACAAAGTTGCCATCAGTCTGTAGTACACATTTGATGAGTACACCGCGAAAAACGCTCGGCGTGTAGATGACAAACGTGACCAGCGTCGTTATGAAAACAACAACACTGAAAGACATTTCGTATAATATTCGAAGACGTGGCTGGCTAATGATAACATGACAACTTACTACGGTGGCCCCATGACAGGACGCGCAAATCCCGGATGACATACGGACACGTAGCGCTCGATGGTCAGCACCAGCAGCATCATGACGCCCACTCCTAGTTGAGAGAACAGAGAGAATGAACAGAGTCAACATTGCAGACGCTTTCTGCGTTGCAGTGATCGAAGGCCGAACTCACCCAAACAGCCATTGCCCAGAAAGAGCTCCAGGTGTGCGGTATAGAATGCCGGCCCGAATTCCTCCCATCGGCCGCGGTCCTTGTGCACCAGCATTCGCATGCCGAACGGTATTGCGAAGACGATGGCCAACAGCGCTGCGGTCGAATAGGCTGAAGTGAGAAAGAAGAAGAGAAAAGTTAGTCTTATTATTATAGAGTTAATATTATAGGCAGCTATTGAATTTTGTGTTCCTAGCAAGAAAAATTAAACAGGTTAAACAATTCAAATAATACAAAATAGCTTTAGGAACTCTGGGAAAAGAGAGCAGAAACCAAAAAATTTGGGGAATAAAATTATGAAAAATCTATAAAAGATAAAAAGCTGATGAAAAAATCAGAAGAAACTATTTATTAAAAAATTAAATTAAATTAAAAAAAAATTAATGAATAAATTAATGAAAATTAAAAATCAGAAGTATTTATTATATGGGAAAATAAGTAAAAAATTAAAATATAAAATGAAATTTAATTTTAAAAAATTAATGAAAAAACTATAAAAGAAAAAAAAACTGATGATGAAAATTAAAAATCAGAAGTATTTATTATATTGAAAAATAAGTAAAAAATTAAATTAAAAAATTAAATTAAATTTTAAAATATTATTAAAAAAAACTATAAAAGATAAAAAGCTGTTGATAAAAATTAAAAATCAGAAGTATTTATTATATAGAAAGTATGAAGAAACGTGATTTAATAGATATATTGATTTCGAACTTCCTGAAAATACTCAAAATCAAAAATAATTCGACAGGTATTTTAGAATTTTTCGAAAATAAAAATCTAACGGGGTCAACAATGGGTTAACAGTTTGTATGGTAAAACAAGATTTATTGGGCGTTTTGACTTCAAACTTAGCAAAAGCACTTCAATTGGGAAATAATTAAAATGTGCTTTTTATTTTTTTTAAATCGAAATCTACCGGGGGGTAAACCAAGGGTTAAGAATTTGTTTAGAGTCAATGTGAAAACACATGAGCGCGCGTGCAAAGCCGTGGGGCCCAGCTATTGGAAAAATAAGTAAAAAATTAAAAAAAACAATTAACTAACCCCCAAGCAAACTAAAATTTGTCAATAGGAACCAAATTTCGATAAAACCAAAGATTCGATATAAATTCGATATAATTTTTAATATCTAGAATCATGGGGTCTTGAAACGAGTATTGTCGATCATAATACATGTTTAACCCTTAAATCCGCACCGTATCTTTAGCGATACAATGCAATGCCTTTATTGTGATGAATAGCTTCCAGGATTATAACTTTGACACAATGTGGCAGCATTGTTTCAATTTTTTTAGGGTTCAAAGCTTGGCTAGTTCTTGGTGAATTTGGTGAATATTTAGCATTTCGATTTGTGTCTTGGCTATATATGGTGAGTAAAAGAGTGTGTTGGTGTCTTGGAAATGTAGGCTTTTCCACTGAATTGGGTTTGTGCTGTGAATATCCAAATAGTGAGTACAGAAAACCAATAACTGATGAGAACAGTAAAGAGTGTGTGTATGTGTATATCTGTTGAGTATTTTACTCTCTGTGTACCGTAAACATGTCTCAGTTGGTGAAAGGATGACAGAATTTTAGATTGGGAGCAACATTCTTATGGTAGCAGCATTTCTGATGACCGGTATGAGAGCCTAATTGCTTAGTGGGCGGGCACTTCAAATAGACAGAATCATTAATTCAGTTCCTATAGCTTTGGAACTACATACAGAGATACATAGCACAGAAGAGTTGGAACAATGAAACTCGTTGGGAAGACTAATTCATGCGTCTACTCGCCAAGTAGAACTGACAAAGAACATGTTGGATACTTTACATTTGAATTCAATTTAAATGGGATTTTTAGTTTCTTAATAAGAAATCGTGTGTCAAAAAGCCTTAAGGGGGTAGTCAGGTAGATTTTTTTCAAAAAATCGAACATTTTTGTTGCAGTTTTGGTCTATTTAAACCCTTAGGAATCATGTAGAAACCTTCCTTTACCTCGGATAGTATCCGAAAGCGATTGAAAATGAGATTAGCTGTAAGGGCTCGCGCGCTCGAATCGCACAGCAAGATCTTTAACACGTTTTTCTCAAAACAGTATTTTTTGAGCTGGCTGACACGATTACGGCCGATCTACTGCACCGATTTGCTTAAACTTTTTTTTTACATTTTCAGAAAAGGTTTGGCTATCGCGTGAACTACGATCATTATTGTCCATTTCTATGTAACAACGTTATGACACAATTATTAACAAAAAACAAGCAAAAAAAGAGGAAAAAACTATACAATTGCACTAAATGTTTATTTATTAATATTTTTTTACAGTTATAGGTCAAACGAGAGCCATTCATTTGTACTTCAAAATGAAATTTGTTTGGTATGTTCCCAGATCATCCAAAATGGAGTAATCGTGTCAGCCAGATTTCAAAATGGCGTCTTCCGGTCGCCCATATCTCCCCCGGATATAAACGAAAATTTATAAAAAAAATGTTGTTCAGTACTCAAAACTATGCGCAATAACATATAAAAACATTGTTAATGTGGAATAAAAATTTGTATGAAAAAAAAATTACTTAAAAACATGGTCGATTCTACCTGACTACCCCCTTAAGTCCAAAATAATTTTATCTATTTTAAATGCTTAACGTCCCATTGGCTGACAAAAAGATAATAGAAATATTTAGTAGAATATGAAAACTGACGAATGTCTGAAAACTGAACCCACTGCACGACATGTCGCCCTGTATTACGTTATGCACAAACAATGTATTTTCGTATATTTTGAATACAACTAAATTTTCTCATGAATTGAGACGTTACTATGCGCACGAAATAATTGACAGCATTAAAAAATAATGAAACTATGTCTGCAATTTGTGAAGAATGCTTTAATATTGCGCACAGGTGTATCTGTTTAACGAGAAGGACCTTCAAAGTGCAGCTAATGCATTTCTGTTTACCTTCGCAACGCAGTGGTGAGTAGGCGGCAAGTGTTGCACAAGCAAACGTCTGAAACAACGCCGTCAACTTGTTGATGCCACAAGCGAAGCATGACCACATTCAAAACTAACATTACAACTACAACACAGGGTTACTGTGCTTGACTTTGTGACTTATGTTGTACAACATGTTTGAAGCATACAAGTTGTTTTGTTTTCACAATGTAAGGAAGAAAAGATGCAGACACGAAGGACAATCTTTCGCTTTGAATTTCTCGAGTTGTCATGAAGTATCGGACACTTGGGGTATTCTGTTGTAATCTATTATAAAATAAGTCCCCTTTTTAAGTTGTTAGCTCTTTTGGTTTAGAAGCTACAAACAGTTGAATGATTATACAAAAAATTATTTTTCAAAGTCGCCATTCAACTTCGATTTCCACTGAAGCCAAAGGCACGTTTGAGTACATTTTGGAAAGCTGGAGAGTTGTTCTATATAACTAGTCTTCTTTCAGCTCGTTGGCTCTTCTGGTTTAGGAGCTACAGACAGTGGAGTTCTTTTCTAATTCAATCTTTTCTAATTCAATCTATCAACTTGCTGGCTCTTCTGGTTTAAAGTTCCTCTTCAACTTCAAACTCTTCAAGTTTTGGTAGAGTTTTTTTCTAATTCAATCTAACCTATCAACTTGCTGGCTCTTCTGGTTTAAAAGCTACAGACAGTTGAACAATTATAAATGATTTTTTTCCTCTTCAACTTCAAACTCTTCAAGTTGCTTTTCAATTTGAAATTCCTAAATTTTTCTAAGGCATTAAGGACACTTTGAGCACATTTTGAAAAGCTGGAGATTTGTTCTATATAACTAGTCTTCTTTCAGCTCGTTGGCTCTTCTGATTTAGGAGCTACAGGCAGTAGAGATTATTCAAATTTCTCAATCAAATCTATCAACTTGCTGGCTCTTCTAGTTTAGAACGATTATAAAAGAGTTTATTGTATTCAAAGTTGCTATTCAACGTCAAATTCCGAAATTTTTCCAAAGTATAAAATAGACTTTGAGCTCATTTTTTTTAAGTTGTTAAAGTTGTTCCATATAACTAGTCATCTTCCAGCTTGCTGGCTCTTCTGTTTTAGGAGCTACAGACACTAGAGATAATTTTTTCTAATTGCTCAGTTTTTCCAAGAGATAAAGGCCAGAGTTGTTCCACGTAATGAGTTATCTTTCAACTCGTAGGATCTTCTGGTTTAAAAGCTACAGACAGTTGAACGATTATAAAAGAGTTCATTGTTTTCAAAACAGCCACTTGAACTATTTTAATAAAAACAAATTTCTTCAAAGACACCATTCAACTGACATTTTCTTAAATTTTCCGTGGAATATTGGTGATTTTGAGCCAATTTTTAAAAAGCTGAAGAGTTTTACTATAAAATTAGTCATATTTTTGATCATTTTGCTGGTTTAGGATCTGCACATATTAGAACCATTTTGAAAAGGACAAATTTTTTTAAAATAACCGATATTTGATTTGTTTGGATTTTTCTTGAATTACACAGCCACACAAAAAAAAAAAAAATTTTGGCCTGGGGGTCTGACTATGTATACCATATGTTTTTGGGGTCGCTGAATCCAAATCCGAGGTCAATTTTACCCCAGCACGTCACGTTTTTGACATAACCTCAAAAAACACTTTCAAATCCACTAAAATCATATAAAAAAAATTTTTCTAGCCTGGGGGTCGGACTATGCATACTATATGTTTTCGGGGTCGCTGAATCTAAATCTGAGGTCAATTTTACCCCAGCACATCACTTTTTTGACATAACCTCAAAAAACACTTCAACATTCACTAAAACCATATAAAAAAAGTAAACCATGTATAAATATAAATATGTAAAGTATGTATATAAATAAATATGTAAATGAATAAATAAATATAAATTAACAAATATGTGTATAAATCAATGAATAAATTAAATAATATTAAGTTAAAGCTTTAGTCAGTCTCTTTCTTTGTGGAATATCGCGTTCTCTTCTCTTCAAACGATCTGTGCAACGAAGTACGCTTTCGTTTCCGACTTTCCTTCGATTCCCTCTTCAGCGTCCAACAAAAATCAGCCATCATGTTTACATCCCATCGTCCCTGATACCGAGTTTCCATGACCTTGATATCTTGGTGAAATCGTTCTCCCTGTTCTTCACTAAAGTCCCCAAGGTTATCAGGAAATTTATCAAGGTGTGAATGAAGAAAATGTAGCTTTAAATTCATATTACATTGAAGCTTCTGAAAGTCAGAAATCATTTTATTAACTAATTGTTCGTAATTAGGGCTTTTTTTATTGCCAAGGAAATTTTGAGCAACTGCTTTAAGACTTTGCCAGGCATTTTTTTCTTTCGGCTTCATCGTACTAATAAAGGCAGTATCTCGGAACATTGTCCTGATCTGAGGGCCATCAAAAACTCCTTCTTTTATTTTTGCCTCAGACAACTTTGGAAATTTAGTAACGAGATATTTGAAGCAGGCTCCAGATTTATCAAGCGCTTTAACGTACTGCTTCATTAGACCCAGCTTGATGTGAAGGGGAGGAATAAGAATTTTGCTTGGATCAACTAGCGATTTGTTGATGACATTCCGGGAACCAGGTGTGAATGATGTTCTGGTAGGCCAATTTTTTTCACATAATGATTTTCACGATCACGACTGTCCCATAAGCATAAGTAACATGGAAATTTCGTGAATCCTGACTGTTGCGCAAGTAAAATAGTGATAATCTTAAGATCACCGCAAAGTTGCCATCTATGAGTCTCGTAATTAATTTTCTGCAGTAGAATGTCCATGTTTTCATATTTTTCCTCCATAACAATGGAATGGGCAATGGGAACTGGAGCATAAATGTTTGTATTGTGTAGCAAAACTGCCTTTATACTCCTCTTCGATGAGTCTATGAAAAGTCTCCAATCTTTGGCATCATAACAATTTGGTTTCAGTTCGTTAATGAGACCTTTTATGTCTGTACAATAAACAAGCGAATGATCCTCATCCTTTAAGAAATACTGTCGAAATTGCTTCTCTCTATTTCTATAAAAAGAAACTTTCGTGTTTGGCTCCAACATATTGTACTCTTTAAGAAACGATGCTAAAAATTCTGAACCATCTTTTGCTAATCCTAAATTCCGTATAAGATCGCTTAACACAGGTTGCGATATTAATTTTGGTTTTTTGGAGCTTAAGCCATGATCTACGTCACTATCCGTCTCATCACTCATCTCAGATGCCGATTCTGTATCCATATTTATTTTTTCATCGACTTCCATCATATCAGCAATTATCTCGTGTGGATCCACATCACAAGTACGGCTGTCTTTGACTGTAGCTGGTACTGGAGCTACAACAGATGAAACATAAGAGTACACAATTTTTGTTTTATTTTTACTATTATACCCCTGAATATTATTGCAACAATAAAAACAGTTATCAGCACTTAAAGGGCGTTTCCATATCGTCGGAACGGACAACGTGATGTTCTCTTTATTTTTTTCCTTCTTCCATCTGCCGAACTTTTTTCGACATCAGTTGCATATGATGTTGGGAGCCCAAGATTTAATTTCTGACTTGCCCAGATCCAAACCAAAAATATCTTTGTAAGTCTCTCGAATATCATCATCGATGACTTTCCGTAGAGAACTTACTTCAAACTTTGAGCATACATGACAGAACACATTGTGCTCCGACTCACAGTTGTGTTCTGTCAAAATAACTTTGCTCTTTTTTCTTGTAGTCCTAAACTCTACACTGGCCAAGTAACCAACCAATGTAGAGCTGCGGTCGTATGATGACGACGCCTGCGGGCCCGCTTTCCCACCCTGACCAGCCGCCGATACTGAGGATCCGACCCTCTGCATCGTAAAACGCTTGCGTGCGTCTGCCATGACGGCATACCATCCGTGATCCAGGGACTTTGCCGAATAACGGGCATGCTCCGTTGCCCGCCGTCACCGCGAGGAGGTGCCCTGGATGCAGACGCACGGGAGAGTATACCGAAATAAATCTGGAAATTCCAGAACTTAATATTATTTAATTTATTCATTGATTTATACACATATTTGTTAATTTATATTTATTTATTCATTTACATATTTATTTATATACATACTTTACATATTTATATTTATACATGGTTTACTTTTTTTATATGGTTTTAGTGAATGTTGAAGTGTTTTTTGAGGTTATGTCAAAAAAGTGATGTGCTGGGGTAAAATTGACCTCAGATTTGGATTCAGCGACCCCGAAAACATATAGTATGCATAGTCCGACCCCCAGGCTAGAAAAATTTTTTTTATATGATTTTAGTGGATTTGAAAGTGTTTTTTGAGGTTATGTCAAAAACGTGACGTGCTGGGGTAAAATTGACCTCGGATTTGGATTCAGCGACCCCAAAAACATATGGTATACATAGTCAGACCCCCAGGCCAAATTTTTTTTTTTTTTTTGTGTGGCTGTGTTATTAGCAACATTCAACGGTTTTGATTTGATTACGGATTTTTAAGAACCGGAAGAGTTTTATACTAAACAAAATTATTAATATCACTGCACAACAGCATGTCTGTTGCCTGCAGTTTTTTACATGAATCTGAATCTTTTTTCCACGCAAAAATGTACCATAGTCATTTTCATCACTTTTCATACTTTTTCCTTAAAAAATTAGGAGCCTCAAAATATGCAAAGTTTTTATTTTTTTTTGTTTCGAGCAATTCAAAATATTTTTGTTTTTTGCTTGTATTTCAGACTATAAATGGAACATATAAAAGAGCATATTTTGAGGCCCCTAATTTTTTAAGGAAAAAGTATGAAAAGTGATGAAAATGACTATGGTACATTTTTGCTATTATTTCGATGCGAATGTGTATTCCGCCAAATAATGGGACTGTGCTGTGTTGTATAGCTTGATGTTTCTTCTTAAGATATTCATATACTTCGTAACTTGATTTATGAAACATCTGTACAATTTTCGCCATCAGAAAAAACGCCTTGAAATTCAATATTTTCCTACTTTGAAATTATTGGTTTAGAAATTACGATCAAAAATATGGAAAAAGTAGAGGAAAAATTGAAAAAATGACACGGTACCTATATCTCACTAACTAGAGCTGCTAGAAAAAATCTGAGGATAGATTCGAAATCAGCGCACCCAAATTAGTAAGAAACAGTAGAAAAACTCCATGCAACAGAAAAAATTTGTTTTTTTGTTGTGCTGTGTAATTTGAGCACATTTTGTTTTAAACTTTAAGAAATTGAAATTTGCTTAAAAGTGAGCGTAGTTGAAAAATAAAAAACCTAAAATCGGTAACCCAGTTTTAGGTGTTTTAGCCCAAAGGATCGCAAGTTCTATGAGCGCAAAATCGTGTGTTGCCAAAAAGATGGCAAAAGTTCATATACACAAAATGGAACATATATCCTTGATTAAAGTTCATATTTTGTATACAAATTATAAAATGATTCAATTGAATACATTCGTAATAAAAAAATACGCAGTTGTATAAAAATAGGGCAGGAATACATTTTCAGACGAAAATATTGCCGCATTCCTTTGCTTGAGTATTCATAAATGATCAACTCAATAAATTAACCAACTAATTGAAAGCGGAGGAATATTTGTGTTTGGAATTTTTACTGCAACGAATCGTTGTGGCTGACATCTCCACTGTAATTACAGTAAATGTGCAATTGTTGGCTGCCTATTGATGAATGAATAATAAATTCCATTTTGAAATTCAATGACGTATGCGGCGGAAACGAATTGCGACAGTTCGCCCACACACGAACGAACTTGGTTGAATTTCCGTTGCGAATGCGTTGGGAACATTTCGAGCACATTGTGCAGTGACTGTGCAACTCACGCACATCGCACGGAGGCTACAACTTGATTGACGTCCAAATTGCCCTCCGACAGGCATTCGGACAATGCGCACAATCGACATTCAAATGAACGAATGCCCAAGGACGACACACACACACACACTCAAACACACAGAAGGACAATTCCTTTGCTGGAATTTATTGTAGAGCCAAGCAGCTAAATATCATTAAAATGTCATTAATTCCTTCGAGAGAAAACACTGCGATCTCAACATCCACCGCCCACGCTTTCCGCTTCTGCGGAAATATCAGTTCGAGCCAAGGCTCCTGGCTGCACTATTGGCCGTGTCGCTTGCTCAGCTGCAGCTGCAACGGCCGTCTCAATAAATTTCTCAAAACTAGCTGCGGCCGAGCGGGGCTGCGGAGCCACCAATAAATTCTCAGCAGCATGCAACATTTCTTACTTGATGGATGCTTGAAACACAAATTCAGGCAATTACTGTAAAAATCTCAACACTTTTGTCTCTCCCACACACACACACAAATCCTAGGCAACTGGGGCCGGAGAGGCACAGGGCGTAAGAGTCAGCACCCACACGTAGACATTGTTTTGTTGTCACTCTTGCAGTTGCAGGAGGCGGCAGTGGAGGTGGAGCTGAAATGCTGAAAACTACGTACAAGTTTCATGGCCTTTATGCAGTTTAGAAAAGTTTTCCATTCATTTGGCCATTGAGCGGCGCGTATGCCGTGTGCCGTATCCGGCTGAGGCTGGCGATGGCACCAGACAGATAAATTTGCGTCTGTGTGGGTGTGAGGAGATGTTGAAAAGCGGCGAATGGCAGCAAAGGTGCCGAGGCTTAACTATGGGCACCGAAACGGCGCAAAAGCTACCGAAACAGCACACACCCCGAACAGAAATT
Source organism: Melieria picta (assembly GCA_964056695.1). Lineage (NCBI taxonomy): Eukaryota > Metazoa > Arthropoda > Insecta > Diptera > Ulidiidae > Melieria > Melieria picta. The sequence goes on along the minus strand of OZ057398.1, from coordinate 35,410,191 downwards.
TTTGTGCATAAAATTCCTATTAGGCGACAAATTTAAATTACATTGCATGGCATTTTTTAACGAAACACACACATACATAAAGTATGAGTGTATGCGGGTATTGCTGGCACTCATTTGGTGTGGAATAGTAGAAAGAAAGATTGGATGAGAGAAGGAGAGAGAGGAAGTGTCATAGAAGCCTTATTGCATTGTTAGACAGGAAGTGAAGGCGGCGAAGAAGACAATAATGCTTATTTTTGGCTTTACGATGAAGTGAGGAGGAGAGCATAGGAAAACGAAATGTTGCTAGTTTCAATGCTGGCGATGGCTATTCTGATTAAAAGTAGTCATTGCTTGTTGATTTAGTTTAAGTGTTATGTTGTTGTTAGTTGTGTAGTTTAAATGTTGGTAAAAATAATACCAACCCCGATACTTGGAAACCCGTCAAATATTAATTTACACCTTGACTATTGACTCCACTCGTTTGAAATAAGTAGTCATTTGTAAAAGCTACTTTTTTCACATGTCATATTTCAAACAGAAGGAAGTGTGGACCTACAGTTGAACATCGATTCTGAATAGGTTAGGTTAGGATAGGTTAAAAAAAGGGAGCGTACGCTTCCACTAGAAGACCCTTTTGGGTTCATTGTGATTCCTTTTATTTTTTAATTGGGTGTCCTTTCCTATCTGTTGGGTTCCCTTAAGATCCAGACAGGATCTTTCGGGTACGATTTGATCTTGGCGCGGACGTGGTGTAGATCAGTAATCAGTTTATCGAAGAACCCGGCCCAAGAGTCCGAAGCTGTCATTCCTGCAGTGATGGACAGTAGAGCAGATGCTTGATTGATTCCACTGCATCCTCGTATCCGCTGCTTCTGCATAAATCGTAGGTCACCAGTCGCCATTTGTCTATGATGCAGTGATCTGTGGTTACCCCCATGATCATGTGTAGATATAGCATGCAGGTGGAGACCGAATAACAGTTGGTAATTTTTTCTTTTACTTTGGGCTTTTGACATTATCTGCTAAAAGTCCATCAACTTCTTGTGGATAACTATAGAAGTAGACGAATGTTTGACCAGCTCAAACTAGGAATCGAACTCAGAGTAGTGTTTGCTGTTAGTCAATATACCCAAAGATGTCAAATGTTATATATTTGAACCAAACATTTCACGAGTCACACTTTTTTAAATATTACTTTTTGGTGTAATTTCATTCATTGAAGCATTTTACCTATTCCCTGTGAATAGGGTTCATCTTCATCTATCAGAAATCAACTTATAAAGCAATTGAAAAGCAAAGTCTATATGAAAATGGCACGAGTCCTAAACTTATACCCCTTAAAAGTGTACGTCTGTACGTCTCAATACTAGCTTTTTTGATGAATGTGCGTACTGAAGAAGCCTTTGAAAAATTTTATTGAAAATAAATACTGCCCCAATATTACTTCTCACTCTATATAAAACTACTAAGTTTTGTGACAACACGTGAATCCATAGATTGTGAAATCAGTTATGAATTCCAGCTCCTAAGAAAATGGGCACCAGGCTGCCCTTACCTTCAAGTAATACTCTTGCAAATGCTGGTAAAGTGACAATAAATGAGAAAAAAATGTCGGATTTGAAAAAACAAAAAAATATATATCCCAGCAGAGTTCCAAAATTTTTATATAAAGGTTTTTGCATGGCCAACAATTTTAGCAAACTACGAATAACACACAAATTTTAATTATATTATCTAATTTTCTATTCTAAGTACTTTCCTTTGCTATTCTAACCATCAACCCTATCCTGTGAATTATAATCTATGACAGGGGCGTAGCCAGAACTTGGCCATGGGGGGGTTTTGAAAATTTGTTTGCCAATTTAATATTAAAGGGTGATTTTTTAGCAACTTTTTTTTGGCAACACTGTTTTTGGCAGCTTAGCTGTTTTCGTGTAACATGTTACTGTCAAACATGTTCAGTTTGGTCTATAATTTAACCATGAATCGACTTACAAACGAAAAACGCTTGCAGATTATTGAATTTTACTATCAAAATTCATGCTCGGTTAAGAAAGTGCATTGTGCATTTCTTCCATTTTATGGTCAGTTTGTGCGACCTTCTGAGGCGGCTATTCGGAATTGTGTGACTAAATTTCGCACCAAATTTACATTATTGGACATTAAACCACCAACACGCATATGTAGAGTGCAGACAGAGGAAAATATCGCAGCAGTATCCGCCACACAGCACGCGAAACAATGGCCCAATGGAGAGGCGAGTTCGGTGAAACTGTTCACGTTTGGGGCCGGTCAATTGGCCGCCTAGATCGTGCGATTTAACGCGTTTAGACTATTTTTTGTGGGGCTATGTTAAGGCTCATGTCTATAGCGACAAGCCCGTAACGGTTGACGCTTAGAAGCCAATATTGAAGAATTTATTCGTGAGATACCGACCGATATGTTGGAGAGAGTATGTCAAAATCGGACCCAAAAATTAAATATTAAATACATTTTATGTGTTTGTTTTTTAAATTAAATCCGAAGGCCATTAAAAAACCCTTTACATGCTTTTTAAAGTAAACTGCACTTTTCAAAGAGGGCATTGTGTGGTGGTGCCACCCATATGTGACTTAGTGCAATTAAAATTTCATGAAATTTGGTTCGAAGTAAGAGTATGTTTTTGTCACTGGTACAAAAATTCGATGCTAATTTGCAAGCAAGTATTAAGTTTTGCTTTAAAGTTGGTAGAACTTTTAGCGAAACATTTCAATTGATGAACCAAGTTTATGGTGATGATCGCTTATCCCGTGGCAGAGTTCATGAGTGGTACAAGCGATTTAAAAACAATTGTCGGACATAAATGATGACCAACGTGTTAGCCAACTAAAACCCGCAATCAGCGCAAATTCCATCAAAACTTGACGGTAGTTCATCATAGATCAGCCAAAATCGACTTGAAATTGGATTTAACCTTCGCTTTCCTTATACCCACCCGGGTGATCTTTTTAATATTCATGTTCAATATCTGCCAGAGTGTTTATCCAAAGTAGTTATGATTTCGACTTACAGAACATATTCGACAGTAGTTTTCAATAACATAAAATAAATTTTTTTGGAAATATTAGTCATGCTTTATTTGTTATTTTTGTTATTTTGTATACCACATACCCACACGGGTGGTCCCAGGCGCTTCCGTATCGCATTTACCTGAACTTTTGGCTATCGAAAGACGCCATCTCATCGATAGACACTTGTGACTGATTTTTGACTAAAAGTTGAATTTTAACCATCAACCACTCCTCGTTTTCACGTTTTGCGGCATCGTGCGTCTTTCACCTTTTCAAAAAAATGCATTTACCGATTAAACAAAGGCGTTTTGAGGACGTAGAAGCCATCCAAAAGGCTTGCACCGACATCCTGAAGGACATTCCAGCCGACGATCTAAAACACTCATTGGACATGCTTTTAGATCATGCAAATAGCTTTACTGAGCCTGAAGGGGACTATTTAAAACAATCATATCGTTTTCACCAACAAAATTTTTTGTTATTCTTTCAAATGTTTAAAGGTGAAAAGACCTTTCTGCTAATGTAGGAACGTACATACCATGCATAGTGAGTACAAATTTTTAATAATTATAGGCCATGGGGGGAGGTTCTGACACCCTAAACCCCCCCCCCCTTGGCTACGCCCCTGATCTATGACCAAAATAAATTAATAAATAAAACTATGACGATTTATGAACAATTCTTCGAAAAATCGTTGGATTTGTAGGTACATCTAAGAGGTCATTTCGAAAAAGGCTTAAGTTTAAAAATTTTGAATCAAAATATATGTATGTATCACCATTCTTTTTCTTAAATAAATAATTCCCCAAAAATTATATATATTTTTCATTTATCAACTCCTATTTGCAGTTTCATTAACACCGTCGACTTTTTTTTACAAGAAATACATTTTTGTTCATTCTGAAAAGTTTTAATAATTGGACTCGGGTCTTTTCGAAATGACGGGTTCATTTATGTCATTTTATCGTTGAATTCATTGAAACATTGGTTGCTGTTTTTTTCATCATCCATCTCTCCATACATCCTTGTTTTCTATGGCTGTGACAACACTGCTCACACCACTACAGCACATTTATCTTTCTCATGGATAATTATTTGCTTTGATGAAATTTTGTTTGCATTTGTATGTTAAATCACAGAAATTTGAGAATAATTACGCACTCGAAATTGCATGGAAATTTCCACAATGCCAAGTCGCCAGTTGCGCATTCTTGAAAAGCTCTCTGCCAAATGAGTAAAAATTGTGCTGTGAGTGAGTGAGTAATTGACGCAAACAATTGTTGAAATTTTCCATTACTTCCCTTAACTCACTCCCCTTTTCACCGCAGACAGTAGCGCATGTGCCATAACACCGTCCGACATTATTTTTCACACCGGAAAAAAATCCATATGCGCGTGAAACTAGAGACCAAATATTGTAATACTGCGTACTCAGTTTTTCATTTCTACATCCTTTGTCCTTTTAAAAGGACTTCACAATTTTGAAGGGTATACAAAATAAAAAATATATAAAAAAGACTTAACCTGGATAGAATATGGCGATATGTATATCAAATGAAAGAGGAAAGGCTCAAGAATTTAAATAAAATTAATTTTTTATCTATTTGTAAGTAAAGGATATGAAAAAGGTCCTTTGAAAATTTGGTTGGCGTTATTGGTTCGAAAGTTATTGAATAAAAGGCGGAAGCTGCAATTCTAATGAAGTACAAAAATTATAATTTATTTGACTATCAGTATTTTAAATAATAAAAAGATAAAAAATCAATGAAGCGAGAATAATGAAATTTTGACACGTGATCAAGGAAATTTGGGGTTTTAACATACTTACTTTTCAAGAAAATTCTATATAAATTTTCGAGGATATAAAGGATTAAAATTTTCAAAGGACCTTTTTCATATCCTTTTTGTACAAATAGATAACAAATCAATTTTATTTAAATTCTTGAGCCTTTCCTCTTTCATTTGATATACATATCGCCATATTCTAACGAAGTTAAGTACTTTTTCTATTTTTTTAATTTTTTATCCCCTTCAAAATTTTAAAGTCTTTTTAAAAAGACAAAGGATGTAGAAATGAAAAACTGAGTATGCAGTATTACTATGTTTGGTCTCTCGTCTCACGCACATATAGATTTTTGCCGGTGTGAAAAATTTTTTAAATTTTTGTCGCACGGTGTAATCAACAACATTGAAAATTGAAAAATTTCAAGTTGAAATGTCGACGATTTGCGCAAACACATACACCCAAACTTTTACGCACACCACCAAAGATTCACTCTGACAATACACTTTACGCACTCGATTTCTGAATAAATCATGAAGTGCGTTGCATGCATTCCGTTTGTCATTTCCACTCGAGCGTGCAATGCGACAGCATTAATTGAGGAAAGCGCACCGGCGAAAACGCAGACGCACAGCAGAATTTGCTAAAAAGCATTGCGAAGGGCGCAAAAAAGTGCACGCCGAGTGTGGAAGTGAGGGCAACTAAGAGAAAAATTTCCATATTTTCATTGCGATGAACGGCGACGGGGAGTGGGAAGTGGAAAGTGTAAGAACTGATTTGGCATTCCGTGCAATTGATCAGCGCGAATGGAATTGCAAATGGACACCTAATGAAGTGGGACGGCGGCAACAACGACGACGACGTTGTGCCAAAGCGCAGGCGACGATAAGCTGAAAGCCCGGCAGACGAAACACCAACAAACTGCTTGCTGCATTCGTTTCTTTTTTAACGCTAATTCATTTATTTATTCGGCATTTTGTTTTTCACTTTTTTGTGCCATGTCCAACAGTGGCAAAGCAATAAAGCAAAATTAAAAGCAAATCACAAACGCTGCAACTAATGTAAGCCAACGTGAAAGCCTTTAACGCAGCTGTGCGGCAGCTGCCATGCTTAACGGCACAGCACGCGCTGCGCCTCGGCGTCGACGTCGGCCATTATTTATTGTGACAATTTATTGCCGCCCGCACGCCATGGACTCGCATTCAAATGAAATGAAAACGCCAGCCGGCCAAAGTGTGTTTTCGCCGTTTGCAGTTCGCTGTGGCCGCAATGAAGTTTAAACGCTCGCTGGGCTGGTTCGGTTCGAAATTTCTCACGAAGGTGTTAAAGGTGGATTTATGGTGTGGCAGTTGATATGATTACGCATGAAATATCGCTAAAGAGTCGTGAACGATGGCCCAAGCCACCGCCCCGCCATCGTTGAGAGGCTCGTAAAATTCGCATTTGTGCGTAGATTTGCCGATTGCTTTGTGTATTTGCGTTCGGCAGGTGAGTTTGTGCCTTTAATGGACCTGACCTTGATCGTGTTTCAAATTTGTTCTTTCTTTGCGCCTTTTTCCTCTCCTCCTTCAAGAAGTGATTATTTCTTTCTTTGTGAAAACCAGATTTTTGATATTGTTTAACAATTTATTTGAATCTTCCGTTGTATTCTAATGTATTATGTAATGCTTGAGTTGCTTGAGATAATACTGCTGTAAGCATTGCTTTTGTATTACATACAATAATGTTTTTGCGGCAGCCCAATCACGTACCCTGGCAGAAAAACACAACCGATTTATGTATGTCGGCAAGGCAATTTCTTGTGGAGGCTCTATACACCCAAGTGGAGTGAACAAAAGAAAAAAAAAATGTTGTTTTGTTAATGATCAGTAGGAGGAATTGGGTTCGAACACCGACTCAGCCGAAGCCATGAGACTTGAGACGGTCACAGAGCTATTCTGGGTAACTTCAGATTGTACGGGATAGTCGAAAATAGCATAACACACGTTCTACGTATGCCAAACTAGGCCATCGAGTATCTATGAACAGAAGAGTAATCCACGCTCTGTTCTTTCTTCTGTTTTTGCTATGGATAGAAAGGCACAACAGCTCATTGAAGACACCAACCCAGAGATATAAAATCCCACTCCTACCTATAAGCCTTTTCAACTTTTTTTCATTGGGAAATCTGGCCATTGCTGCATGTCAGTGTTGGCTATTCCGCTACTCGCGAGTACTGAATGGTCATCAGAAAGTTATTTTTTTTCTATATTTTGGTACTAACTACAACGCAAATTTCATTCGGGAGTAGAGCTTCAAAACCGATTCAGACCCCCAAGACACTGCAAGAGATTATTTTTCAACCTTTAAGCTAACTTAAACAATGAGTACCTACCTGAAAAAAAAGTCAGCTTAAAAAAAAAAATTCAACGCATTCAATGGATTCAGTCCAATGCTGAAATCACCCTAAAATTATATTTAAAGTGCACGGAATGGTCATTTGCTGTTATGTACTATCGAGTAGCTAAATTGCCATCGCTGCTCTATATTAAAATAACTGGCCTGACAGATCGATCCTGCGAAAACGGTTCTAAGACTAACCATAAGCCCATCTTTCTGCAGCAATAAGTGTTGTGGGTATAAATTTGTATAAAGATGGCATCAACTTACCATTGTATGCCAATTCTGAAGGACTAGTTAGAAGTTTTTCTATGCTAAGATTTACTTTCAAAGGTTTGCCATTTCCTTATGAGAGGAGGCTGCCACGGAAACGAAAGTTGTTTTTCTATATTTTGGTGGAGAGTGGTACCTGGAGTTGAGCTTCAAACTCAACTCAGATTATCAACTTTACTAACAAATCACTATACGGAAGGGTCTGTACTAGGGAACAATAGATGGCAGTCCCATCATGTAGGACCGGTAGCGATAGGCTAATCACCAAACCTGGCAGAATTTCAATTGATTATCGTAACCAACACAAGACATTAGCCTTGTTGTGGTCCTATCCTCACAAGGAGAGCGAATAAAGATAGCAAAATATGAAAACGCTTTTCTTCAGAATTAACACTCATTGCTGACATTCCCAAGATTCAAGTTGGTTTTAAATTCACAAACCTAGATATGAGTTTTCATTTCAAACTGTCTTTTATTAGTCAAATTAGATCCACTAACCTCAGAACACATATTCAATGCGGTTCCCTCTACTCTTAAACTTCTTTATATCTTCTTCCTTTGCAAGATTGAGTTTGTCGTTTGGGTCTTTTATATGGAATCCATACTACTTACATACTTAACTAAAAGAGTATTAAAACAAACAAACCCAAAGATTTAAATAATCCAAAAAGACCAAACTTAAATCTATGCCCCTTCCCCATTCTTTCCTTTTCTTAATATTCTGTATATTTTGTGTTTTCCTCTCATAAACCTTAAGTTACTTTGAGCCACAAGAGTTATTCTGCTTCTAATATGTGTCCATGATAAAATAAATCTGTCTGTTGACTGTTCTTTCCGATGTTCTAATTGAGTACAAGTTCCCTCTCGCGATTACGTCACCATGATCTTATAAGATTATACGTCATGGTGTGAACACTATCGTATTTCGTTGGTATTCGAATAACAAAAGTCTTCTTATAGCAAATTTCATTCAAATTTTCTATTTTGAACATTCAGAACTTTGAAATAGAATACAATTTAGATGTATGAATCTACAGACTGAGATCCAAAACATGTATGTTTTCCATACCTGACATATTTTGGTCCTGAAAGTTCAAAATAGAAAATTTAGTTAAAAGAAGACAATTTTCCTCTTTAATTTGATACCCATATCTTCATCATTGCACAATCGCAAATATTTAAAAAAAATATTTGAAATGTGTATTTCCTTAAAATTTTAAAGTCCTTTAAGAAGGTTTTTGGGACAGAAAATGAAAAACTGACTACTCCAGGTTACTATAAATGACCTCTAGTTTCACGTCTATATCAACATTTGGATGGGTCTCAGCAAAAAAAAATTGTTTCGCACGGTGTAATAAATGTAAAGTTCGTGTTTTCACTCAGTGCATCATAACTTTGTCATTTTTCCTTCGATTCTATTGATGTAAGGCTTAATATTTGCACAAATAATATATCTTGCATCACGAAAGGAGATAATTTATTTTATCTATAAAAAAACATTCAAAAATTTATGATTTTTTAAATTGGTCGAAAAATTTACCTACTTTTTTACAACTTTCACCGTCAGTAACTTCCGCAAATCTCATCTGATTTGGACAATCTATATATCGCTGAAAAGGCTAAGGTATTATCTTCTGACCGACGGACAGTTTGTGTTAGTTGGATGATTCGATTACGAGATATGTGCTCATAACTGAAGCAACAGGGGAAAACTGGTTTTTAGAAAACGCTTCTTAAAACATTTTTTGGATTTTCAGTTTCGTATTCCGTGCCCAAAGTTAGTCTAGAAAATACTTTTGCTTTTAGGTGCATGCGATTGACCCATTTTTTGTCGAGTAGTGTTACTTAAAGTTGAAAGATTTCGGTGCTATTGAGTGAGTTTGTGAAATTAAAAAATAAACCAAATTTTAAGGAAAGGACCCTTCGGAATATTTTAGAAAGGGAGCACATTTAGGTTAAAGAGGCCCATTGTAATATCACACTTTGGTATCACATGTGTTATATTCCGAGCTACTAGATCCAGTAAGAGCTTCTGAGGAAGCAGTAGACTACAAATAGTCTTATGGGCTTGATCCCTCTTTTTGAGGAAGAATCCAGGTGAATCTTTCATGTCCTAGAAAGTACAGGACAAGTACACACAAGGTCCTCCTCTTCCTTATCATGCAGCTCCTACAGAAATCATTGGAAATAGCCGCCAACTGTCTTAAGTGAGTGCCTATTAAACTGTGACCATGCCTACAGATATCATTGGAAAATAGTCTCAACCTTTTTAGTGCGAGTACCTATTAAACAGTAACTCGTCATTAGTGTCTATTCAGACACCGATCATGGTCCTCAACTGGTGTTTGTTCAGTGAAAGAAGTTCTTTATAATGACAGAAGTTGAGCGTTGGCCAGATTTGGCACGCAATAAAATCGAATTACTTCTCTTTCTTTTTGGAGTTAGTTTCTTTTAAGGAGCTGAATTCCGAGCGTTCCCATATCTTCATCAATCTGTTCAGTAGTGAACTATCGAGCTTACCTGGCCTACAGTTTCTTGGAACGTTCCTATCTTCTGAAGTGTATGAATTAGTCTGGCAGTCTTTTTGATGGAATTTTAAAAGCTAAAAGTAGTCTGCCTACAGTGCGCTAAGATTTTGAAACTTAATTGTGTCAATGACCTCCAAAAACTTTACAAAAGTCGTATTTCAGTAGACTTGTTTTAAAATTGTATTTTTAATTAAAGCACACTTGAGCGTACTAAAAGTTTTCCAAGTAATTTATTATGGAGCGTCATTAGTTAAACGCCCACACAGCGAATACCACTGTACGGCGATTGGTAATCGGATACCGGCGCTGTTGTTGATTAACTTATTTAAACGCCGGCGATATCCAGTTAATTAGGCAACAATGAAATGTAAGCTATTCTTCAAAATTCGTCCTGCCGCCCATCACGCCACGGTCAGGCAGAAAGCGCGCTATAAATGGCGCGGCCATTGCGAAATCGACGCGCTGAAATCTCGCACAAGCGAATTTATATTATTTGGTTTTTTATTTTAGTTAATTAATTCTTGTATATGGCAAACCAGCCGAGTGAATTTGTTGTGTATTGCGAAAATCGGGCAAAGCGCTGACGGCGCTATTAATATTTAGCTGTGCTGCACTCTCGGCATCGGGCACTTTCGCTCCACCACACACACACACACACACACACACGCACGCGCCGCACTCTGACACGTCGCCAACGTAAAAACGTGTTAATGCCGCTGCGCAAAATGGTTTGTATTATGGGCTTTTAATATTCTTTACAGCACAATTTTATTTGTGGTATCACAAAACGGTCAAATCGCCTTCGTCCAGTCGCACAGTGTGGCACAGTGTTGCGAGTAGTGACAAAAATGCCAAAATGCAATGTTACATCCACAAAAATCTGAGTATGAGGTTTTGTTGGAAATATTTCAATTAAGAGAAATCCGAAGTTTTATGAAAAACTATTGGATAACATAGAAGTTCTGAGCTCTTAAAGTACGTTCTTCCAGCGTTGAAAAAAAATTTTGTACAAACAGCATATTTTTGCTTTGACTTTGAGGTTGAATATTTCAATATAAATTATGAACAGGTCCCTAAAAGTAACTATTGTCGTAAGTTTCATATAATTTAGGTCTGCTAAGACCAACATTTTGCTGATTACTTTCACCTCTGAGCAGTACCGTTATGATGAAAATGAAGTAATGAAAACGAGTGAATAAAAAGTGAGTTCAAACTTTAAAAGTGATTTAAAAAAAAAACACTAAATATCACTTTTGAAAGTTTTTGATATTTTGTTTCGGCAAGTATGTACATTATGCTGTACAATTTTCAGCTGCACATATTTGCGCGAATGCAAGTTATTAGCATTTTTCGGTGAAGACTTGAGTTCAAATTCGCGATATTTTCATCTGTCAAATATGATTATCTGTCAAATAATGCTCTGCTGCTGATGGAAAAATTTGTTGAAGGTAGCTTCGGAAAATCAATTATGATTACTATTATATTCGAAATAGAGGGGTTAATGGAGTTTCGACAGTACACTTTGATTTTTTTTCGTACAGACCCAAAAGTTGACAACCTAACTACTTCACTTGTATGGGAGGCGCCCTCTGGTGATGAATTTTTGAACTTTAATTAATTTTGTATTTTTTGCACACTGGAATGTTGACGATTGTTGAATAAATCATTCAAATCGGATCAGTACTTTCCCAGATATGATGTTTCCTCGCTTACTTTACTACATTTACAAGTGTGGAGCCAGTTCCATTGAAAATTACTAGTTTTGTATGGCAGCCACCTTAAGAGTTGGATATAGCGGTTAGGTGTGTATAGAACAAATATTCGGAAGGGAAAATAAATGGGGGTCAGTCTTACATATGGTAAGTCTGGGATCAACCTAAGAGCAGCGGGAGCCCACTTTCTAAAAACGATGATTTTGTATTGAAGCTTCATTAAAGGTTGGAGATAGGGGGTAGGTATGTTCGAAAGAAATATTCAGGAGGAAAAATTAGTGGGGTCAGTCTAAGATTTTAACCCTCTAAGAGCAACTTATGAGCAGCTGTGGAGCAATATATCGAGATTTTATTTTCAATCACTTTACAATTTATTTAGATACACATTTATAAATAAATTTATATTAAAATACAAATATTTTGAATGTAGCTTTTATGAACTTAGATAATTTGCATTGTTAATATGAAGTTTTTTGAAATTCGTTTGTATGGGAGGTGGTCGAAGTTTTGGTCCGATTTCAGCGAAATTTCGCAGAGTAGGTTCTTTACTCATTCAATAACTGTATACCAAATTTCAATTTATGTACGACCACTCCTTCTATTTTTGTCACTCCGCTATATGAACTCGCAACACTGTGCGGTGTAGTCAGCAAAGCGCTGCGTGTGGCTAGACGGTGCGGCAGGATGTGTGGGAATCGTGTGCGAAATGGTTGTGCGTTGAAGTTTGCGGATAAAGTTCGGTGCTGCAGCGCAGTGCAGCAGCGACTGCGAAGCCAAAGGGTTGTCTTGTGTGAGGTAGTGGTGGGTGGCGCTGACCGAATTAAGCTAATTATGTTAATTAAATGCGTGAGTTTACGATGTATTGATATTGTTGGGACATTAATATTGCATTGCGAGTGGACGCTGGAAAATGAAAATTTATTTGCCATTTCCAAACAGTTTAAATTTAATGCCGCTGACTTTGTTTGCTGCAGCAGTGTTGCCACTCTGCGTCCACTATGAGTGTGTATGGGTGCGTGTGTGTTGCACATACCCATAAATGCTTTTTTGTTGCTGCTGTCGGCGAAAATATTTACTTATTTATTTATATGCAAAAACAAAAAGGCATAAAACATGTCGCTGATGAAATGGACGTTGGCCGCTGCTGTTGACTTGGGCGACAACGTATTTTACATTGACATTGTATATTTATGACCATTCACACACACACACACACACTCACTGGCATGTTGAATGTCGCGCAATTTAAATACAATTTTAATTAATGGCCTTTGAGTGTGCTGCTGCACTTATATGTGTGTGTACGTGTGTGTCCGCAGAAATAATTTCATCAATTAGGAAAAATTACAAAATCAAAGTTCATCTGTCAGTTGACAATACAAAACGATGGCGGAAGTTTGCCTGCGTCAATATTAATTAAAATAACAACAAGCAAATTGCTGCAACCACAGCGACAATGTGTGATTACATGCAGCCAACAATGGCTGGGCGCCACTAACACAACCAAAAGAGTCTATGCAGAACAGTTGTTGGCAACTAACACAGACACGCACATGCTAATAAAAATGAATAAATCTGTAGAGTTGGCAGCGACAGCGTTGGTCTTTGACCGGCATGTTGAGTGTAAAAATCTTTCGCACACACACACACACACACCACCAAAGACACTCTACTACACTACACTACTTAATAACAGCAGCAGCCAGCACCAAACCACTTATACACCGTTTTCGCATTAAGCGTTTTTAATGCGCTGAAAAATCGCTCAAGTGGAAATGTGCGGTTAGCGGTGTGGCATCGTCGTCGCCTCATGCTGGTGTAGCAAAGTGTGTGAATATTTATGACCGTTAACAGTTGTCCACTTGCTGTGTCCATATGTAGCAATTAGTGTCCGACCGAATATTCGGTTTCGGTTTCGGTTTCGGCCCAAATAAGTGGTTTCGGTTTCGGTTTCAGTTTCGGCCAAAAAATGGCCGAATAGCCGAAACCGAAACTTTCTAGAAAATTTTTTTACATTTTATTGTGTAGCAGATATATAGTGAAAGGAGGAGTAATTTAGATGCCAGCAATGTAAATAAACTTCTTTTTTTAGCATATAATATTAATTTATTTAATTTTGAATATTAGCGAGTAAGGTACGAAAGGGTGATTTTTTCATGTTTACGTTTTTAAAAAATGAAAAAATTGTTTTTATTAATAAGTATTTATTTATTTATGCTATGTTTGTTTGTTTGTTCTTTATTTACTTAATGTTAAATTCGTTTGTTGAAAAAAGTGCTTGATATGGTGATTTTTATTTCAACTAGAAAGTTTCGGTTTCGGTTTCGGTTTCGGCCGAATATTAAGAAAAAACCGAATATTCGGTTTCGGTTTCGGTTTCGGCCCAAAAAAGTGGTTTCGGTCGGACACTACTAGCAATGCTATTTGAGATGCATTTATGTAATACATGAATTTATTTTGCAGAAAGTGCAAATCTTCATAGATCACTAGTGACTGGCCAAAGTCGAGCAGATACGAGTAGAGGTTTTCTTTTCATTCCATTTCTTTCAAATCCATAGAAAATGGCCAGTTTTGTATGGCAGCCCCCTTAAGACTTTGAAATAGCGGGTAGATATGTTAGGAAGAAACATTCGGAGGAGAAAATCAATGCGTGTCGGTCTTACATTTGACACATCTGGGGCCAATCTGGGAGCAGTTGGAGGCTATTTTATAAAAACGATCATTTTGTATGGGTGTCCCATTAAGGGTTAAAGATAGAGTATGGATATATTTACAAGAAATGTTCAGTAGGAAAAATTAGTGGGGGTCAGTCATAGATTTTAACCCTCTAAGAGCCATTTCTTAGCATCTGTGGAGCAATTTGTCGAACTTTCAAGCACTTTTGTGTATTTTGACCTCAATGCAACGCCATTTAACCCCATAATAGCCCCCAATTTTTTTTCCTCAAGCACTGTGTCAGCGAACCGCATAAAATGAGAGATTTCGGAGCATAGAGAACAGAACAGAAATTATTAAACATTTCCATACAACATTAAATCATGCCTAATGTACATATTTATTTGAAAATTTGTATTTATATTTTTGAGCATCGGACCAAGCAGCTGCTCCACCTCAGCCGTCATTCAATAAGCATAACGGTTTCGGTGCTCTTAAGTCTAAGGAAAGACTGAGACTGCAATCCAACGACTTCGAGGTGGAGGAGAAGACCGTTCTCCACGTGTTGTGTCAGTGTCCCTCATAAGCCAGAAGTAGAAAGCAGAAGCAGAAGAAAGCAGCTTTCTTCATTAGTCTAACCGAACTGTCGTCTCTACATATGAGGGATATAGCCAGGCTCATAACGGAATCTTCATGGTTCCCAGTGCCATCCACTGAGATATCACAATGAGCCATAAGTTGTGCTTAACACTAGAATGCCCAAGGTAGTCATTTTGACTACATTGAGGTCTTTCATTGTAAATCACTTTTATTGCATCGCTTTCTAAAAAAATATCTTACGTGACTTTTACTCATTTTTAAAGCTAAATGGAATAAATAAATTAAAAATATTGTAAACAAATTTTTTACCCCAATTTTACAAAATTTACCTTAAATGCCCTAAAGGAGTCATTTTGACTACCTATATAAAATTTTCAGCAAATCTTACTGATAAATAGACAAATATGCATCTTCAATTGCGAATTATGAAAATTTCAAATAATTGCAAATTTTAAAAAAAAAAAATCTACTCTACTCTACTCTAATAAAAAAAACAACCTACTATTGTGACAATTTCCAAGTTTTTCAATCCAAAATTCACTCGCAAAATTCATTCACAAATTCCAAATTCCATGTTTCATTCCATTTTATCCCATTTATGTGAAAAGTACGCCATTATATTTAAATTAATTTACTTTGTAAATCATAAAAAAATAAAAATGAAGTACTTATTTTAATTTAATCTCATGTGTTTATGTGTCTCATTTATTCATATTTGCTACTTAAATACCAATAAAATAAAAATAGTCAGTAAACAATATTGTAGTCAAAATGACTACATACGGGCATTTTAGGTAGGTCAGATTTTCAGGCATTCTAGTGTTAAGTGAGCTTTTTCTCATAGAAAGCTGCCACTCTAACCTAACCCAACCTATGGGTATCACATGAAAAAATAACATTTTCGGCTTTTGAATAGTTTTGCCATTTGCCAATTTCAGAACAAAAGGATGTAACGTTAAAACTCTTAAAACTTATACTTAAATTTTCTTGAAAATTTTTATTAATTTCTGTTGAAGAAGTATATTTTTCGCACCTAAAAGAAACCGTATCATACATTAAATGAGCTTCTTTTTTTTCGAGGAAAAAGATAGACATGGAAATATTCTTTTTTTAGCATAAAATCCCAGACGTGCCTATTGGGCATTCAAGTACTTTTACAGATTTCAGATATGACGACATAGCTGACATTCCACATAGCAACTTCTATAGCTTATATAAGCTTTCTAATAAATCGTCAAGTCGCTCGCTACAACTCCACTGGCTTTAATATAATCAATTTTTTAACTCAGGGCCAGCAACATTTTCTCTCTTCACCCCCAATCTGGCTGAAATGCTTATCGCATTACAACCAACACCAATTAACGCTTTTCACACGGAAACATTTCACCGACACGCCATGTCAAATCCACTTTAAAATGCTCTCGACTGCCGAAAATACGCGCGTCCTTCACATTCAGTTCCACTGCGGGGCCGCTGTCTGCCTGCTGCTTGCATGTTGGCTGGCAATTCAATGGAAGCCGCACGGCGTGATACACGTTGGCTACTGACAGCAACCGTCACACAATATGCAACAATCGTTGGCGTGTTGCATGTCACGTCAAGTTCACAAGTTAAATTCATTATTTTCGCGTATTGACTAACTGCTACATACATACATATATGAATGAATGAATGTATATATGTATGTGTGTGTGTGTGTCTGCGAACACACACAGGTACTTGAATATTGGCGCACACCAACAAATAGAGCGATTTTTTGTTTTTGGTTGCCGTCGCTTTAATGCTCCTGCCGACAGTGCCATTGTTGTGATTATGGTTTATGACGCCATTGACAACCAGTTGCTGTCAGATACGCGGCCCCCACTAGACGCAAAAGCGAAAACAATAGCAGCACCACAACGCCAGCTGCGTGCAGATTTCGCACGATCTAAGCGCTGCCGCTGCCGCTGCGGCGCGTTGTAGGCAACAATGTCACGTATACGCCGCGTAGATCATAAATATTTCACAGCTATCGCTGAGTGCGACGTTGCTGTCTCGTTTGTCATTTCCGCTGCTGGCTGCGTACACAAATGGAATTACATACTTTTCAATGATGAGCGAACGCCGTTCGAACAGAAAAAACATCACCGCGCGAGCGAAAAGAGGAATAGCTGCGACGTGGCCATGACGGCGGTGATGGCAGCGGCGACCGGCCTCATATTTTCTTCTCAATCAAAATTGCCTCACGCCAGTTGGTATCCAATAAGTTTGCACGCGCTGCACATCGATCGTATATTAGAATTTATGCGGCATCCGGAACGGCGCACAAATTCAAATTTGGGCTTGTATGCTTTGCGTTGTTTGTTTGTGCTTTTGTTTCTGCTCCTGTTGTTACAGTGTATATAGAGCGCGGTTGTGTGTGTGTGTGTATGTGTGACATACGCCCGGATTTATACAACAAATCAAATCTAATCGCTTTGGCTTCATTGCGCACAAACGCCGCCGGCCTGTGCGTGGTAGGCAGCAGGTCACAGCGCGCTGGCAGTAGACAGACACACCCACATACTGCTCGTATGTATGCACGAAGTGGGACTGCATGTGCTTTTGGTGCTATTTGTAGACGAATCGGGTTCTAGTTGTGCGGGCTTGGCAACAGCGTCGCCAACGTGCAAACTCTGTGCAGCTGTCGCGCTTGAATGGATTTATTCGGAGCATAAAATGTAATCTTCATAAAATTAGCGAAATGCTGGTACAATTTAATAAATGCTAATTGCTTACATAATTAACAAATTAACAACAGTTGTTTGTGTAGTAAAATGTCAAAGGATATATTTTAATAACTTATTGGGGTAGCGGCATAATTTTTGGCTGTTGCCAAAACCAGCAAATCGGTCCTAAAAGTGTACCGTAACTAATTGGTTAATGCGTTGGATTAGGAGCCAGCACACGATGGGTTCGAAAGCTGATTTGTACAATGCCGAAAAGGTAGTTAGACTGTCGAAAGGTAACTAACCCATTCATCGGTGCCAGCCTCCATTTATGTGAATGCAAAACTATATCCAATACTGAAGCATTTGAAATTACACAAACAAGTTAACACATGTTCCAGTATTCCGATAGACCAATGGTGCACACCAGTGCTGCCGTTTTCAATTTTTTTTCAGTAGTACATGTTGTGATTTTTGGGTAGTATTTATGGACTTTGAGTAGTACACATGCATATTTTCTTAACAGTTTACAAAATCGCACGGATTCATCAAACTACTAAATCAAATACTAAGTTTCAAAACACATTAAAAATTTTATTTATCATATAAAAAAGTGAAAGAAACAATGTAATTCAGTTACAAAAATGCCTATAAACAAATTGTATATGTTTTTATTATATACTAATAGTAATTTGATGGTGGCAAAGCAATAATCGGTTAAGTCCATAAGTATTTTTTTGAACAGCATGTTTAAAGGAATAGGATAGCACCCTTAAACCAATGATGTCTTAAGGGGTTATATACGTTTTCATGAGTCAAAAAATCGAAAAAAATTGTATGATTTATTACGAACAAACATACTTTCAAGAGTTTATGTTCAAAATTTCAAGTCAATCCGAGCAGTAGATCGTACGGTGCCTATCACTTTAAACGTGATTTTCTCCAAATGATGTTTTTTGAAAAATGCCTTTGCGGTGACCACGATATCTCAAAAACTACTTGACCAATTCATCTAATTTTTTTTATTCTTTTCCTAGTTACAATACGGAGTACTTGAACGATCATTTTTTCATTTGCAGTATTTGTCTTAACTAATAATTTTTTTAAAATACATTTTCGAGACTCAAAAAACCGCCTTTTTTTGCATTATGGTTTCCGTATGAAAAAAAAGTTTTTTTTTCGAAATTTTTCGTTCAAGTACTCGGCGCTGTAGTAAACAACTGTAATTTTTTGTCTTTTTGATTACAGTTGAGTTGTTGGCATTCAAACGTGGTCACCGCAGAAAAAACGCGCATCAGGACAAGAGCTACAACTTTTACAATTTTCAATATTTATTCATATTCGACCACTCTTTTTTTTCGTAAGAATATGTACTATGTATACCTGTTATGCGAGTTTCTAATAAATTATTTCAAATAGCACAAACAAAATCACAAATATGCCCCAAGTTTCCTGTACCAAAACGTATATAACCCCTTAAGTCGACCTAAGCGATAATCGTTTATGACCACAGATTTAATAATACTTAATAATACTTCTTTTTCGATGGATGTCAACGGAAAAATTTTTAAAGCTTTGATAAAATGCTTAATCTTAACCAAAATGTACTTTATATAATAGTGGAATTATATTAGTAGGCGTGGTTTATGATTTACATATTTGGTAATATTTTGCTCAAATAGGGCAAAAACTGATAAGATCTTTTCAACAATATAGTAGCTTAATATTTGCATATCTACAATACGTACAAGTTCTCGCCTAATTCAGCCCAATTTATAACTATTTCTCTACGGATATACTCTACAAACCCAATTTTGAAGACATTTTTATAAAAAAATTAAAAAAATTTACTGCAATTTTTTTTAAAGGTTTTTTGGTAGTCTGGTTTTAAAATACCTGAAGTTTAAAATTCCATAACAATAATTATGTGTTATTACAATGGTTTATTAATAGTTATCAAATATCGTTCGAATATTACTTTTAGCACTTCAAGCAAACAAACAAGAGAAACCAATCAACAGCAAAAAATCGAAACACGACGAACAATATTTTTTATTTATATTTTCTTAAAAATGGCACAATTTAATTTTTTAATTTAAAAATTAATTTGTATGATTAATAATCCAGAGGGATTTGGCCCTAATTTGCACTGGTTAAATAAAAATGCCAAGCCCAAGAGAAATCGGTGGATTTTATACACTTTTATCAGCATATTCCAATGATTGCGAATTTCATGTTTCATCTCAGTTTAATTTTTTCTGACTCGTCGACGTCCCAACAACCACTTTATTGTCTTTGTACAATTTTAAAAGATTCCTACAGAATATGCAAAAATATTGAGTTATTTTGTATATAAATACAGTAATATTACTCTATTATTTCATGATGTTCATTTTTGCGTATCGCATCCGTTGCGCTGTTTTCAAAGTTTATCACTTTATCAAAAGTTTATATCATATGATTACTGTGAAGTATTGTACGAACAGCATTTTCTAATGGCCTTACTTAGAATTACGGTTGCCACTCAACTAAAATTTTTTGTAGCAAAATTTTCCCAAAAAAGGCCCAAAGTGGAAGCGAAAGGACCATTTTATGTTTTCGGCAAATTGTTTTTTAACATCAAAGCAAAACATAACTTTTATATCGTAATTTTTTTTTTGCTTGTACACTTTTGGATAAAAAAGGCCCAAATTACACAAAAGCGGCCAAAAGGCCTAAGTGAAAGACCCGTGCCTTAACCCTTTACACGGTACAGTTGCATATCTGCAACCAACCGTAAAATTGCCCGTAATTTCGGAAGTAATTATCAAATCTACTCTTTTTTGCTATATTACAACTATGCAAGGTTCCTTTTTTGAAATACTGGCATTAATACTGGGAAAAAGTAGCTAAATTTTACTTGACAGCACTTATTTTACCGTTTTTGCGAAAAGTTGCACGCATTTATTTTAGTGAAACAAAAGTGATTAAAACTTATTAATAAAAAACACACAAACACTTGGCGAAAAATGCGGAGTAGGACTATGCTACAACAAATGCATTAATTGCTTTAAAAATTTGTATTTAAAACTAAACATATTAAAATAAAAAAACAAGTTTTAATGCTTTTTGCTTTTTTTGTTTTTAATGTTTTTTACAAAAAAACCTTACAAAATAAAAGAATAATAAAAAAAAAAAATAAGTGTTTTTTTTTAATTTAGGTTTATATCTAAAAAACAACATTTGATGAAAAAATTCGCTGTTGCCGTGTAAAGGGTTAAATATGAAAATAAAATTGCTAAAACTTATATTTCAGAAAATAGTAGTATAAACGGCCTGTGGGTAGTACGGTAGTACAAATGGCGAAATAGTAGTAAAATACTACTATAGTAGTATGTTCGGCAGCACTGGTGCACACAAAATTTAATTTTTGTGACGTTTCGTCCACAAATTTTGAGCTGAAAATCATTTGGAACCATATTTGTCACCAAAAATTGTATTTAAAATAGACATTTAAACGATTTAAACACCAAAAAATCGCCCTTGCGTGCTTCACTGTGATAAACCAATGATAGAATAATTTAAGAATTTTTAGTTTTTACTTTACATTTTCCACTGCAACCCATGAGCTGTTGCCGCATTCAGTAAACAAGTGAACAGACGAAGCTTATTTGATATTTGGCGCCAGTCATTGCGGTCAAATGTTAAATACGCAATTAAAAATCGAGAGGCAGTAATAAAATTTGCCACATTTGCAATGAGAATAAGCAGTGCATATGCATCGCACAATATGTCTCCGAAGAGTGTCACTCTAAGCGACTGTCGGAGCGGCGTTTTTCTGACTGTTATGCAGCTTTTATGCTTCAGCCATAACATATGTGCGGCCTTTGTTGCTTGCATCGTCATGTGCATCAGGAAAAAGTGTTTTTTAAACACACTACAATTCTATTTTTTTACACATACCACCAGTGGCGCATACAGGATTTTATTTGGGGGCAGGGGGGAAGTTTAAGCTCAAAACTTACAACAACTTACAAATCTTGAGCCGAACTTTTGAGCCCAATTCCATTTCAAACCATATATTGCACCAGAAATGTTTGTATTTTAGGGGTTTGAACCCCCAACCCCTCCCCCTTTTTCACCACTGCATACCAGTAAATTTTAATTAATTGTTATTTTTTATTTTTATAATAGGAAATCGGTCAACATGGTCACTAAAGTAGTCCATATTTGTAAGAACAGAAGAAGCACAGAGCCAAATTAACCTATGATCCTTCTTCACCTTCTAGATAACTCGTATGTAAACATTGCCGTATGTTGTTGGAATTCGATTGAACTACAAGCGGTTCAAACTGGACATCTGCACCTGAAGTAGGCCAAACGAAGTCTAATGACTTCAGTCCCTTCTCATTGAAGGTAGACAGCCCATTCTAGCCGACGTTGGAAGGAACAGGTGAACAGAACCTTACAGCTCTTTGGCTCTGAAGCTGAAGTTAGCACACAAAAAAATAATTGGTGCTGATCTCAAGACACGATAATGATCCATAAATTGTTATTATAGTCAACTAAACTAAACCATTGCATTTAATTTTTTTATTTAGGTTAAATTTACAAATGAGTCAAAATAAAAAAAATCAAATGCAATAAAAGTTATCTATATAAATAGATACATCTCTAGGTACATCTTGAAAAATGAACCTGAAATGAAATTCGTGGTTTAAAGGGGCAAAACATGGGTTAAGGTGATGTGTGAAGAAGCTTGATTTAATGGGCCTATTGATTTCAAACTTGGTGAAAATACTCCAAATAAAAAATTATTCAACACGTATTTTTCAATTTTTCGAAAATCAAAATTTAACGGAATGAACCAAGGGTTAAAACCCTGAACCGATTAGCCTATTGACTTCAAAGTTGGTGAAAACATTTGAAATCAAAAATAATTTGACTTGTGTTTCTTATTTTTTTGTAAATCAAAACTTAAAGGGGTTTAGAATTTTTATGAAGAAATATGATTTTTAATGCCTTTTGACTTCAAACTTGGTGAAAGTACTCTTGGTGAGAAATTATTTGACACGTGTTTTTCATTTTTTCGGAAGTCAAAATCTAACGGGGTCAACAATGGTTTAAAAGTTTATATGGAGAAATAAAATTTGATGTGCCTTTTGACTTCAAACCTGGTGAAAGTACTCTTGGTGAGAAATAATTCGATACGTGTTTTGTACTTGCTCGAAAAGAAAAATTTAACGGGGTCAACAGTGGGTTAAAACTTTGTTTTGGGAAACATAACTTAATGTGACAATTGAGCACTTCAAATGAGAAATAATTAGATACGTTTTTTTCATAAAAATCTGACAGGATCAACAAAGGGAAGAACTTGATTTATTGGTCCCATTGACTTTAAATTTGCGTGCAAAGCCGCGAGGCCCTGTAATAAAATACATTAATAAAACCAATATGAGTTGTCTGCCATTCTAATATGGGATGTGTGATCAAAACAACCTACAATTTGCTAACATTGTACTGTCTGTCTGCAAGGGCAATGAACGTTCAAAGTTGAGCCTCAAACCGCAATTCATCAATTTAACACAAAATGCAACAACACTGATGCTCGAAACAAAGGGGTTTTTATTACTGTTCATAATATTGTGCAAACTATAGTCATTGGAAAATTTGCATTATACTCAAAGCAACAATTCCGTACAGCCTCATTTAACAGCAATAAAAATTGTTTTGCATTTTCAGTTATGACGGCACGGCGAGCATTTTACGTTCATGGCAAATTTTTGGCAATTTTATGACAAAACTTTACAGTGGCATTTCTTTTAAGTGCAACCATAAAAATCAACGGACACGATACAAAAATAACAAATTCGTTTCGTTCGGCTTTGCAGCGAAGTCGGTTCAAGTGCGCGCTGGCACTTTCCGTTGGTGCGTGCAGGCAAAGGAAAACGCTTTTAGAGCCAAACAATGACTGACAAATTTGCGTTTGATTTTGAAGTGACGCAGTTGCCTGCAGCGAGGCCATAAATTGTTGCAATGCATATCAACCGCACAACGGTACAAAAACATAAACAATAACAAAGGAAAAATGGAAAAAATATTATACAAAGAAATAAATGTGAAGAGAAAAGCGACAAACGGCACTTTTAGGGGCAACTTGACGCGTTGCAAAAAATTGGCAGTTTTGGATTTTTAATGAAGTCAGCAGCAGCAGCCACAGACACTTAACATGACAGCAACAAAAACCGCGCATAGCAATTACAAGCAAAACAGTGGCCCGGCAATAGCAAAAGAAAAAAATCAAAATATGTAAGTACAGCAATAAATATGAAGGACGCATCAGATAAGGCCGTCGCGGGCAAATTGGTGTCAATGACTTGGCAAACACGAACCGCACGCGGCCGCCTGATGGCCGCTGCCGGCGCACGTGCAATTGCGACGTTCGTCGTTGCTTTGGTGGGCGCTTTCGGCGCGCTTTTGTCTTACTTGACACTTTCATTGGCATAATGGCGCAGCTCTAATTGTTTAACCAAACGCGCCGCACACGTGCCCTTACAGCGCCCGCAAGTATGCCAGGAAATGTGTGTGCACGTTCGAAACGGCGCACATTGGGAAAAAACAGGCAAAAACGCTCGCATTGGAGCAAATCCAAAAGTTGCGAATCTGAATTTTTTTTTACTTGTCGTAATATAGATAGACTAGCGAGACAGCAAATCAACTTTTCAAGGCTTTTCATCCCATGACCTGGACTTTACGGCCTTTCAAAGTTGAACGTTTTATTATATTATTTTCACTTCTAGCAAAATATCGTTAACAAGGATGTCTTCAGATGCCCGTAGAATCTTTATTTTTTAATGAAATCCCATAATTTTTCACATGTGGGGTTACGATATTTAAGCAATTAATATATCAAAAAATTGTATTTAAAAAATGTTTATTTTGATAAAAATTTTTTGATAAAAATGAGAAAAATCGGGATTTTCTCTGGACTGTAACTTTTGAGATTCCACAGCATTCCACGAAATACGTATACACTGATTAGGTGGGACATTCAGCTAAATGATGGTACCAAACCAATCTGCGGAGTCCTGCGACTAAATAAATGCGAGCAATTTTCGCATGCCAACCCAAGCACTTTTTGTACTCAGTTCTGGTGAGCAACGATATATTTTTAATTGCTGAGCAAAACTATATCGTATGAAAAACAGCAAGCCTGGTGTTGAAAGGAATAAATATGTATTTAAATATATAGAATTAGGATATGTATATATATATCGCATTGATTTATCTATGTCCGTCTGTTAATATGTCTGTTAATTCGTCTGTCTGATGGAAGGTATTCATAATAGCTTTCAAAAAAGTTGAGACATGAAACTGAAATTACGTACAAACACTTTGGAAATCATGAGAACAACATATTGCCTAAAATGGGCGTGGTTTGCCCATTTTTTAACAGGGTTGCCATATAAAGATATTTTTCAAAATATGAACTTTTAAATATTTACGGTCCGTTTAGGGATATTTTTGTCTGGAAATAGATGTGACATGCCTCTTTAACCCCTTGAGATATATAATATTTATTATTATTATTTTAACTTTTAGTGAGGAAAGTTATACTTGTCAGTTAACCTTTTCCGTGCTATATAAAAGTAAATGAATAGTTTAGATTTTTTTAAGAAAGAGTTTGCCTACTTTTATAAAAGTGGGCTAAGTGTCTCTGAAGAACATTTTAATGCATGACAACAAAATTTTAGCCTATTTTAATATTGTTAAAAATAAAGTCTGTATGGAGAGTAGGCGTGGCCGTGGGCGAATTTTTTTCATTTTTGGAATAAATCATCTTCTACTTATGGGAAACCGTTATGCGAAAATTCAATCCTTTATCTTTTTTATTTCCGAAGTTATTAAATTTTTAGTTATACATTCGGAAACTATAAACCGTGCTGCGAAAAAGTGCTCAAATTAAAAAACGCTAAAACACGTGTAACTTTATTTTTGATCTTCTACGAGAATCAGTTATCAAAATATTGACTTTTTTTTGCTTCTGATTATGCATGTTTTTAAGACTCTTAATTTCCGACTGTAGGGTACCAGCGCCTGGTAGGGGGGGAAAAAATTATACCATACAATTCTCTGAAGAATTCTAAAGATAATAACGAAATTTCAGTTTTCTAGTGCAAAAACTATAGATGCTAAAGTTCAAAACAGGCGATGCGAGCGTTTTTGCCTGTTTTTTCCCAACGTGCAACGGGCGGCACGTTGCAAGTGATAATAACAGCAAAGATTTTCAGTATTATTGGATAAAAAGTAGTTAAAGTAGATATTTAGTTAAAAACTGCCGGCACCAACAGAAGGAAAACTAAATTGAACTCAAATAAATCGTCATGGCCTTTGCTGCACAGACACACCGCCATATGAGTACTGTGTGTGTGTGTGTGCCGTGCACGTTCGTGTTCAAGTACATGTAATGTTTTTGTGTTTAATGCATAGAACGCCCACTTATACAAACCTCGCATGTAGATGTAGGCGGTGCCGCGCATATTCCGCCGCGTCAATACCACAAGATTGAGGACATTGCCAATGATGCCAAGCGAGCAGATAATGGGCAGAATTATGCCGTACGAGTATTCGCGCAGTGCCTCGGTGCGCGGATCCTCCGGAAACTGCAAGCAGAACAGGAAAGATTCAGTGAGCGTATGTTTTGCACAAATAATACTTAAGAAATTGTGTCGCTCTTATAGCGTTTCGCATGCAAACAGTTAAGAGCAACAACAACAACAGCAACAACAATAAGAATAACAAGTAAATGGAAAACGGAATAGCACAATGGCAACTAAGCAGGCAGCCTTCACAGACACTCAGATCTCCTACACGCACCCACGTGCAACCTTTAGAAATGGCCAAGTGAAAAGATGAGAAAAGGAATGCAAAAGCGAAAAATGAGCAACTTGAAAAAAAAACGGCTGAAAAGCTGCGGCAAGGGGGTTGACATAATCTATGGCATTATGTGCCAACCAACCAGTCATTCAGTTAGTCAGGCAGACAGCCTTTCGGCCAGTGTCATTGTCGCTCGTAGAAGAAAATCAATTTTCGTTAAAGGCACTCGGCCAAGGCAACGCCGCCACGCCAACTGCGACAAGTCGGGGCCCAAGTGCCGCCGTTAGTTGGCAGACGTTGCTCATAAATTCAAAGTGCCTCGACGTTACGTTTTGGCTATGGCCGCCAGCGAATTTAAATATGCAATTTCCATAGTGGGTTTTTTTCATTAATGGTCATTGTGTTGCCGAGCTTTAAGATGATTTGAGTCGGCATTGACGCAGACAGCCGCCCAGTAGACAATTTTCTGCATTTCTACTGCCATTGTAATGAAGCGTCATTTGGAGCCGGAATAGGTGCTACTTTTTTTGTGTGCTGCTTATCGAATAACCATTATGGTGGCTTCTATTGTTGGAATTTTGAAAATATCATAGACTGACAGTGACTGACCTTTCATGACTTGCCAGCGAATGCTTAAAATAGCCGCATGATGACAGGAAGCGCTAACAGCGGATAAAATTGAAAAGTACCCAAATAGCAAAAGGCTTTGATGACACAAACTTCCACTCTTGCGCTGCGAAAGCATTAAAACTTCTTCAATGTTGTACTGGAGGAAGGTGGGCTGAGAGATGTTTAAAGAAAGAAAGTCGTCTCCATTTAATGGCAGTCCACATTGTGCGCTTTAAGTGGGGGGAAAGGGAGAGTTCGAACAGAGTTTTCTTGAAGACAGGGTAGTCAGTAATGTAATGACAAAGAATCGATGGAAGAACACTGCAACTGATGGCAGTAATTTCGTAGAAGAAGATTTGGTGGAATAGAGATGTAAATGATTGGATCTTGATTACAGAAGCTAAGCTGGTAGTCTTTGTATTAAATCGCAAGTGCTTTAATTTTGGAAGCAAACTTTGTACATAAGTAGGTAGGTTGGTAGAAGAGGCAACCTCCAGCCTTGAACGACTACAGACACACATGGACTATGTTACTACTTCTTAAAATTGAAACCATCTGGAACTCATTCTCAGTTGTAAAAAATTAATTTGTATTATAACTTATTTTGGGATGTGATTCAGTTAACTTTTTAATGAAGATGGTTTATAAGGAAAACAAATCATTGTTCAAATTTTTACGTCAAAAAGTTTTGAACAGAAAAATTCTATGATATAGCTTTATATCTTTATTCATACAGACAATCTCGGCTCATTTGGCTTTAAAGAAGCCATTGATCACTGAAGTCAAGAAGGTTCTTAGCCTAATTTGAAGAACTAGAAAGATGTATGAGGGGTTTTGGGGCATCTTAACCCTCTAAAAATCTGTTTGCTACACAAATTTAAGGCAAAAAATATGGTTTGGCCTCAAATATAGTGACCGGAGCCCTTCCAGAATGAAATTTTGTGTGCACCACTGCACAGTGATTCGATTCCATACAACCGCGGGACAAAATTAGAGGGAGTGGTCTTAATAAAATTTGGTATACTAGTTAATCAGGATCTGCTGAATTGAAATCTTTGTTTTGTTTTTTTTTTTAATTTTTGTAGTTTGGCAATGCCTGAGACTTAAATTTGCAAATTTCGTCATTTTTGGAGAGCTAGATTTTACATTTAATCGGTAACGTCAACATTAATAATTGCAAAGAGTAACATAAATTGTCTAAGGACCCTTTAGTTTTGCAATAAAAACGATAATAATAGACGTATGTTTTGCTTTTTTGCAGTTTTCTCAATTTTTCATGCAGATTGCATACTTTTAGGGATGAATAAAATAAATTTTGTCGAAAAATAGGTGTTTAGACCACTTTTCAAATAGAATTATTTTCTGAGATCGGAAGATATCGGAGGATGTAATTACATTATCCGACAGAGAAAGAATGCTTCTTAAAATAAACAAAAATCCAGGAACATACTTTCACATACTTTTTTTCCTTTAAGTTTTGCCAATTTTCAGATTTTTAATTTAGAAAAATATTTTGAATTAAAAGTGATGTAAATGTAAAAGCTTTGCAAATATTGAGAAAACGTTAAAAGCGAAAATGGCCACATCATTTCAACTTCTTTGTAACCATGTATTTTTACAATTTTTTTTTACTCAATAGACTAAAAAACAGAAAAAAATGTGCTGAAATTTTTTTGTGAAAAAAGTTTCAACTTTGAGCCGCTTTTGCAGAGATTTAGCACAGATTTTCGGGGGTTTTCTTAGTTGGCGTTTTACCTTTCAAATGACATCAAAATCATTAAATTCTGAGACTATAAATTTTTTGAATTTTGTCTATGGAACGAATCACTGTGCACTGGGCTGACTGCATTTAATTAAGGAGGATAAGAACTTCAGGAGATCTCTAGCTCGACTGTTGCTTGCTGAGGAAGTTACTAATCGAATAGATATGATCAGAGGACAGCCACATAGTTTCGTACATGACTTGTCAGTGACTGGCATTGGCCCACGAGAAGGGTTCAGCACATACATAGGCAGTGATCCATAGATCATTATAAGAGGCATGACTTTTAACCCTATGATGGAAGAACTTACATACATTGATCCTTGCATTTCAAGCTAAACGTGAAAGGTCTTTTGTGCTGATGTCGCAATTTATCATGAACAATTATTGAAAATTTTAAGTAATAATTTGTTTTTGAGGGGTTTCAATACCCAAACTGCCCTCTTGGTGTGAACCCTGCCTAATACCCTAATCGCAACTGTAACAATAACTTACGGTAATTACTAACTTATATATTATGACCCAAACACATTGAAAACAGCAGCAAAACGGCCACACAACTTCAAGATGGTGTTGGCTTCAACCGTCGCCGTGTAGTCCACTTTTTGATTAAAATGGAAGCGGAATATATTTTGTATTTTATATATTTTTTGTGAACCAAAAAACAAATTTTAGGGTGGCTGTGTAACTCCCCTATAAAGTATTGGTCTGTATACATTTTATAGGTTTACAATCAATTTAAAGCCAATGAAAATTTATTATGATTTGGGGTAAAATTTAACTGAATTACTAACAAATTTGAAATTGTTGTTCAAACACAGCGATTGAAAATATCTGTTTTGAAGCAATGTTCTGTCGAGTACGAAATAGTTTTAAGGTTGGCGACAGGCCACAACTGTGGTCGGTGGTCGCCAAAATTATTGTCCCAACAGGAATGTTCTGGTTCTATAATTTGGACAGATGTAATCGTGTCGCTGTCGTCGTCTATGTGTTTGGGGCATTAGTCTGTAGGAATCCAACATGCCGATCCAACATGCCGCAAGGAGCCAGTAGTATCTACAAAGAGTTCCTGCGAAAAACTCAATTCACTTCGGTCGTCCTTTCCTTAGAAAATTCAATGCAACATAATTGGAAATTTAAATTTAACGCGATTTGTTTGAGTATTAAATAAATTTGAATTTGTTGACATGACCCGTTTCTGTAATTACGTTGTTCGTTTACCAGCTACTTCGAACTAAATAAATAGTTAATTTTAACTTACAACCCAAAATCAATTATTTCCCTTCAGCTCAGTTCAACGCAACTTTAATTTTCAACAGTTGTTTGACAATCTATTCAATTTCGTTGTTTGCCGAAAAACTCTGCCAAACAATGACATTTTTTGTAACGAGCATAAAACTTATGGTTTCGTACATTTAATGCAGCAAAACTTTATCGACCTCTTCACTGCGCTCGCAACTTGAATTGCATCTCACACACACACACACTCACGCTGCATGCACTTTTGCACTTTTCATGCACTCGACAAGGCGACTCACACGTTCCAACAACAACAACACTTGTCTACAACAACGAATGCCGCTCACCTCATTGGCAATGAAGAAATTATCGTGCAGACTACTGCCGACTGTGTCCTCACCGCTGTGGCTGCTGCCGCTGCGTTCGCTCAGCAGCGTTGGCGTTGCGAACGCGCTGCCGCCAAGGCCGTCCTCGGCGGCGCGCTGCGCATTGGCGTCGCCTTCGGCATGGGCTGTGGCTGAGAAATTCTGGCCCCAAATAATCGAACACAAGACTGGGTCCTCCTCGGTGTTGTAGAGTCGCGTTATCATAGTGTCGGCGCGCAATTTCTATAATGACGGGCGCAGTAACAATAACAACAACAACAAAAACAATAATAATAATAATAATAATAACAATAATCACAGGGCAAATAGCGAGACAGGAAATTAAAGGCGGAAAATGAGGAAAAAGGAAAAACAAAAGGCGGCTGCTGTGGCACGCGTCACGTCAATTAATTTGAATTGCAAATGCGTAGCGCAGAGTGGCGGTTCGTCGGCAGCGTGTAAACGCGACGTTAGCGCAACATGCGGAAGTTGAAACGGAATAGCCAAGTCGAAAGTCGGTAATGGCGATGGCGACGGCAAAATGGGAGATTTGAAATGAGGAATGCGCAATGGAAAATTTCAAATACTCAAAATAGCGGGGCCACTGAAAACAGCAACGAATAGTAGACAAACAAAACTGACGAACCGAACAAACACAAAACAAACAGAAAAAAAATCAAAACAAACACGAAACAAAGTTAACGCACTTCAAGTACGCGTCGCCGCGCGACGAGTTTGAGTTTGGCGGTGATGGGCGGTGGCGTGGGCGAGGGCGTGGGCGGTGTTAGCGTGTCAGGGCGTGGCGCTGGGCTGGCGGCCGGTGCGCGTAAAGTTGTTAGTTTGATTTGGGGCTGTCGTGCGTGTTGTCGAGATTTAATTAAAAAGACGTCATTGCGGTTGCGGCACATTTTCGTTACAGTGTTGCGCATCTTTCGTCACTTGACGCGGCGTTGTGGCGCGGCAGTCGGCTGCTGCCGCCGATAATTGCTGCTCTTGTCTACGCTGTCCTGTTGCAGTGACATACTGTGTCGATGCGTGTGGGCTTAGTGCTGATTGAGGCTGGAAAAAAACCAAGAAAATGCAATTAGTTTACACGCATTGAAAGTCAACAATGCCAACAGCAGAGGAAACATAATTAAATCAATTTTTTTTTTGTAGAAATTTCCAAAATTGGCAAATATTGTGTTGTGAAATAATTTTTCGCCGCCGTAGCTCAGCTGGCTAGTGCGTGGGGCCGCGAGTCAAGACTCCGCGAGTTCAATACTCCGTTGCATTAACACCGAAAAAAAAAGAAAACAAAAACAACAATTTTTCTTTCGGCGGCTGTCCTCTCAGCAGGAAATGGCAAATCTCTGAGAGTAAAATTGCCTATGAAAAAGCTCCCAACTCGCCGTTTGGAATCGGCATAAAACTGTAGGTCCCTTCCAACCTTGCAAAAAACATTCGCACGCACAACACGGATGGTTGCGGGTAGCTAGGCCTTAGTCTCGTAATCGGGCTGTCGTGCCAGTCAAGAAGAAGAAGAAGACATTATTTTTACTACACATCAGCACTCGAGAGGTTTAATGAAAGCTTTAGAATTTTGTTTCGATTATTTGATTTAAATTAAATTATTACAAATGAAATGAAATTAATTTAATTTAAAATAAATATAAAGGAAAAACATTTAATTTAGCTGAGAAAATGAAAGTATATAAGTTTCTATAATTTAAATAATTTAAAACAAACTCGAGTTTGAATTTTTTTCCAAAATTTTGTATTAACCCTTTTCCGAAATTTGTACGATATATCGTACACTTTTTTCGAAGATTTTTTATTTGACGGCGAACGCATTTTTTATGGAAGGGCTTTTTAATTTTCATTAAATAGGCTGTGTTGTATCATTCTGTTTAAAATAGAAATTATAATAGTTGTGGCTACATAGTATGAGTGAGTTTTGTAAGCAGCTCGTTGCAAGAATGTGAAAAATGACGGTGCTTCTGCGGAGGAATTTTTAAATATATAATACTTTTTGGACGCAAAAAGCTAAACAATTTTAAAGTTTGAATCTCAGTTGATTTATAAAACTTATTAAATTAAACATTTTTTGCATCTAAATATTTTCCAGAGTCTTTAAAAAAATTGTACGATATATCGTACAAATGATCACAAGGGTTGCAAAGTTTTGTACGATATATCGTACAAATGGAAGACATAGGTTGCAATTTGTGTTTGCATTTTTTTTTAAGTTATGGGTTTGGTAACAGAATTTTTGCGTTTGCTTGCCTGCCACGCCCATCTGTAAGCCACGTGACTAATAAAAGTCGACTATTCCGCAATTTTCGATTAAAACTAAAAATTACTAGACGAGTTTCTGTTTTACTGGGCAGACACAGGTTATGTAAGGTTAGACATGCGTACTTGCCACTCCCACTACGATAATAAGAATAGGCAATATTCAGTGTTTTTCTGCCAAACTGTATGAATTTTAATAGATTCTGTGTTTTATTAAGAGGAAAAGGGCTTTGCAACAACAACAACGGTTATATAAGGCCGAATAAATGTGAATCAATTGTTTATATATATATAATTTATATAAGTTTCGATCAAAATGAAATCACGTTTTGATTTTTTGTTGTTATAATTTATGTTTTCTATCCAAAAAATCAATGAATTGTTGATAAAACTTAAAAAAACAAAACCAAAATTGTATGCATTTTTACTCCTTTGTGGACCATTGTCGATATATGTATCGTACAGAATTGATTGAGCTGTAATTCTCAACCTAAATGATTTTTTTGATACTTTTTTGTATTTTATTGCTAAAATGTTCAATGAGAGTCAATATTTTGAAGCATAAATTTGTATCTCAAGAAATGTGGAAATTTACCGGAAAGGGTTAATTCAAAAAATATATAAAGGAAAACATTTAATTTCGCTGATAAAATTAAAGTATATAAGCTCTAATAATTTAAATAATTCTAGTGAATTTTTTCCCAAAATTTTGTATTAAAACCATTTAATCGATCTACATTTCCTTAAAAATTCGATTTTTTATAATCTCTGCTAAAGCCTTCAGCGTTAGCGTCAAAGTTTGGACGCTTGACTGGCACAGCTGACACTGAAAACTAATTTCATAAACTATTTCTTATCGTCATTACTGCAAGCACCACTTCTCCACATTTGTGTCAACGTGCGCAAAAGTGGACGTGCAGCAACACACACACAAAACCCTCACACTTGCACGCATACGTGTTCGTTTTCGCAATTTAGATGAAGACGCTGATAAGCTTTCGAAATTAACATGCAGCCGCAATCAACCTTTCAATTTTCATATTCCACTTGGCCGCGCACAAGGCACCCAACGCACAAGGACATGCGCGGCGCTATGTGTGCGAGATGCAACGTTGAGGGCGAAAGAGAGACGCCCGCTCGATCCGCCTGCTGCCAGTGGCAAGTGAGAAACAAGTCAAAGACTGCTGGGCAAAGGCCGCCAGCATTTTAAATAAATTTCAGCGAACTATGCAATTCAACCCGGTTGCGGTTACGCATACGCCCCGTGGTCCTGCAGTCAGTCAGTGCATGCGTGTCCAATTTTTTACTATTTCAACCATTTTTGCACACAACGCGTATGCAAATAAAATTTATAATGTCAATCAGCAACGACCGCACTAAAATATGCAAACCATCAGAGCGCGTCCGTTCGGTTAACAACGAAAACTAAAAAAAAAGAAACAACCACAAACCTCACACCGCTTACAAGTAAACGCTTTCAAGCCTCAGCGGGCAAGGGCTCAATTGAAATTGAAATATTCATGTGGCAAAATGTGTGTGTGTGTGCGTGTGTGTGTCTTTGCTAGGAAATCAAGTGTTGCGCTAGAACGTCTCTCGCTGTCGGCGTGCCAAACGTTTTGCGCTCATCCCCGCTGCGCTTAACCCTGTGTGGGCACATTCTTTGCTGGTGTGTTCGTCTACATGTCAGTGCGGCTGCTTGTCTGTCTAGCTGACAGTTGCTAGTTGTATCGTGTGTGTGTGTGTGTGAGGGGGGGGGGGGGGGAAGAGCATGCGGCTATCATAAGCTCACTGCACAATGACATCATGTCGCCATATAAGTTTCGCATACCGATTTTTGCTTTGATTTTTTGCTTTCTTCTGGTTTTTTATTAATTTATTTGATGACATAAATATTCACGGCGTCTCAAAAACATCAAATGGGTGCGGCTGAGCAAAGCAACACGCACAAGAATACCGAAGGCCATTTGGTTTGCGGAAGTGCTTGTTGTGCTAAACAGCGACAGCAGCTACAACAACAATAGTAGCAGAAGACACATAAATAAAAGACAAATTTATGTGATTTGTCTTGTTCTGCAATGCTGTTTAAGCAATTTTTAAGTGTGGCAGAACTAGAGGTAAGGAACATATATTACGATGACTAAGTTCAGTATATCACACGGACTGCAAGGATTTAGTGGAACGCTACAACCAGTTGTAACTGTTTTCTGATTTTATGGAATAGGTTTGGTTCCGGTTGCAGTTGCCACTGTTCTCTATGTTTGAGCTAGAATAGGTTAAGCTAAAGTAGGATGGCAACTTATTGTGCTCACTTAGTTTGTAAACCAGAAAGATGAAAGCCATCGTCACTTCCTTATAAAATTGAACATACCGTCGACAGGTTACTGTGACAGCTTAGCATAGTTAGTCAGAAAAGGGACCCCTACGTGGTCAAGACTTCTCCTTGTCAGGATTGCATATTGGCACATAAGGTCCGAAAGGTTCTTTTCCTTATCTTCTGAGCAGCACCTACGGCACTGTTAAGTGAAAGGCAGACATAGTTGCTGGATGTGCTTTATTACGTGACAGTCTATTGACCTCTTAGGACTTGCTCTGTTGAGGCTTATAAGGTGCGAAATACGCTCTTTGCATAAATCGAACCATATCTCAAACCTTTCTATGTGACGGACCGTTAAATCGTATGAACTACTACTGTTGAGTCCCATAAGATGCGAAATACGCTTTTATATCAATCGAACTGCAGGTGCGACAGTGTTATTTAAGGAAGACCTGGCAGTTGAATGTGACTTTCTGCGCCACAGTCGATTGCGCCTAAGGCCCAGAAGCTATTTAGTAACCTTCCAAATTTCTGCAACCTAGACTGAATCATGGGAACCCAGCATAATTTGTTAGGCGATATTATGTCTGCTTCATCACAAAGAAAATTCAGTTATAAGACGTTCTTCAAACATCAATAAAAAAAATAGTAAAATCGTGCAATTATTACTTCATTTTTTTCAAGTTCTTTTACACCTCTCACGGAAGATCAAACAAGGCACTCAATTTTATAAATTCCGAGAGGGCACCGATTGGCTCAATTATGTCCGCCAGCTTAGTACAATTTCTGGCAATGATTACACTGCACAACAGCATGTCTGTTGCATGGAGTTTTTTACATGAATCTGAATCGTTTTTCCACGCTGTTTTCAAAACCATACTCCGTGTTTATGTAACAGCTCTAGTTTTCGAAAAAAATGGGCGTGCCGCTTTTTTTAATTTTCCTCGGTTTTTTTCTCGTTTTCGACTGTAATTTTTGAACCAATAATCCTAGCGACATTTTTATATAGTTGCACTAACAACATCTTACGCCATCTTTTCTGACATTAATCAATTTTATGCGTTCTAAATTGGCGTTGTAATAAGGTTTCAAATTAGGAAAATATTGAATTTCAAGGCGTTTTTTCTGATGGCGAAAATTGTACAGATGTTTCATAAAACAAGTTACGAAGTATATGAATATCTTAAGAAGAAACATCAAGCAATACAACACAGCCAAATTTTTTGGCGTAAGTCATATTTTCATCGAAATAATATCAAAAATGTAACATAGTCATTTTCAACACTTTTCAGCTTTTTTCCTTTAAAACCTAAGAGCCTCAAAGTAAAAATCCATTATTTTCAGCTATGTGTATGTATGTACTGTA
This sequence comes from Melieria picta, assembly GCA_964056695.1. Lineage (NCBI taxonomy): Eukaryota > Metazoa > Arthropoda > Insecta > Diptera > Ulidiidae > Melieria > Melieria picta. The sequence goes on along the minus strand of OZ057398.1, from coordinate 35,373,757 downwards.
TGTGCTCTAAGTCTTAAACGGTTGGAGATCACGTTTTAATTTTTTTTGTGGAGAATGAGTATATTTGAAGCTTTAATTTACGTTAAAATAATTTAAAAAAAAAGTGTCGAAGTTACTCAAATATCGATTTCAAATTTTCACTTCCGGTTTACTATACGTAAAAAAAATTAAAATTTAGAATTCGACAAAAACAAAAAAACAATACCTTTTTTACTATAAGAAACAATACTTTTTAGTTTTTTTTACAAATTAATTGATACAGATAATAAGCATCCAAAAATTTATGACTTTATGTTTAGTCAATTTTTAGAAGCTCATAACTAAGCAAAAAAACATCATACGAAAAAAATTGGGTGTACACATCCACGTCTACTAGAAGTATAACTGACCGGAATATAAACAAAATTCATTTTTTTGGGTTGTCCGCTTGACGTGAAATGCCCCAGAGGAAAATCTGAAAAAATGACACGGTACCTATATCTCACTAACAAGAGCTGCTAGAAAAAATCTGAGGATAGATTCGAAATCAGCGCACCCAAATTAGTAAGAAACAGTAGAAAAACTCCATGCAACAGAAAAAAAGTGTTTTTTTGTTGTACTGTGTTATTAGCTTTCCAATGCTCCCATAGTGAGTGAACTTCTTTTCGTTGAGTCATTTAGAGCCACACATCACTTGGCGATCTTCTTGTATTTCAAATTGGCTCCAGAGATTGAATTGAAAGCCCCTCGACTATCTGCGAAAAAAGAAATGCCAGGGGAAGCAATTCAGAGTTTGTGTAACACTGAAATAACCGACCAATTTTACGTTCTTTGAATGTCCAAGTGGAGTCGATTTGACTTCTGTATTAGTTACTAACTATTTGGTTTCATCACAAAGAAAATTCAGTTATAAGTCGTTCGTCAAACATCAATAAAAAAAAAATAGTAAAATCGTGCAATTATTGACACATTTTTTTGTATGTTCTTTCAAACCTCTCAGAGAAGATAACGCATTCAACCCTAATTCTCTGTTCGATTGGTGGAACTATTGCAACTGCACCTCATAAATTGTTTGTTTTACATATTTCAGTGTTTAACTTTCAACTAGTAAGTTGAACAAGCATTAAAAATCAGTTTGAATAAGTTAAATATCACAAATTAAAACAATCAAACTACTCGAGATATGTTGATTGCGTTAACTTTGCTACATTTAAAGACTGCTTGGTTCTACGATTTTCCATTTATGCATTCTGCCAGAAATAATTGAATTATTCACTACATCAGTGTTTTGCAACATTGCCGATTGCAAAAGCAAAACGTACATGCGTGTCTCTGCAGCTGACTGCAGGGTGTGTGTTTCAAATGGAATAAGTCAATGTGTCACAAGCCGTAAACCGTTTATGTTTATCTTTGCTTAAAGCCGAAAAACAAAAGATCCCAATCTCGCAATTGAGTAAAATATGCGCTTCCTGTCGTTATATGCCGCAGGCCCCATACTCTCTGAGCGTCCACACATGAGCGCCAATTTTACTCGCTGCTCGAACTGCTGACATGTGCTTCGCAGTTTTATTAAACTCATAAATTACGATGCTGGCACAGATTAGGCGGAAACAGGCCAAATATGAAGTTTCCGCCAATTCATGTCACTTTGTGCCTAGAACGAGGTTGGGAAAATCGGTTTGTCGCAGCTGTCGGCAATATTACGCAGCGTGAGTTCATTGACCTGCGTGTACTGAGCTGAGCTCAGCTAAGCTGTCCCATGCAATTGCAAAATTCGTAAGCTGTCACTTGCTGTGGCGGCGTCTTGAGTCTTTAAAAAAGCAGCCAAAAAAAGCACAATTAAAATGGGCAAAGTTTCTGCCTGCTCCAAAAATACTTTTAAATCGCATTTCGTTTGCCGTTTGGCCACCGAAGTGTGAGTGACAACACGCAGCGCAATAACGCAGACCAACTTTGACGGCGCCGCTTAGCGTCGCTTGAATGTATTCGGCACACTTTAGGCAAGAAAAGAAAGAAAGTTTTATTTTGCTAAAAGTTGCGCCGCGCGAATTTGGTGACTTTAAATGCGAGTTTCGGTTGTTCAACTGCGCTCGGATTTAAATGCTTCGCTTGCAAACTGAGCACCGCTGCAGCTTAAGTGTGTAATTATAATTATTCGAATGAAAAATGAAAGCTGCGCAACTGCTCGAAAGATGAAGTGAGCGACCAAATAAATTCACTCAGTTTCAATGCCGTTCGCTGCGGGTCCGCGCAGTGACAAATGTGTAGCAGCAACGATCCGGCACATGTCTTGCCGAAACGCAATATTAGCCAAGAACATAAAAATACAAAATACATGCAACAATGGCAACAGCAACAACAACAACAGCAACAAATATCGCAATGACAATGACAACCGTATAACAAGCTGCGTTCATGAGAAATGAGCGACAATTACGAGTGTTTTGTGTCAAATTGTCAAAAGAGCAAAGAGAGCAAAAGGATATCGTTTGGTGCGCGGCCACTTGGCAATGCCGTCAAAGCGGACCGTCGAGTTTCAAGACGTTGCCTGCCACATGCCAAATGTCCATCGATTTGGAACCAAGTGTGAAATGTTGAAGATTGCTGGCGTATGTGGATGTCTCGAGCTGCTAGTTTCTCGCTATTACTGTTTGAGGGGCACGGGAAGCTTTCTGACAAGAACTAATGTCGGAAGTAGTAAATTGAAGCATTAGCGTTGGATAACTCAAGGATAACTGCAGTTAATATTGTGATGGTTTTTTGTTGCATAATGCATGCAAAAAAGAGAAAATAATATGGAAGGAAAGGAAAGGAAAAAATATGGGCTGATGGAGAGAGGTAAGAAAAAGTTGACTGTTTGAGGCACAGACAGTTTGACAGACTAGAAAGCAGCCTCACTGAGGTTTGAGAAGAAATGGATTAAATCGAATTCCTGCATGTTATACTCTATGCATCTCTGAGCAATTTGAGCCATCTCGAGAAGTCTCTGATTTGAACAGAGTTCCACCAAGCGTCTTTCTACGGCATGTAGGGAAGAGTCGCATAAGGAAGAGTAACTAAACTGCAGTACTCTCTACCTCCACACTGAGGCTGCTGCAACATAAATTTTAGCAAAAAAATAAATACACTTCATACTCTTTGGTTTTAGCCAGTTTAATCTTTTGGTGTGCTGGAAAATTAAAGTGCACCATAGCTCTTTGACTAAACATTTATGTATCTAATTACACAGTACAACAATTTTAAACTTTTTGTGTATAAGAGATTAAAAAGGTGAAGGAAAAGCGATCCTCCTCCACCTACTTTTCTTACCTTCTTTTTTCATGTTTTTTGGCAAATTTTTTCATCAAAAGCTTATACCGTGTAATGATGGTTAGACGGACGAAATGCTGATGCAAAACAAACTGAGAAAGGGAACCGCATATCTGAGAATATTCTTCAAAAATTGTGCAAACATTAAATCTTTAAATCTTTAAAAAGTACCTTGATTTCATTCAAAGTTTAATTTAAAGTTTTAAAATTCTGGTTTTGGTTTCATTCGTTTGACTTACAGTATGCAGCATAACATATTTTGACACGGCTTCCTATCATTTCGTAAAAAGAAAAAATCTATGACAACTATTACGTTGTTTGGAAAGTAATTTCGTTTATTCTCAGAAAAAGTCAGAAGAGTGTGAAACCAACCTAAGACATAATCATTACATATTCTGACAGCTGATATAGCACAACTTGCTTGTGAAAAAGTTCGATTGATTCAACGTAGTGGCTTTTGGTTGGTGCTCTATAAAATATGGAAAGTGAAAAGGAACATTTTGGGCATATTACATTTTTACTATTGAAAAAGTAAGAATGCTGTTCAAGCAATAAAAAAAATATCTAATGTGTATGGAAAAGATGTATTAAAAGAACGCCAGTGTCAAAACTTGTTTCTAAACTTTCGATCCGGCAATTTCCATATGAAAGTCCATATGAAGCTGGCGAATCAGTTTTGTCAGATCAGGAGATTTCCTCCAAGATTTGAGAGATTTTTGGCCTTTTAGGAGAATTTTTAAGAGGAAGAATTGGAGATTTAGAAGGAAGTTTAGGAGATTTTGATGGTGATACATTTGACATCATTATAATAACAAAAACTAAAATTTGGGAGATTTTTTTTTAATTTTTGAGAGGAAATTTCAGTTTATTTTTTAAGATTTAGGAGAAAGTCATTTCAGGTATCTGGCAAACACAAATTAAGAAAATTGGGAGATTTTTTAAAAATTTTTAGACGAAATTTCAGTTTATTTTTTAAGATTTAGGAGAAAGTAATTTCAGGAATCTGGCACTGTGGCGAATAAAAACTCGTGAAATAGCTGACAGATTAAATTTAATGAAATTTACGCTTCATGATCATTTGAGGATTCATCACACAGCTCGACACATGGGTTGTGCATGTTCTTACGATATGAAAAATGTGCGTCAAGAAAATTATGTCAACTATATATTTTATTTTATTTTATTCTATATAATTATTTATTTTATTTTATTTTTTTAAATTTTATTTTATTTTATTTTATTTTATTTCATTTTATTTTATTTTATTTTATTTTATTTTATTTTATTTTATTTTATTTTATTTTATTTTATTTTATTTTATTTTATTTTATTTTATTTTATTTTATTTTATTTTACTTTATTTTATTTTACTTTCTTTTATTTTCTTTTATTTTATTTTATTTTATTTTATTTTATTTTATTTTATTTTATTTTCTTTTATTTCATTTCATTTTATTTTATTTTATTTTATTTCATTTTATTTTATTTTATTTTATTTTATTTTATTTTATTTTATTTTATTTTATTCATCATCACTGGAGACTAGAAATGAGTTGCCTAAAACAATGTTAAACCTACTGATTTCAAGTGATTTTAGACTCAGTAATAAACCATTGAGACCCGTAAGGAGGCTGGGACTCAGAAGAATGAATAGAACGAAGGGCAAACTTTAGAAATCTTCTTTGGATACGTTTTACATGTAGATCTTGTGGACGTAACTCCGCCCCCCCCCCCAAGTTAAATACTGTATTCGCCACTGGCCACACACTCGATCAGTTTATGCAGCTCAAGATTAGAGTTTCATGTTAGGTTCCTGGCATTTACTTGCTTTACGAAATTTCATTGAAACTGGATGAAGTAGAAATCGGTTGAATATTTTGAAGGCTTATTTTTTAGCATTATAAACATTACGGTACATGACATTTTTTAGCATTCTCTCTTTTTGTTATACAACAAAAAGAGGATATCATTCTACACAATTTCTTGACCTTCTTTTTGATTTTTTTTTGGTGAGAATTATTAAAATTTGATGGCATCATTGTATGATTTTTAAATTCTTTATTATTATTTTACTCTAAAAAAATGTAGTAGTTTGACCTTTTTCGTTGGAATTTCCCTTTCAACGTTCAAAAGTTTCACTTAAAAAATGCATAAATCTGTGCAATGTGACACAAAGTGGTTCGGTACGGTGGACTGTCACAAGCATATGACAGGCTACTTAGCAACTTTGGTCTGACTGCAAAGAAAAGTTGACTATTATATTGTCTGGACTTTCGATAGAAAAGTTGCATGCACTAACACAAAATATATTTACAAATATGTACACTAACACTTGCACGAGTATGTACCGTGCAACCAGTTTTGATATTCATGCATCTGCACACATATATGAAATGCACACACATAAGCGCAGACATCTTTTTTTTTATCTACACACATCTATGTATGTGTGCGTGTTGTGCTTTTTGATTTCGTATTATTTTTCAGTTGGAAACCTTAACAATTTATTTATCCTTCGTATACGTGCGGCAAGAGTTGGCATTGTACACAAACACACTCGAAACTTCGTTCGCTGGCATAAGTACTCGTACTACAATCCGTATTGGAGATACACTCGAACGTTTCCTATGTTCGGCGCACACAGATACACATTTCATGTGCATGTGTTGTCAGACATTTTCAACGTATCGAAGATGACAACGGAAATTTTATAACAATTTAACAACACTTGACTTTCTTGCTTATCGAATTAAGTGCTCTTTCTGTTTTGTGCTTTGTGCAAACATATGTGTTCGTTGTTGTTGTTGTTGTTATGATTGTTGGTGTGTTGGTAGTTGTTGTTTTTATTGCTGTTTGACTCGTCGCTTGTGTTTTGTGCTATTTATCTATGGGTTTTGATTTATTATTGTTGTTGTTGTATTGACGCTTATGTCAGCGGCGCGTTGCCATGCTGTTCGTCACTTGTTCCCTACATAAAAATAATACATACATACATAACATACTTACAGCTGTGTCCCATATGTGTGTGTGTGTGAGAGCGAAGTATACTTACACATATACTCGTATACATACATATATGCACATACGTGAACACATACATATAAGCATAAGTTTGGTATATTGTCATGTAAGTTTGGGATCTTGTGGATGATTTCATTCTTGAAGTTGCACACACACATACACTCACACTTCCCAACATACTCGTATACAAGAACATATAAAGATACATAACTGTGTGTGTGGCTGCGTATTTTGAAGGGAGGGATGACTCTAAAAATAGTTCTGCTGCTTTTGTAACAACTTATAAATAACAATAAGGTGTGTGTAATAACCTTGAACTTAAGCGAATGCTTAAGTGTGCTGAAAGTAGGTTGCTGTAAGTGCCGTTATGTATGAGATTTTAGTTGGGGGAAAACAAATTGTAAAATGTAAAAGCCCAGCAGAGTCTCACCGGAGCAATTGTGGGCGCAATAAGGAGCAATAAGGCTCTGAATGTGTTGACGAAATAAGCAAAGTTGTTAGAAAACTTACGCACTTACTGGTGTAAAGTTTGAAATTTTATAATACGTATCTGTATGTTGATTTGTTAAGTATCCATAGGCAGTGGTGCACACTGGATATCATTTTGGGGGAGATTCTGTTCACAACTTTTGAGCTCAATATCTAACATTTGAAATCATATTTGCCACGAAACATTTTTGAAACAAACAGACATTTAGGGGGTTTGAATCTCCAAGACTTCCAAGAGCATATTTCAGTGACGCTTCAATTGAAAACGCTTTAATTTTTCGACTGTTGCTGTATACTATTTAACAATGCTTCGAATTTTTCAATTTATTGTTTGAGGCTATGTAGAATAGCAGCTTTGACCGCATGATTTAAGGGATGCCAGTTTGTGACAACTCATCAACAATTTTCCAACTGAAGAAAAATACCATTTAAACCATTAGTGAAAAACAGCCCAACTTATGCAACAGGATCAAGCAAAATTTAACTTCTCGGATCAAGTCCTGGTAACAAAGCCGCGAAAGCCATTGAAGAAAAGAGTGACCAGATATTGTTCTTATCTTCTTCTTATTCTTATTTAAATCTAACGAAATTTATATAAAACAAAAGCAGCATTTGATATCAAATGTATTCTGCTTTTATTTTGAAGCTACATTTATGCCATCAAATGGCCGCCTCAGTTTCGCTGGCAGTGCTTCAAGCGATCGATCCAATTTTTTATGATTCAGTACAATATGTGCCGCGGCAATGACGATTCGAATGTTGGCCTCGAGATTACCCAAAGTGGTTGACTTGTTAGACTAAGAAGAACTTGACGTAGCCCCAGAGAAGAAAATCGAGGGGTGTCAACTATGACCCAGTCGAGAAAAAAAATACCTTCACAACTTCGAGAGTTGAATCTTGTCTTGTTGAATAATTTCCACAAAACGATGCATAAAGAAATGGCAAACTTAACTAAATAATTTAATGTTTAAACAACATTGAAATATTTAACAGTTGCTGAGACAAAACTGTTGGAAAAACTATCTCTATCTATCTGGTCACCCTTTATTTTAATTCGCATTAAAGCTATTCGTCTAATCTCTTACGCAATTTTTGATATTTAATTTTGCATTTCAGACATGCTTGATAAAGCATCCTCTATGTAACTGACTTAAAAAGGCCTTCGAAAACTTGTATAGGGTGTCCCAATAAAAGTTTTTAAGTTTTTCATTGCATTATAAAGAAGGCATGATTCGATTACACTACTCGACACGAAAAAGAAACCTAAAAATAAAAGTGTGTTCTAGAATACATTTGGATCGCTGAACACGAAACTGAAAATCAAAAACTCTTTTTTCGTGTTATTTCAGTTATAAAAACATATCTCGTAAACGAATAATCCTTCCTTCAGAAGGTAATACCTTAGCCTTTCCAGTGATATATAGATTGTACAAATCAGACGAGATTTGGGGTCGTTACTGTCGATGAAAGTTTAAAAGAGGGAATTTTTCAACCATTTTAAAAAATTATAAATTTTTTAATGATTTTTTACAGATTTTTCGAAAACGCTTAAGAAATTTTTTTAATTTTTAATTTTTTTTTAATTTTTAGTTTCGTGTTCAGTGATGCAAACTTACTCGGAAAAATACTTTTGTTTTTAGGTGCAACCACTTTTTGTTGAGTAATGTTATGTATGGACTAAAATATTCGGCAAATGACTCCCGGTCCTCTGATCATGAAATTCTTTTCATGAAATTTTCGTTAACATTTAGACAAACATGGGAATTTATCTCATTGTTGACATGTTGGATATCTCAGACTTAACTTATTAATGGTTTGTTTGGGTTTTCGAAAAAGCTATAAAAAAAGAAAGAAATCACTTGAAGGAGGCCAGTTGACAGCGGAATTTCGGAAGATGATTCAGCCTCGAAATCATTGCTTCAGTTGATTGATTGATCGATTGATTTTAACAATAACGCGTTCTTCCTTTGTGTAACGCTCCACAATAAATTTGAATAATCGAAACGATCGTAAACGACAGCTTCCGAATTTCAAAACGGCCTCTTGCACAAAAATATGCCACAAAATTGAAATCGTACACTTTTATTGGGACACCCTGTATGACTTTCGAAAGAAACTTTAGGACATAACATTCCAAGACAACTTTAAAAATATTTTGGAATTAAATGTGGAATTATTTTTAACCCTTTCGCTACAGGTTTTTAAAGTTAAAATTTTATATTTTACGTCTTGGACTTCTATGTGGTTATATTAGCAACATCCCATAAGAAATTTTTTAATTTTTATACTCGGACCCTGTATTTTAGAGTGTTTTTCTATGAGAGCAACCACATCGTTGTGGCTTAAATAATTACTTAAACATAAAACTTTTTACGCATAACGAAAATTTGAATATTTCTCATTTACTTCAGCCAAAGTTAAAAAAAATGTATCTAAATTGAAAGAAAACTTCAAATTAAAAATTTCTCTAATTTTGTCTGCTTCTTTTTCCTTTACTATGTGAAGATATACCATTAAAAAACGTGTATACTTCTCTTCTTTAAACTTAAATATTCAGTTGATTAATTTCGTATTTTTCCTAAAACTTCAAACTATTCTAAAGACCAACAAAAAAATTTATTCTTGCAACCATAGAGGATGCAGACGTCCACAAAGTAGAATGTTGCCATATGGCAACAAAATAGCGAAAGGGTTAATAGTTTCCAAACTAGCAAGTAGTGAAAAAAGGATATGTTCCAATCAGTATGATCTAAGGATACCATATAAGAATATTTTATGATTGGATTTATTTGCATTGTGGCTGTGGCTCACGTTAACCTATTTTTGTTAATAAAGTTTTTCTACAAACAAAATTCAATTGAAGTCAACTGCCAAAATAGTTGTTGCTATGGAACAGCGAATGCCAGGAAGTTGGCCAAAACGAATGAAAATATTCATACACATATTTTTATTATTTCATCGTAAAGTGACACACTTAATTTTGGATATTATTTTCATGCGAATGTATCGATTTCACGAACTAAGTAAATCTGCCAACAGTTAACAAAACAAATAATCTCCAAGCCACTTGCGTTGATTTCAGGCCTAATTGTGTTAGAAACATAACACACATAAATAGTTATGTAGTTATTTGCTAGCATAATGCTTCGAACACATAGCCAACGGCAGCGACACGACCACATCTGTCAACGTATGCAATCAGAACGTTTCAATGGAGTCGATTATTTTCGAGTAAGTATTTAAAAATTATTACATATTGTAATTTGTTTCAAATTGATTGTTGAATGATCAAAAAATGATTGCTGCTATTTTCATTGTAATGAAATTGTTGACCACACGGCGACGATTGATACCATCGACGACGCCATCGTGAAGTTGTGTGGCCATGTCGCTGCCGTATTCAATGTGTTCGGGCCACAACACGCGCACGTTTACGCACTCGCAGTGCTTCCCGAATTCTGCTTCATTAATATGCTGGCGAGGCGAAAGAGCAAATGACTCGCTGACTGACGAAAGAGTTGAGTGTGGGAAAATCCAACGCGTAACTGGCACAAAACAAAAGCAAACCAAACAACAATTCGGTGAACATGTGGATAATGCAAAACGAGACTATGTTTGGGGATGGGGGTTGGCATAAAGTTCGAATGAAGGCAATGAACGTTTAGTTATGCGAGTGGTGTATTAGTTAAATATTCAGCCATGAAGCAATTTAACTAAGCGTTATGAACACGTGCAAGCATCTGTGCTGACATCGCAGCTGGAGGGGGTGGGGGAGATATCATTTTTTTGGAACCTAGCAATAGAGGCGTTTTTAATTACTTGTGCGGTGAGTGATGTCAAAAATGTCATGTAATCTATGCAATGACGAGTGGGTGGCTTAGAAAAGTGTATTTTTTTGTAATCAGCTGCCTAAGAAGAATCAATTTAAATATATATTTTTACTTATTTGCTCCCAGTCGACGAAAAAAAAATTAAATACTCATTAGCCAGAAATTTGATATGAATTGTGTTGGGTTTAATTTATTTTTAATGGGGCACAATTTATTTATTTATGTAGAAAAGAGTTGTGTGACTCTAAGCTATCTCCTATATCGGTCCTGTACATGGGGATATTGGAAGGTTGAAGCGTAAAAATATTGAATACTCGTGGCGAAATGGGATTGACTGTCCGGCAGAATAGTCCACCATGTCCTGAACCAAATCTCAACACTCTATTCGTGTTGTAATAGACGGCATAGCCTCGGAAATGCATTCCCTTAGCGCGGGAGTGCCGCAGGGTTCGGTGCTTTCTCCAACCCTTTTCCTTATCTTCATCAACGACCTAATGTCGTCGACGAAGAATCCCATCTACTCGTTTGCAGATGACAGCACCATTTGTCATTCATACTCCTTCACAAAGCGCCCCAGCTCTGTGGAGATTGAGAGAGAACGGCGCCGTATGAATGACACACTTAATAGCGACCTACAAACAATCTCCAAGTGGGGTCAAGCGAACAGGGTCGATTTTAATCCTCGCAAGACCCAATGTTGCCTGTTATCCCATAAGCGAGTCTCGCCCCCCCCCCCCCCACATCCCAACACATCCCTGGTTATGGGTGGTGTGGGTATTGCGGAATCGGCAGCTCTTGATGTTCTGGGCATGTCCATTAAGAACGATCTTCGTTGGAACGATCATATTTTTGGCGTGTCGAAAGAAGCAGCCAAGTGCCTCGGCTTCCTAAAGCGGTGCAAAAAATATTTCACTCCGTCTGATCTCCGCATTACCTATACCACCTATATCCGACCTAAAATGGAGTTTAACTCGCACCTATGGGCGGGGCTTCAAAAATCCATTTGGAGCTCCTGGACCGGGGGCAAAACCGTGCGATCAAACTTATAGGGGACAGTAAGGCATCCAGCTCTATTGACTCCTTAGAACATCGTGGAAACGTGGCATGTGTGGTGTTATTTTATCGATACTTTTTCGGTAATTGCTCAATGGAGATGAGCAGCTTGCTGCCATCACTCCGGGTATTCCCCCGGGCAACCCGTTTGAACACTGGCGCCCATGCATTCCACGTTGAAACGATGTTCCATCGCACTACGCACTACAGAGAGTGTTCGTTTCTGGCCCGTACAGCGCGGTTGTGGAATGGTCTCCCTGCGGATATTTTCCCCAGCACTTATGATCTCGATGGGTTCAAGTCAAGAGTCCACAACCACTTCTCTCAAAACCCTATCTCCTGACCTTTATATCCTTCCTGAACCAACGCAATGCCTCGCATTAATAGGGGTCATCCCCTGCGCGTCTGTTCGAGTCGTAAAAAAAAAAACACGGAGGCTCGATGAAGTCCTCGGACAATGTGTTCCCTTACTGGTGCCTTTTGTCCTGTGATGCTGAGGAACGGTAAAAGTGACAGAGCACTTGCTGTGCTACTGCACTGTTTTGCAGGAAAGTCAATTCCGTATTCGGCAGTCAAAATACCTGGATGTCGCAGCATTAATCAAAATTGTTTTTTTTTTCCTTGTTCACTCCCCTCTGGAGCAGAGGGCCTCCACAAGACTATTGCCTTGTGTTGGTTACGTTAATCGGTTGTGTTGTTCTGCCAGGGTAGGTGATTGGCCTACCGCAGGCCGGCGCATCTAACGCCGCTTAGGAACGTCACCTCCGTCATTTCGAGCTACCGCTCGTAGCGCCATCTGTTGTGTGAGGAGGTTACAGCAGAATGGTTGGAGACCTCGGTAGATCAATTTGGTGCGCTGTTTTCGCTATTGTCCGCTTCCCCTTGCAGGTGTCGCTGGTGCACCGTGTAGCTGTATATTTGTTTTCTTTTTTTATCAGTCATACAGCGCATAATTGCGCGTACTATTGCGTGGGAGTGAGTGGGATAGGAGTAACTTTTGGGTTGGGAATCATTGAATTTGGGTATGTTGCAGGGTTAGGAAAATTTAGAAAACAGGAAAGATCGGAAAAGTTGGTTGGAAAAGTGCGGGGACCGTGCACGAGGTGGGAGTTGAACCCACGACCTCTGGGATGACAGTCTAGTGCTAATTGTTTATCAGTTCAATATTTTTTATCACCAGGAAATAAACTGATGGTTATGTACAGCATTTAACAAAGAGACATCCAAAAGGGGTCACTTGGGCTAACGAGTAGCTTATCCCCAACGTCTTCGAATGGTTCGACAAGAAGCACAATAGTCCTGGCATCCACTGAACCTCTGGTGCTTAGTGGCTATGCTTGTATCAAGTTGGTATCTGCACCGCTACTGGACCTCAGAAGACCCCCGCTGTCTGAACTGCAGTGGGGAATTCGAGAGCATGAGGCGCGTTTTTTGACTGCCTGAGCTTCACGTCCTAGCGGGTGGGACTTGGTTGTGGGTCGTGGGCAACCCAACGACCATGTTAAATCTGGTGTCTTTGATGGAGGAATCCGCCACGAACAGGAAGTAGAAGGGGTGTCCGTGTAAGTAGAATGGAAAATAGTAGCGCTATGCATCGCGAAGTGGCAACGTCGTCAATATGACTCTGGAGATGGAAGCAGACGAACATATGAACAAACATACTGAACGACTGACTATTATAGCAATAACGCTCATGACGGCCTTCAGACGTAATACCTAAAGTGGTCCTGCGAGGGGTATCTACCATCTGACAGTTTTAGTGGGTGTAAGTCTCACACTACCACTTTCAATGCCACTACAACTTTCAGTGCGTTCCTCTTCGATAGAAAACAAACTTAACCCTCTACTGCCCCATACGGCCTTAAGGCACGGTCTAATTTCCACGAAGTTCAACTTTCAACTGATAATATTGGGAAACATGTGATGCTTACAGCCGTGCAACATTAAAGAAATGACAACTTAATTTATCTAAAACATGCCCTAAAAATTTCATTAAAAAAAATTAATATTTATGTGGACTTTTCTAGGTTTTTGTGGACCGTGCCTTAACCCATTAAAACCTGACCCCCGAAAGGCTTGTGCGATTTCCATAAAATTTTACGCAATCTTATTAATTGACCTAATCAAGAAAAAAAATCAAGCAAAAAATTCATACCATGTTTTTTTTTTGTCATGTTTTTCGCAAACATTACACAATTAAACAAAATCAAACATTTGCGGAAAATAAAATGTGCCAATAAAATATCAGCTGCTTGGATTTTGACATTTTCACGCGTTGCGTTGTATGAAAATTGATAGTGTTTAGGCCCAACGTTGCATTCACGCAACACAAAACTTAAAGCATATTTTTTGTTTAAAAAATAAAAAAAAAAATTTTCAAAACTTATTTTTAAATAGTTTAGCATTGCAAAATGCAGCCCACTAAGGGATTTTGATAGGTTTGAAGAATAAGTATTTTTGATTGAATTTCAAAAATTCCCCAAAAAAAACCTTTGACTTTGGATCGAAAAAAACGTATGAATATTTAAATAATTTTGAAATTTGAGTATGGCAGAATCTAAAACGATCAATTCTAATCCAATTTTACCGATTTTCAAGTCTTATGTCTTTATGAATTACTTAATATAGCGAAATTCCCAAACGTTGCGCAAACGCAACGCTCAGGGCTTAATGGGTTAAGGCCGTATGGGGCAGTAGAGGGTTAAGAGTGGAAGTGCGCTGCACATTTCCTTGCCTTATCCAACCTATTCTAAACTAGTCTAACCAAAATTTTACAGAACCTTGCCTAACCTAACCAAACTTGTTTATTATGTTGTAAATATATTTACACAGATAATCTAAGTGTGTAAATACACTGAAATTGTATTTAAGACTCCTTTCGACCCAAAGACTGCATGACTGGTAATCAGTTTATACTCCAGAACAGTGTTTGTGACTTATTCTTATTTTGTTTAATTGAAAGTCAGCAAACAAAAAGTATTGTAAGCCATGACACTGGAGTTTCATCTATCAATCAAGATTGACTGAAACACTGTTACTTGTCACATTTTTTTCAGCTACCAACTTTTGTTTCATCTTTCCGCAAGCTTTTTTGCGCTGTTCGACCTTTTTCATGGCATATTTTTATTTCATTTACTTTCGCTCAAAAAAAGTCTGTGCGAAATGTTGAGTTTCACCGTTCGGTGCTGCGCCCATTTGGCCTTCACACAATTTCGCCAACAAAACTGTCAACACAACAGCGAAATTGCGTATAGAGGAAGGCAAGCAAAAAAACAACAAACACAAACTCAAATAATGAATTATCCTTTTCTTCGAGGTGCCGCAGCGAGCAGCAACGGCAAAAACGCCACGTGAAATAAAAGTGCTGGCGGGGGGTTAAAGACGATGTGATGATTGTGGCCCGTTGAAAGGCCGTTGTGACGCAGTCGCGCTGCCAGCAAGACAGGTTGTCATTAAGCGTGTCCTTTAATTTCCCTGTGTTTACGCTGATTGTTTATTCATGTTTTTATTGTTGCCTTTGTTGGCTTCTGATAAAGTTGCTGTCTTTGCCAGTTATTGCTTACCTATTGTTGTTGCTGTTATAGTTTTTGTTGTTGTTATTGGTCTTCTAGCTGTTGTGGAATGGCAAGTTGAGCAAGCTGCTCCGTCTCAGTTTCAGCTGGCAGCGCCCACAACTATTCATGTCTAAGTAGGTTACGTACACAAGCACAATGCCGACGCGGACAGATGCGACGGCGGTGTAGTGGTGCGCCAATATTTTCGGCTATTCACAGAAATAACAGAGCTTCTTGTGGACGTACGCACAATACCAATGTCGAAATAATCGAAACATTCATTTCTACAACGGCGACAGCAGTCCAAAAATAGACTCCGGAAGCTGCGGCCGATAACAGATCATTTGGAAATTTCTGTGCCACGACAGCAGTGACAGTTGCCAACCAGCACAACAACACAACAAAATAGAGCGATTTAAGGGGTACTACCACTATTTGATGTTGAAAAAATATTATATTAGAGGTTTTTTGTTTTTTTGGTTTAACCCTTTCGACCCCAAAGTTGCCTGAGAGCAACTTCACCTATTTGTCATCGTATAGCAAACGATTGAAATATGCACACATCGCCCGTCGCTCTTATTATTAAGGTAAGATAAGTCGTTTAATTTAAGTAGGCACCAACAAATTAATATTTTTAGAAGAGAGTTCAAAGCAAGTTACAAAAATGTTACCGTAATTCCCAAAATAATTTCCAATAATTTGCAGCGATATCAGGGAAAGTTTGTGTTCTAATTGAAGTCTACGAATTGGGCGCGTTTGATCCAAACCCTGTTTCTTTAATAATGGTCAAGAAGTGAAAATTTTTTATTTTTCCATAAATATTAAATAATTTTTTTGTAATAAAAAAATATTGGTACAAAATTTATTTAACCCGTTTTAAGCTAAAATTGTTCAAAAGTAAACTAGCTCTAGAACTCTAACAAAGAGGCGTGGCGACTTCAAATATCATGTGCACACTTCTTAGAAAAGTGTTTCATGATTTAAATACCAAAAAGTTATATCGAGACACAGGGTGAAATTCGGGGTCGAAAGGGTTAAACAATACTTTGGAGTCATAAAAACAATGTCTAGTTGTTGCTATAGTAAAATAAAAAATTTTAACAGGTTTAGTTATTGGTTGTTCCACAGTGCCCTGAAGCACGCGCTGAGCGTTCGCAAAGCTCCTCACGCTTTTTTCTCGAAACCACTTTTTGCAAACTGGGTGGACAGATTACTCGAACACCGTTGCCATGGACAACAGAATACAGATTATAAAATGTGTTTATTCCAAGTCTTATGGCCCGAACACATTAAAGACGGCAGCGACACGGTCGGTTGTCGACTATCGCTGTGTAGTCAACTTTTTTGTTACAATAAAAGCGGCAGAAAACACAAATTTTAAAGTGCTTCGACACTACGCATTCGTTTATATCCAATTTACCGTTGTATGTACAATCAATTTAAAGCAAATGCCAATGTGTATAATAATTTTCAGAACTAGTAAATTTTAACTAAAATAGTAACAAATTTGAAATTGTTGTTCAAAGTACACCGAAAAAGTAGTAAAACTACCATTAAAAATATTTGTTTTGAAGCAGTGATGCCAATTGTTTGGTTTCGTCGCTTACGAAATAGAGAATAGTTCTTTGTTTGGCGACAGCGACAATTGTGTTCGGTGTTTGTGTAGCAGTGCAGTCGTCAATATAATCGTCCCCATACGAACGTTCTGATTCTATATTTTGACAGATGCGGTCGTGTCGCTGCCGTCGTCTTTGTGTTCAGGGCATTACGAAAAATTCGTGCACCCATTTGAGAGTTAAAAAATAAGGCAATTTTAAAGCATGACGCTTTCACTACAGTTTTTAATAAAAATAATAATAAACACATTTTTTTCTATACTCCAGTATGTGCTCAATATACATTTTTCCATAGTCTCAAAATAAATTGTCGCGTTTAGGCTTTTTTTCGGTCGCTAGAGTGGTGTTACCCCTTAAGCCATCGAAGCAGTGGTGTTGTAACGGTACTTTTAGCCGTCCGACGGCTATGGCTAGGCTTGTACACATTAACATCGACTGTATTAAACTGTCATATTAGATTTCACAGGCCCCAAACACACACAAGCACAACTGCACACACAATGGCACACAAGCAGATACACACAGACACACACACATACACTCGCATCATTTATGTATGCGATTAACATAATAATTTGCTAATGCCAAGTGGCCGCCACAAGGCTCAAGCGGTGGTCGCTTGTCGGAGCCCACGCCTACGACGGCCGCTTCACATGTGATACTCGTATGAACTACGTGTGTGTTAATGTTTCGCACAGACACAGTGTACGTGTCTCCAAAACGCCTACTTAACGCCCCGTTCGTTAGCATAATTTATAAGTACACCCCGCAGACTTGCCATTAGGAATTGCTGTGTGTCCGTACGCATCTCGCTTTAATATTTATGCGCAAAACACAAGTCAGCACTTTTTCCCGCCCCCACTAATCTTCCGGCAGTTGTGTTGGCTCCAATTGAGAACGTAGCTTTTGGCAGTGCTTGCTTTAGTTAGTCTGACCTTCCATACATTTAGCTTTCTTGTGTTTTAGTATGGCTGGTTTTTTGTATAAATTTTCCGCCTCTTTATGCCCCCAATACCAATTAGCGCGTTTTGCTGAATTTCTCTCCTTAGGCGTGTGCGCTTCGTCAACCACTCAAGCGTTTGTTTATTCAACCGTTTTTGTTTTACCAGTCATCTATTTGTTAGTTTTACTATTGCGTCAGTCAAATTGTTCACTCAACCATCTTGTTGCCATATTTTGTCGTTTATCCACTCGTCCGTATGCCGTTTGTTATCGTTTCCCACACACAATTCATCCACTTGCTTGTTTTATTATATCGTTTACTCAATTAATTCGCATTTCCTATTGTCCTATTTGGACATTCATCTACTCACTTTATCAAACAGAGTGTTGGCTCCTTTGATTATATTTTGTTATATTGTCCTTCAACTGTTCGTTAATACCAAATTGTATATATTTAAATATATATGTACATATACATATATATATGTTTGGTGAATATATGTATGTATGTAGGTTTGATTAAATCCTTTCAACTTCTCGACACTCCATAAATTCTTTCTTTTCTCTATTTGCGTATCTTTTTGTGTGACCTCAGATCGATCTAAAATGCAATCACAGCAATTTTTTTATTGTTTTTTTTTAAGTCAATACTAGAACCCCGGCTAAACTTCTTTCAGGGATATCATTTTGTAAAATAAAATAAAATAAAATAAAATAAAATAAAATAAAATAAAATAAAATAAAATATAATAAAATAAAATAAAATAAAAAAAAAAAACAAATAAAATCAAATAAATAAAATCAAATCAAATAAAATCAAATAAAATAAAATAAAATAAAATAATAAAAACCTCAATAAAAAGTCTTCCCTTACTTTTGAAACACCTTGGACATTCTAATGTTAACTTTTGAAGAGGTCCTGGAAATTTGAAAACACCAGACTTGTCATCTTTCAGACATAGGTGAATGTTTTGACTCTTTTTTCTCTTTTTCGACCCACATTTATAGATAATAAATTATCTCTGATTCGTACTCCACTTTAGCTTTTGTACGTCGCAACTGTTTTCCTTTCGCAGACCCGTATACCCCTTAGTTACTACTTGTATTATCCATTTTTGTCAGCTGTAGAAAATAGTGTATTCAAACGGAGAGCGTCTCCGACTTTGGTATAACTCGACTTGAAAGAGTGCAGAAACTTTTTATTTGCTTTGCTTGGTACTTCGGTTCTTTGGCCCATTTGTCCTAGAACTGTCGTCAGCTTATGAACTTTACTCTTTTCACGCTAAAAGATAATTTACTTATATCCTTAAAAGTTGTATTCGATATCATTAATGGATTTGTGATCTGTCTGTCGATTCTTGATGAAATAAATATAAATATTACTGGCAGATCTCTTCTGAACATTCTAATGCAAATCTTCACAAAACCAACTATGCTAAAATTTCTAAATCGAACATAACTACTCACTTTCAAATTTTTGTACATATTCATTTGAACAAATAGACAAACTTCTGTCTAAGGGTCTGGTTAAACTTTTACATAAAAACATTGAAAAACATGGTTTAAATCACTGTTGACTCCACGATCCCAGTTTCCAATACAATTTTTAATCCTCTTTTAACCTTTTAACCAATTCAACACAACCATCAACGCAATGTTAGCATACAATCCTGGATTTAACTTATTTGGCCTAGTTTCATGCTTTCATCCCTACCAATTTTTTCTTTGTACTTGGGTATAATTTTTTTACGATTTTGTTTTCAGATATTTAAAGGCCCTGAAGCTATTCTGTTGGTTCCTAATGCTGCACTCGCACAACATAAAACAAGTTTTAATTCATTATTAAAGAATGTAACATGATTACTCATTACGAACTTTTACAATCTTCGAATTTATTGACTGTCAGTCAGCTGTGACTTTAGGTAAAGTTTTGCGAAAAGTTGTCTCGATGTGTTTGCGCTACTTGAAGTCATTACATAATTACTGTTTTTGCGTATCCACTTACAAAGGATTGTCATATGGCGCTTAGTCTATACGTTCGTGATACTTTTCGCTTACAATACTTTTCTATGTATACTTTTCTATCGTGTATTAACATGTCCAACAGCCATACTTGGTAATCAATCAATCACAACCCATGATACGTGGATACGTGTATCTATGCATTTGAGATAAATTGATTCTTCGAAAAGCTTCTTCAGTAAACTTGCTGAATATTTTATTTGCTATACTTCTCCATCTAAAAGTGAATGTATCTACTTGGCATCGCAATCCCGGGATCCCGCACATTTTCCAGTCCCGAAAATCCCGGGATTCAAACTCTCTAATCCCGGGATTCTCGGGATTGCATTTAAATGAAATTGCTAACTGGTAATACTTTATTAAAAAAAAATTTTGGAAAGTTCAGACGAAATGAATTTAACGCCAAGAAACAAATTCCATTCTTTATCTGAGACTTTGATAAAAGAAATTAACCTTTTTTGCAATGGAGGAGATAGAGGGCGTCTTTTGCAAAAGGCTTATAATTATTTACTAAGCATTCAACCAACAAGTGTTGAATCTGAAAGATGTTTCTCTTCAGCATTTTGAAAGGTTCGAAAGTTATTTAAAAAAAGGCGGAAGCTGCAATTCTAATGAAGTACAAAAATTTTAATTTATTTGAGAATCAGTATTTTAAATCATAAAAAAATACAAAATCAATATACCGAGAATAATGAAATTTTGACACGTGATCAAGGAGATTTTGGGTTTTAACATATTTACTTTTCAAGAAAATTCGATATAAAAATTTTGAAGTCCTTTTAAAAGGACAAAGGATATAGAAATGAAAAACTGAGTCCGCAGTATTACTATGTTTGGTCTCTAGTTTCACGCGCATATGGATTTTTACGGTGTGAAAAATTTTTTTATTTTTTGTCGCACGGTGAAGTAGATCTACAAACTTGGTTCTATAAGGAAGTCTAGACAAATTAGTGCATACGTTTTTAATCATACTGTTCTCTTAGTTAAAATTTAAAATTGTTTTCTTATAAAAATAGTTTTGTTAAACATGTCTAAGCCCTCAGATCGAATTTTGAGACCATTCGATAGTTTTTGCCTTCAAAATGAGCAGCGAAATAGAAATGCGTGAACAAATTATTAGACTGCGCAATGAAAATCCAAATTTGACTTTCAAAGCAATTGCTCGAAAAGAACGGGTTTCACGAAATACCGTTTTATCTGTTATTAAAGTATACAATGAAAGTCTGACTATTAATATAAAACAAAGAAGTGGCAATGAGAAGGGGGTTAATTAACCCTGCTATGGGCAAGAAGGTAATAGCTCATTTGAAAAAAAATCCCAATGCTGCAGGCACAAAAGTGGCTGAAAAACAAGGATGCTCTGAAACTTTTGTTAGAAAAGTTCAGAAGGAGGAAGAGCTGAAGTTATACGAGGTCCAAAAAGTTTCAGACAGAAAATCGAAGAAGAACAGCGAGGCAATAGAGCGAGCCAAAATATTGTACCGTGATTTCATACGGAATTTTGATTGCTGCATTATAGACGAAGAAACCTAAGTACTGGGTGACTTTTCACAGCTTCCAGGTGTGGATTTTTATGTTGCAGATCATAGAGGAAATGTATAGGAGCAGTATAAGACCCATAAGTAGTCTAAATTCCGCAAGAAGTTCTTGGCGTGGCAGGAAATCTGTAGCTGTGGTAGACGAAGCAGTTCATTTGTAAGAACTGGGACAATCAACACCGATATACATATATATCCAGGAGTATCTGCAAAAAAAACGTTTGCCATTCACAAAGCAGCACGCAGTTTCTACTTTCTTTTGACCTGATTTGGCTGCGTGCCATACAGTAAAGCAGCAGTTAAATGATACTAAAAGAATAATGTAACAGTTGTACTTAGATATGCGAATCCACTTAACTACCCAGAGCTCAAACCAATAGAAAGATATTGAGCTCTGGTAAAAAGGATCATGAAAGGCACAAAACAGGTTGCTGACCTCATTACTAGTTTTTCCAAAAAGTGGCTGTCATCAAGTAAAAAATTTCTGAAAACCCTATAAAAAGCTTAATGCGAGGCATTTCGGAAAAAATCGAAATTTTTATAAAAAATTAATTAACCCTTTACACGGTACAGTTGCATATCTGCAACCAACCGTAAAATTGCCCGCAATTTCGGAAGTAATTATCAAAATGACTCTTTTTTGCTATTTTACAACTATGCAAGGTTCCTTTTTTGGAATACTGGCATTAATAGTGGGAAAAAGTAGTTAAATTTTACTTGACAGCACTTATTTTACCGTTTTTGCGAAAAGTTGCACGCATTTATTTTAGTGAAACAAAAGTGATTAAAACTTATTAATAAAAAACACACAAACACTTTGCGAAAAATGCGGAGTAGGACTATGCTACAACAAACGCATTAATTGCTTTAACAATTTTCATTTAAAACTAAACATATTAAAATAAAAAAACAAATTTTAATGCTTTTGTTTTTTGTGTTTTTAATGTTTTTTACAAAAAAAACCTTACAAAATTGAAGTAAGTATATTAAAAAATAAAAAAGTACGTGTTTTTTTTAATTTAGGTTAATATCTAAAAAACAACATTTGATGAAAAAATTCGCTGTTGCCGTGTAAAGAGTTAAAAAAAATATTTTGTTGATGAATTAAAACATGAATAAAATTTCTGTTAATATAACGTTGTTTTCATTTTAATATGTTAACTAGTTCAGAAGTAATTTGAATTTATTTGTGCACTAATTTCATCGTGCGCAAGCCTTAAATTTGCATCTTATAAACAAATTCTTTCGATTATCCATGCTTTAATATATAAATGTTAAATCTTATTTACTTTTATTTTTGTAAAGTCATTAAATCAGTTCAGGCTCTACAAGTTTATAAGTACCTTCCTATTGGTAAAACTTTGTTCTATTCAGTAGTCCAAATCTATTTTCTTTCTTGAGCCTGTAAACTTTATTTTCATCCTATTGCCTAATGCTTCCCATTAACTGCAAATTATCTATCGGCTGTCTGTTTCTGAGCTCAACATATAGTAAGAAAAGCCATTTATTAAATGTTATTTGCCTGTCAACAAGTTTTGACAGTAGACAAACATTGCTGATAAAGATCCGAAAAAGCAGGATTCGCTTTTCAGGAAGTTGGGTTTGTTTTTCGATGTCAACCCAGCCAACAATTTGCACACTTTCCACAAATTCCACGCATGAAATTTAATTTGCGGCTTTGTCTGTTTGCCGTCTTTATTGTGGGTTTTTTATTTGCTTTTGCCGCTGTCAATGGTTGGCACGTGTGCGAATGCGTACTAATTAAATGCTTGATTTCGTCGAATGTCCTTGCCGAAGAAAATTTTAACATATAAATTTGTTGTGTGTGTGTGTGTGCGTGTGTGTGTGTGCGTTGGAGCGCAAGCGGCTGATGAGCCCATGTGGTTGCCTTTTTGTATTTGCTTTGACCCACATTTTTCGACGTTGTCGTAAATAATTTCACCTGCTCCGTGCTGTGGCTTCAACAGCTCTGTCGACCTTCGACGGCTGCCTAACTCACGCACCGAGTTAATCACAATTTGGTGGTGGCTGGGGTTCGTGATCGTTCACTTTAAATTCAGCAGCTTTAAAATTGTCCAAACTCCCGCTTTGTCTATGGCGAGTAATTTCGAAAATTGACTACACGCTTGCTCATACCTCGAGCTTTCGACGGAAACCCTTATCAAGAGTCCAAAAAAAAATCAGAACGAAAGTGAAAAATATAATAAAAGAAATATAAACGCTCGAAGCGGAAATGGGCGCGTAGTGAAAAAGCAAACGTGAAACGTTCCTTCCAAAAAAATGATTAATGTGTTTGTTTACAATTGTTTTCCGACACGCAGATTTTCTACCAAATTAACCAAACCCTGGGGGCGTATTTCCCTGCGTTCTTTCGTTGAAATTTTTGTACTTTAACGACTTTAGCCGAAGCGCCGCGGCATGGGGACCACACCCACGCTTATCGAACGCACACAAACACACATAAAGACAACCACACTAATCCAAACACTGACGCATAGAAAACGGTGCTCGCGCTTCCGTCTAGACTGATAAATGTTTTGTGATTTCTACACCTCTGCCCGCGCATTAACATTTCACGTTACATGCAGCTGAGCCGGTCTGTGTGTGTGTGTGTGTTTGTGTGTGTGCGTGGCGCGTACGTGCGTCCGACTTTGGATTGCTTGTCGCAAGGATCTCGTCTGCTACGACGACGACAGCTTCACCACTGCTGGCCACCCGCTCGCGCCGCTGTGCGAGCTGGTGTTGAATTCCGCAGCCAGTCAGCAAGTGGAGCGACGGGTCGCATCGCATTGTGCGTTCGGCATTCAGACCGAATTATGTGTAATTATGGCAGTGCGATGGCGTTCCGGCAGCTGGAATTCGCTTGTTGATTGTTTTCGTGACATTTCGCTGGAATGCGGCCCCGTTGATTATTGGGCGAATTGGCAGGGCGGCCAGCTCGACTAGACGCAGCGACCGGCGAGCGTTGGCAGCCGGACAAGTACATAATTGATGGAAATTATTGTGATTGGTTTGGCTGGTCGTTCCGTGGACACTTGGAGTACATACGTTCGCAGCCGTTGGCCCCGTCGCAGCGACAGCAGACAACGATGCGTGTTTTCGAAAGGTGTTGAATTGTGAATGCGTAGCCTTAATTAATCGGATTTGCTCCCGGCCAGCGCTGACAGTAAGTGGCACATAGACAAGAGTGAATTTGGGCGCTTAGTTAGAAATTTTTAAATAAACGTTGTCGTCGTTGTTGTGTTGCTTCTGTGTTTCCCTTTGTTCGGCCTAATTTCGTTGAAATTGCTTACTGTTGTTTCCATTAAGCGTTACGGCCGTAATTGCTTTGTTCAGTGATGTGCGGGCGGGATTGTTTTTTTGTTGATGTTATTATGCGTAGCCCTAAAACACCAAAGGACAATGGCGCGTGATTGGACAATGAAGGTTAATACAAATTTCACGGCTAACGGTAATCAATCAAATGTAAGCTGGAAGCGTTCTAATTGCTGCCTGCGTTCAACACTATTTCGATTACGTTATAAACCCTTTGGAGATTGCTGCTGAAAAGCCAAGACCATGAAAAAACGATTGAACAAAAATAAATTGTCGATTTTTGAAAAAAATTTAATTGATTTTTGGTAGGTTTAACATGATATTTTCATTTATATATTCAAACGAAGTGATTAAAAACTAGACTTTCTAACCAACACAAAAAATTGCCTAGAAACTTTAACTATTAAAAACTAGAAAAAAAACAAATTTCCATGTTAAGTATATGTCGTTGTTTTGGAGTTTATTGTGCGAAAGGGAACACTGAACAAAACTTCCAGTTAAAAATATTTATGGAAACCTATATTTAAAAACATATTAGAAATTCTACAAAATTCCAGCAATACTATATTCCTATTTTCAAGTGACAGTTTTATGGTCTATGATGATTATCTGAGATATTGATTTACTTGCGTTCAGCAAATCAATAAGACCATTGGACATAAGTGATGAATGGAGGCTTTTAGGGTTCAAAGTCTCTTTAACTCTTTCAGACTTTTATAACAATAAGTCACAACCAGCCTGTTGAGTGTTTATAACCGAAATTTTAGAGTCATATTCCACTTTTCGAGCGACAGTTTTATCTGAGATATTGATTTATCTGTCTTTAGCAAATCAATAAGGAATTTAAAAATGGGTGAAAAATTAGAAGTTTTAGGATCCAAGGTCTTCTTAACAATGCGATACAATTGAGACACTAGAAAGGCAGGGTTTTGTGACTCACGTAGCTCAAAGGGGCCCACTGTGATACCACCTAGTTGGACTCATATTCCCTGGTAACAGAACCGGTTGGAGCTTCTGACGAGGCTAAGTGAATTGTCAAATTGTCTTATCGGTTAGATCTCCTTAGGTTATCAAAGAAGAACTCAACCAGTATGGTACAAGTACCTATTCAGTATTCTTTCATCCCCTACCTAATTCATGCAGATCTGTCCTTTTCCTAGCGATTTCCAACAAGTACATAGAAAGTGATGTACCCTTTCATCCCCTACCTCCTTGATGCACTTCTTGCAAAAAATCATTCGAAAATATCACAAACCCTCTAGTGTGGCCGCCTATTAAATATTGAACATTAAACACCTATCATAATGGCGTCGGTTCAATGCAGAAAATGCGAAGAAAATGGTTCCAAGAAAATCCTGGAACACATTCGTTGCTCTTGACCGGCCATCTCAAGACTACGACTTACTCACTTAGGGGACAGGACCCCTTTTCTGGGTTAGAAGAGATTCCCAGAGATGACATTGAGTCATTGCTGAACTTTGCTAGGATCACCCACATTCTCCCCGATCACTTTTACGTTGATCCGCAACACTAAGGAGCCCTAACTGGTATCGCTAGGGATCCAATAGGGTCTATGCGTGGCCAGACAGCTTAACTTACATAACCTAAACACCTATCAAGGTCCTCAGCTGGTCCCTGAAAAGTTAAGTTTTTGTTCTACATTTTGAAGTCAAATTTTTTTTTTTTGACTGGTACGATAGCCAGCTTACGCGAGACTAAGGCCTCTCTTCCCGCAACCACCCGTGTTGTGCGTGTGAATTTGTACGCGGGTGGAAGGGACCTACAGTTTTATGCCGGTTCCGAACGGCAGGTTGGGAGCTCTTTCATAAGCAATGTTTACTCTCAGAGGTTTGCCATTTCCAGCTGAGAGGACAGCTACCGAAAGAGAAAACGAGTTTTCCCGTTATTTTTTTTAGGTATTATTACAGGCAGTATTTGAACCTGGGTCGCTGCCTTCGACTCGCGGTCCAACGCACTAACCAACTGAGCCACGGCGGCTGCTTTTAAGTCACATAGGGTCCTAAAAAGTTGATCTTTTAAGATTCGCTTCGATTGTTCGCACAATAATAATCGAGTCTTCGCTGGTCAGCACCGAAGCCCAGGGTTGTATTTCCTGAACTCCGGTGCTGCCAAGTTATTAGACTTAAAACTACCGCGTTGCCATCTCAAGATCTTCAGTCCAATTAGTGGTGAAATTTAATTTTTGAAGTTTGGACCATTTCTTTTCTTAGGGTTTATAGTTTACTTAACACATATTTTATAAACAGCGATTGTTTTTGTTGGTTCGCAAGACATAAGACTCAGAAGAATACTAAGTCCAAACCTAACTCTGCTGGCTGGATACATTGTCCCTCGCTACAATAGAAGCTTAACTTGTAAAACATATTATTTTGGGCATAATTGGGTTATCTGATGATTTATCAAGTTCTAAGCCCATCAACATATTTTTCCTTGCTGCCAACTAAGTGGAGTTGTGTGACTGACTATTCAAGCTTGCGGTCCATAGTTGATGAGTGCGTGAAATGAGATGAGGATGCAGTAGAATCAGTCGAGCACCTGCTAGGCCACTGCCCATCACTACAGAGACGACGGCTCTAGACTCTTCTTTGATGGGCTTGCGGAAGTAGCAGATGCACAGATAACCGATCTACACAACTTCCTCGCCAAGACCAATTGGTTCCCAAAAGATCCCGTTTGGATCTACAGGGATGAGATAAAGGAAGGACACCGGTTTTTCCGAAAAATGAAGGTATTCACAATGGACCCAACAGGGTTTCCGAGTGGATGTGCTTGCCGCACACACCCCTTCCGTAACCTAACCTAACCTTATATGTCTTTCCATACATCTAACTTTATATAACTCCAGCTGGGCATTTTCCTAAGCGGGTTTAGCAGAAATAAATTCGACTTTTGACTACTTTGACCATGTTTTATTTTTCCGTATTTAATCTATAATTAAATTTGTTGCAACGAAAGACATACGAAGAATGCAAGGATACAGTATACACATATACAGATCGCTCAATTTATATGTGATTCTCATTCATGAACCATGTGGTAAGTAATAAAAATATATTTTTCGATTCTTTGGGGTTGTGCATCTCCCGTTCGAAAAAATATTATATCCAAATGAGCATCTTACAGCATTTTGGAAAAGTTCCGTACGCAAGTTTTTTAGCCCGAAACCACTTGAAACAATATCTTCCACCCACAATTTTTGTGACAAACAAAAAACATCAACAACAAAAACATCTCATCTGGCTATAAAACAATGAATCCTTTGCTGGGAATCAGTCAATCAAAATATAAACAAATGGTTTATCGTTCTTTTGGTAGACTCCAAAAAATTAAATCTGAGGAAATAATTAAGGTACGCCTGGACTATTTATTAAAAATAATATTTGCCAAAAACTTATGTTTTTAATTGCTTTTCAAATTTTTACTTTTCAGCCTACAAAATCAAGAAATTGATAGAGAAGTAAACATTGCTATACTCAAATAAAAATTTTTAATATTTAAATTCAAAGAAACAGGAAAATATTAAACTTCTTAACAACATAAACTTTATCCTGTAACCCCGAACAACAAGTGATGTGTTTATTTGTCGTCCTTTCTTCTCTTTTCAAGTCCTGCCAAACGTATTTGTGTAGTCGTCGGCCTAACTTCACACGAACACATACACAAAAATCTTCTGCACATATGCTAACTTGCTCCTTTAGAAGTTTTCCATCAATTTATCTTAGGCAGCCTCCAGCGACCAACGCATCGACTCTCGGCCATCGTGGCCAGTTGTTCCAGTGGAAAACTTTATCCGCGACACAGCTGCCAACGTTTGATATTTAAATTTCCATTAGCACGCATAATGACAGGCACTTACCACATACGAGTGCCGCACACACACACACACACACACGCGCACACGCGCCGTACTAAACACATACATATGTTGCCGATTTGTGTGTTTTTTCCACTTCAAGTGAAAATAAATTGCGAACAAACACAGCACACAACCATGAGGCTTGTTTCGCATTTTTTCACTTGCCCCCACTTCGGGCGGTGCCAGCAAATCAACAACCTCGAGGGACGCAAATAATCAAACAGACCAAAAATTACGCTCCCCCAGCAGCCAAAGTCGAAGTCGAAGCGGAGTCGAGTCGAGTCGAGTTGAGTCGAGTCGAGTAGAGTTGCGTTGCGTTGAGGCAGCGGGTTGGGGCGCTCGGTTGGTCGGCGGCGACAATGGCGCACTTTAAAGCGGAAAAATTATTCCCAACACGTAGCAGCTGCTGTGCGTGTAGAGTGCGAAAACAAAAGCCCAAGTAATAGAAAAACAACAACGCCAGCAGCGGCAGCGGCAGCGACAGTGGCAGCAACATTACCAATCGCCGCAAGGAAAATAGAAAAGTGTGTGAAAAGTGCGCAAGAAAAAGCAAAAGACTACGCCACCCAAAAGACCAAGGACCAGAAGACACGTGAAAGACAGTGCGGCAGACAGTCGAATGGAGCAGAGCGCAACAGCCCAGCGATACTCGAGTGGAGGCCTTTGGCAGCAAAGCTAAACGGGCTGATTGTGGTGTATGGCTGCCAACTAAATACATACACATGTGTGTGTGTAGGCCTGTGTGTGTGTTTCGGTGTATGTGAGTGTGTGATGTGTTAAGAAAATCCATGCTGCAAATGGAGTTTGAACATTTCTCTGGCTTGACAATGCATATAATTTGAAAAATTTCCACAGCCACTCACACACACACACACACCAAACACCAAACTCTCGTATTTCAGTGTTAGCGTGAGTGCGTGTTTGTTGTTGGCATAGACACGCAGCACTTAGTTGTAGCTGCAAGCACCTCAAGGTTCGCTTTGGCGTCAATTTTGCCCATGAGCAGCCGGTTGGCATTCGCCGTTGCAGCGAAAACGGCATCAAATTAAAACGTTTCAGTTGGGATTAGCGTCGTTTCTTGACTTCACGTGCTGTCTTTTTTTTCGTCTGATAACCTTATAGGCTTTTTATGTACACTTTTATGTAAAATATTTATGAAAATTGCGTGCTTTTGTTGCGGTGTAGTTAACAATTTGCGTTTATCCCTTTTGCGCTATAAAATTGTTACAATGTAATTCTAACAATTTATTAAAAATTTCTGCACTGCAAGCTATTTGCTTTAATTCAATGCAAGGCAGGAAAAAAGAAAGGAAGGAAAAGGAAACAAGTTAATGAAAATATGTAGCTATATATTTTGAATTAAAGATTCGTTTGAATTAAAGATGTGAAGTCTGTTTCTATCTTGATTGATTTTTTGATGGGCATAAACTGTAAGCTTTGAAAGCTAGTTTCAATCGAGCTTACCACTTCATCATAGGAAGACTTACGTCACAACAATGCTGGGAAAGTATTCACATGTTTTTGGAAAATCAGTATTCAAATAAATTCAAATGAAGTGAATAAATTAGATATAGTAGTTTCATGAAGTTTATGGTTGCAATTATCGATTATTTGAACAAGCAACACATCAAGCTGCTGCTAAATTTCCAACTAAATTTCTGTGTAACCCAATTATCATAGAAGATTTTCTTTTATGTTTGTAAGAATTTTGGGAGCAAGAATTGCTTAGAAAAATTTAAGACATTTTTATTTTCTGTCGGTTGGTTTTTCGGTAATCATTGATTTTGGCGGCCTAGAACCATACTAAAGTTTGGAGAAAAGGAGAGTTTTCTCTCCTAACTACTAGAAACGATGATATAAACAGCAGAAATCATTAGTGGGACAACCAAACAGGATTAGAATACTTTAAAACGATTATTGGGCCATAAAATAGGAAAAGATTAGAGGAATGTTAGAGTTTCACGAAGAATAATTCAATCAATTGTCAATTTATCACCTGACTAAAGTTGTAATTCGTGAAGACGAATGCTGAAGGTGAAATACTGAAATACTTTTGTTAGCGCAAAAGATAGAAATCTTGATAGACATTGCAGGACTCACCACTATGCCCGACTCTCATCAATGGACTCATCACTTCCTACAGATTTCCACTCGGGAAAGTTACAATTTTTGATTTATCGATTTAGTCTTCTGTGTGGTTATATCAATAACATTCCATAATAATTTTTTTGATTCTTATTACCGAACCTTGTTTTTTAACATTGTTGTCTATGACAGCAACCATACATATCGTTGTGACATATAATTTTTTACGCATAATTGAAAAAGGACTATTTCTTCATTTACTTTAGCCAAAAGTATTAAACAAATTTATCTGAATTAAAGTTAAAAATCCAAAAAAAACTTCTCTTATATTTTGTTCTGCTTCAACTTCCTTTTCTATGTAAAGATATGACATTCAAAAAAGTGTATATTTCTCTTCTTTAAACTTAAACAGTTAATTTATTAATTTCGTATTTTTTCTTAAACTTAAAATTATTCCAAAGACCAACAAAAATATTTGTTTATGAAACTGTAGAAGGTTTAGACATCTACAAAGTAGCATGTTGCCATAAAGCAACTCTTAACACGACAACACTGAACGGGCATTTGTTGGCAGCAGCAGCATTGCATACTTCAAGGGGGCATGGTAATTTTGCGGTAATTATCGCATAGACGGTTCGAAGTGATTCTGTAACGTTCTAGAACAAGCTACGCTCCAGTGCTGTGAGTCATTTTTGTTTTCACAAGCAACTGTGTAACACGAGTAAGGAAAGTGAAGTGAAAGAGACTAATAAATCAGTGAAGTGAAAAAGTGACGAGTGTAAAAACAGTGAAGTGCAAAATTGTAAATTAAGTGATTAAAGTGATTAAAATTATAATATTTTGACACAATCCAGCGATACGAACTATGTACGTCTGCGTTGGCTAGCAAAACTGACTTTTGTAACAATAATAATAGTGGACTTTTGAGAGATTTTTATACAACGTTGTAACATTCTTTTAACAAACAGTAAAAATGTTAAAAGCTTTTTGTGAATGAGGAAATTTACAAACTTAACAGCGATTTTGATAGCGAAACGTTTGATCTCATAAGTGGCAGTGGCGCTTTGAGTATTGAGTGCTTAATTGTTAATGTCATCAAAGTTGGTTGCTGATGCAATCAATTCGTAAGTGGGAAAGTTTACCCAAGCGATTTTAATGACGAACGATTGATCTCATTAGAGAGCTTTGAATAATTAAAATTCTTAATTGCTTAAAATTGTTTTGTATCTATGTTTATTTTGTTAATTTCAGTTTATTGATATAATTTAAAAATTTAATCTAATGTAATCTTTAGAAACATTTTTCAACTATTTTGATAAGATATACATTTAATTAGTTTATAAATTGTTTTAGAAAGGAAATTTCAGTTATTTTTTCCGAATTAGGAATCAGTCAAATCAATCAGTTAATCAGTCAATCAAATCAGGTATTTTGTAACAGTGACATATTAGCTCTTCTTGATTTTAAGGTAAATAAATATGCATAAAAAGTGTGAATAAAAGTGTAAATAAACATCCAGAATTATTGAATAGACGTCATTCGCAAAAATTAGGTCTTCGAATGCATAGGAAATTTTGTATATTTTTGCATATATTTTACTTTGTAAGAACTCATTGCTCGTAGACTTTAATTTAAATAAAAAATTAACAATAAAGCATAAAGAAGAATTAAGAATAAAAACGAATAAAGATTCAGAATTTAGCAAGCCTGGTTCAGTAACTAAAAACCGTAATCATAGAATGTGTTGCATGTTCGCAAATTGAACTGTGAGAAAATTAGAAAAAGATTAATTGTTGTTTGCCGAACCATTTTGTACAGTAATGAGGCTCATTTTTGGGTTTATAAGTTCATCGTTTAGTAAAATTAAGGCTTAAAATTTAGGTTTTGGATTAAAGCAAAGCCACTGCTCCAATATTTGCTGTGGACTTGCCTCGAAAAATTGTAACCAGAAAATTTACTATTTAATGTGGTTTGCATGGCAGGTGATATCATCGGGCGTACTTCTTAGACTGTAAAACTTTATAGACAATGAACCACGTTAATTTTAAACACAAAAACCTTTACACAAATAAAATGTGGTGAGAAAAATTAAATATAAGATATTCATAAATGAAAATGTTTTATATCGATTTGGACCAGATAATTTGTTTCCAGGATGTTCTAGTTTAGCACTGATCGGCAATTTCTTCTAAAGTGATGTTAAGTCTTTGTTGTACGACAGCAAATCACAAACATTTTACGAATTTCAAGATAACATTGAGCAAAGTGCAGCAGAGCCACAGCCCAATATAGTTGAAAAAGTTGTACAAAATTGTTAGACCCATAGAAAATAGTGCATCAAGAAGCATTCAAAGATTTATATAATAAATAAAAAAATTAAATTATAAATAAATAAAATAAAATAAAATAAAATAAAATTAAAAAAATAAAAAATATATTAATTAGGAACAGTCAAGGTTGCTATTTGCCAGAAGCATTCAATATTTATTTAATAAATAAAAAAAATTATAAGCATTAATTAATAAAACACAAATATTGAAGAAAAATTTGCTTGAAAGAGTTGTACAAAATTGTTAGACCCATAGGAAATAGTACGTCAAGAATAGCCAAGGTGGCCATTTGCCAGAAGCATTCAAATATTTATATAATAAACAAAAAAAATAAAATTTGTAAAGATTAATAAATAATAAAATATTAATTATTTAAGGTTTACCGTGAGCTTTGAAATAAATAATAAATGAAATAAAAACTAAATTTTGTATAAATTTATTCATTTTCTTCAAATTCGAAATCTATTCAAATTACAATTTATAGATATGAAGAAATGAAAAATTTTTAAGGACAAAATATGAAAATTGAAATACAATAAAAACAATAAAATTTTAAAAAAATTTGCAAGAAATTTAAATTTTTAATTTTTTCAAATTTTAAATATTCAAACAGATTAGTGCAAAAATGTGTAGCAACCATAAGGATCAATTTTAAGTATTTCACGCGCACTGTGTATGTGTGCACAATTAA
Organism: Melieria picta; assembly: GCA_964056695.1. Taxonomy (NCBI): domain Eukaryota; kingdom Metazoa; phylum Arthropoda; class Insecta; order Diptera; family Ulidiidae; genus Melieria; species Melieria picta. Next base: position 35,340,106 of record OZ057398.1, on the reverse strand, counting down.
TAACAACTGGTGTAGCATACTTAGCGGGGAGTAGACAAGCAGCTTGAGCGAGCATATTACAGCGAACTTTAATGCACAGCTTCCGTTTATCCGTAATTGCGTACGCGAACTTTGCGTGTGTGTCGAAATTCAATTAATTTGAATGATTTTGCACTTAAAACCGCATCACTTTACATCATTTTTCTTATACAACAAATGAAGAATTTTGAATTTTTTTTGGTAAAACTTTTTTTGAATTTCTGGGCGCATATTTTGAAATTCAACGTTTTATTTTCAAACCACTGTTTAAAATTGTTGCCTTGGTTGTGTCACTGTCATGTTAAAACTACTGTCACACACACACACTTTAACATTTTCAAATTTTCAACATCTGTTTTCTTAACTTTGCAGCACTTCAAAACTGTATGGTTTTTTTTAATATTTCATTTGCACTTCAAGTTGCGAAAAGTTGCCATGTCCATTGCCGACGGGCGCGCGCTTGCAACTGATTAAATTCGCTGCCGTTCGGCGCGTTATCAAGTGTGCTGCTGCTGCTGCTGCGGCTGCGGCTGCCACCACGGCCGCCGTTGTTGATGTCCTTATGCAACGGCCCGTCGTTCATTCACAGCTGTGAAACTGGTCTAAGTGCGAGCAGCGCTTCCCCAGCGCTGTTCTAGCAGTTTTCTGGTATTCAGCGCTCTCGGCGCATGCGCCGCAAAAATCATCTGGCTCGCTGTGACGCTGGCCAAACAGCTGTTCGTGCTGCGAAATCAAAACAAACAGCCGTTTGGTGCGTACGAGCGCTGATAAGCGTCGCCGCGCTCCGGACCGCCTCGCTTTGCATGCTGTGGCGCCCGCAAGTAGCCTCATGCATTTCGTTTGTACTGATTTTGTGTGTGTGTGTGTGTGTGTGTGTGTGTCGGTGTGTTGGGTTGGGTGGCTGCCTGGTTTGTTTTGCGTTCAATGTTGATGACGTTTGGCTGCGTTCACCTGCAGCTGAAGTGTGCGATTTCTTGTTTGCTTGTTTTGCTAAACGTTTTCTTTAGCGTTGGGCCTAATCGAAACGTTGTAACGTGGCTTACAGTTGAAGGCCACTGGGGAATTAGCATTTCGGTGACCTTACGTTCGGTTTTAGTTGATTTGTTTGTGCAAACCACACGGCCGCGTTTGTTGTTGCAAGTATTGACGAGGCTTAGGTTGCGTGAAAGTAATAAAAAAGGGATCATTCGATGCTTCGAAATGGCCTACTTGAGCATTTTGGGAATACGTTTGCACAGGTGACAATCAAATGCAAAGCGACAGGCAACAAACTGCCACTTCGACTGACTGTCTACGAGCTGCAGACATTGAGGGTTGGCGTGTGCTGTCTAGTCTTTCATGTCCTTCCTTAAATTTCCATCCCGCTCTTCAGCTCGTTCCTCACACACGCACGCACACATTCAAATAAACAAACCAACAACTTTTATGCCCATTTTTATTTCATTCCATTTCATTTGAGTTTGGCCTTTGTCTTTGTTCCTGGTTTATTTCTGCTTGTATTTTGATTTCATACGATTTTTCATCTTTATTAGTTCGAGCGCCCACTGTCAGCACATATTTCCGCACTCACCACTCTCCCTTCAGCCAGCTGGCCGCTTCACACACACAGACACACACACACATCATCGTCAGACGCTGCGGCTGTGCATGCAGGTTCCGCATTCCATTTTTCTGCCTCTTAGCATGTCTGTCCTTCGCAGTGGCATTTCGCCTCACGGTATGCTACGCATTTTATTTGTGCAAATGTCAGTTTGATTCTTGTTGTCTGCTATAAAATGTGTCTACATCTGTTACGCAGCGCAGCAACGACAAACAACAACAAATAATAACAACAAAATAAAAGAAAAACTGCAAACTATGCACAGACACCCGAAACCCAAATGAAGACAACAGACAAAATACATGAAAAAATAGAACACAAAAAAGGAATAGAAATGCGAAAGGCAGCAAACATTTCTGCTGTCATGGCAATAAGTCTGAGAAAATCAAATCTTTTGCTTTCGCCTGCCATTCACCCAAAAAAAAAACAGAATAAAAAAATAAAAGCAAATGAAAACATAAAAAAACAAAACAGAAAGAAAACTGGGTCAGTTGCTTTATTTGCGGTTGTTGTGTTGTGCGATTTGCAGCGCCGTCGGCGTAGGTGGATTATTTAGTGCGCCAGTGTATTCCACTAACGCAATCAATAAATCATATTATTGAAATATTGTTTACTTGCTCGTAAGGATTTGCCTGCTAAATGCGTCGATTTGTCGTTATTTTCACTCTTCCGCAACACGAAGTTTACTCCCCACGGACGGACGAATGGACGCTGCTGCCGACTGCAGGTGAAACGTTGGGTTTATTTAATTTGCCAAGCGGCAGCGAGGCAGCCGGCTTTCATTCCTCGGGCATGTGTGAAATGTGTTTGAATTATTTAAAAGGATTTGGTTCGAAACCAAATGTGCTTGGCACCTTCAAAGGGTTGTTGGCACGAGCCGCCGGCTAATGGGTGGCTGACTGTGTTGTGGGCTTAAGCAATGACAAGTTGAAGTGTCAGTTGATGTTGACTACTGTTGAGTTGTTGGAGTAGATGAAAAGAATTTGTTGTTGTAAAGTATTTGCATAGTGACATCAAGTGTATACAGATCAGAGTAGGGTATGGGTTGATTCAGGACAATGCAAAATGATTTGAATTGAATTTGAAATCGGTTTGGTTCTGAGCTGGTTTGGATTCTGTCTTGAATTACATACACCATTTTTGTTGTGGTCATGACCTGAATTGAAGGTGGTTTGGATTTTATTTGTTTAAAGTCTACTTTTATTCTTAATTGTTTATATTTGGCGCTAGTCTTATTGAAGTTTGCATAGTGACTTCAAGGTTATGAAGATTAGAGTCAAGTATGGGTTGATTCACGACAGCGTATAGTGATTTCTATGTAAGCTGCCTTAGGGCTCAACTGATTTGAACCCTAATCAAAGGTCTAACTTAAATGAGATCGTGTTTGTTATGATCATGACCTGAGTTCAAGCTTGTTTGTCTGTTTAATGTTTACTTTCATTCATATTTGCTCAGATTCGGCTCTATTCCTATTAAAGTTTGTGACTTCAAGTGACTTCAAGTGTGTGACTTCAAGTGTGTAAAGATCAGAGTTTAGTCTGGTATGATTCTCGACATCGTAAAGTGATCCGAAATGAAATTGGTTTAGATCTGAGCTGGTGAAGACCTGAAGTGATTTGGATTTAAATTGGATCGTCTTTATTGTGGTCATGATTTCACTAGAAGCTGGTTTAGTTATCGTCTGTTTAATGTTTACTTTCATTATTATTTGCTTAGGTTTGGCTGTAGACCGATTGGACTTTGCATAGTGATCTCAAGTTTATGAAGATTATAGTTAAGTATGGTTTGATCCAAGACAAAGTAAACTACTCAGAATGAAATTGGTTTAGATCTGAGCTGGTAAAGACCTGAAGTGATTTGGATCTGCTGATTTGGATTGTCTTTACTGTGGTCATGATTTGATTAGAAGCTGGTTTTGGTCTATTTGAAGTCTGCTTTCATTCACATTTGCTTAGATTCGACTATAGACCTATTGAAATTTTGAGTGATTTTGGTTTGGTGGTTGGTTGGTTTAATCTTCTATAGTTTGGTTCATAAAAGAGTAATGACTAATGCATCTTTTTGTTTACATAATGTGACACCAAATTAATCTGAATTGAATCTGTATTTTTGTTGATTTGAATTAAATCTCATTGTCTCTGTAATGTGAATCGAAAATGATTTGGATCTGAATTGGTTTACCTTGAAATGTATCGTTTTCTTTAAGGTCATGTCCTGATTTGAAGCTGACTTAGTTTTCATCTCTTTAAAGTCTACTCTCATTTATATTTGTTTAAAATTGTCTCCAATCTGATTGGAGTTTGGTCTGATTTTGATTTGACGTAATGTTTATTTGATCTGATTGTGGTCTAACAATTGTTATTTGGACCCATAACAAACGAATGATTAATGCATCTTTTCAGAACTAAACTGGTTCTCGAATCTGAATTAGTTTGAATCAGCCTTGATTTATTTCAGACTTGAATTTAATCGACTTTTTGTGGTCATGATTGTACGGAACATTTTAAATCTAATCTTACTCAACTCCACTGTAATTTATGATGGATCCGATTTTTCAATTTGTATCTAACTAAGCTTGATTTACATGTATGTTAAATTAATTAATTGAGGGATTAAAAAGCAAAGAATAAATTAAGTTTTTACTGGTTCAATGAGGAGAAATTAAAAATAGTTCAAATTGTTTTTCATTCAAGATTGAAAACCTGTTAGTTAAGTTAACTAACCATTCATGTGGACAATCGGATTCAAATTATTTGATTTAATTACACCGTGCGACAAAAATAAAAAAAAATTGCACACCGAAAAAAACCCATATGGGCGTGAAACTAGAGACCAAACAAAGTAATACTGCGTACTCAGTTTTTAATTTCTACATCCTTTGTCCTTTTAAAAGGACTTCAAAGTTTTGAAGGGGATAAAAAATAAGAAAAATATAAAAAATACCTAACCTCGTTAGAATATGGCGATATGTATATCAAATGAAAGAGGAAAAGCTCAAGAATTTAAATAAAATTTATTTTTTATCTATTTCTAAAAAAAAGGATATGAAAAAGGTCCTTTGAAAATTTAAATCCTTTATATCCTTGCAAATTTATATAGAATTTTCTTAAGTAAGTATGTCAAAACCCAAAATCTCCTTGATCACGTGTCAAAATTTCATTATTCTCGCTTTATTGATTTTGTATCTTTTTATGATTTAAAATACTGATACTCAAATAAATTAGAATTTTTGTACTTCATTAGAATTGCAGCTTCCGCCTTTTTGTTAATAACTTTCGAACCAATAAAGTCAGAGTAATGAAATTTTGACACGTGATCAAGGAGATTTTGGGTTTTAACATACTTACTTTTTAAGAAAATTCTATATAAATTTTCAAGGATTAAAAGGATTTAAATTTTCAAAGGACCTTTTTCCTATTCGTTTGTTACAAATAGATAAAAAGTCAATTTTATTTAAATTCTTGAGCCTTCAAAATTTTGTCCTTTTAAAAGGACAAAGGATATAGAAATGAAAAACTATGTACGCAGCATTTCTATATTTGATGTATAGTTTCACGCCCATATGGATTTTTTCCGGTGTGAAAAACGCTGCCGCACGGTGTTATGAATTAAACCAAACAAACTTTACTTACAAACTTCAAATTATAGGAATTTTGTATTTTTTATGTAGGGGTAAGTGGGGTAATTATTTTTTCATGTTTAAACTTCCTAACTTTATAAACTGAACACAAATCTTGTAGAAAATTTATCAAATCTTTATTTTAATTTGTTGAAGGTTCGAAGAATACATCTGAAGAATCAATATGAAAAATACAAAATTTTCGCAATAAAAAAAAATAATGAAAAAATAAAAAAAAAATTGGTAAAATTGTGACTTATTCGTCGTTCTCGGAAGAAGCATCTATGTCCGAGTCACACTCTCGGCAATGGTAGATGCTAGTAGTTGGGTTGACGCATTTCAGATGAAATGATCGTTGACAATCCTTTTTGTTACATGTGATCGTATTGTTCCTGGTCATGATTTCAGGCATGAGTTGCAGACAAATAGTGCAAAAATCACGAAAATAATCACAAAAAGAAGTTTCATTAAATTTAAGTTTCATAGCTCGCACTCTCCTCTTGTGATTGTTAAACGCGATATTTAAAGCATTAGAATTGCTAATTGTTAGACAATCTCGTTTTCACGCCGTGCGTACGATATTTTATGTTCCGATAACTGATGAAACCGGGACGAAGTGGGGGTTTTGAGGTTAGAGGAGCATAAATAAGTTCACAACACTTTTTTTAATCATTAACGATGAATTAACAACATTTGGATGCAAAATAACGCCTCATTAGCTATTTTTGACATTTCCTACTTTACCCCAAAGAAAGTTTCCCACTTTACCCCGACACCACATTTTGCAAAAATATGAGTGTCATTTCTTGACAATGTATAAACGACACGAAATTCTTTTGCATTATTAAAATTAAGACTATAAAGAATACTTTGAGTGTACTTACAATCGGTTGATCTCGAAAAACAGTAAAAAAATCAATGTGCCAACTTAGGAGAAAGAAATTTCGAAATCACTTGAAAACTTTGACAATTGTCAGAGAGCACGAAAACATTTCTGCACGCGTTGGCATACCATAAAGATTCGCTTACGGTCGTAACTAACAGATGTCAGTAGCGCATGACATCTGTACTTTAATCGTTTGCCCGGGAAGTGCCATTTCCCACTTTACCCCACTTCCCACTTTACCCCACTTACCCCTATTATTATTTTTTAAATTTTTTTTAAAATTTATTTGATGCCTTCATGTCGATTTAACTGAGCGCAAATGGTTCAATTATACAAATTTATACAATATTCATACAATTCGAAAAACACCAAACGATGGAATGTCTCATGTGATGTGAAAATGCAAAATGGTTAAAAAAAATCCACAAACATGGCAGTGACAGCAACATGCTTTATTTTGTATAAAAACTGACTTTTCAACCCACTTGAACCCGTTCTTTCCGTTAAACGGAAACATGTCGACAACTGCACAATAAACGATAATCACCGCCAAGCCCAACGCCAACGGCAACGCGAGTGCGGAGGGTGGCGGCGCTGTACATAGAAATGTTAACAACCTTCGCAATTTAACATCAACAAGCGAACAAATAAAAAGCCCACACACAGTGCGGCCAAAACTGCTGACAGCGCGAACGCAACAAATAAAACACATTCAAGCCGGAGCAATATGAATGCGGCTAATTCGCATGTGAGCGCCTGGCTGAGGGTGTCGAGTGTATTTGTGTGTGTTTTTGTGTGTGTGTGTGTGTGTGTGTGTGCACAAGGACACAATTGTTGCCGGCAAAAAGTGAGCACGTCCTGTACAAATACTCGGTTGTGTATGTAAGTTGTTGATTGATGATGGGAAAACGTTTCAATTTCGACTGGAAAGTTCAATGACTTGTTGGGCGAGTGAAAAAAAACAGCGCATACCAGCGGCAAGAAATGGCAGCCATTAAGTAAACATCGCTCAAATTAATGGCCAACAATGCAGCCAGCAGCAACATTAGCATTAGCAACAGCAGCATAACGATTATTATCGGCAACCTGTAAGAGTCTCGAGCGAGCTTTGCTTATTTCCGCCACATTTGCGGGAGATGTCAAGGAATCTTTAAATGCGCGCACCTCACTTCACTGCAGCCTGTTTTGTTGTTGTTATTATTGTGAAGTTGTTCATATTTCGAAATTGAATTTCAGCTACGCCTTCTTTCAATTTCACTTGTTTTTACGTGCTTTCTGTTTGAATGCGCCACAAAAACAAGTGTCATTGGCATGTGACAATGCCACAAGCGTTCAGAGTGAACTGTGGGCGTGTGAGAATGTATGTATGGGTGTATGTGTGTGTGTGGTTTAGGCCAACAACACGCACGTCGAATGTGTGCAATAAAACTGCCAATCAAAAGACGCGCACTATTCCTGCAGTATTATTATTACACCGTGCGACAAAAATTAAAAACAATTTTCACACCGGGAAAAATCCATATGTGCGTGAAACTAGAGACCAAACATGGTAATACTGCGTACTCAGTTTTTTTATTTCTATATCCTTTGTCCTTTTGAAATGACTTCAAAATTTTGAAGGGCATACAAAATACAAAAAATATAAAAAATATTTAACCTCGTTAGAATATGGCGATATGTCCATCAAATGAAAGAGGAAAGGCTCAAAAATTTAAATAAAATTAATTTTTTATTTATTTGTGAAAAAAGAATATGAAAAAGGTCCTTTGAAAATTTTAATCCTTTATATCCTTGAAAATTTCCATAGAATTTTATTGAAAAGTAAGTATGTTAAAACCCCAAATCCCCTTGATCACGTGTCGAAATGTCATTATTATCGCTTCATTGATTTTGTATCTTTTTATTATTTAATATACTGATACTCAAATAAATTAGAATTTTTGTACCTCATTAGAATTGCAGCTTCCGCCATTTTTTAATAACTTTGGAACCAATAAAGTTAGAGTAATGAAATTTTGACACGTGATCAATGAGATTTTGGGTTTTACCATACTTACTTTTCAAGAAAATTCTATACAAATTTTCAAGGATATAAAGGATTAAAATTTTCAAAGGACCTTTTTATATCCTTTTCTTACAAATAGATACAAAATCAATTTGATTTCAATTCTTGAGCCTTTCCTCTTTCATTTGATGTACATATCGCCATATTGTAACGAGGTTAAGTATATTTTTTATATTTTTGTTATTTGTTATCCCCTTCAAAATTTTGAAGTCCTTTTAAAAGGACAAAGGATGTAGAAATGAAAAACTGAGTACGCAGTATTACTATATTTGGTCTCTAGTTTCACGCACATATGGATTTTTCCCTGTGTGAAAAATGCTGTCGCACGGTGTTACCGCTCGTAAGTAGGCAATCATTTTTGTGTGCGCTCCCCCCCCCCCCCCCCAGCCCGTGCAATGTCCACCTGCTTGTCAGCTGAGCTATGTACGTGTGCGCTGTGCACTAACTAGACTGAAGCATAGCAAATATTTGCTTTTCTAAGTCGGTTGTATAAATAGAACTTCTTGGGTTTATTTTTAGCGCGCTTCCAAAGCCACTGGCTCCCCACCAATCCATTCACACACTCACACATACACACACACGCACGCACACATAATCGCATGGTAGTGTAAATATGCAGACTTGTCCGGGCGCACAGTGCGCTGGTTGTAATGCGGCATGTCCTTCAGACAATGAAACGTGCGCGGCATGTTGAACATTGCAAGTCGCACGCTGCTCAGCGTTAAATGACGTTGCGCGCATTACGCCAGCACATACCTACATACAACCAACAGACACACACACACACACACACATATAGACAAAAGTACGAGTACGTTTTGTGTCGACACATAAAATCAAGGACATGCCAAGGCACACCGAAAGGACTACACAGACGTGGACGGGCAGCAGCCTGTTGGCGGTGTGGCGCGCCGCATTAAAAATGTTTACAGCTTTTGCAATCGCGGTGTTGTTGGTATTTGTGGCAGCGATCAACAGTGCACAGGTTGCATTGTACACGTTAGTGATTTCGCTGGCACGGCGCTGCTGAATCGACTGCTTAGCGTTGCTTTTAGATTGTGTTGATGCAGCACGATTTATTGGACGCGCTCTGTGTGCATGAAAGATCTGCTGACGCCACCAAGCACTCGTCTGAAAATCGAACTATTAAAGTTAATAGCCATAAGCTCAAATTTGTGTCAAAACTTGTACTAATTTTTTGTAAATTTCTTTTAAAGAAATCCGATTCTCTCTTACCATCGTTTCTGTATTTGAAATTACTCAACTGCACGATGCCAGTTATGGAGCATTAGACATAGAAATTACACGAGATAACTCGTGGGGAAGTGATTAGGAGGAAGGTCAATGATTACGGCAAACATCCGAATGAATAAGCAGAAAATTCATAGGGACGAAAAGTGACCCTCCATGTTGTCCACTTCGCCAAATCTCCGAACAGAGAGTGATTTTTAGTAGATAAGAATGCGGGGTCTACCAGTTCCTATTCAGATTTTTCACCTCCTGCGCTAACAGAAAAAAAATAGCTACAGTGGACGTCCAGTATAACGAACTTTCCATTTAACGAATTTTCGATTTAACATACAGCCAAATTTTTTCCATTGATGGTTCTATATTACGAACGAAAGTGAAATTTGCTATTCGATATAACGAATATTTTTGTTGTTTTTCACCCTCCGAATTGTTTTTATTTGAGCATTCACATTCTTTACAATAACAATGAATGTTTGGTTTCGTCAAGTGAACGGTAGCTCAATTGTTTTTGTTTTTGTTACGTTAAAACTGTCAAATTTACGTCAAGTTACCAACATTTTCAAATTCTGTTTGTATGCATTGCTGATCATTTTTAGAGGATTTGTTTTGCGTTCGGTCGGCTTTTTTCTTGTAAAAATTAAAATTTCAATAATCAATCACGAGAAATTGCCATACAGAAAAGTTTACTTGCGGTAAAGAAGCAATCGCGCATCGAAGACTTTTTCACTGTACACACATAGCCATATTTGTACTTTGAAAATGCTGGAATAAAACAAGATATTTGTTTAAAAACTGAATATGTGAGACGTATTTCTTTAAGAAGGATGGTTTAAAACAAAAAAAATTTCGATCAATTTAACGAATTTTTCGATTTAACAAATTGGGGGTACAACAAAGATAAGATTCGTTATATTGGACGTCCACTATACTTGCAGACAACTAGAATTAAGGTTAGTGAACGCTTCTGGTGACTTCTTACGAATGGATTATTTTATTAAGTACCAAACTATCCTCCCGAAGTACTTACATATTTACAGTGGCGCACACGGTATTTCATTTAAGGGGGCGCGGGGTTCCGTACAACTTTTGAGTCGAATACCATTCCAAACCATATTTGGACCAGCAATTTTTGTGTTTAGAGTGAGGGTTTGAACCCCCAAAACCCACCCCCTGTGTGCGCCACTGCATACTTACTTACTTAACCCTTTCGTTATTTTGTTGCCATATGGCAACATGCTACTTTGTGGACGTCTGCACCCTTTATGGAATACATTTTTTTGTTGGTCTTTAGAATAGTTTGAAGATTTAGGAAAAATACAAAATTAATAAACTGAATATTTAAGTTTAAAGAAGAGAAGTATACACCTTTTTTTAATGGTATATCTTGACATAATAAAGGAAGAAGAAGCAGAAAAAATTAGAGAACTTTTTAATTTGACGTTTTCTTTCAATTTAGATACTTTTTTTTTTAATTTTGGCTGAAGTAAATGAAGAAATATTCAAATTTTCGTTATGCGTAAAAAGTTTTATGTTTAAGTAATTATTACAGCCACAATGATGTGGTTGCTCTCATAGAAAAACACTCTAAAATACAGGGTCCGAGTATAAAAATTAAAAAATTCTTATGGAATGTTGCTAATATAACCACATAGAAATCTAAGACGTAAAATATACAATTTTAAGTAAAAACCTGTAGCGAAAGGGTTAACTGGCCACAATACTCCGTTAAGGGGTTTCAGCCTACCGCCAAACTTCTGCCCTGGCAACTGTGCTTTGGGCGAGTCCTTTGCAGTTGATGCTATGCTATGCAAAACAGTAGTCAAACCAAGAGAGGATTGATGCCCTTAACTTCTCTTGCCTCTCTTCGACCTTCAACTACTGCGGCGAATACCTTTTCCGCCGAATTTTCATTGTCCATGCATTTGTCCTGCTTCATCCAAAAGAAGAAAGAATGACCTGGGCAACTTCTTCTTCTTCCAAAATCTGGGGATTCAGCTGATAAGACTATTTGTGGTTCGCTAAGATTCGTAAGAAGCTCAACCTGGTTCAATGAGTGAACGATCTTATGTTCATATGGGCCTTCATGACCTAAGTGGGCTCGGCCTTGAGGTAGCCACTCCTACCCATTTACCAACATACGGGAGACATGGCCAAGTCAGCGTAGCCTCTGCATGTAGATTCTTTACAAAGCAGTTGTCGAAATTGAGTCAGTTTTACCATAGTGAATTTTTGATTACAAGTATCTAAGCCAGTGTCGCACACAGGGGGGTTTGGGGGTTCAAATCCCTCAAACACAAAAATTGCTGGTACAAAATATGGCTTCGAATGGTATTCGGTTCAAAAGTTGTACGCAAACACACCCAAAATGCAATCCTGCGTGCGCCACTGATCTAAGCTGACCTCAAGCACACGCTTCTGGTTCCTCCTTCGGCTGGGTTATTTTTTCTTCTTCTTCTTCTTCAGAAATCTTGCGTTGACATCATTTGAAGCAATTAACACTAGAATGCCCAAGGGAGTCATTTTGACTACATTGAGGTCATCTATTGTAAATAACTTTTGTTGCATCGCTTTCTAAAAAAATATCTTACGTGACTTTCATTAGTTTTTAAAGCTAAATGGAATAAATAAATTAAAAAAATTGTAAAAAAATTGTTTACCCCAATTTTGCAAAATTTACCTTAAATGCCCAAAAGTAGTCATTTTGACTACCTATGTAAAATTTTCAGCAAATCTTACTGTTAAATAGACAAATATGCATCTTCAATTGCGAAATATGAAAATTTCAAATAATTGCAAATATTAAAAAAAAATATCATAGTAGGCTTTGACAATTTCCAAGTTTTTCAATCAAAAATTCACTCACAAAATTCATTCACAAATTCCAAATTCCAAGTTTCATTCCATTTTATCTCATTGATGTGTAAAGTACGCCATTATATTTTAGTGAATTTTCTTTGTAAACCATAAAAAATAAAAATTAAATGCTTATTTTGATTTAATCTAATGTGCATTAATTCATATTTGCTACTTGAAAACCAATAAAATAAAAAAAAAAAGTCAGTAAACAATATGGTAGTCAAAATGACTACATATGGGCATTGTAGGTAGGTCAGATTTTCGGGCATTCTAGTATTAAATTATCTGCAGGCTAAAGTTCCCCATCGAATGTTGGTCGTAGTGAAAAAAAATGACACAAAAATTACCGCATATCGTGAATACCGCCAATTGTTTAGCTAAGTAAGCTCTGTTAACATTCAAAGCTGCAACACCCATACTAACTCATTCAAAGAGCATTAATTGAAATCCGCAGATAATAACAAATCAGAACCTAAAACGAAATTAACTGCAGCCAAAAATACTTTGAAATTAATTGCGAAATTTTGCACAAAGCGGCGCGCCGAACAGCAACAAATGAAAGCGCTTCGTACCAATTCGATGCGGCTGTATGAGTAGCGCCGGCAGCGAAACGAGCAGAAGGACCTCAGACAAAAATAGCCGCACAATTTCGATGTCATTTACTCAGCGCTCATTCGTTATTTACATTTGGCTGCTGCCCGCGCACCGTTGCCGGCATTTTTTTGCGCAAGCTCATGCACTCCATGAATTTTTAATTAAAAATTTGTTTACTAATTCAATTAAAAAGTTGCGCATCTGCACTGATTGACAACACACAAAGGCGCTGGAACTTGCGCGGCACACGCCACTTACAGACGTCGCGCGCCGCGACAGTCGCACCCATCGGGCCAACAACGCAATGCTAGTTGCACAGCATTAACCAAGAACGACAAACAAACAAAAACGCAGAAAAATTGTGAAATCGCAGGACTTCTGTCATTGCTGCCGCTGACGTCACACACACACAGAGACGCTCGTCGTCTGCGCTGATGGATTCTGCAACTGAGCCGATTGCTGGGCCTTGTTGACAGTCGCTTTGCCATATCCTGAACATCTTCATGCCTTGTGGAGATTTCATTATTTGCGTCCACTGGCCGCCTGGTCAGCGCTTTTGTTGCTTGGCCGGCGGCTGTTTGTGCGTTGTGCTGTCGCCCAACTTTTAGTGCTGACGATACACGAGGCATGCCGCAAGTTGGCCGAACTTGTTGGCAAAGCGGGAAAGGAAATGTACTCACTGGTACAGATGCAAATGCAACATGGGCGCCGCGCTCATGTCGACATTGCGGACATTGTTGTTGCGGCAGCGGTCTGTGTCGGTTGGTCGGTCGGCCGCGGAAACTGGGTCTATGTCATAATTCACTGGCAATGGCACAACGGCAACAGCAGCATCGACACCACTACCAAACACTACGACAACACCAACAACAATGGCAATTTTCGCCACCAACAGCCAAGTACAGAAACTATGCAACCACAGCGCACAACAGGAACAACAAAAACAATAACAACAAGCAGAACGTGTACAAGGAAAAGCGACCCGAGTCCCAGCCGCATTCATTTGAGCAGTTGAGGCAAAAATTGAAATCAGTGTTGCCACTTGTTTGATACTTGATACTTGTTCCAATTTTCACAAGATTTATTTTAATTTTTAGCGTCCGAGCACTTAAAAAGGCCTCTATTGTCTATAGTACTGCGGCTAAATTTGGTTTAAATTTATTTGAAATCTATTTGATTTTAAAGCAAACTAAGTACATCCTGTGCTGCCAAGGAGGCATCCTTTTCACTGCTGTTCTTAGAAGTGAACATCTAAAAACATCAGTAAAAAATATCTTAGATATAATTAAAGCAAAACCTCAATAGAAAAAACAAGTGGCCTGACGGTAATTTCTTTATCCCACATGTGAAAGAAAGAAGTCGATCATACCGGTTGAAAAAGAAAATAAAATCCACCCATCTGCAATCGTTTGCGGTTTCTCATGATTCACTTGATGGATGCATATAGTTGTAGGAGAAATTCAAAGTGAATAAAATCAGCCAAGGTCTTGATACCTATGTATCCTGCAATCCATGAATTTGATAAACAACATCATACAATCAGGTCTTTGCTGCAATAAAAAATCAACTTGCACAGATACGCGGCTACTAGTGCAGGTTTCTTAAATTGGAATCGAACTACGTCCATCATCATGTGATCATGTTTTCAACATAATTATTATGGATTTATATGCAAAGCTTCCTCCTTCCTTTTTCCTTCATTCCTCCACTCAACTTAACTCTACAATAGAATCAACATAATGTTCGGGCATTTATAGGGGACCCCCTGAGTGTTGGTATTTTACATACTAGGCACAATCTATATAATTGAGTTAGTGCGTTGGAATGGTACATCTTTTCTTGATATCCAGTCAAAATTTCATAACATTTAGTTCACTGGAAGTGGAGTTGTTGCGTCGGAAGTGTTAGTATTTTTGTGTCATGGGTGTAAAATTGAGCGTTGAACAAAGAACCAATTTCAATTGGCATTTCAAGCATTTCAATTGATGAATCAAGTTTTTTGTGATGACAGTTTCCATCGAAACTATACATGAGTTTATGAAAGATTAGGCAATATCTTCTATGAAATTCCTGAAATTGGATTTAGGCACCTAAAGACATCAATTTATCGCATTTTAACTGAACGGTTTTCCTCCACAAGATGACTAACAACCAAAAACTGCTTGGAATTGCATCTCATCGGTCGTTTTTCCGACTCAAAATCGCTTTTTAAAAATTAACCACTTTCTTTCAGGGACTTAACTATAATAAGTTTTTTAAGAAAATAATTGCAATGTAACTATTACAATGCAGAATAAATTTTATTTGTTGATTATAATTACTATTTTCGACAATTAATTTTTACGTTGCGTAATAACAGTTATTACAAACAAAGTTTTTTTTCGTTCTCGATAATTAATATATTATTTTGGGATTTTTTTTGTTTACGTTGCTTCATAACTTTTATTTATGACTTTTTTATTTACGTTACCGATAACTATTATTTTGAGAAAATTTTTTTTACGTTGTTTCATAACTTTTATTTATGATTTTTTTTAATTTACGTTGCCGATAACTATAATTTTGAAAAATTTTTTTTTACGTTGCCTTACCACATTTGGAGTATGAATTGATTCTTAATTGTTTAGTTGTTGGTGGAAATAAGGTTTTTGCAGTAAATTTGCGTTTGTCAATTTAAAACAATTAAACATCAATGCATATCCAAAATGTGGTAAATAATACGAGTAGTTATCGGCAACGTAAATGAAAAAAAAAAATCATAAATAAACGTTATGAAGCAACGTAAAAAAATTTCTCAAAATAATAGTTATCTATAACGTAAATTAAAAAATCATAAGAAAAAGTCGGATTTCTCTTAAACTAGAGCCAATCCAGCCAAACGGCTGGTGGATCTCAACTCAGTATACCTATAGAAAGTCGCTCTGTAGGTCCCCCCCCCCATGTCAGAATTTTCGACTTGCACAGTGTAATTATAGAAATTTCTTAAATTAGGGCAATTTTTTTATTCCCAAAAAACATGGATAATAATTATTTTAGGTCTCTGCTTTCTTTTCGATAAAATCATTTACTGATGAAAGGAATGCGTTTTGAGGACGCAGAAGCCATCCAAAATGCTTGTACAGACATCCTGAAGGACATCCCGCTCGACGATCTAAAACACTCATTCGACAGGCTTTTAGACCGTGGAAATCGCTGTATTGGGTCCGTAGAAAATAATTCTGAATGACTGTCGGAACAGTCAATTGGCAACTAAGCTAACACCAAATACAGAAAACTGATTCTCTTCATACTTTTTCTGTAGATAAGAAAGACAGTAGCGCAGATTCTATATGTACGGGTATTTCACTTTCCAATGTAAAACTTTCTAAATCTGATATTGAAATCGCATAAGACAAAGTTAACAACTCACGAGATGCTGCAATAATACTCATAAAATTATAAAAGTAAAAAGACAGATCCTGACTTGCGCCTTCGTCCTTTTCATTAAATTTGTCTCTTCAGTTGCTTAAAAATTCAGATAAATACATACAATTTTTTAGATAAATATTTGTTCTATTGTTTTCAATTCAGTTTTTAATTCAATTGGCAACACTGCCAACAATACCCAACATATAATAAAAAAACAAAACATCAGACACCAGAACAACAACGCCGCACATGAGAATGCCAGTTTATCAGGAACCATGGAGAGTGTCATCGCCGCAACATTATACGCCAGCAGCGAAATAAAATGCAAATGACATTCTTGTGCAATAATAATAAATGCCATTTGCATGCTCCGACACTGTGGAGGCATCCTTAAGGACTCGCAGCAGCAGCAGCAGCAACGGCAGCACTTATAGTCGCTCCTGGCTGTTGTTCTTGTTGTTACTGTTGTTGTTGTTGTGTCATAGCTGATTTTCCTGTAGCCGGACGCTGCGTTGCGTTGCGTTGCGTTTGTTATGTTGCTTGTTGCGCACTCGTTTAACTCGAGTTTTTGTTGTTGTAGTTGGTGCTGCGTCTGCTGTGTGTTTATTATGGGCAGCGTCGTGTTCGCAATGCGAGCCGTACATATGGCGGCAAGTGTTGTTGCATTGTTATGCATGCGTGTGTGTGTGTGTGTGTGTGCGTGCTGTGCGCTGCCGCTGCCGCCAAATCGAGGTCAAGTTTTATGCGACAAGTAAAGTGAGCTGACACCGCTGTAATGATCCCTCTGGGTTGGGCGCCATCTATGTAATGGACCCTTCCAAAAGGACCTGCTGGTATTTAATGTAGTGCGATGCCGAGCGGGTGTGCATGCTAGCTGGGTACCAGGTCTAAGCTCTTCGGGTTGTGGGGGGGGTTCTTGCTCGAGCACCTACCGCTACCTACCAACAATACACAAAGTTATTCATGCACGTGGGTTTTTCTTACTAGAAAACACCCGTAAAAGAAGAAGATGATATTCTCACACCGCGGACAATTCTACCTATCAACCGGCCATGCAACTTGACGTACGGACAATCGGACGGACAATACCACTTACGAACCTACTCGTCCACCCCGCAGGTGTAGAGTATAAGTTCACGCAAGCAGCAGTGAAGCGACAACACCGAGGTGGCAACAACCAGAGGGGGACCTAAGGTGGTCAATGGCCCCCGGCTCTCCCCTTCCCAACCTTAGCGAGAGCGTTTCCGTCTCTCCCGACCCATCCATATGGCGACGACGCTGATCACATTGAATATCTATTTACATTTTATTCATTGGATGCTTAAGCTAAAATATTGATTAGGAAGCGGAAGTCGCAAAAAAAAATATATACATTCTGGTATTCGGACTAATATTTAGAAGGCGAAAGCAGCAAAAGAGAAATACGATTAAGTTCACTTACTTAGGATTCTGTCACACTCACGCGTCCTGATCGGCGATCCCTCGTTGTTTGCGCAAACAATTCGGCGATGCGGCGAAGCTCAGGTGAATTCGTGGATTGCTGGACCTGCTTCTGTTTCTCTGTTGCTGCTGCACAGAGGCGCCAATAACAAAAGGGAAATTAAGGTTACTAATATAATAATTCAAACATCGCAGATGGTATGGGATACCGCACAAGGGGGGGGGGGGGGTTCTCGTCTGCCCCCTTTTCAAAAAAAAAACGTGATTCGCCGCGGCAGTGCGTCGCAATCGAGCCGCTGTGGTGGCGGTAGCCCGAACGCTGCTGCTGCTGGCACCGCGCGTGGTGGCTAGGATGACTCGGCCTCGAGCGCGTGCTGATGTGGTCAAGCTGGTGCTCACGTGGCGGCTGCTGCTGGCACCGCGCGTGGTGGCTAGGAGGAAACTGCTCGAGCGCGTGCTGGTGTGGCCAAGCTGGTGCTCACGTGGCGGCGGCTGCTGGCACCGCGCGTGGTGGCTAGGAGGAAACTCCTTGAGCGCGTGCTGGTGTGGCCAAGCTGGTGCTCACGTGGCGGCTGCTGCTGGCACCGCGCGTGGTGGCTAGGAGGAAACTCCTTGAGCGCGTGCTGGTGTGGCCAAGCTGGTGCTCACGTGGCTGGCTGGCTGCTGGCACCGCGCGTGGTGGCTAGGATGAGACTGCTCGAGCGCGTGCTGGTGTGGCCAAGCTGGTGCTCACGTGGCTGGCTGGCTGCTGGCACCGCGCGTGGTGGCTAGGATGAGACTGCTCGAGCGCGTGCTGGTGTGGCCAAGCTGGTGCTCACGTGGCTGGCTGCTGCTGGCACCGCGCGTGGTGGCTAGGAGGAAACTGCTCGAGCGCGTGCTGGTGTGGCCAAGCTGATGCTCACGTGGCGGCTGCTGCTGGCACCGCGCGTGGTGGCTAGGAGGAAACTCCTTGAGCGCGTGCTGGTGTGGCCAAGCTGGTGCTCACGTGGCGGCTGCTGCTGGCACCGCGCGTGGTGGCTAGGATGACACTGCTCGTTCTCTAGCTCGTCACCGTCTCCTCGTTCTCTAGCTCGTCATCGTCTGCCTCGTTCACTAGCTCGTCACCGACTGCCTCGTTCACTAGCTCGTCACCGACTGCCTCGTTCACTAGCTCGTCACCGACTGCCTCGTTCACTAGCTCGTCACCGACTGCCTCCTTTTCGTTCCTGTCCATCCGTCCCTTCCGCAGTTCGTTTGTTACAGTTCAGTGGTTGCCACGTCAGCAGTTCGTTTGTTACAGTTCAGTGGTTGCCACGTCAGCAGTTCGTTTGTTAGAGTTCAGTGGTTGCCACGTCAGCAGTTCGCCAGCTTTGTGTTCGTCTATTACTAGCCTAGAGTGCACGCAGGGTTGCATTTTATAATCTTTTACGTTACACCACAGGGCAACCATCACAAAGCAGGTTCAAAATTTAAGTTTTACTTAAAAATTGAATCTGGAAAATGGGTGCAATTTTAAGAAAAGGTTTTACAGCGGTTGCATATCCTTGGCGTGATATGTTCCTAATAGCTTCCCTGAATCATCTTCAAGCACATAATATGCCGTACCTACTCGACTTCGAACCCGCGCCTTGAGAAAAGTATGCGCTAATTTGCTGTTAAAATTGCTAGCTTGTTTACTAAGGGCAAAATTCCTCCTTAGCACTACTTGTCCTGGCTTGTAGCTAATTGGCCTAGAGCGCAAGTTGTATGTTTTGACATTTGTATTGTACGATTTCTGAATGTTGGTGCGCACAGTATCTCGAATGAGCGGCAGCATGGCGAGCCGATGTTCTTGATTCTGTATACACCCTTCTTCGATCATGTTAATGTTCCTCAAAAGCTCATAATTATCCCCATGCGTAACCATGTGCTGTCCAAAGACAGTAAAATACGGACTTTTGGATGTGGACTGATGAGTCGAGTTGCGCAACGCGCAGTTGACACTGCTTAAGTGAACATCCCATTCGCGCTGATCTTCTTTTATGTACGCTCGAAGGGCAGCATTAATTGAGCGATTAACTCTTTCGGAACTGTTGCTTTGCGGTGAATACACAGCGGTGCATACATGTTTTATACCGCACTTGGTTAGAAACGATTTGAATTCCCCGGATTTGAATTGGCTACCATTATCGCTCACGAGACACTCTGGCACACCAAAAACGTCAAATACATGCTCTTTGAGAAAGTTTATTATAGGTGTTGAACTAAATTTCTTTAAGGGGCAAAGGAAGGTAAATTTAGACAACTGGTCTAAGACGATTAAAATGCCAATATGTCCATTTTTCGACCGGGGAAACGGGCCGATTAAGTCAACGTACAGTCGTTGAAAAATCCTTTCCGTTGGTACGAAATTTCCCATGGGTGGTCTTATGACTTTTGTCGGATGTTTAGTAGACTTACATATTACGCATTTGGAAACATACTCGCGTACAGATAACGAAAGTCCTGGCCAGAAAAGGAACCGCCTAATTCTATCGACAGTTTTGGCTATGCCGCCGTGGGCCCCTACCGGTACGTCATGAGCGTCGTGAATCACTTTTTCCTGTAAGGCTTTCGGTACGACTAGCTTCCATGTCGACTCTTGTTGTTCGATATCGCCTGAATAAGGTTCCGTCCGGTGGTATATGAAATTCTCACGAACTTGCAAATCAGGATACTTGTCCGAATTGGCTAAAATTTTCTCCCGCAACTCTACATAGTCTGAGTCATTAAAATTGGGTGATGCGAGATCGATATCTGGTACATAGTCAACTTGCAGCGCAGCTACATTTTCTGAACTGTCGGAGCACGCACGAGAGAGAGCGTCCGGAACCACGTTAGCACTACCCTTACGATGTTCAATTGTAAATTTGAAACCTTGTAACTTAAGTGCCCAGCGCGCTAGCCGTCCGTTAAGGTCTGATTGTTGCATAAGCCAACGAAGACTAGCGTGGTCAGTGATGATTTTAAATTCCTGCCCTTCTACATAAGGCCGGAACTTTTTGACTGCCAGCACTGCTGCCAAACACTCCTGCTCAGTCACGGAATAGTTGCGCTGTGCTTTGTTCAGCTTCTGCGACATATAAGCCACAGGGACTTCAATGTTTTCTTCATTTAGCTGGGCTAACACTGCCCCTACTCCATGCTGACTTGCATCACATTGAATGATGAACGCTTTTGTAAAATCGGGGTTTGCTAAGAAGGGTGCTGATGTCAACCGCTCCTTCAGTTCGTTAAATGCTGTCTGTGCCTCCTCAGACCAGTCAAAAGACCTAGATTTTTTTAGTAATTCTGTTAGCGGATGTGTCAAATCGGCAAAGTTCGCAATAAAGCGCCGGTACCACCCTGCCATGCCCAAAAATCTTCGGAGTTGGCGTACCGTTTTAGGTGGTGGGTAATCCACAATGGCGGAAACCTTATCAGGGTCAGTCTGTAGAGTACCGTTACCAACTACATAGCCTAAATAGCTAACTTGCTTTAAACAGAATTTACTCTTGGCTATATTAATCGTCAGGCCGGCTTTTTGTATATGGTAAGCCACTTCCTGCAACAGCTGAATATGCGAAGAGAAATTTTCCGACACTAGCAAAAGATCATCCAGATATACGAATACGCGCTCTTTCAAATTATAAGGGATCACTTTATCCATTAACCGACACATTGTTTGTGGAGCGTTGCACAGGCCAAATGGCATTACCTTATACTGGTAAAGAGGCCGGTTTGGCACTGTGAAAGCCGTTTTCTCACGAGAGCTCGCCTCCAATGGAATTTGCCAGAAGGCGTCTTTCAAGTCCAAGCTTGAGATAAATTCTGCGCGAGGAAGTCGGCTTAGGATTCCCTCAATGTGTGGCAGGGGATACGCGTCCTTCACCGTTACGGAATTAACTTTACGGCTGTCTAAACAAAGCCTCACTTTTCCTGGCTTCCTCACTAACACAACCGGTGAAGACCAGGCGCTAGGTGACTCTTCGATTACGCCCATCTGAATCATTCGGTCTATCTCCTGACCCACTAACTTTTCTACTGCTGGTGAAATGGGAAAGTGCCTCTGCTTGATCGGCTTCGCTGATCCCACGTCGATCACATGCTCCAGGAGCGAAGTTTTCCCGAGGCCATTCTCTTCGTAAGATGGAAAGTAACTGATGGCTGCGTTTAGCTTTCGCCTTTGCTCCGGTGTCAGGTTATGTGAATTTGACTCTTGATCTTCGACGTTAACCTCCCCGATAATGTGAGTTGCTAACTTAAACAACCTCCAAAAATTTACTCCTAGATAAACGTTTTGAGACAACGTCGGAATAACATAAAACTCCACCGGTTTTGTGTTGTTCTGATAAGATACTTCTAATTCAACAACACCTACAACTTCCTGTGCCGCCCCGTCTGCGGTGCGAGCTTGCAGTTTAAGCGGTTTAAGGCCTAGATCGTGCTTGCGCTGGAGTATACTTTGAGCCAGCTCTCCTCCTATACAACTAATCGTTGCCCCCGAGTCGAGCAAGCCTAACATAGAAGTGTCCAGTAGCCTAATTGAGGCGTACGGCCTAACGTCACCAGGTCTGCATAAAATAGAAGATATTAGGTCGATGCGCTTGAACTTCATCCTTCGCCAATACTCACTTGCGCGTAAAGCCGAGCGAGAGTCAGATTGGTTAAAAATTTGCCTACGCCGAGTGTTATATTCTTCCAACCGTTGGTGGAATGGTTTAATAGGGTGTAATTTAGTAAGTCCCGGGGTATCAAAAGAAAACTGAGGTTTGCAAATGGCTATTGGTTCTGTCGTCGATCTGACATTTGTTGTGGGGGCTTGCTGGTGTTGTTGCGAGCACCCCTCGGCGGGTTTCCCTGCTGGTTGCAATTGGGGCAATTGGGAAGGAAAAATGCTAGGAGACCGCATCCATAGCAGAATACGCGACGCAGTTTTACGCATTGCTTATAACGATGGCCTGCCTCCTCACAATTCCAGCATTTCATGTCACTAATTCCATTAACCGCATCCCTCTCAGCGAAGGATTCGCTGTCATTATCCCCAGAATTGGTCCCTACCTCGTCAATTTCGGAAATATACCTCCTAGTAGCGGCAGCAGTTTTTGCAGGAAAGATCTGAGTACCCTGCACATGTTCAAAGAAATTCTCATGCCTACGACAAGCACGACGTAAATCTGACAGAGTGCCGATGTTAAGGTGCAATAGCTCAAACCTGATTTCGGGTCGAAGATTGCGGATAACTGTTTCGATCAGCTCTTCTTCTGTCAAAGGGGAACTTAGTGCATCGCACAGTGTCATAATGGACTCTAAAAACTTTTCAAAGGTCTCATTAGCTTTTTGTTTGCGATTGCGTATCGATTCTTTGATATCGTAGTCAGACCGAAAATCTTTATATTGTCTACGTAATGCCTCACATATATCAAACCAGTCTAATCTGTGGGTAGTACGGTGATAACGCCAATACCAACTTTTAGCTTTTCCCTCAAATAGTATGTGCGCGTTTTGACATAGTGCACTAAAGTTACCGCGTAAGGATGAGACAGTCAAAGCATTGACTCGATAGATAAATTCGTCCACAGAAATACCTTCGATTGACCCATCAAATACGAGCTTCCAATCAGAAATGATTTTTGCAACAGAACTAAGGGGATGGTTAGTAGCTTCACCGGGCCTTTGCGGAGCGCGGGAGCTACCACTTTGCGCTGAACTACGCTGGATTCCCGACCGCGCGCGACTCTCATCACTATTCAGCCTAGCCTGGTTTAAGTTTCTACCAGAAAAGGGTTCCTGTTGAGGCCAATCCGGCTCAGCTAGGTTTTCCCGCGGGTTTCCCTCAGTATTCGATTGTACCCGATTAACATTTAATGCTCGGAAATATTGCTCTAAGGAGTTGGTGACCAACTGCTCAACGGTGTTTTGGATTGCGCGGGTATTAGCTTCTTGCTGTCTTTGTATCGTGGTTTCTACAAGTTCTTGTAGGCGCGTCGAGTCCGAGTTAGAGTTTTGTCTTGTTGGGTTATTGTGTAGGTTCGAGGTTTTTGGACGTCTGCCCCGACGACGAGCACTGTTCATGGCCGGGTTAGCGGTTCCAAAAGAAGGTCGATTAAGAATTTCAGCTCCGGTTGTGTGTGAGCGTGTAACAGGGCCTTCGCCAACCTTTGTTGTTCGCGGAATAGCTCCAGATGGCATTTGTGGGTGTACTTCTGGCCGCGAGCCTTGTTCATTAAAGTCATTTATTGAGTGTGTGTCGATTACGCGACGACACAACGGACAGGTGTCATTGTCATGCAACCAGATTGAAATGCATGTGCGGTGGAACTCATGGTTGCACGGTGTAGTGGTGCAATTTGTTTCCGTAGTTGCTTCATCGCAAATAGAACACAAACCTCCTGGTGTAACCAGTTGAGGCAAATTTTCATCACTACGACGAACAGCCATGTTCAAAAGTTATTTTCTCCAACAGAATACGATAAAACGTCAAAATTACGATTTTCAAAAAATGTTTGTTGTACCTACAGAAAATTTTTTTTTTTTTTTTTTTTTTTTTTTTTTTTTTTTTTTGAAAGAGTACTAAATAAAAGGTCCAAATGTGATCAGGCGCCGTTGCCAAAGAGAGAAATGTTGTTGCCACTCTGCATTCACCTCACGAAGTGTACAGAGAAATTAATTTGGTGTCGAAGAGCGAGCTACTGCTATTATTTATGAGCTACGCAACTACCTTAAGTCGACTTTGTACTCATAAAAGGATAACAGCTTCAAAAGGAAAACAATGATTTGTAGGTATAAAATAATGGTAGAGTGTACCTTTAAGACAGATACTTCAACTCTATTCCGAAATAAATTAAAGCCTAAAAGACCAATGTTCAGGAGAAAGTTCGTTACGATTTCTTCCGGTTGGTTAGCTGAACGTCTACAAAGCATTCACGACTAATTCCGACACCTTCCAAAACCGCAACCTTTTCAAAGAAAAGAAAATAAATTTGATTTGGGTGTCCCACAGTTTTGTGGGCCCCACGTTCACAAGGAAAACATGAACTTTTAGGTATAAAATAATGGTAGAGTGTACCTTTAATGACAGATACTTCAACCCTATTCCTATTAAGGCCTAAAAGTTCGTTACGATTTCTTCCGGTTGGTTAGCTGAACGTCTACAAAGCATTCACGACTAATTCCGTCACCTTCCAGAAACGCAACCTTTCCAAGGACAAGAAAATAAATTTGATTTGGGTATCCCACAGTTTTGTGGGCCCCACGTTGGGCGCCATTTATGTAATGGCGGGCCCCACGTTTTGTGAGCCCCACGTTGGGCGCCATTTATGTAATGATCCCTCTGGGTTGGGCGCCATCTATGTAATGGACCCTTCCAAAAGGACCTGCTGGTATTTAATGTAGTGCGATGCCGAGCGGGTGTGCATGCTAGCTGGGTACCAGGTCTAAGCTCTTCGGGTTGTGGGGGGGGTTCTTGCTCGAGCACCTACCGCTACCTACCAACAATACACAAAGTTATTCATGCACGTGGGTTTTTCTTACTAGAAAACACCCGTAAAAGAAGAAGATGATATTCTCACACCGCGGACAATTCTACCTATCAACCGGCCATGCAACTTGACGTACGGACAATCGGACGGACAATACCACTTACGAACCTACTCGTCCACCCCGCAGGTGTAGAGTATAAGTTCACGCAAGCAGCAGTGAAGCGACAACACCGAGGTGGCAACAACCAGAGGGGGACCTAAGGTGGTCAATGGCCCCCGGCTCTCCCCTTCCCAACCTTAGCGAGAGCGTTTCCGTCTCTCCCGACCCATCCATATGGCGACGACGCTGATCACATTGAATATCTATTTACATTTTATTCATTGGATGCTTAAGCTAAAATATTGATTAGGAAGCGGAAGTCGCAAAAAAAAATATATACATTCTGGTATTCGGACTAATATTTAGAAGGCGAAAGCAGCAAAAGAGAAATACGATTAAGTTCACTTACTTAGGATTCTGTCACACTCACGCGTCCTGATCGGCGATCCCTCGTTGTTTGCGCAAACAATTCGGCGATGCGGCGAAGCTCAGGTGAATTCGTGGATTGCTGGACCTGCTTCTGTTTCTCTGTTGCTGCTGCACAGAGGCGCCAATAACAAAAGGGAAATTAAGGTTACTAATATAATAATTCAAACATCGCAGATGGTATGGGATACCGCACAAGGGGGGGGGGGGGGTTCTCGTCTGCCCCCTTTTCAAAAAAAAAACGTGATTCGCCGCGGCAGTGCGTCGCAATCGAGCCGCTGTGGTGGCGGTAGCCCGAACGCTGCTGCTGCTGGCACCGCGCGTGGTGGCTAGGATGACTCGGCCTCGAGCGCGTGCTGGTGTGGTCAAGCTGGTGCTCACGTGGCGGCTGCTGCTGGCACCGCGCGTGGTGGCTAGGAGGAAACTGCTCGAGCGCGTGCTGGTGTGGCCAAGCTGGTGCTCACGTGGCGGCGGCTGCTGGCACCGCGCGTGGTGGCTAGGAGGAAACTCCTTGAGCGCGTGCTGGTGTGGCCAAGCTGGTGCTCACGTGGCGGCTGCTGCTGGCACCGCGCGTGGTGGCTAGGAGGAAACTCCTTGAGCGCGTGCTGGTGTGGCCAAGCTGGTGCTCACGTGGCTGGCTGGCTGCTGGCACCGCGCGTGGTGGCTAGGATGAGACTGCTCGAGCGCGTGCTGGTGTGGCCAAGCTGGTGCTCACGTGGCTGGCTGCTGCTGGCACCGCGCGTGGTGGCTAGGAGGAAACTGCTCGAGCGCGTGCTGGTGTGGCCAAGCTGATGCTCACGTGGCGGCTGCTGCTGGCACCGCGCGTGGTGGCTAGGAGGAAACTCCTTGAGCGCGTGCTGGTGTGGCCAAGCTGGTGCTCACGTGGCGGCTGCTGCTGGCACCGCGCGTGGTGGCTAGGATGACACTGCTCGTTCTCTAGCTCGTCACCGTCTCCTCGTTCTCTAGCTCGTCATCGTCTGCCTCGTTCACTAGCTCGTCACCGACTGCCTCGTTCACTAGCTCGTCACCGACTGCCTCGTTCACTAGCTCGTCACCGACTGCCTCGTTCACTAGCTCGTCACCGACTGCCTCCTTTTCGTTCCTGTCCATCCGTCCCTTCCGCAGTTCGTTTGTTACAGTTCAGTGGTTGCCACGTCAGCAGTTCGTTTGTTACAGTTCAGTGGTTGCCACGTCAGCAGTTCGTTTGTTAGAGTTCAGTGGTTGCCACGTCAGCAGTTCGCCAGCTTTGTGTTCGTCTATTACTAGCCTAGAGTGCACGCAGGGTTGCATTTTATAATCTTTTACGTTACACCACAGGGCAACCATCACACCGCCTACCGCAGCGTTGGCGTCAACGTCAGCCGAAATGCAATGCGTCACTTTAATTCTAAACGTTTTATGGTGCGCGAATATTTTCTTTGATGAAATTTTTAATGAATTTTAAAGACCGCTGCCGACCAACGGCAGCCGCCCATAGCCACAACTAAGATCACTTGTCAGCAGTAATAAATGTCTGCATTTTCATCGGATTACGAGCGCATAGCGGCGATTGCCCAGATTGTTCAAATTACTGGAATTGTAAGGCGTCGTCGCTGCCAGTGTGGCCATCACGGCCGCATGATAAATCGCGCACAACGCTTTCACTAAACCGGCTAACTGCGCTGCCGCTGCTGCTGCGGCTTCAACTCACTTCTTGTTGCTGCTGGCGCGCTAATGTGATGAAGCATATTGCTGCTACTGCTATTGTTGTTGTTGCTACAACATCCTTTTCCACAGTAGTCACCGCTTCTGCTGCTGCTGCTGCTGTTGTGCAATGCTGGCAATATTATGAACATAAATTGCGTGCGAGTATTCAGTGTCTCATTAACCACTTGGGTTCTTGCTCCATGAATGTTGTTGTTGTTATTATTGGTGTTGTTGCCAGTCGACAGCGCAGCAAACACGATGCGCCAGCGAGGAAACTTAATTTAAATTATTAGCTTTTCGCACTGCCAACCAGCCAACTAAGGCAACCAACGAACATGGCGCCGCTCCCGTGCAACCCGACCCCAGCTCGCAAATGTGCCAACTCAAACCATGTTGACTCAACATTTTCAACTGGTTGTTGCTGGTTGTTGGTGTCGTTGTTGTTATGGGATATGCGCGCAGCAGTGAATGAGTTTAATTGACGCTGGGGAGGCGACTCACCGACGAAACTCATCCAAATGATTAAATGCTTAGGATTAAATTGTTTATTGTTGTGGTTGACGCTGTGCGTTGTTAACGATTTGATCTACGCGAGAACATATAGAAAATGTGGCCAATTGGTTTGCCGCCGATTTGTGTATTTGCAGTAGTTTTGATTGGTTTGTTGTCTGTTATCTTTCAAGGATATGAAATTCTTTCAATAGGTACATCTGTAACTTATTACTATAACCAAAATATAGAAAATACTGTTTGAAAATTTCTAAAATATATTAAAAATATAAATAAAAAAATTATAAATAATAACATTAAAAAATTAGCTAAATATATTTCACTTTAAATTGAACTGCACTGGCTTTAAGTTAAGTAATGAAATTAAAAATTGTTTAGTTATTTAATAAAGCACCACCTTAAGTCTGCTGTCCAAGCTTATTTATTTTTATTATTTTATTACTTTTTCGATACAACTACTTGTATCTTCAGTTTAATATTTTTTCCTACTAATGGGAAATTTTCACTTCCTTAATATTTTTTTCCTGCAAAAATTTTTTAGTGAAAATAACTAAACACTAAAATGAGTAACACTAACAACGACTATCCTAACTCTCATTATTTAACCTAATCCTATTTTACGATAATAGAGCCACTACAATAGGTTTTAGGCCATCAACCGGTGTGCCAGGTAATTACTTATAAAATTTTTTTATGATAGCGGAAAACAATAATCAGTAAGAATATGCGACAGTAAAGCTACAATCAATATTTCTAGTGGCGCCATCTATATGTGACTTGTAAGTTGGAAATATATTTTTCCCCCGATTTGCATTCAAAATTTCATTATATTTGATTCACTAGAAGCGGAGTTATTGCATCTAAAGTGAACTATGTTTATGCCGTTGGTACATAAAGGAGCATCGAACAAAGAGCCAATATTTTTTTTGTTTAGCTTGGTAAAACTGAAACACTGTAAACCGAGTTCATGAGTTGCATACGCTAGATTTATAAACGGTGAGAATATAAATAATGACCCACTTTTAGCCAACTGAAATCCAGGATCACCACTGATTCAATCCAAACTGTGCGTGAACCCATCAAAAATCAGCCAAAATCTTTATTGAAAGTGAATTAAATAAAGTTATTAAGTTGATTTAAGTATCTCAATAACAAAAATTGATTGCATTTTTACTGAACATTTGGCTATCGAAAAGTTTGTGCACAAATTGACTGACGCCATCCCATCGATCGGCACTTGTGATTGGTTTCTTGAATAAAAATCTCATTTAACCATTTAACGTTCCTCGTATTCGCCTGATTTGGTACCGAGTGACTTTGACCATTTCGGAAAAATGCATTTACCGATGCGTTTTGAGGATGTAAAAGCCAGCCAAAAGGCTTGAGCCGATATCCTGAAGCACATTCTGTCCAATGATCTAAAACACACATTCTACATACTTTTAGACCGTGAATTGAGACCACTATATTGGGTCCGTAGGGAATATTCTGAATAAAATAAATCGGTTTTGTCAAAAATTAGGCGTTATTATTACTTATTTTTTTTTTAAATTTTTCAAAGGTGAAAAAGATCTTTTTGCTAGTTTTCATAGTGATTGAAAATGCTGATTAATGATAACACTGTGCACTGGTTGGTTCCGGGTTAGATTCCATGACCCCAAAATTGCCGCACAGTGTAATCTATGAAGGGATTTTGACACCCAAGCTCATGGAAACAAACAAACAAACAAACAACCAAACAATTTTTAAACGGATATAACTTTTGGTATCACAATTGGCCACGTAGGCCTAAGTGTATCTCACAGAGAGGTAACCACCCTACCTAACCTATGTGGTCCCATACATTAGAATAGCGCTGTTATAAACTAATCTATCTGATATATTCTGAAAGAAAATCTAAGTAGTTACCTAACGGACCAAAGCAAAGTGGAACTTAAACTCGTGAGCGGAATCCTAAGTGGCCACTGTCTATAAAATATTCATGAGAAGCATAAGAAGAATGACAACTACAAATAGCAAATTGTGTAATTTTTTATATAAAGAAACATTCATACTGTAATATGTATGAATGTTTCTAATTTATTCAAATGTTCTGCTCACATATTTGTAAGAAAGCAAGTGGTAGTGAATGAATGAACAAACAACAGAACTGTCCGCCTCTGATCCAAAAAATTAAACAAATTAATAGAACTAGATATGACTTCTTTCAATAATGAGAAATATGACACAATAATAGATACATTGTCTCGGGCATCTGAAGCTCGATTCGCGTATCTACTTCCATACTAAGCTGGCCAGAACAACCCCACCCTCGTTCCTCCTGTTCGTCGTCGACCTCCAACTACCGTATCGAACATCTTTTTCTCCGGAGTTTCATCGCCCATAGAGGAGATTCGCGTACCTAATCTAATTTAATTTA
Source organism: Melieria picta (assembly GCA_964056695.1). Lineage (NCBI taxonomy): Eukaryota > Metazoa > Arthropoda > Insecta > Diptera > Ulidiidae > Melieria > Melieria picta. Next base: position 35,309,771 of record OZ057398.1, on the reverse strand, counting down.
TTCCTTTTCTGCTCCTGGCCTAAACCATTGTTTCCTCTAATGCTACCAATTATTTATCCTTTTTCTGCTCTTTTTTCCTATCCTTTTCCTACTCCTTTTTCTACTATTTTTCCTCTTGTTCATTTGCTCCTTCATTCACTACTTCTGCTATTTTCCACTTCTTCTCTGCTCGCTCACTTTCAGCTTTTACCCATTCTTCCATCCATCCTTCAATAAACCGTCTTACATTTTCATTCTTTAATTATGTCAAATTTCGATTTCTTGCCACTTATTTCTAATTTTTCGTCCTTGCTGTATTTTTCCTTGGCCTTTTCTTGTTTCCCTATAATGTCTTCTTTAATTCATGAATACTTATTTTACATTGCAATTAGTATTATTAATATTCTTCCTTCTCTTCTGCAACACGTTCGCCTTCTCATTTTGATTTTGCGCCCTTTTTTATACAACCTCAAAACTTTAGCACAAATGTGCTGTCTGCTTCTTATCTCTGCTTCAATATTCAACTCAACTCCTTCACAATCCATTTTTGCAACCTTATCCTTACAACAATAATTTAACGAGTTTCCACTGCTTATGCTCCTCTCTTTCTCATCCCCATCTCTGCCGTTATTTTCATCGTGATGTTCGTATTTTTCTTGGTATATTTTTAGCGCCTCTTAACTCCTTCTTACTATCGGTGCCACCCACAATTCCTTCGTCATCTGCTGGCTTCGGGCTGCTCCAACATTGACTCGTTCCTGTCTGCTTTCTTGGCCCTCCTACTAAATTTTTGCGGCCTTCTGCAGTGCAACTTCAAAATCTTCAAAAGTATTTATAAAATATTTATGTAAATACCAACATTTGCTGTAAAATATTTTAAGCGCGAATGATTCTAAAATCTTAAGGCCGAATTCGGAGTTCATTGAACTGTGATTGGAAATTGAACGTCAGCGCTAACCATTCCTCACTGTTCTAATCACCATTCCCACGAACTTGTACGAGTACTCGAACTCGTACGGCCGTGCACTTTGACGAGCAATGTTTTCGTTGTTGCCATTGTTGGTGTTGTTGCTTTTGTTGTTGGCCAATTCATGGCTTGATTGCTGGGGCGACAAAACAACAGGACATGGCACAAACAAGCAGGTGGCTTGCGAGTCGTCTGTGGTTGGCTCCAGCCACCAGAAATTGTTAATACATAAGTGTGTGCGTGTGTGTGTGTGTGTGTGTGTGTGTGTGTGTGTGTGTGTTGGAGTCTTTGAGCGATGTGTTGGAAGCGAAAGTGGCAGCGAAGTGTGAGCTTAAAGTATGCCACACGTGGTGACGCGGCTGGTGCTGTGTGGGAAGCGACTCGTTGGAAGACTGGGACCAGGCGGCAGCTGAGAAGTCTTTCAACAATTCGCCATGTACTCGCAATTGCTTTGGTTTTAATTCCACTTGAATTTCTTTAGCGATTGAAATTCAATTAAATATTTTGCGTTAGCGCGAAGTGGAAATGATTGAAAGTTCACTGACACTGGCGCACTGCTGGGCGTTGACCTATTTCGACTGGCAGCGGATGTGGCGACAATCAATTCGATTTGTTTTCCCAGATGCCATACGAATTGCATTTCACGTGAATTGAGTTTGCGTGAAAAGATATTGGACGACAGTATGAGATGAACTTTTTTCCATTAATTTTCAAATTCATTGTGCAATACGCGCTTAGAGTAATGAACCTTTACGGCAATGCAGAATTTCACAATCGCCGTTTACCCAACCCACAAAAACCCCACTAACTCACTGCGCCCCATACGTAGTACTGCAATTTTTCCCGTAGATAAAAACACACATCACTGCCCGACAATTCGCAATTTCATAACAGTTGGTTGCAATCACGTGAAGTCGGTGGCAGCTGAGAGCAAAAAGTGGCTGATATCTGCCAGTCGCTGCGCTGACAAGTCGCATTGGAATTCCGCGCCACCTGAGCGCGCTGAGAATTTCACAAGTTGAACGACACGAAACGTGTGCCGGCTAATTGTCGGCGACTGCAATTACGCGTCGGCGCTAATGGCGCATTTAATCGCTGTCGAGCGAGCACTTGATCGACCACTCAAAGCAAGTTCTGCCGCAAATCGAATCAATATGATATTACAAAATTTATAAAATTATGCAACCATTGAAATGCAAATGAATTTACCGAGAAGTGGGAGAAAATGCATTAGTTGATTTTTATTGCATTGCTTAGAGTTCACTGGCATTGTGCGTCACACGACGGCTGACATTTTGCTTTTCTGGCAACTCGTAAACGTCATTGGAGCTTTGCATAATGAAAATAGATGCGAAATAGTTAGTTGAAAATCAACAACGTAAAATCCCATCGATTGGTTATCAAGAAGTTTGCGCCGAACAAAAATGCAGCCGCCCACTGACAGTTTTGCTGGAAACGGGTGACTTGGCGAGAAAATTGAAATTAATTTGAAAAACATTATGAAATCAAGCAAAGACGCACAGTGTCGCGAGTAGGGACTAAAATCAAAAAAATGAATGTCGTAAATGTAGAAAACTAAGTTTGTAGTACTGAAGTAAATACCTCAATTTACTAAAATGTGAAAACGAATTTTAAAAATATCAATTTATATACCGATGGCAGGCCACCAAACTTGCACTTTGTGAAGGTTGGTGACTTGGATAGAAATTATTGCAATTTGTTGAATGTAAGTTCGAGGCCTCTTATTGAAAAATTTCCCATGGAACCTTATGTTAAGTAAATATATTCAATAAATATACTATTTTTGCAACTTTGTGGAAGCTTTCCCTCTTTTGTTTTGCTTTCCATATTCCTTGTACCGCTACTTGAAGAAACGTCAATTCGTAGGAATAAAAGTGCAGTGTCATCAAACTTTAGATAAACTTAAACAAAAAAACTACTTCTTACAACTTCGAGATTCTACAGTTTGATATAGCTGAAAGTATGTATTAATAGAAACCATGGACTTTAGCTGCACAAACTTGCACGTTTTTAAGAAATTTAGCATTTTCAGTGCCGTATGCAGTAAAAAATTTGACCCTTTTTGCAGCATGGTTGGCAGGAAAACATAGCGACCACTGCTGCGCTTCGCTTGAGCTATAAATTTTTGTTTGTAATAATATGCAAACACCACTTGATTTAGAAAAATGACAAAAAAAAAGGTAGATTCGATGGAAGGCTTCGGTAATACTGGATGGCTTGCCATCGAATCAAGGCATCTTTCGAAAAGAAGCAAAACTTGTTAATGTCTTCAGAACCAATTACAGCAGTTAATAGGAAAATAAAAGTTAAACATGAAAACCGAAACTCTGATATACTGCAATATATAATATCTGAGGAAGTTGAAGAGAGAAGAAGGGAGTTTTTAAATTTTGTCAAAAATAGATGTAGAGGGTTTAATTTCCAATAATTCATGATCGAAAACCGATTATCCTAGCAGTACAAATTAACAATAATAGTAATTTTTAATGAAAATATATGCTCTACTGAGTTTTTATAAGAGGTGTTATTATTTTTTATTTTGGTTTCAAATTACTTACTTATAAGTATGCACAGATATTTGTAGTTTTTTCAATATTTCCTTCCATTTTTGGTATATACCTTTATATTGATGATATGAGCTGCTGTACTAAATTTCATCAATATATCTTTTATAGTTTCCGAGATACTGTCAACTTAGTATTTGGTTTGTATGGGAGGTGGACGTGTCCGTGGGGCGATTGAGGTAATTTTTGGCGTATTAACTTCTCTTTATAACAAAATTATATGTACAAAATTTTATTGTCATACGACTATTCCTTCTATTTTTGTCCCTCACTACTATGGACTCGCGACACTGTGAGACGTGCAAAGCGAAAACTTTGCCTAAGACGAATGGAAGTTTGGGATTAGGTGGACCGCCTTTTGTTTATCGACGAGCATATTTAAAAACCCCCCAAGGTAAATATGAAGTGGTGGTATGGTGAAATGGAGAAAGCACGGAGTCCTTCAAGTAAAAAGGATGAAAACCACACCGAATTCCAATTAAATCTGCTCCTACGTGAAATAACTAATATTTGTTAACGGTTAGCGCGATCGACGAGCATACTTGAAGATGCCATCGAAAAAATGATGAAGTGGAGAAAGCATGGAATCATAAACGAGCCCAGGAACAAATTTAGAGGTTGAAAGACATAACTACATTTAAAAATTCTTAATATACAATATCAATATATATAATATAATTCGAATAAAATAGAATATAGAACTCTATATACATATATGCAAAATATAGAATTTCGAATCTTAGAGGAGACAAATGCCCTCGCCTGCCTCCACGTGCGTACGTTCATGCATGGAATCTTTGATAAAAGATGACATGTGGATAAAAACCACACTGAATTCCAATTAAATCTGCTCTTATGTGAAATAACTAATATTTGTTAACCGATCGATATTCGATCCATATTCAAAGGCCCCATAGACAAGAAGGGTGAAGTGCCGAAAGCATGATGAGATACTTTAGTAGTGTCAAAGAGATAAAAACCATACCACAAGTTCCAATTGAATCTGTAATATTCGTTTATCGTTCGTGCGATTGATGAACGTATTCGAAGGTTCCATAACCAGAAATGGTGAAGTGGAGAAAGCATGAAATCCTTGAAGTGAAATGGATGAAAACTACACTAAATTCCAACTAAATCTGCTCTTATTTGAACTCACTAATATATGTTAACGGTTCGCGAGGCCATCGAACTATTCGAAGGCTCCGTAGACAAGAAGGGTGAAGTGCAGAAAGCATGATGGGATTCTTTATTACAGTCAAAAAGATAAAAACCACACTAAGTGCCAATAAAATCTGTTCTTATGTAAATTACAAATGTTCGTGAATGTTAAAACCCCATAAACGAAAATGATAAAATGAAGAAAGCATGAAATCCTTTTTCTAAGTGAGGAGGACAGAAACCACACTTAGTTCCAATTGAATCTGTTCTAATGTAAATTACAAATGTTCGTTGAAGGCGTATTCAAAGTTCCTATAAACAAAAATTGTAAAGTGGTGAAAGTATGGAATACTTTTTTTTACGTTAAGAGGACAGAAATAAATGTGAATTCAATAATGTTTGTTTGAAGTAAATTTTAAGGAGACCAGAAAAAAATTTATAAAAACATTGCGTTATTTAATACAAAATTGCTAGAGTCACTAGTCGCGCCCACCAGCTCTTATAGTTTTATATGGCGTACGAACTACAGAAATAAAAGAGACCAAAATCTTTATGATAGAAATTAAATTAACTCGCAGAAATAGAAGTGCTTACTGAAAGGATGCCAGTCGAAAGAATTAAACCCAACTGTGTTTAGTTGGCCAAAATATATCAAGATTCACGTTCACTACTCTCTGAGTTGTAGTACAACGCACTAATACAATCAAATGTTTACAATACAAACAAACGTTTGCAACCCTTAACATTTTAGTGAGCTGCAAAAATAGAAAGATTCGACAAATTTTGTTATGGTAGTGAGAATAAAAAATTATGTAATCGCCTTATACGAGTAACGCTTTTAATTAATTAATTGATTGATAAAACCGAATTTTAATTCTAAAGTATTCATCTAAAAATAAATTCTAAAATACATCTTTGAATGCGTCAATTATTGTAGTATTCGACTTATTAACCGGCATCGGTCTTTGGTGTTAGTCCAAGAGTTAAAAATCCATTTTTGGCTAAAAGTTTAGAAAATCCTTGAGGACATTGAATGTTATTTTTATTATACCTTCATCCAATGTATTATTATTATTATTTAGCTTAACAAATGTTTTAAAAAATCCTTAGATTTTTCAACTTTTTTTTACTTAGTGTTCTAAGTGTGCATGTGAGTGAAAGAGTTAGGGACTTTCGCTTAGTTACTTTTTTGTTGCCATATGATAACACGCAACTTTTTTAGACACCTTACTTGTATGTGGTTTCAAGAATCATTTGTCTTTGTTCTTACAACAAGTTGATGTCTTAAAAGTATTTTGAAAAAAAAAATTAATATTTAAATAATGTCGAATGTTATCTCTTCACATAGTAAAGAAAATGAAGAAGAGCAAAAAAGACCAATCGGCATGTACAGCGTTTTGGCGTTCGAAAAATCCAACGCATTATTTGTACGCATTGATTTGATTTTTAAAAAAATTCCTAAAATCTTCTGACATTTAACCATAAACTTTTACGCTAAAAATTTCTACAAATTGTTAATTGCTCTCTATTCACCCACAACCTACTTAATATTTAACAAAATAAATTCTTCTGCAGTTCTAAATACCTAGTTTTTCCTTCAATGCTGGCAGCATTAAATTTCCAAACGTAAAACATGGGTTCAATGCCCCACTGTTGCGGCCTCGCGCTGTTTAATTCGCAATTATGTTGTCATAAATACTTGAGCAGCCATGTTTGGCCGCCATTACATTGGCGTATTTCACGTGCAGCCAAGCAATCGTCAGCAGCTATGAGCGCGCAACAAAGTGCCAAAAGTCGCAGCAGTCTGGGGCACAGTGGATTTCCTGCTCGTGCAACGCCATCGCTGCTAATTATTCTAATAGCCGTTATTAGTGGCCAAAAATATTACACCAAACGGCTCATAGGAATTTGCTATTTACAGCGTTGCCAGACTATTGCAGGCACATGCCCCAGTGTCATACCTGCCAGTTGTCGTTGCCGCTGTGCGCCGCACATTTGGCCATTTCAATTACAAGTAAGATGCCGCATTTATGTGTGTGTCGTCATAAAGGAGGCACTTTCATATCGTTAGCGTTTGTTGTTGTGGTGGCTGCTGTTGGCAGTGATTTACTTATCGCAAATTCACGTCATAACGTTGCCTGGGGCCCTTTGATGCTTGGCCCGCTGCGAAAGGCTAATTAAAAGGTCAATGCACCTATGTTGCGGTAAACGTTGCGAAATTTATGCTGCAAAAATGTTAAACATAAAAAACCGACAGCCATAAAGGAAGCGTTTAGAAGTAGAAAAGTCTGCAGAAGACAGAAGAAAATTATCTTTAAACGTCAAGGAAATTTCATTGATTTTGTTAAGAAAATGGCATGTCATGTTATATATTAAACTTGAAGTGGTGCGGCACTATGTGAAATAAATATTTATTTTTAGCTGCATTAAAGCGCAAAGATAGCTGCATTGACGCAAAGTATTCCTTTGGCTGTGAAAGGACTCTACTTTTTCTAACTAGCAGGCCAGGACTTTAAAGATTCATATACACTTATCTGGTCCAAACATACTTTTTTATTTGATTTAATCTTCATTAAGATTTTCGTAATGTTTTGAGTTGTCTCGATGTATGAGGATCCCTAGTCGAAGCACAGATGAGTAAGATTGGGAATCATCGGAATAGTTAGTGGGGACTGTTGTCCGGTCGTAGTGACAATTGTGATGGCAACGCACAGGTAGAACTAAAAAAAATTACCTCCGAGAGGGCTAAATGAGGAGTTTTTACAAGGTTCACGGAAATAAAATGCTTTTCTTAATCTACATACCTATAATTGTTTATCCTGACTGACTAATTGAGAGATTCATCATCGCCCAGCCCAATCCACTGAAGCTACAAAAATTAAATTTTAATTGTAAAAACAGTTTGAAAAATGAATCTCCGCTAAGACGTATTTTTTTTTTGAAAATAAAAAATTATTTTAATTTGTTGAAAATCAAAATTTAAAAAGGTAAGCAAAGGGTTAAAAGTTCGTATGGATAAACGAGATTTGTTGGGCATGTGACATGTGAAATAATTCGGTACGTGTTTTTCATTTTTTCGAAAATCAAAATCTGACGTGGACAACGGTGGGTTAAAAACTTGTATGGAGAAACTGTGAAAAACATTAATTAATTAATAGTTCGACAGGAATTTTTCAATTTTTCAAAAATCAAAATTTATTGAGGTCAATAACACTGTGCGACAAAAATCAAAAAATTTCAAAACACACGAAAAAATCGATATTCTCGCGAAACTAGGGGCCAAATGTAGTAAAACTGCGTTTTTAGTTTTTTTAATTTTTTTTTTTTTAAACTTTGAAATTTCAAGGACATGTTTATTTCAAAATATTATTTAAAAAATTGAGCGCATTTTAGAATAACAATATGGGTATCCAATGAAAGAGAAAAATCCGTAGAATCTTAAAAAATTTAATGTTTTGGAAAGAAGGACGAAGAGGTATTGAAAATGTCCTTTTAAAATTGTATCCTCAAATAACCTTGGAAATTTTCAATCGTTTTTTTAAATAGGTATATATATATTAAGGACTAATATGTACACTACCGTATCTTCGAATTTCCTCCTTCTAACTTTATTTATTTATTTATTTATTTATTTATTTATTTATTTAAATTCATCAATTAGAGTACAACTCAAATAGATTACTAAAAGCTAGGGTATATATATTATGTACATAAATATGATATGTTAATTACAATTAATCGCAACTCAAAAAGTGTGACAGCAGAATTAGTTTAGACTTAAAACTCTCTCTAGAATTACAAAATATATCTAAATTTTTACAAAATTGGTTTGTCTGCCTTAGGCAGCGTGTAAGCGGTTCGTTAAGACTAAAGTTAGTCTTATGACAAGGTAGGTAGAACATGTTGTTAAATCTGAGGCCACGTGCGGGACAATTGAAAAGTATTAACTCAAGCAAGAAGTGGCATTTGATATGGCTAGTGACTATGTCTCTAATAAACATTACCGAGGAAATTTTTCTTCGCATTTCTAATGTCTAATTAGTTTAGTATATAAAAAGTGTCGTCCCAATTTTTGTTATCCATCAGAATCTTAGACTTGGATTTTCCTATTATCTTCTTTCGTCTGAGAAGCTCAATTGTTCAAGCTGGTGTTTTTAAATTTATCTGAAAACCTTAACCCAAATGTATCAAAATTATTTTTCTTTTAAATTTGCGAAAACATTTTTTGAGCGATTTAATATGAGGTATTATTGAAAAGTTATATTTTTTAGTGCATATTTGGGGTGACCATATGGTCACGTTAGGCACTACCGAGATAATGTTTGATTTAGATACTAAAATTTAAGATTGCCGACAACTTCAAGCCGATATTAAGAATAAATTGTATATATAATCCAACCTAAATAATGACTATTTAAGTTTTAGTGTATCAAATCTTAGGAAAATGTCGGCTCTCTATAGGAATTAATGCTAAAAGGAAAACGAATTATGCCGTTTTTTCGTAACTAAAACTGAAATTCGCTTCTACACTACACCGATTTTCTTGTTGTTCAACTCATCATATTTGTATTAATATTTCAGAACAACAACAATGCCCGCGTTAGTCATTCATACTTGTTTTCATAAAAAATATTTTCTCGCATTTCATTCGGAAAATCGCTGGTTTTTATTTGAATAGCTAAGCGAAATAGATGAAAGTCTTAAAAATAATAAGCGGCACATTAACTTTTGCATACTACATATCACCTTTGAACTCAGCGACAACTTTGCCATGTTATCTCGGTCGCTGCTCTGCCGCACCGCCACACTACTCATCCTCCTTTGCCTCTAGCGACGAAATCGCCTCATTTTACATGCTCGAATTCGTTTGTAATTTATTTGGCTTTTCCTTTGCCGCTGCTCGGCGTTGGCCTCGGCGCTATGGTGCGCAGTGTGAGAGCGTCTGGCCGGGTACACGCATCCATTATCCGCGTTCTTTTCTTTTCTTACGCGTCATAATCCCAAAAATATCGCATGCTATAAATATAATTCATAATTATTAAAGTGCCGCCAGCGAGGGTGTTGCGCCCGCCAAACACCCCATCGCCCACCCACAACTCGACCCCAACCCGAGCCGCAGTCAGATAGAGAAGTAGTTTAGCCCGAGCCCCAGCGGGAGCCAGCGGCAGCGTGGCTGAGCAGAAGGTGGCGAACAGAAAGTAGACGCACGGCACCGCATTAACGGCGTAATTGCTTTATCGTTGCTTAAACAACGAAACACTGTTTTACCAGCACTTGACCCAATTTCCCCACCCTGTAGCGCCGACTCCTTGAACAACCAGCCAGTGCCGGCCAACGCGGCGTCTCGCACTCTAATTGGGCCAATTCCTATGCCGTTTTTATTTAAATCAATAAAAACGTTGTAAAAATTTTGCATTTGGGTAAAATTCCCGGCGACATTACGGCCAGCAATTCTCGCCGGCTACAGCAGCCGATTCCAGCTGTCGCGACGTCAACTCAAATGTGTCTGACTTTTGTGCGGTTTGCCTGTTTGCTGGCTGTGCTAATAATATTGTTGTTGTTTGTTTATTTTCGTTGTTGTAGGTTGCGGTGACAATTGCTGTTGTGTGGTGACGATGACTGGACTGGTCGCGTTCGTTGTTGCTGTTGCTGTCGTTATCCCGTTGTCACATCTTTTCACTTTAATACTTCCATTATTACGCGGCAAACTGCCATATAACTAAAACGTTTTGTGTGGCGTTTCACAATTTCTCGCTGCGTTTGCGAAAACCTCTGACTTGGCTGTTGTCGTCGGCTGCTCGCACACTGACATTAGACGGTCATTTGTCGCTTTGCTGCAGGACTGCTGGGCAGCCACTGAGGGGCGGCGCAGGCCAATGAATACGTTTCGGCCTGCTGCTGTGGTGAATTTATTATGCACACAATGCGAGCAGTTAGTAAATAATTTAAATAATGAAATGCACTGAGAGTAATAGATGAGGGTTCCTGATGATGTAAGATTCGTGGGATTCGCTTTAGTGCCGCTGATGCGATGCTCAATGTCGAACCCGATTCAATATGTAATGTTTGTACTATAAATAGTGATTGTTTTTGTTAGGTACTAAAGGAAAATAATCTAAAACAGAGTATAGTTTAGATTTTATTAAAGTAATAAATTGCGCATTTTTTAACAAACGATGTAGTTATAGTTGTGTTAGGTTAGGTTAGGTTGAAGTTAAATTAGGTTATGTTTACTTTAATGGTAAATCGCAGCAATCTAACTACCAATCTAAGTTCGTTGAATTTCTTTGAAATTAGCATTTGAATGTCAAAGTGATGTGTTTGCAGACAGAAAAGTCTTTCGAAAATTTGCAGAATCTCTGTTTTCATTGGAAATGGTAAACAGTAAACTCTGCTTAAGTACCTCCCCTCTTAAGTATCTACTCCGTTTAAGTAACCAACATTTCTGTGCACTGTGTCATACCTATGTACGCTTAACCCGAAGATGCCGGAATTTTTTTCTCAAATTTTGAACATTTTTCGAATTTTACACTTTGTGAGCCATTAACTAAATTGAAACACAATTGAAAAATTCAATTTTTTGAGTGCATGTTTAGTGTGGCCATATGGTCACGCTAGACGCTACACAGTGTTGCGGGTTCATATAGCGGAGTGACGAAAATAGAAGGAGTGCTCGTACATAAATGATAATAATGAAATAATTTGGTATACAGTTATTGTATGAGTAAAGACCTTGCTGTGCCAAATTTCAATGAAATCGGACCAAAACTTCGACCACCTCCCATACAAACGGATTTGAAAAAAACTTCATATTAACAAAGAAATATATCTTAGTTCATAAAAGCTACATTCATAATATTTGTAGTTTAATATAAATTTATTTATAAATGTGTACCTATATGGATAAAATGCGCTTTTTTCAAAAGTGATTGGAAAAAAAATCTCGATAAAATGCTCCACAGCTAGTCAGAAGGTTAAAATCTTGGACTGACCCCACTAATTTTTCCTCCTGAATATTTCTTTCGAACATACCTATTCCCTATCTCCAACGTTTAATGAGGCTCCTATACAAAATCATCGTTTTTAAAAAGTGGGCTCGCGCTGCTCTCAGGTTGATCCTAGACGTACCATATGTAAGACTGACCCCATTTATTTTCACTTCCAAATGTTTTTTCTATACACACCTAACCGCTATATCTAACTCTGAAGGTGGCTGCCATACAAAACTAGTAATTTTCAATGGAACTGGCTCCACACTTGTAAATGTAGTAAAGTAAGCGAGGAAACATCATATCTGGGAAAGTACTGATCCGATTTGAATGATTTATTCAACAATCGTCAACATTCCTGAGTGCAAAAAATACAAAATTAAGTAAAGTTCAAAAATTCAACACCAGAGGGCGCCTTCCATACAAATTAAGTAGTTAGGTTGTCAACTATCTTCAACAAATTTTTCCATCAGCAGCAGAGCATTATTTGACCGATTGCTATTGGCAATCAACCAAACGGTGAAAATATCGCGAATTTGCACTCAAGTCTTCACCGAAAAATGCCAATAACTTTTACTCGCACAAATATACGCAGCTGAAAATTTTACAGCAATATACATACTTGCCAAAACAAAATATTAAAAAATTGTGATAAAAAAAAGTGATAAAAAGTGGTTTTTTTTTAATTCACCTTTAAAGTTTTAACTCAGTTTTTATTCACTTGTTTTCTTTGTTTCATTTTCTTCATAACGGTACTGCTCAGAGGTGGGAAGAATCAGCGGAATTTTGGTCTTACCAGACCTAAATTGTATTAAACTTAAGACAACAGTAAGTTTTAGGGACAAGCTCATAATTGATTTTGAAATATTGAACCTCAAAGTGAAAGCAAAAATGTGCTGTTTGTATACAATTTGTTTTCAATGCTGTAAGAGTGCGCTTTAAGAGCTCATAACTTCTATATTATCCAATATTTTTTCTTAAACTTGTGATTTCTCTTAATTGAAATATTTCCAACAAAACCTTATACTCAGATTTTTATGGTTATAACATTGAATTTTGGCATTTTTGTCACTACTCGCAACACTGTGCGCTACCGCTAAATAGGTTAGGTTCGGTAAGGGTTTCAGCTTGTGATGCTCAATTAGGCCAATAAAAATTCGTTGTGTTACCCACAAGATTGGGAAGAACTGCAAAAACTACATCTCCCCACCCGGATGGAAGAGGGAAGCAATTTAGACTGCCTTATGAAACGGGCTATACCCTTAATGTCAATCAAATGTAAAACGTCCTCTTCTTCAATCACAGAGCCGCACCTGCGGCAGTACTCATTGAAAGTCCTGTTCCGTGACCAGTAAGAACTGCTACAGTCGAGGCTATAATGTCACGCCCCAAGCCCAGAATCTGATAGATCCTTCTATGGTTTAGTTTAGGCCAAATTATCCTGCAGACCCTAGATTAGGGTTCCAACGCTCGCTGCCTAATCGCCAAGCGACAAATTGCCTATTTAATTTAAATAAGAGTTAAGTAATTTAATAATTTTAATAATTGACTGGCACGACAGCCCGCTTACGCGAGACTAAGGCCCAGCTTCCCGCAACCACCCGTGTTGTGCGTGTGAATTTGTACGCGGGTGGAAGGGACCTACAGTTTTATGCCGGTTCCGAACGGCAGGTTGGGAGCTTTTTCATAAGCAATTTTTACTCTCAGAGGTTTGCCATTTCCAGCTGAGAGGACAGCCACCGAAAGAGAAAACGAGTTTTCCCGTTATTTTTTTTAGGTGTTATTACAGGCAGTATTTGAACCTGAGGTTGCTGCCTTCGACTCGCGGTCCAACGCACTAACCAACTGAGCCACGGCGGCTGCAATTTAAATAAGAGTTAAGTATGTTCAGAAAAAATATTTTAAAGAAAAAAGTAGTGGGGTCAGTCATAGATATTAACTCTCTTAGAGAAAATTTTGAGCAGCTGTGAAGATTAGTTTGGCTCAGTTGGCCCCTAGCGGTACCAGATGGAGTTTCTTAGTGTTAAGAGTGGGTGAAGTCATGATCGTTTAGAATATCTGTGTTTTTAAAGAATTTGAGGCGAGATCTAACTATAGCAGGACAGAAGCACAAAGTATGCTTCAAAATTCCTATGACGCCATGTTTTTCATATTTTTTGCACTGGGGGATACCTCGTGGAGGCTTTTGCGTACAACTTTTGAACCCAATACCATTTGAAACCATATTTTGTACCAGCAATTCTTGTATTTGGGGAAGGGTTGAACTAACTGGAACCGTTAATACTCGTGCTAATCGTGCATGCAGTGGCGCACGCAGGATTTTGTTTCGGGTGGTTTTGTGTAACTTTTTTGAGAACTTTGAAATAAAATTAAATTTAGATGTATGAATCTACAGACTGATATCCAAAACATGTATGATTTCCTTACCTGACATATTTTGGTCCTGAAAGTTCAAAATAGAAAATTTAGTTAAAAGGAAACAATTTTCCTCTTTCATTTGATACCCAAATCTTCATCATTGCACAACTGCAAATATTTTAAAAAATATTTTAAATGTGTATGTCCTTAAAATTTTAAACTCCTTTAAAAGGGGCTTTGGGTCAGAAAATGAAAAACTGACTATTCCAGGTTACTATAAATGACCTCTAGTTTCACGCCTATATCAACTTTTGGATGGGTCTCGACAAAAAAAATTTGTTTTTCGCACAGTGTAATAAATGAAAAGTTGGTGTTCTCACTCAGTGCATCATAACTTTGTCATTTTTCTTTCGATTCTTTTGGCGTTCGGATTAATATTTGGACAAATAGTATATCTTTCATCTTAGATTTTAAAACCAAAGGAGATAATTTATTTTATCTATAAAAAAAACATTCAAAAATTTCTGATTTTAAAAAAACGGTCGAAAAATTAACTTTTTTACAACTTTCACCGTCAGTAATTTCTCCAAATCTTATCTGATTTGACAATATGTATATCTCTGGAAAGACTGAGGTATTATCTTCTGACCGACGGACAGCTTGTGTTAGTCGGATGATTCGTTTGCGAGATATGTACTAATAAGATCGAAGATTTTTCGAAAGCGCTTCTTAAAAAAATTTTTTGATTTTCAGTTTCGTGTTCAGCGGACCAAAGTTAGTCTAGAAAATACTTTTGTTTTTTGGTGCATTTTTTGTGTCGAGTAGTGTTATTGATGATTGAATATTGATGATTCATTATATATGCGACGGTTATAAATTAAATTTCTGTACTAACTTACAGATACTTCGGGGGGGGGGGGGGGGGGTTTAAACCCCGAAAACCCTCCCCTGTGTGCGCCACTGCGTGCATGTCTCTTGTTCCACCTCGCTTTCGCCTTAGTTTTCATGCTGTCATCAAGACCTTTGTTTCGTGTTTGCAAAGGCTTTAGCTGATTTCCTCATCTGACAGGTGAACACCACTTTTGGTCGTGGGTTTTTCAGGATCATATCTTCATTATTATGCAATCAAAAATTTCACCACTCTCTCCATAAATATCCGTTTTGATTATAAATTAAATCGTCCTTAAATCGTCCTTCCTCTTCTTTACTTCGTTAATCGCGACTATGACGTATTGTGCCTTAAGTACCCAAAGTTTTGCGTCACTTTGCTTGTATTAAATATCAATAATTATTTCTTTATTTTGTTTTGTTATGACTTAACGATAATTTTCTCGCTGTTAGCTTTTTATGATATTTTCTTATTTCCCTATTAGCTAACGGCGCATTCATGGATTTTGCGTCGTAACTTTATTTTCACTTAGTCAGTGAATCCTTAAGCACACACGCACACGCACACGATTAAGCCCACACAAAATGGCCCAATCAATCAATAATTAATTTTTATTGGATCTACCAAAGCAAACGGCCATAACGCGAGAATGCCATTGCAGCGCATTTCGTGCAACTGGCCAAAGCGACCAAATAATGGCGGTGCGAGTTATTGCAGTTGGCAGTGACATTTATTGCTTCTGGTCGCTACGGCGAGACTTTCGATTGAGTGCTTCTAAAATTGAAAACAGGACATGCAACATAATTGTTAATGGAATTTTGGGTGGCAGTAAAAAAAACACGTCAATTGTTTTGGAGGCCAAAACACGACACCATTATTGAATTGTGCAGCAAAGAGTAAACAGTTTGCCAACAAAACAAAACAAAAAGTTCCAACTAATAATCTGCACTTTCGGCCATTAATCCGTTTGCCCGAGGCTGCTGCCGCGTCTTGAACTGCTAATCCATTGAATGTTATTAAACTCCAGAGGTTGCCTCATCGAAATGCGCCGGCGGTCGCGCGCCAAGGCTACACTCACTCATATTTACGCGTACTTGGACGCACGTCGCTCAGTCCGCCAGCCAGGATCTTCTCACGCTCGAACTTTCGCTCGAGCACAATAAAACGTAGCCAGCTGATTACGAGCGGAGTTTTGTAATTTGAAACTTGTATCGAATTTTCCCACTGACCTCATTTCGCACGCCGCAAACGCACTGCCAAACGTGCGCGCGATTGGATTCGCCACGATTTCCGTTTCGCTCTTGCAGCGTTTCCGCTTGGCGATTGGCGTTGCCGTTGCTTTTATGTTACTGTTGCGGTTTGTGGTTTGTGAATCTTCATTTTTTTTTTGTTGTGCGCCACAGTTTGCAACTTCTTCTTTATTTGGGTTAGTTGCGCTCAATCCGATTCCGGTCGCACTAAAGTGCTGACCGCATTGGAGTCGGTGTTGTTGTTGTTGGGTTTAGTGTCATTCTCGCTGGTTCGCTATGTGCGAACGAACCGAAAGCACTTCCTTTTGCGAGTTCATAAATAAAACATGGCCGCAGCTGCTGTCTGCTGTTTGCTGGTGCTGCGTGCGTCTGTGCGTGTGGCCGAAACTCCGCCGAAACTTCGCCGGCCGCCACCTTCGCAGCGATTGTGGCTGGCGGAGTGCGCACTGTGGGCCGATTTGTGCGCTTTGCTGCCGGCCAAATAAATAATCAACGGCCGGCGCACGTCAAATGTGATTTGATATTGATTGAGCGGCACATTACGGCGGCAGCCGGTGACAGTGCGAACGTGCACTGTGCAAAATGGCAGCTAGTTGTTTTTTTTTGTTGGCAGTTCGCTGCCAATTTAAGTGATTTTTAGTGGGATTTTTGCTAGTGTTGGCCATTGCCGAAGTTGTGTGAAATGTAATCAATATTGGCGGAACGCAATTTATGGGCCGTCCAAAGCGCACTTAGGGGATACAAATTTCTGTGCTTGTGCCTTAAGGCCAATTTGAAAACGTCACATAAAGTTTTTATCTGGCACATAATAAATGCAATAACAGCTGCGTATTGAGTGTCCTAAGCACGTATCGCATGGGTGGGGCGCCGCAAGTTGCTCATCTCAACAAAATACACACATACAAGTATACATAAATATGTGCATATATGCAGATACATATCTACACATTCGTATGGAGTTGAAGTGGGATTTGGCGCAGATTTCGCATGGGTCCAATACAAATTAAGCATATTTATTACCTACAAATGGAGCCACATCGTCCGCCACGAAGCCACTCGCCTAACCCGCCACACAAGTTTAACCGACCTGCGTCCGTTTTATCTATCGGGGACAACTTTAAGCAAAACGTTTGCCACACTACAAATACGCAATCGATGTGCCCGGGGGATACTTAATATTATTTTTGTGTCCATTTTCTGTCGACCATTTCGAGTTTATTGAACTTTAAATGCTTTCAACATTTCCATAGTTATAGCCTTTTTTTGTGTTGATTTATGACAAAGTGCCGGCCTAAAATGCAAATTTGTATGCTCACAATTATGAATACAAATCAATTTTAATGTTTCCGCCTTTAGCCATTTGTGTGTATGTGTGTGTGTGCATCTCTGCAGGCCAATTATTTGCGCTTTTATATGAAGGACATGTGGCGAAAGTTATTCACCTCTCAAATGACTGAGATTTTTGCCATGGATTGATTCAGAACTATATGCAACTAGTCGTCGAATGGGTTAACACTAGAAAGATCGCAAGTTTTCCAAGTTTTGTAGGCTGTGGCGGATTCAGGGGTGGTTTTGGGGGTTGAAACCCCCGAAACATTAGCGTCGATTTTGAAACTACATAAAAATAAAAACGCATTTTTGTTTTTCGAATGGTTTTTAAAAAATATTAAAGAATTACTTTTTGAAACCCCCTCCAAAAAATTGTTATGTTTGTAGTTAACAAAGACAACATAATATATCCGCTGATATCTCGAAAAGTACACATCGGATTTGGCTAATTGTAATTGTAGAACCCTAATTGTAAAACTAATTGTAGAATCCAATAAAAAATAAAAGTCATCAAAGCAAAAGTTTATAGAAATACTAAAGAAAATACAGATATTAAAAAATTAAGAACCGTCAAAATAACCGCAATCGTCTTTTTAGTGTTAAAGTGCTGCAGTCGAGACTTAGCTGAAAAATCTGGATATTGTTCTAAATTGGCCAATGTGTGATACATTTTTAAGGAGTTTCCTCCAGTTTGTACGATACACTATGAGACTTTGCAGACAGTAAGAAGACCATTTTTTAAATGTTAGTGAATGAAACGAATGATATCAAATAATAAAGAAATCATATACATTTTTTGGCCTATGTCGATACATCAACCCCATTAAGATCAGCCAAACCTGACTTAGCCAATGCTAAAGACGTTTGGACAACATTTTATCTCTTAACCCATTGCTGCCTAATGGGTAAAATTTTACCCATGAAAACTGACTTTTTAAAAAAATCACAAAAAAATTCGAGATATCTCAAAATCATTGATAGGAATGGTTGGGGAGGTCACCCTCAAATTCCGCCATCTAGCTAGAGTTACCAGACTCCAAAAATTATGAATTTTCCGGAGGTGGAAAATGTGGCGAAACGTAGTGGCCCTAGAACCTCACACAAATCTGCCTCCTAACTCACCTGTAAACAATACAACTTTTGTTCACGTGTTTAGCTGATCACTTCAAAAAGTATGGAAAAAAGCTACCATTGCTGCGTAATGGGTACAAAATACCTAATGAATATCTCAGCAACGTGCAGAGATAGAAAGCTGAAATTTTGTTTCTGATCATTTTGGGTAAATTCCAGTTCGTGTATGAATTTTATCAAAATCTTATGGGCGGAACTGGTACCCGGCTTTAATGGGTTAATCCTTCGTTGCATAATTTAATTTCCTTTAAAAATTAATATTTTTCAAATTTATATTGTAGCTTGTTAAGTTTTGATGGTAAAATTTGGTAATTGTAATTTGATGGTAATTAAAATTTGTTGAGTTCCTGTATCTATGGAAGAAATTTTGCGGAAACTTGGCATATTCTGCTGAGAACGCCACCGCCGAAAGGAAAATCGGCTTTATCTATATTTTAGTGTTGGCTACTACGGGGAGTCGAGCCTAAGTCGGTCTCCATTGTATAGTCGTAATTTAATTCACTACTTAAACAGCTGTCCGACGGCGATAACCATCAATAACCAAAAATATTTCTCCAAATCGAAACACTTCTTCTTTTTTTGACTCTTTTGCACATATTTGCAATGCTATTTACAAAATTTCGTTAGTAACACCGTGCGACAAAAATAAAAAAAATTTTTCAGACCGAAAAAATCCATATGGGCGTGAAACTAGAGACCAAACACAGTAATACTGCGTACTCAGTTTTTCATTTCTACATCCTTTGTCCTTTTAAAAGGACTTCAAAATTTTGAAGGAGATAAAAAATAAAAAAATATAAAAAATACTTAACCTGGTTAGAACATGGCGATATGTATATCAAATGAAAGAGGAAAACCTCAAGAATTTAAATAAAATTAATGTTTTGTCTCTTTGTAAACAAAGGATATGAAAAAGGTCCTTTGAAAATTTTTATTCTTTATATCCTTGGAAATTTACATAGAATTTTCTTAAAAAGTAAGTATGTTAAAACCCCAAATCTCCTTGATCACGTGTCAAAATTTCATTATTCTCGCTTAATTGATTTTGTATCTTTTTATTATTTAAATTACTGATACTCAAAAAGATTAGAATTTTTGTACTTCATTAGAATTGCAGCTTCCGCCTTTTTTTAATAACTTTCGAACCAATAAAGTTTGAGTAATCAAGGAGATGAGCGTTTCACCTGCTTGAGCTAGGATTCGAACCTAGGGCCTTCGGTATGAGAAGCCAGCGAGCTACCCACTGGACTATCTTGGCCAGCAACTGAAGAATTAACGAATATAAAATTTTGAATAATATAGTTCCCAAAGCTATGAAAAGTCAATGCAGCGAAGGGTCAAGCTCGAAAAACTAACAAAAAGGATTATTCAAATTTTGCGCGATAATCACTTTTCAAGCCTGAGATACTTGTAACACATAACGTTGACATCTGTCACCAACAAGGATATGAAAAGGTTACATTAGCCATACTGGATTGCGTCAATTCTGATTCCACAGTCGCATTATACTACGAGTATAACTGTTCTCCAGAAGTGAATCTACGACATACTTACATTCTGATCAAAAAATACATGGAATTTTTCAGTGAAACGAAAACAGGTTAATTATTCATAGATATTAATTTTATATCCTGCAAAAAAATCTCCATTGCAAGCAATGCACATATTTGAACGCTTCCTCCAATCTTGAAAACACCTTCCATACTCGTAATCTGTTTTTGGGATCGGCTTCAGACCATTCTGCTGATTCTTTTCTATCGCTTTAGTCATTTAAAAACGCTTTCGCGAAGTAGAAACTAGTCATGCGAATAGAAAAAAGTCACAAGGAGCCACATCGGGTCAATACTTATATAGCTTTGTTTTGGATCAAATAGTCGCGCCCAAGATGAGAAATGTGAGCCGGCGCTTTGTCGGGGCGAGTTGTCTGTTCTGACCTCTTACCTGAAACGCTTTAATACGCTCACGTAATACTTCTTATTTACTGTCTGGCCTGACGGAAGAAATTCGGAGTGGGCCACACCACACCAATGAAGAAAAAAAGGGAAGGAAAGCCTTTGATTTCGGATCGACACTGTCGTGGTTGCTTGGGTTTTGGCACCATTCCAATGATTGCACTGTGCAAGTCCAAAATTTAGACATGGGGGGGACCTACTGGGTGAGTTTCCTATAGGTATACTGAGTTGAGATCCACCAGCCGTTTGGTAAGATTGGCTCTAGTTTATGAGAAATCCGACTTTGAAGTTTGCTCATGTTAGTCCAGTTTGTCGCTTAAGTAAGTCCTAAATCGTTTCGAATAACGCATTACTGTCTTCGGCAAGTTTGTAGATATTTTAACGACCAACAAATTTGCTTAAGACACCAATCCAAACATTACATTTAAACTGTGTAATTGCGATATGTGCATTTTTTTGCGCAGCGCTACGTGGCGTATGAGTGTCATTTAATTATAATTAACACTCATATAATTGACACTCATACGCCACGTTGCGCTGCGCTGAAAAATGCACATATCGCAATTACACAGTTTAAATGTACTTTTTTTGGATTGGTGTCTTAAGCAAATTTGTTGGTCGTTAAAATATCTACAAACTTGCCGAAGACAGTAAAGCGATATTCGGAATGATTTAGGACCTATTAGAATTTAAACGTTCGAAGACTTAAGCGACGAACTCGACAAACTTCAAAGTCGGATTTCTCATAAACTAGAGCCAATCTTACCAAACGGCTGATGAATCTCAACTCAGTATACCTATAGAAAACTCACCCAGTAGGTCCCCCCCATGTCTAAATTTTTGAGGGCAAATTTCACGCACAGTGTTGTTGATCAGTTTCGATGTCATATTCATAGACCCATGTCTCGTCTTTAGAAATGATGTCCTTGATAACATTTGGCCCAAATGAAACATTTCTTTAGCAACATTAATCCTATGCTGTCCAAAAGACATTGAACTTCCGTGTTTGTTACAAAAGTGTATGAATTCTTTTATTAAGTGAGAAATTTCCCTTAAGCCATTATTCAATGTAGTCAATTTTTTTTTAATTTTGCTAAAATACCAATAAAACTGATATCATGTGACAGTCACTTCATTAACACATTAAATAACATAAAATCTTCCATGATTGCACGCAAATTGACCCAATTTCGTTGCATATCAGATGACACCCAAGTATTGTTTTAGTTATTGTTGCCATGACCATTTGTAGCAATAATATTTATCTTTCATTTTTATAAACTAATTGCCAACGGCCATTTGATGCCCGACAGAATCAACCAAATCTAAACGTGAAGGAGTCGTTTGGGGCAACCCGAAAACAAGCAAAATCTTTGCCAGCAGTGTCGGAGGTGAAGAGTCGCTGTCTGCCAACTGGGCTGATGGCCAAAAACAAACAAACAAACAAACATACAAACATTCGGCGCATTGGCAATAAAATGCTGATTGGTGCAAAGTGGCTTTGTTGGGTCAAAAGTCGAGCATGTCTCTGCTTGCTCGCTTCTCTAACAGAATCTGCAATGGTGTTGGTGTGTGTGTGTGTGTGAGTTTCGCACAAACAAAGTCATAAATAGATTAGCGCAAAATAAATAAAATAAAATAAAATAAAAGGCAAAGAATAATTGTTTGTTGGCTTAGGAAATTTAAGTGCTGCCAGCGACAAGCGGTAAGTAGGTGGCCACTGTTGTTGTTGTTGCTGTTTGTTTGCTGGCTGCGCCATTGATGACACACATTCCACACAAAACGTTGCGCAAGGTTATGTGACACAATAGTTTTGGCTGTGCTCTTTGGGCGGAATTTAGGTCAAGGACAGACATACACACACACACACAACTTGTAACTGTCGTGTAAGTTACGCATGTTCCAAATTCGGTGTTTTTTTTTGGAAAATTTCACTTTATTGTGTATGTGTGTCGGTGTCCCAATGCTGGTTAGGCGCAGTATGAATTATGACAATTGTGCTAATGGTGTCACCATAATAAATTGAAGTTCAATTGGGCGGATAAATAAATTGTGCCAATTTGACGTGGGACATTTAACAATTTTTTTACGTATAAGTAGGACGGAAATATATTTATTTGACGTGTGAGTGATGAGTTTTTATGGGAATTGTAACTTTATTGTAGTTAATATTTTTCTTCGATTTTGATAAGTTTCAATGTTTGAAAACATTATTTCTTTGATAATTTCAAGCAGGGGCTTTCTTTTCCTTTAAAAATTTGTCCATCTAGAACCAACACAATACTTTCGCATATATATAAAATCATGTCCTTAGTAGTGGTCATAGTGGAAAAGTCTTCTTTTAATTTGTTTCGAGTAAATAATTTGAAAATAATTTGCGAGTAATAATTTGAATTTTAATAAATTATAAATTGTTTTTATAGATGCAGGAGTAAATTTTTAAAAGTAGATACCGACGAACTTAGATTTTTTTTTAATTCGAACAAACGCCAGTGTTGTCAGATGCCTGAAATGACTTTCTCCTAAATTTAAAAAAATACTGAAATTTCCTCCCAAAAGTTAAAAAAATCTCTTACAATTTTTGTTTAAATATTTTTTAAAGGTTTCATAAAAAATAAAAATATATACTTACATATAATTTTTTTTGCAGCCTTTTTTATTCCTCTTCAGCTTAACAACAAAAACTTAACAAAAACAAAACATTTAACAAATGAATTAAAAAAAAAGTGTACTATATTTTTGACAGGATTTCATTGTGACAGCAATAAGTTAGGACGAAATAGAACGAGCTAACATTTTGTAAGCTTAAAAATGGTTACCACAGTAGGGTGCTTTGACTATTAACCCTCAGAGACCATACGGGTGCAAATCGGGCAGGCCGAAAATTTCGGATAACTCTCACTGCTAGAATACGCACTTCAGCGCCATCTGTGTTGTACGGGAATTATGTCGATACACTGGCTTAACCATCGAGCAAGAGTTCGACATCATTCGCTCCATAGCTGATTTGCTTAGAACACCGAAAAGAGTTGTAAATCCCAATTTGCACCCGTTTGGCCTTGGCGTCGGAAATTCGGTGCTCCAAATTTTTTTATGTGATGCGACGAGCAGCGTTTCGAGCATCTAACAAGTAAGTATATACGATTTTCACGATTCTCTTTCTTGTTTACGATGCCTCGAGAACCCTAACCTCGTCAGAGGGCATCAACAACAAATCAATCAAAAAAATTGTTTTTAAAACTTGTTTGCTATTTCAATATATTCAAATATTTTTACTCCGGAGGTAGAATATGATAGATTTCGATCCAAAACAACACGTACTATGTACTCAATTTTGCAAAATAAACACGTTCATTGTACTTGACATGGTTATTTACCTATTCAAAATCATCCGCTTTTCAAGGACCTGTTAAAAATACTTAAAATATGATTTATGAAATGAGTAATTTTATTTATTGTTATTCAAGCATATGTTGTCATTTTCCCCAAGTTTCATTGATCTATCTTTCTTTGTAAAGAAAGTACAATTTTTTTGGCAAAAAAGAAAATGTCAAAAAAGTTTATTTAAAAACTGTCATTTTTTTATGTGTTAAATTACTCCGACGGTTTTTCTGATAGCATATTCGGATTCCCCAAAAAATTTCACCCCAGAATAATATAGATTCTTATATATTTATCACATATGCCAAAACAAATAAACAATTAAAATCGTGAAAACCAGATTTGCACCCGTATGGTCTTTACGTTACTGGGAAGAGGTATGGCCTCTGAGGGTTAAAATAGGTGCCAAAATATGTTTTGTTGCCAGTGTTCCCAATACATCATACTTCGTTATCCAAAAATCTCCCAAAAATCCACTAAGGATCCGAAAAATCAACTAACATAAAATATGAATCTCCTAAACTTTCTGCTAAATAATTCTTCCTCCTAAAAATTCTCCTAAATGGCCAAGAATCTCCTAAATTTAGGAGGAAATCTCTTGATCTGGCAACACTGACAAACGCGCAGGGGATGACGCCTATTAATGCGATGTCGTGCGTACTCGCTCCTATTAGTTGAAGTATGTTTTTGCGATGAATGTTTCCTATATAATCGATCCACCTATTCATTCTTAGACCTAGAAGATCGGAACATCACGAACCAGAAGTAGGTGTTACAACTTTCCATCAATGCCAACAGTGCTGAATGAATTCTTTGCACGTCAGTTTAGTGTCGGTAAGGTCCCTAAGTAACCTTACCAAACCTATTCTCTTGTTCCTGTGTCAGTTTACTCATTTCGTCATTCATCTAAGAAGGAGGTGTCATTAATTAATTAATTGACTGGCACGACAGCCCGCTTACGCGAGACTAAGGCCTAGCTTCCCGCAACCACCCGTGTTGTGCGTGTGAATTTGTACGCGGGTGGAAGGGACCTACAGTTTTATGCCGGTTCCGAATGGCAGGTTGGGAGCTTTTTCATAAGCAATTTTTACTCTCAGAGGTTTGCCATTTCCAGCTGAGAGGACAGCCACCGAAAGAGAAAACGAGTTTTCCCGTTATTTGTTTTAGGTGTTATTACAGGCAGTATTTGAACCTGAGGTTGCTGCCTTCGACTCCAACGCACTAACCAACTGAGCCACGACGGCTGCAAGGAGGTGTCAGAACCTTTTAAAATCGCCAATAGTCCTCAGATATTTGTAGAACAATGAAGGCTCTTTATCTCCGTCTGACGTCGTTGAGATCTATCTGGTCTATGGGTGACCTTTGGTCGGCCAGTGTAACTTAACACACCCAAACCTATTTCATCTTCCATCTTTTCCTCTGTCTGTTTATTCATCCCGTCATTCATCTAAGCAGCTTTTGGCTGATACACCAAGGAGGTCTGAGCTTCATGAACCAGAAGGCAATACCACAACTTTCTATCATCGCCAACAGTGATCAGATATTCATAGAGCAATGAAGTCTATGACCCTTCATCATCTCCATTACCTTCATCTGGTGTATCTAAAGTCTTGAATGAAGACTTTGGGCGGTCAGTGTAACCTAATCGAACCATCTTCATTCCGTCATTTATCTAAGCAGCTCTCGACCAGCTTCATGCAGCTCTTCCGATATTTGGATATTCGTAGAGCAACGAAGTCTCTGTACCTTCATCTGGTGTAGCTAAGGTCCTGACTGGGCTATAAGTGACCTATGGCCGGCCAGTGTAATTAACCTATTTTCCATACAAATACACATTTATTACACACTTATAAAGGTTAAAAAAGTTTATAAAAACACATATAGTACTTGTAGATATATTGAAAACAACAAACAGTAGAAAAGTGATTTTAGAGGATACAAATCTCACATTCAGACTTTCAAAGTTTTCCAACACAACTACACATACATAAATTTTATCGAATTATGAATTCACACACACACAATCATACCTAAAAAGCCAAATAGAAAATAGTTTGCTGTGAATAAAAATTTCGTAATAGAAAAACACACATCCATCAGGATATGAATGCAATACTGCAAATCCCACGAATACAATCAATTTCAAACAATTGCAAATAAAACTGTCAAACCCAGGCGCCACATTGCACTCGCGTTGTGTCGATGCGCATATCGAGTGTTGCAATATTTTACAATAATATTATTTCAAGCGATGGCAGACAATGCCGGCTGACAGGACGCACTCACAAAGGCGACATGCAATGTGCCATAGTCAAATCGTTGAATTGTTGACAAAATGATGTGCGGTTTTTGCTGCTGTTGCAATGGAAAATAGGCGCTGATCAGACTGGTTGTGACGCTGAAAACAGCAGCGCGTCAATAGAAAAACAAACACGAGAAGTCGAAATTTTATGCGGAATGCATTATTTTGTGTTGCTGCTTTCAATGGAAAAATCAAATTTCCCTCAATGCAACTTGAAATAAATTTCAAAAATATTTATGATACGCGAATGTTGGCTGACGGCTTTATGATTTATGGAGATGGCCGTGATGCTATGGAAATTTGATTTGAAGATTTAAAATTTCTATATTTTTGGGTAAAATTCACTGAAGCGTAGAACGTAAACTGTGATAAGGATGGCTACTCATATTAGCAAAAGCTAAGGTTTCTCCAACAAATATTATATTACCAGATTTTACTTTACTTCAAAGTAGAGTCCGACCGATCCCAAATTTTTTGGCCGATGCCGATTAATCGGCCGGAAGGGCGAGTTTGGCCGATGCCGATTAATCGGCCGAAAGGGCGAAAATCGGCCGATGCCGATGCCGATTACATAGAAAAAATAACTGGAATGAATTCAATCAAATTCAATAAAAAAACAGTGTATTTTATAAAATAACAAAAGGAACTACTACACATTGTTTGTAATATTCATCACAAAATAACAAAACAACGAGAAAAGAAATAATTAAAAACTAAATAAAATAACAAGAGAATTCAGAATTCTAATACATTAACATGTATTAAAAAAAATAATATATCACATTTATCCACTGAGAGAGAAACAAAAATAGTGGCGTAAATATTGCATACAAATTCAGTTTTTTATTCAACTTAAAATTACGATTTTTATATTAAAATGTGTACTCTCAAATTGCGACCCGTTGCACAGATGCAGTGGGAAGAAGTCAGAAAACAAATTTGGAAAAAATAAAAGGCCTGTTAAAAAATGCTTCCAATTAAAAAAGAAGGATAAGATTGAAAAATTAAATGCCCCTTCTTCTGATATCCACATTAAGAGACGAAATGCATAGACATTTCGAAAAAAATCTGTGTTTTTAAGAATACCTAGTTTTAAAAAAACATTTCTAGGAAACATTTATATTAAACAGTATCTAAAAATACATTACTGAAAAGGGGTATAAGAACCCGTTGGTACAAAAAATGAAAACAAAAACATGAAAGCCGAAAAATAGGCCGATGGCATCATCGACCAAAAACGGCCGATGTAGCATCGGCCAAAAAAGGCCGATGCCGATTCTTTTTTGTTTGGCCGATGCCGATACCAATTTTATTGGCCGATACTAGTCGATGCCGATTAATCGGTCGGACTCTACTTCAAAGACATAATGCATCCCAAACAGTTTTGTAAACTTGCAAAAATTTAAATTATAGAAAATAAAGAGAACCAAATCAAGAAATGACTGACTTCCAACTGTCAGGTTCCACAAACTGGAACTCGCTCAAGACTGTTGAAAGTAGAAGGCTTCAAAAGTTTGGGCGACAATTCTTTACGAGTTCGAAGCCGCTTCAAAAAAGAATACCTACAGCAGGTCGTATGCCCCACTGGAAGATTTAAGATTGGAGTTATGAGTTACCGGGCTTGGAAAAAATTACTTCAATTCTCTCTTTTATTTAATCTGTTTATCCAAGTATCCCACATGAAAAGTATACACTTCAATTTAATTTCTATCTGAGTGTATTGCAAATTTCATTCCGTGTAGAAACCAGTCCGTGTGAAAGCTGCTCTGTTAACCCAGTTTTTTGACGTTCAAGGCCACAGCAGCGCCTATTTTTTGCGTGACCACATTTTCGCGCAAACACTCACACACAAACTGATTCCAATAAACACATACATACACACAATTTTTCAAATTATTGACAAGAAATGGCCGAACAATTGACAGGAAAAGATTTATTTGCAGCAATAAATCCCAAAGTGAAACGCTTTCGCTGATTGATGACCAACAGTGAAGCAGCAACTTAATTCATCGCTAATGTCACTAAGCGGCAATGCGGCAGCACGCACACACACAGAGAAAGGAAATTGACAGTTGAAAAGGGTTGTGTGCCACTTTCGCCACACCGCGTCGTACGCGTCAATTCATTATTGCCAATGAGCCTGTTGACTGATAAAATTTGTATTTTCAAATATTTGCTAGTTAATGTGAATCGCTTGCGACGCACGCCAGGACAAAACTCTACCACAGCACATACACACACACACAGATGAAAAAGCCCCAATCGCCCCAACTTTAACTCCTGCAGCAACATTGCTTTAACTAGTCCCACCAACTCGCGGCGACGCCACCACAGCGCGGAAAGAAGTGCAGCGACAGCAACTGAGCGAAAAGGTCACGACTTTTGGCATTACAACACTGCCAGTGTTGCCAGTGCATTGTCAGTTGCTTGTATGCAACAGTGTCGATGCAACAACAATGCATTTGTGTGTATTTGTGTGTGTGCGGAGTTTAAACGCAAACTTATTACATCAGTTGGCTTTAAGTGAAATTGAGTTTTGCCATGGCGAAAATTGCATTTTCCCCCCTCTCTCTGCCACACTCACACTCTCCCACACACACACACGCATATATATAAATAAGTATGTGCTTGCGTACAACACGTAGCCGCTGCGCTCCGCGCAAAATGCCAGATGACAAATGCACAACGCACAGCACCCGACCGCCCAATCTCGCCAGTGTGCAGCGACCAAGCCGCACTACGTCTGCGTATGTAGATACCGCGCGACCAAGTCGTTATTATTCTTCTGCGTATGAGTGTAATTTAAAAATAAGTGAAATTGAAATACGTGCTCGATTCGCATTCGGCTGATAAGAATTCCCGCGCTTCCAGTACGCTGCTTAAGTTCTGAGAGTTCTGAGCGGGATTAGGGACAATTTATTGTACTTACTGCCGGGCAGTTGGGGCAACAAACGCCCACCACTAGTTGTGGTTGCAAATGCGCACGCGACTGGTTGTAGTAGAATATTTCGTGCCATTTCATGCGTGATAAATGAACTATGAAATTTATATTTTTTCTAGATATTCATATTATTATATATTTTTATTATATATTATTATATATTTTCAAAACTATATAAGTATGTAAATCGATTTTATAATTTCAAAATTATGACAAAGGACGAAATCAATTTCTTGTAGTTTTCATTATTAATAAATAGTTAAAAAAATAATAATAAATAAATAATAATAATAAATAAATTAAATCAAACATCCCGTCAGATTTTTATGAAAAAATATTTATCTCATTATTTCTTATTTGAAGTGCTTTCACCACATTTGAAGTCAATTGGCGCATTAAACCATGTTTCCCCATGCAAACACTTAACTCATCGTTGACTCCGTCAGATTTTGATTTTCAAAAAATGAAAAACACGTCGAATTATTATTATCAGGGAAAGAATTTTGTGTAAATTGCCTTTTTTCTTTGCTGCTAGATAGAGCATTTCTGATTGAAAATGAGCACGTATTAGGTCCTCCTGATTAGAAATATATCACTTTGATTTTGCCTTAAAAAGGCAGTTTGCCTTTTTCACCCATAAATGCCTTTTTTAGTGCCTATTGTACCTATAAATGCCACAACATGCCTTTTTCAAGATTTGTCAAGGGCCTTTTTATTTTTTCTTTCGTTTTTAATATTTTCCCCCTTTTGTTTCGCAAAAATACCGTGAAACTAAAAAAAAATTAAGCAAAATTAAGCAACATTGCAATTTCGTTAACTTATCGATGTTTTTACATTGATTTGATCATTCTTAAGCCGTTATTCTTTGTTGTGCAGTGGAAAATTTAAAGAAAAAAAACATGCCAAAAATAAAAAAAACACGAGTGTGCTTATGACCACACGACTGAAGTGAAACTTCTTTCGCTCCATCTGTATGTACTTGTATATATATATATGTGTGTGTACAATATATACATGTATGTACATATACATATATTAATTTTCTTCAAATATTTAAATTTATTTTATGTTTTCATGTAACGCTTACGTCACGCGTTCGCCAGCTTACTCCCCAAGTCAAGCGTGCGTAAAGAAGTTTCACTTCAAAAAGTTTAACCAAACTTAATTTAAAAAATTGTATTTATTTTTTGTGATACAGGTACGGCTTTTATGCTTTTATATGAGAAGTTAAAATATGAATTTAAAATATGTGCCTACATTTCAATTAAAATATCTAGTTTTAGTTTTTAAACTATCTTTGAAAACCTTGATGTTCCTTTTCTTTTACAAAAAACGAGGTATAAATATTGTATGTTGCATACGTCAGATGAAATAAAATTATTCAAAAATATATACCGTTTCCCCTTTTTTTAGATTTTCTAGTATTTTTTTCTTATTTTTAAATGCCTGTTTTTGCCTTTTTAACAGTTTTTAATGCCCTATTTTGCCTTTTTAGGCAGTTTTTAGTGCCTTTTTATGGCTTTTTGGCAGTTTTTAGTGCCTTTCCGTGCCTTTTTTGCTATTTTATTTTGCCTTTTTTATAGGTTTTTAGGTCCTCAAAATCATTTCCCTGATTATTATTAATAAAATTATTTTTCACTAAGAGTACTTTCACCAAGTTTGAAGCCCAAATGCTTAGAAACTAATATTTCTTCATACAAACTTTTAACCGTTGGTGTATCCTGTTAGATTTCGATATAAAAAAATTAGAAGCACGTGTCGAATTATTTTTGATTTCAAGTGTTTTCACCAACTCATCAACTTTCAAGTCAATAGGCCAATCGGTTCAGGGGTTTTTCGTAGTCTTTCCGTATATGAACCTTAACCCTTGGTTCATTCCGTTAAATTTTGATTTTGGAAAAATTTAAAAATACCTGTCAATTTTTTTTTAATTTTGAGTATTTTTATCAAGTTTGACCAATTGACCCATCGCGTTTCTTCATACAACACCTTAACCCATGTTTTTCCCTTTTAGACCCCCGAATTTCAAAAAATCCCGTCTTAGCGAAGGTTCCTTTTTCAAGATGTACCTGCCGTTCAAATTTCATATTTGTAGCTTTAGCTGGGAGAAGATGAATCAGTCAGGACAAACAATTATATGTTAATAGATACAGATAGATAAAATGTATAGTAAAACAAAATCCACTAATCTTTTAAATAAATAGATGTCAATAGAAAGACACGATTTTGTACTAGAAAAACTTCTCAGACAGTTTTGTGATTGCTTTACTAATTTTTTCTTGAGCGCCCGTCAAATATGGACATCAGCAAAGACAAAGAAAGACTAAATTTCGTACTAGAAAAACTTCTCAGACAGTTTTGCTATTACATGACTCAGTTTGGTTTGAGCGCGCGTCAAAAATGTTGTTGTTCAAGAGCAAATAAAAAGACAGATTTCATAGCAGAAAAACTTCTCAGACAGTTTGGCAAAGTCCAATGAAAGCAGTAAACGCAAGACAGACGGCTGAAAATGGGACAAGTGTCCTGTGGTCCTGTAACTATAACAGCCAATCATACGCAATTTTTCATTATCTATAATCCATTCCGGTAATTTTGAATTTTGAATTAATATTTTTAATTTTCGAAGGCTAATTGTGGAAAATATCGATGAAATCAATGAAATCGTCAAGTTCAAATATAATGTAAGCACTGCTTCGATTGTCCAGAAGCGAAACATTGCACAGAAAACCAATTAGAACCACTTGAATAAAACTGAATACAAAACGAAGCTCAATGTATGAGTGCCACACAGTTAATGCAAAAAACCTCATGGATCGAACTTTCATTTAAAAATCACAATTACAAAATCAACCCTTTTCTGAAGCTGACGGTGAGTGGTGATAAAAAATGAATCACTTTCGACACCGTCAAGGGAAAACAGTGGCCATTTACTGTAGAACTTTTTATTCGGACCTCTACTATCAACAATTAGACCATTTAAAGAAAGCAATTGTGTAGAAGCAGTCAACTTTGGCCAATAGCAGAGGAATTGTGCTCCATTAGCACATCACCAGGCCACACACATCGATAATAACTCGCCAGGAACTCTAGGAGCATGGTTGGGAGGTTCTTAGGCATCCATCTTGTAGTTCGGACCTGGCACTAAGTGATTATTTTTTGTTTCCTGTCTGTGGCGAATGATTTTGCTGTTGAAAAACTTGCCTCAAGAGATGTTTGGGGAAATTGACTGTCTCAGTTTTTTGCCAATAGGGACGAGGGTTTCTATGAGAGAGGCATAACGAAATTGAATGGCAGCAAATTATCGAATAAAACGGTGCAAAGTTGACTGAAATCAATTCAGTCTAACTATGCTAAATAGATTAGGTTAGGTAGTGAAGGGTGTGTGCAGCACAGTGTCTAAGCACTTCCACTCGGAGGCTAAAGTGGCCCATTGTGAATTCCTTCTTACTATCGTTAGGGTGGAATCCACCCTGTGAGTTCAATTTCTTAGTAATCCACATTTGCATACATATTTCGGAAGGTTTTAGAGTATATTGCATTTGTATAAAGAAAGCAATTGTTTTTATATAATTGTTTTCAAAAGTAATTGGGTGTGTTACACCCACGATAGTAGTAGCTTTATAATATTGCTGGATGCTTAACACCCATTGTTAGTAATGAAGTTTTATTTTTTATAAATTACATGTACATATTTTTATTCAATTTTTGGCGACAATTTTTTTAAATAACGTATAAACCATTTACTTAGTCGAAAATCCTTACAAATTATGCTCTAGGATAAGTAGCAAAATTTTTTTTATGACTTCTTTGATGATATTTTAATTTAATAATTACCGAATTATTTTAAGTTATGTAAATTTTACTGATCGTTTTTCATGTTATGACAATTTTGCAAAATTTAAAAATTTTAAATGACAATTAAAAAGTCGAAAGAAAAATTTTGAAAATACGAAATTAATTCATTTATTTGAAAATATAAACTAAAATTGTCACAACTTTACTTAGAATTAACTCCAACAAAGATTTATTTCGTCAAAAGTGTCACAATTTGAATTAGGACTATTTTGCATTGAGCCGCAGCGATCAAATAGCATCAAACTTCTCGACGACACAACTAAAAGTAAGTCACTATATGTGGCTATGAAAAAGATAGAAAAACAAAAACAACATGCTGAAAATGTGAAATATATATTTCCAAAATCTACAATCTACTAACCCACTCTGCACCTATTGCTATGAATCAATCAATTCAACATTGCCAGAAATGAACGCAAGCTATGACGACATAATTGATAGCCTTAAAAAGTAGCAGGTATATTGTTGATTTTTGTTTGAGTTTTTACGCAAAATTGTACCTCGATCCGAAAAAAATTATTAAATAAATATTTATTACTTATTTTTTAGCTTTCTAAATCACTAAGCCAAAGAAACATAGCTTAAATATTGTGCAAGATGTGGCTATTTTCCCAATACAACTTTTTATTTCATATTTTTTTTCTTGGAATGAGACGCACATAAACAAATGTTTATATTAAATAAATGAATTAACAAAATTAAACAATTTATGTTTGTTTTTACATGTTATGATGTTCTGATTATGAAAAAATTTTATTTTTGTTTATTTTACCTCAATGGATAAGTAAAACGGATAATAAAAAGTTGTGGGTGGATTACACCCATAGTTAGTAATGGAGTTAGTGTAATAAACTATAGTAATGCAGGGTTAAATAGTTCCGGAGCTAACCAATAACTATGCTAAATAAATTTCATGGGAAAATAATAAATTTCTTTTTTCAACACTTTTTATATATGAAACTGACATAAAATTTGAATCTTTGACCCACATCGAAACAAAACTTACATCACTTTTATTTTTTTAAATTTCTGATCTTTTAATGATATCAAAAAAAAAACTATTTCACAATTATTTTTTTCAAATTTTAAAAAAAAAATTCTGACACAAATATTATAAAGTTTTAATCTTTGATATCAAAACAAAAATTACTTTACTGTATTTAATAAATCATTGACTTGTACAACTGCCTTCGTACTTACTAAATATTGGGTCATCTTATGAGTAATGCAGTTGTTTTCTATTAATTCAAATTAATTATTTGGAGTTTTACGAAATAACAGTACTTGATTGTTACTTCGTATTTACTTCTACCAATGCAAATTGCAATTCAGTCGATATCAGTCAAAGAGTTCAAACGCATGTTTCAAAGGGGTAAATTCAGTTGTCATTGTTGTAGGTGGCAATGGTCCTTTTACGGCATATTTCGCTACGAGAGTTTTGTTAGAAATTTGCTGTAATTGAAGCGGTGAAAAAACTATGCAAAATTTGTGGTACATAGTTCGAAAAGTGAGAAATGCTGACTTGCAAAGTTACACATATGACAACTTTCCTGGGCAAAGTATTGCAGGTACAGGACATTCATTCAAGACAATTGGAGCATCGCGTTCAACCACAGCAACAGTTGCAGTCATAACAATAAGTCGTTCTTAAAGCTGGACGAGAGTTAAAGCTGTGCAGCCACAATCCCAATCACATTCATGCGGACTCAAGTACCAACCATGGACACTAACGTGTGTGTATGTGTGTGACTGTGTGCTTGTATGCTGTCGACTGCATAACTAAAATGTGCGCTTCAGATTTTTGCAGGTGTGCACGTGCGTAAGCCAGGCACTGCGGCACTCCAGCCGAGGTAATAAACTGCGGCACTGCATTCACACGCAGCCAGCGACAGCAGCAGCGGTGCACTGCCAGCAGATGTCTGTGTATGTGTGTGTGTGTGTGGTGTTGCTTCACACGTATGCATATTGCATACAAATGCAGGCGTTCGGATTTGTAGACTTGAGTCTGGCGCGCGCAAAATAAAACTTAACAGCGAACAGTTGCGTTTGTAAAGTGCGAGTAAATAAAGAATAAAGTAATCCAAACAGAAACCATTTTTCAACCATTTCTTTATTTAGTTATTTACCTTGAACGAAAAGGCCTTGAACGTCTTGTCGACTAAATACGTGTTGCTGTTAAATTAATTTTGGCAAATATTCGCATTTCCTTCATTTCCCTTTTTTTGCCCATGCTTCGATTTTTTCTACTCCTGGCCACAGTCGCTTGATTAATCACCGACCATATAAGCTGTAACCCCTTTACCCATTCATCTCTCCCAACGCAAGCACACACACAAACACACACATATACACATCAATAAGTATGCATACGGCTGCTCGCATTGTTGGCAGCCAACGAGCATTGGAGCCTTTCAGTAGCTGCGTCGATGTTCTGCGTTCCGCCGCCGCTGCCCTTTCATCATTCGTTGCGGTGGCTTGTGGCGCGCACCAAATCCGGCTCCACTCAGCGTCGCATTGACTCTGACTGGGGGTGTCGTTGAAGTGGCCAATTTCCGTGGCTTTTCACAGCACAACACACTCGCATGCTGATGAAATATGCAAAAATGGCTACTGGTGCTGAGGAGCTCTATGACTCGCTGTCCTGCAGCAGCAGGTGTCTAAATATTTGCATGAAAAATTGCTAGCACGAAATTCATGCGGGGTGCGTCTTGGATCTAATTGCTTGGGTGGCTTTGGCATTGTATAGGAATAGAAAAGCAGGAAAGTTGATTACATGGAATAAGTTGTCAGTAAGTCGTTGTTAGGATCATCTGCTACTTCTTTAAGAACTTTGAATGTGACGAGAGCTCAAAGAGAGATTCAACACAATGACCACTGTGAGCTTTTTTCAGGTCAAAGATAAATTTGTAAAAATAAAAAGAATTGCCGAAACTTGATGTAGTCTATTGGGCACCACATCACAATCACCATTAAGCGGTAATAAGCTTACGTAAAATAATTGCGTATGGAAAATTTGCATATCCTTTCATTCGAAATTGACATAAAGCTGTCAAAAGATAGCCATCAAGGTATAATAATATTTATTTTTATTCTTTGCTTATAAGTACATATGTATTCAACTACCTTTCGAAATTGGGAAGCTTAGCTCAGCTCACAGTTTTGAGGTCGATCCGGCCAAATACATCCATCTATATTTTTATGGATGGAAAAAAAATTAGGATGTCCCAACATTAGTACGTAGAAGACTTTTTTCGTGAAAAATTTTAGAGCAGAGCAATTGTTAATGAGTTAAGGATTTAAGACTTGTTGTTGTAAAAATGTAAGGAAATGCACCTATAAAGTTATTAAAATGTTTTATAAAAAAGTTTGTTTCATTCAATTTTGGATCATTTGAAGATAATTTTTGTTATATTCCCAGAGTTTCTCGGGCTCAACGTGACAAATAAGGAGTTTTTTGGTACTTTAATATTTATCGGCGTTAAGGCCCAAAAAAAATATATATAAATCAATTATATTCAACTACGTTAGTTTAGGATATGTCAAAGGAGCAGTCAAGGTGCAGCAATTGCCAAAACCACACATGGACCAACAAGCGAGCCCGTAGTGAAATCATATATAATGAATGTGTGTACTTTCTACAGAAAGTAGTCAAACAAATTTAAATAGTAGATAACTTACACTGTTCACTGACAGTCATTGTCAACTTATAGACCGATCCTATTGACACATGCTTACCGAATAAATAATGAATAGAATACTGAAAAACAATCTACAATCTATATACATACATATAATTGTTTGTCCTGACTTACTGACTGACTGATTCATCATCGCACAGCCCAAGCCGCTAAAGCTACAAATATTAAATTTAAACTGTAGGTTCATCTTGAAAAGATGGGATTTTTTTGAAATTCGGGGTCAAAAGGGCAAAACATTGAGCGCCTATTGATTTCAAACTTGGTGAAAATACTTCAGATCAAAAATAATTCGACACGCATTTTTCAATTTTTCGAAAATCAAAATTTAACGGAATGAACCAAGGGTTAAGGTTCGTATACGGGAAGACTAAAAAACGCTGAACCACTGGCCTATTGACTTCAAAATTTATGAAAACACTTGAAATCAAAAATAATTGGACACTTGTTTCTAATTTTTTGCAAATAAAAACTTAAAGGGTTAAAAGATTGTATGAAGAAATATGATTTTTAACGCCTTCTGACTTCAAACTTGATGAAAATACTCAGTGAGAAACTCGATGCAGGTTTTTTATTTTTTCGAAAATAAAAATCTTACGCGGTTACCGGTATTAACCCTTTCGAACCTGAGAGCAACTTTACCTATTTGTCATCTTATAGCAAAAGCTACGATTGATTTATGGGTTTAATTTAAGTAGGTACCAACAAATTAATATTTTTAGAAGTGAATTCAATGCAAATAAAAAAAAATTTACTGTTATCCCCAAAATAATTTCCAATAATTTGCAACGATATCAGGGAAAGTTTGTGTTCTAATTGAAGTCTACGAATTGTGCGCGTTTGATCAAAACCCTTTTTCTTTAATAATGGTTAAATATAATCAAAAAGTGATTATTTTGTATTTTTCCATAAATAGATAATTTTTCTGTAATTAAAAAATATTGATACAAAATTTATTTAACCCGTTTTAAGCTAAAATTTTTCAAAAGTAAACTAGCTCTAGACCTCTAACAAAGAGGCGTGGCGACTTCAAATGTCGTGTGCACACTTCTTAGGCAAGTATTTCATGATTTAAATACCAAAAAGTAATATCGAGACACAGTGTAAAATTCGGGGTCGAAAGGGTGAAGAGTTTGTATGGGGAAACATGACTTTTTACGCCTTTTGACTTCAAATGTGGTGAAAGCACTTCAACATAGAAATAACTAGATTAGTATTTTGTTCATGAAAATCTAAAGCGGTCAACACAGGGTTAAGAACTTGATTTACTGGCCCCATAGACTTCAAACTTGTGGCCAAAGCCGCGAAGCCCTGCTAGTCCCTTCTATTTAGTTCAGCTGATGTTTAAGGTCAGTTACCCCAGTTGACGACAAACAGGACCAGCCAAAGGCTCCTTGACTGATTCATATTAGAATTGTCTTTTGCCTCTTGCAGAAAAGTAACTCTTGATTTTATTTATAATTAAAAATATACTTAACAGCTTCATTGAAGTGAATTTTCTTGGAAGAACCAGCGCCAAATTCATTCAAATTCATAACACCCTCTGACCTTCAGTTCTCATGCTAACTCCATTTTGTATATTCTTCAATTTCTTTTTGGCGTGAGGATGCACTTAAAAAGATGTTAAACATTTAAAAATTACACGCATAAATTTCACAAAATTTACGCTTGCAAATCCGTTTGCAATAATTCAACACATTGCAATTTCTTTGCTTTAATTTTATTTATAATTAAATTATACTTAACAGCTTCATTGCAGTGAATTTTCTTGGAAGAGCCAGCGCCAGATTCATTCAAATTCATAACACCCTCTGACCTTCAGTTCCCATGCTAACTAAATTTTAAATATTCTTAAATTTATTTTTGGTGTGACGATGCTCTTCAAAAAAATTTTTAACATTTAAAAATTACGCGCATAAATTTCACAAAATTTCCGCTTTCAAATCCGTTTGCAATAATTCAACACATTGCAATTTCTTTGCTTAGCAAAACAATAAAAACCACATCAAACCTTTTATAAATTTCGATGACTGATTTATTGGTGCAACTGAACAGTTGTCGCTGTGTGTTTCCAACCAACTTTTGGCACTTTGAATGCTCAAAATTGTTAACAGCTGATACCAACAGCAAAGCGCGGCAGGGCCTTAATCAGTAAAGTCCAAAGCAACCAAAAAATGTATGACAGGGCTTTAATTGGATTATGACCGCAGCATAACGACAATTAGCGGCTGTCTGTGGCCCATGACATCAGACATACATACATACATACATACATAAGTATGTATTTATCGAACAGTTGATAAATGTGTGTTGGGCCACAAATATTCCCACTCGCTATCATTGTACAAGTTCAAGAGAAATTGTTTGATTTGTGCAAATAACGCGAGGCCAACGTATCGGTTAACCCATTGCTGCATGTGAATGTACATTATTCACTCGATTAATTGAAATTTGCTTATTGATTGCTGACTCGTATGGCTTCCGCTGTTCATTGTTATCAATCATATTCCCCGAAAACGACATAAAACAATGGGGCTGGCAGCGCAACAAACCACAAATCAGCCAACGAGCATGCGGACAACATGTGAAATGCTGGTAAGTCGAGCAACAACTTATGCGTTCATGGAACAACAAAACTAAAGACTTTTGAAAAGCATAGTGTGAACTTGGGGACTTGAGAGTATGAACCGATAAAAGTGATTGATAGGGAAAATCAAAGCAATTGTGGTTGTTTGTTTGTTTGTTTGTTTGTTTCGTGCGAAGCGCAGTTAGTAATGCGCGACTATGCAGACGGCGTGGTGGACTCATTGCTATTTTAGTACATCCGTGTTTACAACAACCCATCCGAAATAGCCCAATATTTTATTTTATAACAACAAATTAGTTCACGTTTCAAACCACTGTCGAAAGTCTACAAAAATCAACTCGGTTAAAATACAGTTAATGTTATTGATTTATGTAGTCTGATGTCGGCCATGTTGCTTACAGATTTATAGCCAGAAACTTTCTTTACAATCGCAAACTTACTATAGAAATATCGAAATAAAATCGTCTACTACATTCGTGGGAAAGCTCGTTCTTTCGCTGCTTGGTTATCCTGACAGCCCACAGAGGGCCAAGCAATCGCTTTACTCAATTGAATTGTGCCATAAATGGTTTCATTATATGAAGAAGAAGATTCTAGTTTTATATCTAACCATCCCTTTAAACAGCTCGAAAGCTTTTGTAATGCTTTTTCTTAGAGATTTCGTAGGCTTTTATTCTTTTTGATACACCATTTTCAAAGGCCACAAAGCTTTTATTGCGCATGTGAACTAAAAGCTGCAAAGCTTTTGTGCAGTTTTTGATAAGCGTGGACTTGAACAACCGTAAAGCTTAGAAGCCTTTTCTGTATCTGATGCGATATTCAAAGGCCACCATTTTGCCACAAAGCTTTTATGGCACTTGTAAGCTGAAAGTTTTGAAGCTTTTGTGCAGTTTTTGATAAACGTGGATTTGAACAATCGTAAAACTTAGAAGCCTTTTCTGTGTCTGATGCTATATTTGGAGCTCTCCTTACTTGTTGTTAGCAAAAGTACGTTTTCTTCTGATACCAACATATTTTAAGATGTACGTATTGAAGTAAGAAGAACGTACTGTTAATTTAATGTTGACAAGAGATATATCCTCTGTAGAGAAGTTGAGTTGTTCTTTCATAGAGTAGTACCACGCCTTGCGAGCTCGCTAACTACTCTATTGTCTATTGCCTATTAATGGAGCCGTGATATGGTAACCAAACGCGGACATCATTATAAAGAAGTCCAAGCTCGTTAAGCAGGGGTCGACAGGGAGCGACGACTTTAATTTATATTTAGAGATATTGCGTTCTTTTAACAGAAACAGACGGTACGCACTTTCGCTTGGAAAGATGTAGCGATTGCAGTAGTCTGGAAGACAAAGTTGTCCAAGTGAGTTTTCACTTAGAGCTGTCTTCTATTGGGTTTTGGTTTTTAAAAAAACAGCTGGTATAAAGTCAGATTCAGGGGCGTAGCCAAGGGGGGGTTTAGGGTGTCAGAACCCTCCCATGACCTATAATTATTAAAAATTTTTACTCACTATGCATGGTATGCACGTTCCTACATTAGCAGAAAGGTCTTTTCACCTTTAAACATTTGAAAGAATACAAAAAAATTTTGTTGGTGAAACCGATCTGATTTTTTTAAATAGTTCAGGTTCAGTACAGCTATTTGCATGATCTAAAAGCATGTCCAATGAGTGTTTTAGATCGTCGGCTGGAATGTCCTTCAGGATGTCGGTGCAAGCCTTTTGGATGGCTTCTACGTCCTCGAAACGCCTTTGTTTAATCGGTATATGCATTTTTTTGAAAAGGTGAAAGACGCACGATGCCGCAAAACGTGAAAACGAGGAGTGGTTGATGGTTAAAATTCAACTTTTAGTCAAAAATCAGTCACAAGTGTCTATCGATGAGATGGCGTCTTTCGATAGCCAAAAGTTCAGGTAAATGCGATACGGAAGCGCCTGGGACAACCCGTGTGGGTATGTGGTATACAAAATAACAAAAATAACAAATAAAGCATGACTAATATTTCCAAAAAATATATTTTATGTTATTGAAAACTACTGTCGAATATGTTCTGTAAGTCGAAATCATAACTATATTGGATAAACACTCTGGCAGATATTGAACATGAATATTAAAAAGATCACCCGGGTGGGTATAAGGAAAGCGAAGGTTAAATCCAATTTCAAGTCGATTTTGGCTGATCTATGATGAACTACCGTCAAGTTTTGATGGAATCTGCGCTGATTGCGGGTTTTAGTTGGCTAACACGTTGGTCATCATTTATGTCCGACAATTGTTTTTAAATCGCTTGTACCACTCATGAACTCTGCCACGGGATAAGCGATCATCACCATAAACTTGGTTCATCAATTGAAATGTTTCGCTAAAAGTTCTACCAACTTTAAAGCAAAACTTAATACTTGCTTTTTGCAAATTAGCATCGAATTTTTGTACCAGTGACAAAAACATACTCTTACTTCGAACCAAATTTCATGAAATTTTAATTGCACTAAGTCACATATGGGTGGCACCACCACAAAATGCCCTCTTTGAAAAGTGTAGTTTACTTCGAAAAGCATGTAAAGGGTGATTTTTTAATAGCCTTCGGATTTAATTTATAAAACAAACACATACAATTTAGAGAAATGTATGAAATCTTTATTTGAGTCGATAGAACGATCTATATAATTCAATGTTTAAAGATGATTTCATGTAAATGTTGACCGCGGCTGCGCCTCAAATGGTTCATACGCTGGGTCCGATTTTGGCATACTCTCTCCAACATATCGGTCGGTATCTCACGAATAAATTCTTCAATATTGGCTTCTAGTGCGTCAACCGTTGCGGGCTTGTCGCTATAGACATGAGCCTTAACATAGCCCCACAATAAATAGTCTAAAGACGTAAATCCCACGATCTAATTGCCAATTGTCCGGGCCCCAAACGTGAAATAAACTGTTCACCGAACTCGCCTCTCAATTGGGCCATTGTTTCGCGTGCT
The DNA here is from genome assembly GCA_964056695.1 of Melieria picta. Taxonomy (NCBI): domain Eukaryota; kingdom Metazoa; phylum Arthropoda; class Insecta; order Diptera; family Ulidiidae; genus Melieria; species Melieria picta. The sequence continues at coordinate 35,267,446 of OZ057398.1, read as the reverse complement.
GCGTGGCGGATACAGCTGCGATATTTTCCTCTGTCCGCACTCTATGTATGCGTGTTGGTGGTTTAATGTCCAATAATGTAAATTTGGTAAATTTGCCTCAGAAGGTCGCCCAAACTGACCATAAAATGGAAGAAGTTCACAATGCACTTTCTTAACCGAGCATGAATTTTGATAGTAAAATTCAATAACCTGCAAGCGTTTTTCGTTTGTAAGTCGATTCATGGTTAAATTATAGACCAAACTGAACATGTTTGACAGTAACATGTTACACGAAAACAGCTAAGCTGCCAAAAACAGTGTTGCCAAAAAAAAAGTTGCTAAAAAATCACCCTTTAATATTAAATTGGCAAACAAATTTTCAAAACCCCCCCCATGACCAAGTTCTGGCTACGCCCCTGGTCAGATTTAATAGTCTGAGAGACAAAGTTGAGTTTTCACTTGTTGCCGTGTTCTATCGGGTTTTCTTCCTAAAGCAAGAGCTGGTGTAAAGTTGGATTTGATAGTCTGGAAGACAAAGTTATCCAAGTAGTTGTCTTGGAGCCGTCTTCTGTCAGGTTGTGATATTAATTATAAAGGGTCCTAGGTTAGGTTGAGGTTAGGTTGAGGTGGCTGCCTCTGTATGAGGCACACTTAGGCCTCTTAAAGGGCCCGTTGTGATACCACAGATTCCACCCGTTTGAAATGCGTATGCAACACTGTTTTTTTTTTTTCAACATGTGATACACCACACATTTCAAACGGATGGGGAAAGGGAGAGGAGTGGACCTACAGTTTAACGCCGAATCCGAACGGCGATAAGGGTCCTAAAAAAGAACTGAAATTACTGGGCACACAGAAATTATTTTCCAATTTTGTAGTTTAAAAAATAATTACTTAATTAATTATGTTTATAATTTAATTTATGTTTATACATGATTTAACTTTATTCAATGATGATTTATATTTTTTGCAATGCCTTTTTGCAATGACTTTTTCCAACTCTCTGGCTAAAGTTGCCAGTTGATTTAGTGCTCATAGAGCTTCAGATTTTCATGAGCATAAAACTTAAGCAAGTCCATCTTCAGTCCAACATCATTACTGAAAGTTTTACCATTCAAAGGGTTTTGCAAATTTCGGTACAAATGGTAGTCTGACGGTTCAAGGTCAGGTTTATGATGGAACGGAGAACGCAGTTTTCCCAATTCTGATTCGTGCGTTTTGATATGCAATTAACACCATAAACTTCACATATCCTTTGCGAGTTTCAAAAAGTCTTTCTTTCCTTTACAAAAATAAAAGGGCTAAATATGCCGAAAATATTTTTTCTTGTATAAAATATAAAAAAATGACATTGAACTAAGTGTCCAATAACACTGCACAACAAAATCAATTTTTTTTTTTAAATAACAAGGTTCTGACAACGGATTCTGGTAGATTAAGTACGAAATAAACACTTAAACCCATTTTCAGTTTTGGCTTAATTCTGGCGTTGAAGTTAATTTTTGAGCTTTGATGTATTCAGAGACCTATAGTAGAATTTTATGGCGAATATTTTCGTGGTACATTTTGTCCTTAAAAGTCCTGTTTTACAGGACATTTCTGGCATTTTAGAAATAAGGGTCAAATTGACCCATACAAATAGGAGTTACAAGGGTTAAAATGCTCCACAGAAATGTTCTTCGTAGTATTTTAAATTAAATTGCTGAACACATCATATATCTAAAATGTGAGGTTACATGGTTTTCGTACGCCGATTCACCATAAGAATGTGCAAAAAGGGGACAACTTTGACCCCCCTTAAAAAAATTCAGACGTAAACTTTCAAAACGCCGATACACGGATATTTTTTTTTGGCCCCCTCTGCCAGAATCCGTTGTCAGAACCTTGTTATTTTTTTTTGTGTTGTACAGTGTAATTTGCTTCTAAAGTAAGCTAAAAGTTGTAGCTATACAATTTTAAAGGAAAACATCATAACATTAACAGAAGTCCCTCTCTCCCTGAGAAAACCGAAATTACTTTCTTGCCAACCCAATATAAGCAATATGGATATTCGCAAAAGGCAAATGGCTCCTTAACCCGTTCAGAAAATGTACCTTTATAAATTTTCTTTAAAAATTCATCAGCCTAATTTCTGAGTATGAATCTTTGTTGTTGCAACTATTTGTTATATGTATTTTTTATAATCAAATTTCCAGAATATTTACTTGTATTTGTATACTTATCCTACACAGATATTGCCCGATGTTGTGAACTTCTATTTTTAGGAGCTGTTTGCTGCTAAAATTGTTGTTCCCCTTGTTTGTGAAATCTTATAAAATTTTTTTTTTAACGGGACTTAACAAAATAAAGTCAATAGCGTTCATAACTTAAAGTGTCAGCAAATTGTGGCGCTTGGTCAGCTGATAATCTTCTAATGAAATAATAATAGCAATCTTAATGTTACCGCCAACGAATGCGATTTTTTCCTTATCTTATCAAATCGACTTCCAATGCGATTTTTACTACTTTTTGCTACTGCAAAGACGTTAATGGTTTTTTTTATTTACCGCATTCTGATTTATGTCCCACTTAAAGTTGATAAGAGAGATGGTCCGAAATGTCAATTAGAAAATTTTAGCAGAAATATTAATTGAATAATAATTTTTAAAAACTGTATTAATTCATGAAAACATTACTGTAACGAAAAAAATCGCATGACACAAAATCATTCATAGAAATATTACTGCAACAAACAAAAATCGCATGACACAAAATCACCACAGACGCCAATTTAATGGCAAACATTCGCAGCACAGACACAAACCACGACCACTTATGCTGTTGTTGTATGTTTTCATTATACCAGAACGCATAACTGTCATAACTGTCATACGCTGGCCGACCTACACATAAATATAACAGCTTTTCACAACACAATGCTTTTTTATCGCTGTCCCACATTGACAGTGACGACCTTGCACAATTATTGCACGCTACAACCAGCCGGGCGGCACTTGGCGCTTCGGCTCATTAAAAGTGTTCATGTTGCGGAGCGAATACAGTGACAGGGTTTCCCCTGTCAGAATGGGAAAACCCCGCTTTTCTCAGGTACATAAAGCGCAAAGGTCAAAGAAACTCGGCAATTGTCACAATTTACTGCCATGGATGAAAAATCCCCATATGCATCAAATGCGCTCTTATGAATGTCATTTGCCCAGCGGTCGCTGTGCTCATTTGCCGCGCACTAAACGAGCTCCAGTCGGTTGTACAAAGGCGCCAAGTGGACGTAAACGAATCGGTGATTCCACTTCAAGTCTGCTCAGCCAACTAATTCATTCATTGAGCGTAAGCATTGTTTGTTGCTTTCTGGTGGGCAGCGCAGCGTGTTATCTCTGTGCATATCAGAGAGATAACACTTGCCAGGGGCTTGGCCGACAATGATTAAATGTTTGATAAAGATTTTTACATTGAGAAAGAATATTCAGTTGAGGGTATTTTACAGTTTTTATGATATGAATCAGCTTGAATGCAAAGCTCAACATTTAAGTTTTGGATCTAAAAAGACATAATGAATGCTACGAATACGAATAAATCTTTGAAGTACTGTGTTGCTGAGTATCGATAGTTTATATATGCGTTTGGATACAAAAATAAGGCCTAGGTAAGGCCTGATTACAAGACTCAGGATTAGTTTTCCGTCACCATTCGTATTGTTCGTTCAAAACTGTACACGGATGGGTGGAACCTACAGTTATGTGTTGATTCATTAGCAATTTTATTCTCAAAGGTTTCCCACTATGTTCTGAAAGAGCAGCAGCCGAAAGAAACACTTAAGGCTTGATTACACGTAACGAGTAGAGTGACGAGACAGCAACTCGAACGTGTACTCGTTTCATCTAAACAGTAAGGCGAGTTGTTGATTGAGTCAGTGACCGAGTTGAGTGGCGAGAGAGTCACTAGAATCACATTTTGTTTACTAGGCCGAGTACTACTTTACCGTTATAATTTTCTTCTTTTCGCAGCGATTCGCTGAATCGCTCGTCACATGCGGAATGCGTCACACGCCACTTTTCGCTCGGTTGAGTTTAATTGCGCGAGTTGCTTAGTTCATTTTGTGCATTGTAAAACCGAACTGACCCGCCACGTGTCAAAATATCCCAATATCCCATCCAAATTCTCTCGGCCTAGTACCATTTTGATGTCTCGCCACTCTACTCGTTACGTGTAATCAAGCCTTTAGTGCTTGAATCGCCATCTTCAGACTGAGCCACGACGACCGTAGGTAGTGTAGTGTTGCCAGATACCTGAAATGACTTTCTCCTAAATCTTAAAAAATTACTGAAATTTTCTCCTAAAAGTTAAAAAAATCTCCCACAAGTTTTTTTTTTATAATTTGCGTAATTTTAAAGGAACTAAACTTCTCATAAAAAATTAAAATATATAGGTACATATAATTTTTTTAATGCAGCTTTTTTTATTAATCTTCAGCTTAACAAATAAAACTTAACGAAAACAAAACTTATGACAAATAAATTAAATAAAAAGTGTCATTTTTGGCGGGATTTCAATGTGACAGCAATAAGTGAGAGCGAGATAGAACGAGCTTACATTTTGTAAGCTTAAAACTTTTTAACACAGTAGGGGCTTTGACTATTAAAATAGTTGCCAAAATATGTTTTGTTGCCAGTGTTCCCAATACATCATACTTCGTTATCCAAAAATCTCCCAAAAATCCACTATGGATCCGAAAATCTCCTAAACTGTCTCCTCAACAATTCTTCCTCCTAAAATTTCTCTTAAAAGGTGTACTGTACCACAGTCGAATATAAAATTTGACCTTAATCATTTAATTGGCGAATAAATCAATGGGCTGATTAATTACATTATATGTAGATATTTGAGTTCATTCACTGACTTCTCTCTTAATGTAATTGTTGGACAGCATAGCATAGTCAACCATTGGCTACGAATATGTATGTGTGTATGTACGTAGACTTGAAATATGGGAAATTGTGCACGGAAAACTTTCTGTATAATGTAAATTGCCTACTGTCTCCACTGTGACTTTGAAGTCAGTTTTTGGGCAATGGATCCTGGTCTGCAATGCAGTCACTTAGAAATACTCAATTTTAATTTCGTGATTCCAATCGTAACTATGGCTTGCTTGATAGAGAGGAGCATTTCATTCACTCAATATCGCAATGTCCCATCTTAGCAAATAGGTGACCTCACCACTTGGGATCATCCTGCCGTATTGTCCACTTCGTAAAGAACTTGCACTGAGACTCTTACGTTACCCAGAAGCGAACACGTAACAGAGGGATCTCCGTTCCTTTGTAAATTAATATTGGTTGTTGGAATCTCAACCTTAACATAGGCCACCTAAGATGTCTACGCGCCACTTAGTTTGATATTTGGCCATTGCTTTTAAATTCCTTCCAGTTTAACCCGAGTTGAGGAGCGTCTATGTCGATCATCCTTCTTCAGAACACGCGAAAGCTACCAGACGGTCTTCCTTTGCTGGCTATTAGGTTTAACTCCAGGGCCTGCTTTGCTATGCTGGCGTCTCCTTTTTTGTATATGAGTGGTCTTAGTAAACTTTTTATAAATTTCCACTCTTAGATAAAAACATTATCAGATTCCTCATAACAACTAAAGGGCCGCCTCATATGCGTACTAAATGATTTTTGTGTGGAGTTATAGTGCAGGATGGATGTATTTCTGCACTACGGAAATCTGCAACTTGTGGTTTCCTTTTTCTGTGCTTTAAATCTATCAGACTTCCAACAAGCCAGACTTCAAAGCAATAATGGTTGTCGGTTTTCAGTACATCAGTGCGAAATAAATCAAACAACTAGTTATGTTTAAATTATAGATGGAATTGGAACTTATTCTTACAAAAGTAATGAAAGAGTAAAGTAATGCTTCACGGGTTCCTGAAGTAATCCTTCGAGCCATCATGTCATACTTTCTGCTTTTGAGAGAAGACTCCGAGACTTACAACCTTGTGTGAGGTCTATGATGAATCTGATCCACTTCACAAAATGACCCTTTCAACGTCATTAGTTATACATACATCTGCATTAGTTGTATTAAGTTCTATGAGTTGATTATGATTTTCATCATACATAATAATTTCAAATGAAAAGAAAAATACAGCAAAGTGTTTTCGTGCATCTTTCTCGTTTTATTGTCGTGATACGAGTTTGAATATAGTTTGTTCAATTTTCTTTTTTTCAATATCTCTAACAGACACACCGACATGTATTGTAATATCTAAATTTGTAATAAATACCTACTTAGGAGCTAATTGCATTGACATTGCATTTCGTAGCTTAGTTAGTCTAGTTGTAATAAATAATTGCCTATAAATATGTAAATCACAGTGTAAATTCGCTTTAGCACGGGCGTCAAGTTAAACAAAATGACATCAATACTTGTTCTCAACTAATTATAAATACAGTGATGAATTGATGGAAGCGTTGTTGTTGCTGCTGCTGCTGCTGCTGCAGTGATGTTGACAACGTAGGAACTCTCAAACATTAACGGAATCGAAGCAAACATCAGTTGATGGAATGCGCACGTGACCGAGTAAGTTTGTTAAATAATCTCTTAACCTCTCCTCAACCAGCATCGATTAGTTGTTGTCTATCACATGAATGGCACAATTGGCATTGGGCAATGCGCCGAACTACGTCGCGGCTATTCTGAGCCTTTGCCTGAGATGGCACTCAGGTCCAGCTCGGAGGACGCGCTGGCCTTGCTGGCGTTCGCACTTTCGCCGGACGACGCATCGAACAGCGCAGCCAGCTGGGCGCCCGTTTGGCGCCTCAGCAAGCCGCTCAGCGTCTTCGACATGCGCAGCAGGTAGTTGTAGTAGCGATGTTTGGCAAACTTGAGGTCGGTTGGGTGTGCGCCCTGCGCCGCGGCGCTTCGCTTGTCGCGAGAGTAGAAGTGCAGCTGCCGATCCATTTCCGCCTGCGAGATGAGCGTCAGTTGGCGCTCGCCGCTGTGCGGCAGCGAGCCGTTGATCGCGTGCTCCAGCTCGCACAGCACTCGCTTGGCGCTGAGCAGCAGGTCGTTGAGTTCGCGCGTCGTGTTGCTGGGCGTCTGCAGTTTGCGCATGTCCCAGCGATACTGTGTGCTGCCGAGGAACGCGAACGAGGCGACGAACTTCTGCAGGCTGCGATGCCAGCGGCGGGCTTTGAACTGAAAGCAAAAGCAAAGAAAAAATTTTTTTTATTAAATAATGAACAACAACAAGTTAAAAATAGATAAAACACAAAAAAATAAATAGATATAAATAGCGTGCAGTGTTGTTGGTGGCGCAGCGCGTTGTCAAAGTGTGTCAGGCGTCAAATGGCACACACACACAGTTATAAATGGCACAGGAATCCCCGTGGCGAAGCTGTCACTGCACTGTTTGCTTAGCGATTAAGTGGTGTCAAGTGTTTGCAACAGCGAGCTAAGTATGCATGAAGCGTTGTGTTAGCTCAAGATTTCAGCTTGTTCCCAAAATGTATTTCCATGCATGATATAAAAAATAAAGGTAGGTAGCGCCACTGCTTCTTCTTATCAGTAATATTGAGCGCCTAACATAAAAGCAGTTTTTGATGGGACTCCTTACAAATTTGCTACCATTTCTTTAAAAAATTTCAAAACTCTTTTTTCAAAACATACATGTTTTCACATTAACACTAAAATGCTAAGCATTCCTTGAATGTTTTTTTTATAAACATTTTTTCATTATCAATTTTTTCAATATTTAATTTTTTATATATATTTTTTATTATTTTTATTTACATTAATAATTTTTCAAATATTTAAATTCTTGATTTTTAATTATTAGTTTTTTTTTTTAATTTGTAAATTTTTATTCAAGTTTTTTATTCAACTCAATAATCGATTTTATAAGTTTTTTACTTAAAATTTTTTATATTCAATTTATCAGTTTTAAATATTACAGTTGAAATTCTATTATTTGAATTTGTTTTTACATTTTTTACTAATTTTTTTAAATTTAGTGTTTTCTTTTAATTTTTTTTGTATATTATTTTTTGTTAATTAATTATTTTTTGTTAATTAATAATAATATTAAGTAATTAATAATTAAATTTTTTTAATCTAATTTTTAACTTTTTTAAATTAAAATTTTTTGATTAAACTTTTTTCATTATAAATTTATTTTCAATTTTCTATTTTAATTTCTATCTAAAATCCATTTTTTATTATTAGTAGATATTTATATTAATAATTTTTCAAATATTTAAATTCTTGATTTTTTAATTATTCGTTTTTTATTTTAAATTTAAAAATTTTTAGTTTTTTATTCAATTAAAAAGCTGTTATAAATTTTTTACTCTAAATTTTTTGTATTCTCAATTTATCAGTTTTCAATATTTGAGTTGAAATTCTTTTATTTGAATTTGTTTTTACATTTTTTACTAATTTTTTTAAATTTAGTGTTTTATGTCAATTTTTTTTTATATTTTTTATTTTTGTTAATTAATAATAATATTAGTTAATTAATTAATTAATAATTTAATTTTTTTCATCTAAATATAAACCTTTTTAAATTAAAATTTTGTTGATTAAATTTTTTACATTATCAATTTTTTTTCAATTTTCTATTTTAATTTCTATCTAAAATCTATTTTTTATTATTAATATTTATATTAATAATTTTTCAAATATTTAAATTCTTGATTTTTTAATCATTAGTTTTTTAAATTTGTAAATTCTTAGTTTTCTATTCAATTCAAAAATTATTATAAATTTTTTACTTAAAATGTTTTTCTTTTTAATTTATCAGTTTACAATATTTTAATTGAAATTCTTTCATTTGTTTTTACATTTTTTACTAACCTTTTATTGTTTTATTTTAATTTTAAATATTATTTTTTGCTAATTAATAATTTGTTTATTAATTTTTATTATTTATTATTTTTGTAATTTTTTATTAATTTTTTGAATTTTTTGTAAATCATCTTTAATTTTCTAATAATTTGATCAATATTTAATGTTTAATATTTAATTTTTTTATATTTCACTTTAAATTTTTGTTATTGTAATTTAAATTTTTTTTGTAATTTTAATTTTTAATTTGTATATCTAATTTTATTTATTTACTTATTTATGGTTTCATTTTGTTTAGTTTAAATGCGTTTTTTGTTTTTTTAGGTTTGTGGGTTTAAACAATACAAATTTTTTATTATTGTATTTGAAATACAAAAGTTGTAAGTTAAAGAAAATTTTTACATTTATAAATTTGTTTATAGTTGTAAGTTTTTTTTTAGTCTTAAATTCTCTATACTTTTTGTCTTCAAGTACTTTTTTTGTATTATTATTTTTGAGTTTTAGTTTTAAATTTTTATTTTTAAATTTTTTATTGTTAAATTTTTAATGTTGTGGTTTAATTTTTGTATTTCCATTATAATATTTCCATTATAATCCATTATTAGTTTTGAAAATGCATAGCTTTTATATTTTAGATTTTTAGTTTTATTAGTTTTTTTACTTGTTTTTAATTTGTAGGTTTTTATTTTTAATTTATCTATATTTTTTTAATTTAAACTTTTTGTTATTTGTACTTTTACTTTTAAGTTTTTAAATTTTTATTTTTTTATTGTTAAATATTTAGTTTTCTTATTTAATTTTTGTTTGTGTTTTCATAATTATTTTTTAAAATGCATGGTTTTTTAATTTTTAGTTTATGGTTTTTTTTTTACATTGTTACTACATTGTCGAAGATTTTTATTTTTTAATATTAACCACTTTTGTCATTTTTGTCGAAATTGTTGAAATGTTTCACTGCCTTAACGCTTTTTACTAGAGAATTTTAAAATCCAACATTTTTTTACAGTATTTTTAAATCCTTTATTGGGCATGTGACATGTTGCTATATGGCAACAAAGTTGCGAAAGTGTTAAGATGGTAAAAGTGTGTGTGGAATGATTCGTGTGAAATATTGGTGGTTGATCATCAAATTTCGACTACCGTATTTGAAAATTATTACCAAATTAAACAAAATTCAAAATATCAATGGTCAAACTATTGACTAATTTGATTTATTTTAATGATTTTCGCTATGCTGTGCGGTGCGTGTGGGGTTTGAATAATGCCGCTTGCGGTATGGCTTTGACAGCCGCACCGAAAACGCCAGACAGCGACGAAACGAGTGAATGTGACTAAAACGCGCATTAGTCATCGGAATATACGGTGGCGCAATGTGTGCGGCCGACTACGTAAGTGCCAACGGAGCAGAGAGTAGGAGATTTCTACAATCGCCACGTTGGGCGTCATTGCATGATATTTTCCACGCCCGCAATGTCAACATTCTGCTTGTAAATATGAATAAACTTGACTTCAATTGAAATTTTCGGATCGCCCTACTTACTGTTGAGTTACGCTTCAGTTGCGGCAGGAATCGGAATTTGCTCCTGTGGCGGCGCCACGACCTGATGTCGCTAATGTCGATGGTGTGACGCGCTGCCTTCAGTGTCTGGTATTCCAGGTGCGCGGTGCGACGCAGTGCCTTCATGTGCTGTAGGGGAAAAATTGAAATTAGTTTGGCTCGAGCATTGATGGCATTCGAACTGACCTGCTTGAGGGCAACGCGCTGCTGCTTTGGATTGCGCGTGTTGAATTTGCGTTCGCCCACATAGTGGCCGTTGCAGGCGTTCTGCCACTGCAGCTGATGCTCGGTAGCGCTCGCCAACTTGGCCAGCAGCAAGTTGTGTTGACGCTTGTGCAGCTGCCGGCGATGCGAACTGCTGTGACCGCTGTGCGGCGCCAGCGCTTGCAAGGAGTCTGTCAGTGCAAAACTGTTTTCCGCAGAGTCGATGGCGGCAGCTGGAGCTGCTGTGCTCCTGTCAGGCATTTGCATGAATACCGCCAATGTGGTTAGTACGAACAGAAATGTCAGCTGGCTCTGTCTGTGATTGTTGTTGTTGTTGTGGGGGATGACACTGCTGCTACTGTGGCATTGAAGCCATCTGTGGTTAGTGTGCATTGTGTGTGTTTGTGCATTATGGCTGCGGCCAGTCGCGGCCGATCGCCGTCTGCAGGTACTGTGTGCTTCAGCCGTTTTGATGCTTTGTTTCGGTTGCCACTGGAGTGCAACCACCTGCAAGGTACACAAACAAAATCGGGTCATAAAATGTATGCTTTACAAATTACCTAAACAAGCAAACAAACGAAGTTCATTGGCCTTGCAAATTACGATTTTCAATAGTTTTTTTGCCCACATTATAATTGCATAAATATCAATTTTCATGTAACCAAATATTCGCACGCACTTTTCAATTGCCTGACTATTTCAATTAAGTTTTCGATATGTGAAAAACAACACAAGTTGCTTACGTGTAAAATCGCATCAAACTTGCCGTCTCAACCAGCGCAAGCGGGTTTTTGCGCTCAACTGGCAAAGGTTCGCTTTGTGGGCTTTGGCGCATGCGCGACGTGCTTAGCACAACGTGCTGCGATTCACTGGTTGCGACAGCGCGCGATAGTTTGTAGCGCCAGCGAGTACTTACGCGAATGTACGACAAATGTTTCATAAGTTATTGTTGGTGTTTGGTGGGTAGGAAAAAAAATACATAAATGCAAGAGAGATTTTGACCCAAAAGTCATTTTGAAAGTAGTTAAATCTAAAACAGTCCAGAGAAATCTCGAGGTTTAATGGGCATAAAAAAATCAACAAAACAAAATATTTAAAATAAAATGTGAATATTGCAGCTGGGATTTAAAAGAACTATGCTTAATTAGATAATTTTCAAATATTATTTTTTTATTGAAGAGAAAATTGTGAAAACTGGATTTAAGAGAGTTATGTATTTAATTGGTTCTGTTTTTCATGAATTTTTTTTTAAATTTTTTTTCAAAAAATTCCATAATGTGGCATTGCCTGTGTACCTGTTTTGGCTCACTTTGGATTGTTTGCTGTGATTATCTTTAGATATTGTTAACTTTAGTTCTGGTAAAAGAGATAAACTAACGTTTTATGTTTCTAACTTCATCTATTATTTTTTATCTTCTCGTCTCTTTCTGTTATCTACATCTATCTATCTAATTTGATAAATTTTTGAGCCATTTTTGTGTACTAAAACTCTTGTTTGTTATATATTCCAGAATGATTCCTATCTATAGCTTCTAGTATCTTATTTGTTAAAGAATCTTGTATAATTTTAATGTATAGATAAACCTTTGTTGTATCTATTTCACTTGTGTTCCTTGAGCTAGTTCTATGCATAGACTATAAATTTGTATAACCAGTGAATGCTTCTGCTCCTAAAAGGGATTTCTTAGGTTCAGATCCATTACAATCAGAGACCTATTACTTTCAAGAGATAATCTTAAGTTCTCTTCTAGTAATCTGAGAATAATCCTATCCAAGATTAGATATTTTATGTCTGCTCTATGGGTCAGGTTAGGTTAGAATGAAATGGCTGCCTGGGCACGGGACTTGCCGAAATCTCTTTAAGAGTTCTATTCCACCATATCTGAAGATCCATTGAAGTGAATTGATTTTATGTTTAGTAGAAATAAAGAATTTCAATGACTGCTGTAAGAGTTCTGTTTAACAATATTGAAAGATCCCTTAAAGTACCAGCGATGCGATTTAACTTTCAGTAGAGATAAAGTCAGATGTTTCATATCTGCCATAAGGATTCTTTTGTAAAAAATTGATTTGGTTTCAGATTCTTTACATTCAGAGATCTATTACCTTTAAGCACTATTACTCTCAAGTCCTCAAAATGTTATCTTGTTTTTATCTGAGAATAATTCTATCCCAGATTAGATATTTTATGTCTGCTATAGGGGTTCTGTTCCACAAGATTCGTTGAAGTGCTAATGATTTGATTTCATCTTTAGTAGAGATGATCATAAATTGATCTTTTATGACTGCTATAACGGTTCTGTCCTACAATGTTTAAATATCTCTTAAATTAAAGGGATATTAATATTAAACTTTCAGTATAGATGAAGACAGATGTTCCATGTCAGCCATAAGGGTTCAATTGTGAAATATTAATTTGGTTTCAGATTTTTTACGTTCAGATATCTATAACCCTCAAGTACCTAAAACGCTTATCTTCATATTATCTAAGACTGTTTCTATTCTAGATTAGATATTTTCTATCTTCTCTGTTCTAGAACGTTGAAAGATGCGCCAAAATCCCAGCAATTTGGTTTTACCTTCACTCGAGGTGAAGATCCAAACGCTTTTTGCAAACTGCATCTCAGGTACCCACAAAGCACTTCAGCCACAACTACAAATGCAGCACAAAAATAACTCAACAGATACTTTTCTCACACTGGCGTATTCTACGATTTTTTATTTTTTTTTCAAATTTTCTTTTGTTTAATTTCCTTCAAATAATTTAGTCCTTGTAAATAATTAAAAAATTATAATCCTTGCCAAGAATTTAAAAGTTTTAATCCACTTAAACAATAAAAAAAACAATTTGCTTTCTCTTTGAACTCCGAAAGTTCACTTTGAACACGCTTAACTCTCAATAAAGCTTGCTTAAATTTCTTCATACATACCTTTTAATAAATATAAAATACTGTCGTTAAAAAAGCTATGCAACCGTTTCAGTTGATTTCCCGCCTTTCGGCCTCGTGGTCGAGCACAATGCGTCACCAAACGTTTCACTATTTCAAACGCCGAATCGCTCTGATGCTGCACGTTGTTTCAATTGAATGCAAATTATTACTTTTTTGTTATTTTTGTAGGCGTTGCAACACGAATCATGCGCTGTTTAACCGTTAATTAACTTAGGATTAGTGCAGTTGGCTATCGCTGCGCCGCGCTTTAAATGTTACTGTAGTAGTTGTGTTAACTTTGTTTCGGATTTCGTTCGTTGACTTTGTTCGTCTGTTCGCTATGGCTCGAATTTCGTTACGTACATTTCACAGTCTTTGGGTAAACTAACTGCCTTGACTTGAATGCCGTCGCTCTTAAGCGCAGATTTGAGTGCGAGCGTCGCACACGCGCTCCAGCCGAGTTGAGTTCGAGTGCTTCGCGTCGGCAGCAGAAAACCCGCATTTCAATTACTCATCGATGTACGCGACGCAACGCGCCCGCCGGCCGGCCGGCCGGCTGGCCAGCTAGACAGGCAAAATCAACAAAAAAAAACAACAACAATAACAAAGCGACTCGCTGTGCCTGCACGTACGCCCTAACGTAGATACACACACACACATTTACGCACTCGACTGACTCGTACTTCCGCTTACAGCGGAACAGCGTCTGAGTGAAATCTCTGCGAGTGGATATGACGTCGACGCTGTTGTGTTACGTTGAGTGGAGTAGTGCAAGCGACAGAAAGTGGGCGCGCACCAAGCGGTATCTGTGTGAGTGTGTGTGTGTACATGTGTGGGAGTGCGTATATGGCGCGGGTGAGTGTGTGTTGCGGGGGTGTGCGCTTGCATTGAACCAGCCTAAATTTGGCGAAAATTCGTTAGGCTGCGGCGGTTGGCGATGATCAATCGGCGGCAACAGCAGTTTCGGCTAGTTTTGGCACTCATTGGCTGGCGCCACATAATCGCCGTTAACTGCACTGCTTGCCGCGTACACGCTGGAGCGTGATTCAGTTGTCAGGTATTCAAACAACGAGACATTTCATCACATTGTGTTAGTTAGAGGAGTGCCGGTGCACGAATTGGGGATTTTGTGGTCTCAACTGGCTGAAGAGGGAAATTACTCTCAGTTTGGTTAAAGTAGTTAAACAAATAATTAAAACATAATAATTTTTATTTTAATGATTCTAAGACTTGAACGTATAATAACTCTTATAATTTCTTTTAATTCCCAAAGTAAACATTTATGCTGCCAACGTTCACAGTGCTTTCATTGTACGCATTGCTTGAATGAAACTTTATCTAGTGGCCACAATTCACTCATATTCTGTATTCTTCTTCTTCTTCTTTCTGTGCTGGCAGTGCAGCAAGCTTTCATTCATGTTCTGCGAGCGTGAACTATGAATGGTTTGGAAACGTCATTCCTCAAATATTCGAATTTATATGTAGTTACAATACAAAAACCGCAGACTCTATGTGTAATTAAATTTTTAATTGCGGTTTCAAGTAAGTTCCCCGCAATTATAAATGAACTTGAATTTAATTAAAAATAAAATAGCAGAAAATATCTTCAGGGATACGCTGGCACGTATTCATTAATTTTGTTCTGAAGAAGTAAACACATAATTGTCACATTTTCAAATGCAGAGCCTTTTTTCGACATGAAAACATTTTTATAGAGTCCGACCGAAACATATTTTTTGGGCCGAAACCGAAATCGAATTTCGGTTTTTTTTAATATTCGAATATTCGGCCGGACACTACATTTTTATTAATAATAATTAAATATAATGTTAATATAATTAAAAATAACTTTTATTAGGCACCTTCCAAGTGTTATCCTTTTAGTTAAAAAGCGAAATATTGAAAAGTCGAAGCTTAATTGACAACATATTTTTGTTAAAAAAAAATTCTGATGATCACTAATAGCTGCAAGAGCGATATTTGTGTGAAAAGATAATCTTCAAGTCATTTGGAAACGTTATAAAAGGTAGTGAGGATAGAGCTCTGCTTGGATAGAATGGAATGAAAAATGAAGGTTGAAAAATCGAAGAATTACTAGTTTTAGTTTAGATATCTTTAAGTATGGACTTAAATTTTAAAGACATACACATTTCAAAGATTTTTTTTAATATTTGCGGTTGTGCCATGATGAAGATATGGGTATCAAATGAAAGGAAAAACTTGTCGCTTTCTGACTAAGTTTTCTATTTTTTACTGTCCGGATCAAAATATGTCAGTAATGACATGTAGTATAATACCTCAAAGTTTTATTTTTCTATTAATTATAATAACAATTTGTGTGGTGGTCAATGAAGTAGAAAGTAGATTAAGTTAGGTCGGCCATGCATAGATCATTTTGCATCCTAGCGATACCAGTTAGAGCTCCTTTCTGTTGTAAATCGACGTAAAAAAGTAATCGGTGAGAAAGTAATGTTCCTAGAAAAGTTCAGCAGTTACTTATTGTCGTGCTTGGGGACCCTTGAACGGGACAACTAAGTTAGTAAATAGTTGTCTTGAAATAACAGGATGGGTTTTCTGACACCATTTTCTTTGCATTTTCTGCATTGATCCGATTTGGATCACGTAAAGGAAAAAGAAAAACAGAATTTGGAGGGCGTAAATGAAGAGTGGCTTCAAAGTGTACAAAAAGAAAATGCATTTTGCCTCTTAAAATTTCATGTATATTAAACAGTTTAATTGCGCTCTTTGCAAACTTCAGTTATATAAGTTTATGAACATAAACCTAAAAATATAGATTTTATTATACTTAGAAAATTTTTCCAAAATAGGCTCAATGGAAGTAGTCGATTTTGTTTCATCGTTCATGATCTGCTTTATTAAATTTATTACATTATTTTCTATTCATACCATAAATATCCTTAAATTATTTTTCAAGTACGTTAGATATACTTAAATACATAAAAGCTATATGCATTGCATTGTCCTTAATACTCAACATTCACTTTGCATCATTAAAATATTTTCGTATTTTTATAAATGTTAAAATTGTTGTTTTCACAACTAATCACAGTACAAATTTGCGTCAATCAATTTCAACAAAGCAGCTTCAAGAGCCTCTCATCCTTGCATGCTCGGTTAGGCGTTCATCCATTCATTCTGGCGCTGCTTCCAATCTAGAAAGTGGAGTCGCCAGTTTCACTTGAGCCACGCACCGCCGCGTTCTCGCTCATATCGAAATCGGCACCGGACATGGCCGACGACGACGACGCACTGCAGCCGTACACCAGGCGGCTGGTGAGCATATCGCGGCGCAAGCTCCGCCGCAAGGCCAGCAAGTAGCTGTAATAGTGGTGCTTGGCGAATCTCAAATCGAGGCTGACTATGTGGCGAGCGTCCTTGGTGCGGAAGGACAGCAGTTGCTTCATGTCGGCGCTCGAGTAAACGCTGAAGCAACGCTGCCTGCGCGGATAGACGCCACTGGTGGCGCTGGCAACCTCGCACAACACACGCTTGGCGCTGAGCAGCAGCTCGTGCAGCTCGTTGAAGGTGTCGGGCTTGGCGCCCTGATCGCGCAAGTCCCGTTCGTGCTGCATTTCGCTGAGGAAAGCGAACGCGGCAATGAATTGTTGCATGCTGCGATGCCAATTCATGGGCGTCAGCTACAAATAGAACAATATATGTAAAAGGTAAATATGTATATAATTGTTGATAAATTTGCGTACAAGAAAGCTTAATGGATTGCAGCAATGATTTTTATTTTTTCTGTTTTACAGCCAATGCAGCGAACATGGCGAACAGGTTTCCTAGCTCAATGCTGACATTTCTCTGCCAGTGAGGATTTGTTGACTTGTTGGGTGGTTTGCATTATGCGCACTGGAGCGACAATTATTGACGAGTTGGTGTGCCCTCAACTGTTGTTGCGACTGCCCGAAGGTTGAAAGTGCTTTTATATGAGACACAAACGCACTGATAGCATTTCTTGAACTTGCATACAAATATTTAACTGAGCAAAGCTGGATTAAAATATCACGTGTAGGTTGTGAGTGGCGAGTTGAATGTGGTTTTTATTTCCAAAAATGTATTATTTCAACTACGTATGGTTAAGTACTAAAATTTATATACACACCAATACGTACTTCCTCTCGGTTTAATAACACTGTGCGACAGCATTTTTCACCCCGGAAAAAATCCATATGTGCGTGAAACTAGAGACCAAATATAGTAATACTGCGTACTCAGTTTTTCATTTCTACATCCTTTGTCCTTTTAAAAGGACTTCAAAATTTTTAAGGGGATAACAAATAAAAAAAATATAAAAAATACTAAACCTCGTTAGAATATGGCGATATGTATATCAAATGAAAGCGGAAAGGCTCAAGAATTTAAATATAATTGATTTTTATCTAATTGTAAAAAAAAAGATATGAAAAAGTCCCTTGAAAATTTAATTCTTTATATCCTTGAAAATTTATATAGAATTTTCTTGAAGAGTAACTATGTTAAAACCCAAAATCTCCCTGATCACGTGTTAAAATTTCATTATTCTCGCTTGATTGATTGAAGATACAAAATCTTTTTATTATTTAAAATACTGATACTCAAATAAATTACAATTTTTGTACTTCATTAGAATTGCAGCTTCCGCCTTTTTTTTAATAACTTTCGAACTAATAAAGTTCGAAGTTTCGAACTAATGAAATTTTGACACGTGATCAGGGAGATTTGAGGTTTAACATACTTACTTTTCAAGAAAATTCTGTATAAATTTTAAAGGATATAAAGTATTAAAATTTTAAAAGGACCTTCTTCATATCCTTTTTTTACAAATAGATAACAAATAAATTTTATTTAAATTCTTGAGCCTTTCCTCTTTCATTTGATATACATATCGCCATTATCTATCCAGGTTAAGTCTTTTTTATATTTTTTTTTATTTTTTATCCCCTTTAAAATTTTGAAGTCCTTTTAAAAGGACAAAGGATGTAGAAATGAAAAACTGAGTACGCTGTATTACAATATTTGGTCTCTAGTTTCACGCCCATATGGATTTTTTCCGGTGTGAAAAATGCTGTCGCACGGTGTAATAGCGACAAGTTTGCTTTGAGCAGACGTCATCCAAGGATTCCTTGACGCATTCACAGCTATTCTTGGACATCCAAACAATACTTGAGGTAATGACTTTTGTGCTTTGTTGGCTAAGTAAAAACTCCCCTTGGGATTTGCAAAAATTTGCAACAATCGTTTACGTGTAATTGAACGCTCTAACCGCACTGACAAGCCCCGTTTCCCATGCGTCGCTTTCAGTGTGTACTGAAGCTTATCTGGGCTTCAATCGAAAGCCGCCACCGGGTCTCGTCACTCGCCTTGTCACACTCATGGCTGGCCCATTCATCGGTCGGCCAATCTCAATAGCACATTTCGCTGCAACGGGGGAAACCGGCACTTACGTGTGTCAACCAAAGTCAACACAAGTCGCCTGTGTGCACAGCGTTACTCATTCGGCCATAGACGTCACTGCATGTCAACTCCTTCGCACGTGCGTGCAACAGCTGAGCGCCAACAAATTGCCAGCAGTGATGGAATTCAGTATCAATTTAATCCCCCCTCGCCGCACCCAAAGACAAACATCACATAAGTATGTAACTTACCGGCGCATTGTCCTGCAGCCGCGGCAGAAATTTGTAGTGTTGCTGGTGCATTCGTCGCCACTCGGTAATGTTGGCGTCGATGCCGTTAGACCATTTCAGCTTCAGGGTCTCGTATTCCAAGCGCACAATGCGTCGCAGTGTCATCAGATACTGAAATGGTAATGAAAAAATTATGACATAATACAAACATTTGTTCGAAGCTTACATGTTGGACCAGCTCCGGACTGCGATCGTTGACGCCATCGTCGAATTGACCGCAAGAATTTTGCCACTGCAGCGCATTGTCGGCCGGCTGGTGGTGACTGATGTGGCGTCTGTGCAGTCGGCGGCTGTTCAGCGACTCTTGTGGCAGCGCTAATATGTCAACATATTCCTTCACGGAGCTCTCCGTCTCGTGTGAGATGAGTTCGACCTCTTCGGAGGATGAGTCGTCATAGTCGGCGACGACGCTCAAAGGCGAAGCGATGCTGCGGCCGGGCAACTGCACGCAAAGTATCAGCGCCAGTGCAACCAGCGACAGAGTCAGCGATGAGGTGCCAGGCAGCCGCTGTCGAAGACGCAACGCGTTGGTAGCAAGTTTGAGCGCGTTACGTGCTGCCTTCGATCCAGCTGAGAGATATAAAAAATTGTTGAAATTTTTCAGTATTATTTTAATTTTTAATTTTTAAAAATCTCAAATACTCTAATAATTTGCCATTCTTCCACACATAGATAGTTCCCCCACTGTTGCTGTTGTTGCATGTTTTTCACACACCCACACACCCACAATTACTCATCGGCTTTTACCGCACAGCACAATGCAACGGCACGCAACGACGCTTTGAGTGGAATTTCATCCAAACATTTGCACTCAGACAACAGACAGCCAACGCGAGAGCTAAGCGTTTTGCAGCTTTGCCGAGCGCCGAGAGCGCGTCGGCGAGAGAGCTGGCGCCTGCGCCAATGAAACTCCAGCAGAGCTGCGCGCCCACACTTTCGCCCCACAAGTGGGCTTTTCCGATTTGTAGTCTGCCGTTGACTTTTCCCCCGCTAATTGCGTTCGCAGTAGCTGCCGTCGCATTGTCTGTTCGCTGTTTTTGTTGTTGTCAATTTTAATAACATTTCGCAACGCTTTTGTCTCGTGTTCGCCAATCAAATGCTGCTGATAGCAGCGCCTTTTGGTCTCCGGTGCTGCCGCCCTTTGTGAGCCGATAACAGCGTTTCGGAGGCGTGTCGAATTGGCTTTTGTTCGCCTACAAATAAGCGCGGCCGGCTGCATGCAGTCCCTAATTAATAGCGTTTCAATGTAGCGGACGTGTTAAATTCAAATTTCAAATCATTTCCAAAAATAACAACGCCAGTCAGTAGGCACAGCTGGTCGCATCTGACTATCGACTGACTATTGACTCATACAAAACTCTCGCCTGCGTATTTTCTATTCTTTGTCTTGTTAAACTTTTGCCAGAGACAACATCAAACAGTTGCGACTTTCTTCGGTTGATTGGCCAAAAGCGGCACTTGAAAGAATATAAAACCAAATATGGACAAAATGTTTTTGAAAGACACAAATACAAATGCAGTGCAAATCTCTTGAGATGATCACGTCCAAACGAATAAATAAATATGTATGCATACTTCTATGACAATGAAACTGATGATCGTTCTTGAATTTCACGCTAGAACTGTTGGGGGTCTGGAGGTATAACTACAGTCCCAGTTGGTGTTTAAGTTTAAAAATTTATGATATAATGCAAAATCATATTTTTTGCAAGTTTAAGTATTTTCGTTGACCTTCAAAAGTTAAGAGCCTTAACAATAATTGTGAATAATCATTTAGTCAAGAAGGAAAGTCTTGTACTGATCGCAAATCACGATCTTTTTAATCGTTCAAATCATGATCTTCATAATCCTTCCTGACATTGGGTTTAAGTGATAGGTTCGGTGGGTCACGCATAGACCGTGTTGAATCCCTAACGATACCAGACGGTGAGTAAGAATGTGGCTACTAGATACAGATACCGTTCGGTTACATGTAAGAACGCTTGAGGCGAACTTAAGCAAGGATTTAATTTTCTTACACCGTCTCTAGCCTACAAATGTAGGCAGCTTCAAGGCAAGTTAAACGTAGTTTCGCAATGTTCTATGGATTTCCTGATGCCATGCTCGCATGCGTCTGGATCAGTGCTTCCAGACGTGGGTTCAAACCTCCCAAATAGCTGTGTTTTAAAAAAATTAAAAGTGACAAATATATTTTGAGATGGCATTGGACTCAAAAGTTGCATACAGAACCACCCCCCAAATGAGATCCTGTGTGCTCATCTTACCTATGCGAGCTACTATTACACAGCATCCTGTCATAGCACATGGTCCTGCGACATGATAAAGCGGCTTTTGAATTGTGAGTGGTCTTAGTGGCTTATTTCAAGTTATTGGAACCCACCAAAGGCATGAAATATATTCTTTGAGTAGTGTGAAACGAACGATTTTTTTCTTGTAGACCTGGGAGGACACATGTGAAAGGAAAAGTTTTCAGCAAATATTTATGTCGTTAAAGCCCTTTTCAATGCCTCAGAAGAACTAAATCTAGATAAACAAAGTCGGGGATCGGTGGCACTGATTTCCTAAGAAGTGACCGCCTTGGCAGCTTTGCAATATATTTATGATCTACTCAGACTTTGTATAATTTAATAATTCATTTAAATTATGATTGCATCAAAACGAAACTCGATGTGTTAGATAATGCAGATGTGTACCTATAAAATATCTAAATTTTCGATAGGAGACTGTAGTGAAATAAGAAAACAACCTCATTGACTGTAAATGTAGCGCTTGTAGATAGTAAAAACAACCACAGTAAATTCAGGATTAAAATTTTTTCAAAATTTTCCCAACAATTTTGAGATTTTCTCAAAATGATGAAAATATCCGAAGCTTCTTGAGAAAATCTCAAAATTTTTGTCGTTTTTTTTACTATCTACGGGCGCTACAATTTCGTAACTCTAAATATAAATTATGAAAAATTGTTGATCATCTTTCTGTCTCCATGATCTGATTGCTTTTTAATAAGTTTAAGCTTTTTCATATGCAATAATATTACAATCGTATTTCTAGTGTCTGATTTCATCAGGTTTTTTTTATGGCAATAGGCAGTTCACAAGCTTATTTAATCTGAATTATTTCTGATACAAATTTATAGTTCAGGTTTTTCTCTGAATTGTTTGCCTTCAGTGCTGCGCGACCAGTGGCGCACACAGGATTTCATTGTGGAGCGTTTTGCGTACAACTTTTAAGCCGAATACCATTCGAAATCATATTTTGTAACAGTAATTTTTGTGTTTGGGGGGTTTGAACCCCCAAAACTCCCCTGCGTGCGCCACTGTCCGAGTCTATACAAAACGCTCTAATAAATCTTTAAGAACTGTTGTACTTTCAGATATTTTTTTTTCCCTCTAATCGACTAATATGCAGAATTTGTACTGTTGACACTGCAATGGCCATAAGCGGTCAACGTAGCTCAATTGGATCACAAATTAAAGAACTTGGGTTCAAATTTCAACGCAATCAATAGCAGATTAAAAGGAACTTTAGCCTCTAACAGGGTTGTGGATAGAGAATGTAGATCCATCAAAAACATTTCCCATAAAACATACAATTTGGTTGCTCAGAAGCCAACGAAAACAATAAAGTCTATAAACTATACAAATAGTGTTGCATTGATAGTCGGCTAGGCCGATCATATGATTTACTGTTTGTTTACTTTTGGCGCACGATTGCGGTTCGTTGACTTTGGCTGTTCGTTTCGTGCTGCGAAAGCTTGCGAGCGAAAAAAAGTACTTAATTGATAAAAATGCCATAAGCACGCGACTGCTTTCAAGATTAGAGCTTTTCAGCTGGCAGATACCGGCACATCGCACAACAACAACAACAAACAATAACAAACAGCTGATTTGTGCGCTCATTCACTGCAAAGTGCGCTCGCCGCGGCAAACAGACGCAGAACACCGACGGCTGCCTGTTGCAATTTTCCGCCAGTTTTCGCTTTCCATTGTCTGATTGGGTTTTATGTTTTTTTTTTGTTGCTTCTCAGTGGGTGGTGTGGGAGGAGGAGACGCAAGGCAGTCGTTTAGAATTATTTAACAAAAATTTCAGTTGAATTTCAGTTTAGTCATGTTTCGGTATGCATTGCCCAGCGCAAGCAACGTTTAGTCGTTGACGAATTTCATTGCCGCTAATATGAATTTCTGTGTTTGTGTGTGTGTGTGTGTGTGGGTTCCAGCAAACCGCGTAAACCAGTTCGATTTGAAAGCGTTTACTTAATGTTCACTGGCCGTTTGCTGTTCGTCTGTCGGTTCGTCATAAGCTTGCAATGGATTCAATGGATTTTGATGAGTCGGCGCGCGGCGTTTGGTTGAGGCCGCGTGTCGCGTGTGCCATAAATTAATTGAGTGTAAAATGCTCACAACTAAGAGTTCCGTATTAGTTCGAAAAAGAATTGTAGCGGCGAGCGTTTTTTGTTTGTTGTTTGGTTTTCTAAGATCCAAATCGCGTGGGCACCACAATGCGCAAAGCAGACGGCAACGCCAAAAGCAAAAGCGACAACGACGACGCGTTCGATGACGTGTTGAGCGGCTGAGTGGTGGGCGAGCGTAATTTGAATAATTTATGTACGTTTGGCTGTCGCTGAGGCGTTCGGTTTCGCATGCAAATTACTCAAAATTAGCAGCCGCAAAAAAGTCAAAACAATAACAGAACATTAAAACAACAAAGCGCATATAAAGTTTCTGAAATGTTGGCATAGGTCCGACGGCCTTGTTGTGTGTGTGTGTGTGTGTGTGTAGTGATAATGAAAATCGCAAAGGCGTTTCACAGAATCTTGTTAAATATGACTAGCAAGTCACCAACCTACTCGTAGCCACAACCACCGACTGATAAGCACACACACACAATCAGCTGGAGGTGTTGGCGGATTTTATGGTATTGAATCGTATTCGATAATGAATTCATTTTGGCATTTAAGTGAATGACTTTTTACAGAAGCTATCGTTTAGAAAGTCAGTTTAAGTGTTAACCCTTTCGCTATTTTGTTGCCATATGGCAACATGCTTCTTTGTGGACGTCTGCATCCTCTATGGTTGCAAGAATACATTATTTTGTTGGTCTTTAGAATAGTTTGAAGTTTTAGGAAAAATACAAAATTAATAAACTGAACATTTAAGTTTAAAGAAGAGAAGTATACACGTTTTTTAATGGTATATCTTGACATAGTAAAGGAAGAAGAAGCAGAAAAAAATTAGATAACTTTTTAATTTGACGCTTTCTTTCAATTTAGATACTTTTTTTTTTAATTTTGTCTGAAGTAAATGAAGAAATATTCAAATTTTCGTTATGCATAAAAAGTTTTATGTTTAAGTAATTATTTCAACAACAACGATTTGGTTTCTCTCATAGAAAAACACTCTAAAATACAGGGTCCGATTATAAAAATGAAAAAATTTCTTTTGGAATGTTGCTAATACAACCACAGGGAAGCCTAAGACGTAAATTTTAAAATTTTAAATGCTTGAATGCTTTTGGGCTTGAATGCGCTGGTAACTCGATCGAAATTAGTACATTTCGATATTAAAAAAAGAAACTTCAGGCTGCGCTGTTTTTGCTGATTTGGTACCCTGGACAATTGCATCACTTTGGGTTGCCAGGTCGTCTGTCTGAGATTCAGAATATTTTAAAGAATTCCCCGGAGTTCAGGTTTGGCAAAACTTTTTCCGGGTTTCACAAAATATTTCAGTTGCAGCCAAATGAAAGTATTTTTCAATAATTTGTATCTGTGTAGTGATTAATTGCTTTTTAAAATTAATTATTGTTATTGTTCAGTTAATGTTTGTTAACGTTGTAAAATGTTTACAAGACAAGAAAAACATTTTACTTAGTTATTTTTTTCATAATCTTCACCGCACCCTACTCACTGCTTTTGGGCAGAAAGTGTATAATTATTTTGTTACTTAACCCTTTCCTTCCCGAATTATGAAAAAGCCATAGAAACAAATTGGAAGTTGGTTATTTGAAACGAGAGAAGTATTTAAAAGTATTTTGCATCATATTTAAAATGGTTTCGACTTTCCAGTGGGTGGTGCGAGGGGCTGGTAGCCATACTACACTGGACTACACTGGGCTTTTATGAAGCAAAATTACAACATATTTTATATGAAAACAAAATTTCCCTTTATTTACAAGTTTTTAGAGTTATTTGTTAGAATTTTAGAGTTATTTGGTGTCCTTTGTTAAACATAGAGCAATATTACATTTTTGGCATTTAATTCTGCTGCCCTGTCGAGCGGGAGCCGTAATAATTTTCAATGTTCCCAAAAAAACAAACTACATATTTTGCTGAAAAAGCTCAGAACAATGTTTTTTTAAGCGACACAATTCATAGAATGGGGAAAAATCGAAAATTATACATCGAAATTCCAAATTTGAATTTGGTAGCCATATGACTACCATGGGAAGGAAAGGGTTAAAAAAAAAATTTTGATTTTTCTTATATGTAACTTTTTTGTGAGGCTGCGCATGTTTTTTTTTCAAAATTTGTTTTACTGACACAAGTTTGATAAAGACATTTTGATTGTCTGTGCGTAACAGTGAAAATTTGTATATAAATTACATCTCCCCTAAAGAGGTTTGAAACGTTAGCCTGGAATTGAAACCTCAAGCAATGGCAAACTTGAATCGAAATTATTTTGTGTTCTATCTCTGAATAACGAATTTAACGTCTGTTTTTGTTGTTTACAAAATAGCAGACACAATCTTAACGACTCTCACACTTGGTTCGGTTCGGAAGGTGTGAGCGGGAAACCCCGTAAATTTGTTGTTTGTGTGTCGCATACTGTGAATCCCACTTGATTAATACTTATGCTACTTATCAATGGCGCACCCAGGGGGGTTTGGGGGTTCAAATTCTGCTCCAAATACAAAAATTGCTGGTGCAAATTATGGTTAAAAAGATGCACGCAAGCCCCCTGAAAATGAAATCCTGTGTGAGCCACTGCTGTTTTGACACAAGAAACAGCAATTCTAAACCTGCTTTCGAACGGAGTCAAGCGGCTGCAAAACAATGCAGAGATGCCAACGAGGAGAAACAGGACCTTCACAGTCAAGACGAACTGTACAAATATGTGTGACAATTCATTAGAGCACACTTTGAAACGAAATAAAGGGAACCAAATAGGGATTTGGTCAGTTTTTCAGTGCCAGAAGTGAGAAATCTTTATAAAAACTACTTGAAAATTCACTGTGGAGCGGAAAAAACGCGAGGTTTTGTTTAGGATTTGCATGGAGTTTATTCGTGGCGGCATAAGCACCGATTCTGCCGGGTTGCCATATTCTTACCAACTTCAAATCAGCCCCTGTTCGGGCATTATCCGAAATTTACCACATAGATAGTTCTTTCTTGTTCCCGGAATTGGACTAACGGTAGTCCCAGAAGAAGCAACGAGCTCTAGGGAAATGTTTCCGGTGCATTAAACTGTCACACAACGTCTTTTGATGTTTCCCACCTCTACAAAAAATTATGATTTTTTGAGCAAAATGTTTACGTAGTCCTTTCTGGCTTCGAGGGAACATGAATAGACTTTTTTAATAGTATAAGAATTAGCACAGAAAAACTAGAAAACAAATTCAAAAATTTGCCATACCACATAATTTATAACACACGAAAAAATAATGTTGGACACACTGAAATACCACTATCACCATACCGCCCCTCGAGCCTTCTACACCTATAACCAAACAATTATTATAATTATTATATCCTCTCTGATGAATAAAAATGTCTTTAACACTTCGCAGACACACACACTAATGCACACATGCACAGACACAAACACCAAAAAACCACAAACAAAAAAAGCTTTCATATGCTGGCACTGAACTACACTCGGACATAGTTTTTAACTCACATTGAGGCACTGTTGCCGCCATGTCAATTATGTTCATCGTTGCAAACGGCGAAATGTGCTCGAGTCCTCCGATAACGTTTAGTAACAATCCGGCCAAATATTTCTGCCAAAACACACGTCTAAAATTGCACTGTTGTACTGTCGAGTTGTTCGGTGTCAAATGTACTTGACTCCGTGTGTGGCTGTAGGATTTATACAAAAATCTACCTTAAAGAATATCGCAATATCAGTTGCAATAAAGATAAAGTGCCACCATACACACACATATCGGAACAACAGCAGCGCGTGCGGCGGCAGATTATGGCACCTAACCTAAGCCAAAGTGCGGTGTGACCGCGTACTTGCGGGGCATTTCCCCCCCAAATCGGCACATATATTGAAGTATCGCAAAATTCTATCTGTGCACATATAAATATGGGCACATGAGTGCAAAGCGTGGCATTGGATATTGTTGCTGCTGTTATTACGCGCTTTGCGCAATTGGTGCGTGCTTACGTCCTGAAGTTGCCTTGCGCAAGTGACGCTCACTAAGGTTTTCGTGCAGGTGGGAATGTCGAGGGGTAGTCGTGCCGAGGCACATGCCAGAGGTCAACTGGTGCTCAGATCTGTGCCGGAAAAAGAGTTAAAGGTCTGCGGCAGATTATGATGGGATAATGTAATTTTAAGAAATTTGAAATTTCATTCAAGTACATTTCAGTACAATGGTTGAGCAGGTTAATGCTTGAAAATAAGTATTTCGAATTATTATTTAAAAATGTATATAATGTAAACAAATTTATATGATATTTCACATTATTCATTTTCTTCGTTAAAACCCAAAAAGTAAGTTCTGCGTTGCTGTTACTTTATTTATAAAGTAATATTGATTCCATATTTTATGTCATGCAAAATGTTGTCCAACAATGAAAGAATCATTCAAATCATTTTATTTACAAATAAAACCACTCGATACCAAATTGGGATCATAGAATACAGGTCTCCCTCGTATAACGCGGTGGTTACGTTCCAGGAAAGTTCCGCGTTATGTGATTCGCGTTATAGAAGACTCAACTGTCATATACATTTTAGGGTTATGTTCCAATAAGCTTTTTCCAAAATAAAATAGGTACTAAATTAAAGATGTACTATATGTACATTTCAACTCAAAATCAAAATTAATACTTTATTTAAAAATTAAAAAACATAATGAAAACAAACTCTTTTTTTTAAATCGCGTTATATCCAAAACGCGTTGTAGAAGTACCGCGCTATACGAGGGAGACCTGTAGTTCATTTTTGTATGGCAGCAGACTTAAATTTGTATTTAGGAAAATAAATATTCGGAAAGAATTACAAATAGATACCATAATTATTTTTGAAAGGTTGGCACAGTTGGTTACTTTTAAGGAAACTTTAGTGTATATAATATTGTAGACAATGGCACACTCAGGGGGGTTCGGGGGTTCAAAGCCCCGAAACACAAAAATTGCTGGTACAAAATATGATTTTTTTAATTTTTTCTACTTAACGGTTTTTGCTCAACCACCAAAAAAATTTTTGCCAGATTAGGAAAGGAAAAACAGCCGGCTGGTTACTTTTCTAGAAAATTCTGGTAAACACAAATTTTGATCGAGTGGCAACCATGACTCTAAGATTTGGGCCGCTTAATTCATGCAATTCATATGGGAGCTCACTCAAGTGGACGATATGGGTTGTAGATATATTCGACGTAACATTTTGAAAGAGCTTTTGATTTTGCATTTGGATCTAGGGACAGTTTTGAAGCCAATTTTAAAAACTGCTTAATTCATATGAAGATCTACTTAAAGCTTGGAAAAAGCAGATAAGTACGTTCGAAATAAATGTTTAGAAAGATAAGTTATAGAAAGAAGTTCTACATATTTTCCATGTAGGAGCAGCATGTGAAATGTTGTCAAGTAATTGGTCCAATTTTTTACACTTTTGTAAACTTAAACTTGACACAACTCACGATTATTTTTTTATTACACCTAACTAAATAGGAAATATTTCCTATATATTAAACTATATATGTACATGCAGGTATGTACTACTACTACTATTACACTATGTTTTTATATTTGTATATAACTTTGTCTTCCACGCATCATGGCTCAGGACTAAATGCGTTGACCATGAGTCAGAGGATTGAGGGCTCGATTTCTAACTGAAGGCCCGCACAACAACGCTCACGTTCGCGTGATTATATATTGATTTTCAAAAAGGGTAAATATGTATATTGAAGTCATAAATTGATTAATCAACTGTTCTAATGAAATCGTTGTCTTTTATCAAACAGTTTACTTCGAAACCATTTCCATATTCTATATATTTTTTTTTCTATTATTAAAGGTCAATTAAATGCTGGCACCATACATAACTAAATTTGACAGTGGTCGATTGCAATTAATTGCCCATACTTGGATTGCTTATGAAACGGTGCGAATGAAAGTAGGTAGGAATATTTTTTGATAATAATTTTATTGCTGATAATTTATAACTGCTGTCGAGCGGCCAAACAGAGGTAATTACATTCGGTGTGTACACCATTGATAATTTTGTTTGCTCAAATGTCAACATAAGTAAATAATTAAGCTTAATACTTATATGAGATATTATTAACAATTTAACATTAACCACAATTGAGTTCTATTTGGCAAAGTTTGCAAGCTTACTGAAGAAAAACTTGTAAATGCTACTTTGCTGAGTTGTCTAAGAATGTTAGGGATTACAACAAAAGACAATTGAAGTGAGTTGTGTCTATAAACAGACAACTGCTTCTTTTTGAAATACGTAAATGAACAAAGCAATGTATGGAGCTGATTTTCAGCCTTGAAAGCTTCTTAAGTCCAACGATCTGATTGTGATGACAGAAAACTTTTATTGCATAACAAAAATCTCCTTTCTTGAGTATATTTGAAACTTTGTTCTCTACATTTCCAACAACCAAAAGCATACATTTTAGAGTATCACCGGAGTATCAGTTTTGTTTTCGGAAAACGGGGATTACCAAAATAATATTTTCAGTCGTCTGAGTTTAGTACGTTATTTTCATAATAACAACAACTAAGATATTGAGTGGTCAATTGTTAATAAAAATTTTGTGAATTGTATTAGTAAACTCCTTTGAGTAGAGTTCCAAGTAATGAAATCAAATGTGAAGTGGGGATGTACACATATCGGTCTTTAGTTAGCAAAATGTAAATAATTTTCTAGTTGAAGCCAGAATACTGATGTCAATTGTACATTGTCAACTTATTTGCGTTCAATTTCAAAAAGTGGTTTGCGAAAGTGTGACGTCGCAGTAACAACGATGACGTTTCAGTGTCGAACAGATAGTGACATATTAACGGAGTAGGAGGCCGCTGGAAGCAGCCACTCGTTGCGCACACAAACAACACACGCACACGTACACGAAAGTAACGGAATCACGAGTCGTCAATGCATTTATGGGCCAATTGGCTTGATTACGCGCACTGATTATGGCACCTGGCGCAAACAGCTCATAAAGTGGAAATAATACCACCAACACGCTTATATGCATATTCTATATTCCAATTCAATGAAGAGACAATCTCAACGGCATTGAGTCAATTGAGTCATTTTTAGTTTCGCATTTTGACGGCAATTCTATTTTGGCCCAATCAACCAAAAATCATGACTGAGAAATGTTTGACATTGTACAAAATTAAACACTAATAGAGTGACCAAACTGGTTGAAGCAATAGTGGCAGCTTTTTTCCAAAGCGGCACATCAGACAACTGACCAATATTGCATCCATTTGATAGTGATATGACCAGAGACTGAACTATTATAAGTTTAATAAGAAAATAATTGCAATGTAACTATTAAAATGTAACATAAATTTTATTTGTTGGTTATAATTATTATTAGAGGTGAGAGAAACGCGGCCTTCTTGTAAGGAGTTCACAAAGCTTCTGTTTCTTTATTTCACTGTTTCTTGTTAGTTACAAAATTCGAATGCATGTATAGATAAAACAGGGTTGCACAAATTCGCATTGTATAATATTAATGTCTGGTCATTACTAGCGACAACTGATTTTTACGTTGCATAATAACTGTTATGAGAAATAAATATTTTTTTCGTTCTCGATAATTATTATTTTGGGATTTTTTGTTTTTACGTTGCTTTATAACTTTTGTTTTTGACTTTTTTTATTTACATTACCGATAACTATTATTAAAATTTTTTTTTACGTTGCTTCATAATTTTTTTTTGATTTTTTTGATTTACGTTGCCGATAACTATTATTTCAAAGAAATTTTTTTTTACGTTGCTTCATAACTTTTATGAGAGAATTTTTTTTTTTACGTTGCCTTACCACATTTTGAGTATGAATTGATTTTTAATTGTTTAGTTGTTGGTGGAAATTGGTTTTCTGCAGGTAATTTCCGTTCGTCAATTTCAAATAATTAAAAAATCAATTCGTACCCAAAATATGTTTTTTTTTTCAAAACAATAGTTATCGGTAACGTAAATAAAAAGTCATAAATAAAAGTTATGAAGCAACGTAAAAGAAACAAATCCCAAAATAATGATTATTGAAAATGAAAAATATACTTGTTTCTTATAAGAGTTATTATGCAACTCAGAAATATTTATTACATGATAATAGTTACAGATCACGTAGAAAATTTCTTATTGGGAATAATTATTATAAAGCAATATTTTTAGAAATTTCTTAAATAAGGGCAATTTTATATTCCCATAAATATGGATAATAATAATTTTAGGTCTCTGGATATGACCGATTCGACTTTAATAGTTCAGCTATGGGGTTAGTTCGTTAGGGGTTAAATAATTTAGTAGTTAATATCAAATTTAAGTTTTTAGACCGAAAGTTCGTAACTTTGTTTATTCAGAGCATTAAGCCTTTGCCTAATAAATCCAATAAATCAATTTATTTTCAATGCCAATGATAACGCGTTCTTTTGATGTAGCGCTCCATTTTGAATAATCAAAACAATTGTGGACGACCGCTGTCAAATTTCAGAGCTGTCACTTGGTAAGAAAACCAGAAACCAAATTGAAATCATACACTTTTATATCTGTGGAATTTTGACAAAAGAACTTATCTCGAGGTAGCGCAATTTTTCAGTTTTTTAATCATAAAGATACAATTTCGCTTCTTTTGGTGTAATCGGCTTGTTTCTATGACATTTAGTTATAGAGATATGACGTATGGCATTTCAACTTTTCTCGAGTATTTTCGCTTTCCTGAAAAATTTAAAAATAAAAATTAGACTTAGGCTGTTTTGTCAAAATGTCACAGATATATATTTCACCCTATATTAGTCCACTTAACCCAATATGATAGGGAGATCCCTATACAACTTTTGAGTTCAATACCATTTGAAATAATATTTTTCATTCAAAATGTTTTAAGAGATTTATTTCGGAGATTTTAGCGCCCTGAAATTTCCCTTTCGTATAGCACTGATGATAGATAGGTAGATTGGTAGGTAGAAAAGGTTGCCTTCAACCAGATTAGACATGAAGACGAAGATATTTAGTCTCTCAAACCAGGACTAAGTCCTACTTGTCCATAGTTATGCGTTGCTTACTATTTAACTGCCCATAACAACCGCGTTACGACGGACAACAGAACCTCTCTCCAGGTGTCTCTGCTTCACGTGTGTCTTCTTCAGTTTGCCACATCAAAAGATGGTAGGACTTCCTCAGCTTTATTCTTCCCACAAAGACACCGTCTCCTTCTTGTAGTCGCCTTTCAACTTCCACATAGAATACTATTTTTAAAACCTATACATATTTAAGTATTTAATCATTTTTTCTCAATGAAATTTCATGTTTAAAACGACTCAATAATGATTCTTACGTTGTATGGGTGGAAAGAATTCAGTGGGCTAACAAAAGGCTGCGACTCTGCACCAGAGTGGTGAAGTAATGATCTTCACTGATAGAAATGAAAAATGTAGAGAACATTTTTGCATATGTACCTACTAGGGATTGCAATTTCGAAATCCCGAATCCCAAAATCCCGGAATTCCGGACAATTTAAGTCCTGAAAAACCTGGGATTGACAAAATCCGATCCAAGGATCGAAACATAAAAACAGCTTACTTTTTGCTTACTTTCAAATAGAATGTTCATACATTTACATACGATTTCACAAACTAGTATTGAACCAGAGAGATGTTTTTTATCAGCAGGTTTGCCTGGAAGTTTTACATAAAATGCATTTCTATATTATTATTAATTTCATATTATTTGTTTGAAATATTTCGTATTTAGTTTTAAAGTAATAACACACAATTTTATTTAATACGAAAATAAAATTTAATGAAAATTCAATTTAATTGAAAAAACGTATGATTTAGTTTCTTAAACTAAATCTCGGAATCCCGGGATTGCGATATTCAGTACCGAAATCCCCGCGATTGTAAAACTGGTCAGGGATAGCAATCCTTAGTACCTACATTTATCGTTATTTCGTATAAGTATAATTTCAAAGCTATGTATGTAAGTACTAGGCATCGCATCCTAGAGTCCCGGGATCACGGTTATTTTCCAGTCCCGAAAATCCCGGGATTCAAACTCTCTAATCCCGGGATTTTCGGGATTACATTTAAATGAAATTGCTAACTCATAATAAATACTTTATTAAAAAAATTTTGGAATGTTCAGACGAAATAAATTTAGCGCAAACAAACAACGATTCCTTATCTGAGACTTTGATAAAAAAATTAATTTTTTTCGCAATCGAGCGTCTTTTGCAAAAGGCTTATAATTATTTACTAAATTTTATTTGCAATGAATTTCGTTCTAGATTAGGGGACAAAACACTTAATGCCTTAGTATTTTTAAGATCTCAGTTTTCATTTAATCAAAACGCTTAACTTCTTTTCATCGAAACCGAAGTAAAAATAAAAGTACAAAATGTGAATTGACTCAAGATAAAAAATTTAGAAATGAACCCAAATGTGATTAAACTGTGTCCATTTTTATGGAATATAACTGATAAACATTTATTTATGCAATTTGGGAAAATTGTTTTATTTGAAAAATTTGTTATATTAAGTCACGGGATTCCGGGGTTCGAAATTTCAATCCCGAAAATCCCGGAATCGCAAAATGGCCAAAAATGCGATCCCTAGTATGTACTTTGTACTTTAAGTGCGTAGATATATAAGTTTTTTATCACTTCAGTATTTGAAATGGTCATACCTGCAATTTTCACCTTTAATAAAATCAAACTAAATTTCTAAAGTTCCTTTTCAACAATTTTTCCATCTGCAGATTTTGTGTTTCAACTTTAATAAAACTTGATATGTGTAAAAAATTCGCCCCACATACTTTTAGCAACAAATAGTTATCGGTCGAAGACTAGAAATATGACAATAAGTATGTAAGCTGTCTGACCCACAGCCAAGTCTGACAGAAGACCTTTCACGCCGAAGACATTTCGATACGTTTCCATACAATTTCCCCTCATAAATATTGGAAATACTTTACCATCGCAAACCGTGACACACACACACACACACACACACACACAGCATCACAGCCACTCATGCGGTGTGTATTACGCGCATCGTCGGCCTCATTCTCGCGATCATAGCTTTGCGATGACACATCCGAAAGTGCGGTTGAATTTCATTCATTATGAAATTCCTTGGCAAACAAATTTGTGGTTGTCTACCGGCAAGAAACAAAAAGCAACAACAGCAAAAAACGAAACCTATTCATTTCAGGCCGCATGAAAAGCTGAATGAAATCTTCGCACGGGCGCTTGTCGGTCGCGTTTGTTGTGTTCATGGTGCGCGACGACTCGCTCGGGATAGCCCTGCGGAGCGTTTAAGCTGCTGTTAAATTAATTTAAGCTCTTGTTACCGCAAAGACGTGCCAACAACAAACATGTATGTACAACAACAATACGAAATGGTCGAAACAACAAAAGGGAAAAATTCGAAAATCAGCGTGTCGCATATGAGGAAAGCGCTGGCGGGGCGTTTTGTCGATGGTGAATCAACATTTCAAAGTTGATGCGCGCGAGTTACGATTGTTGTGATTTTGGTCACAACTTTTGTATAAAATGAAAATGTTCCGATATAGTTTAGATTAACGGAAACTTTATTACTATACTCGTTGAGATGAATCTTAAGACTAACTGGTCGATGGAGCGGCAGCTAACGTCGAAGGCAATCCAGTGTACCTCTCTTATCTTGAGATAAGTTTACTCAGGTCTCTGTGTATGATCTTGGGACCAAACAAAACCGTGAGCCGAACATTTGCAACTATTTACATTCGAATGCATTATCTTAAGATTTGTTTGTTCGGGTGTCTGTGTCTAATCTTCGGACTAAACAAAAACACCGAGCGAACCATCTGCATTCATCCGCATTCGGATGCACTTTCTTATCTTTTGACAAGGAGGTGCGAATTGTTGCTTATTCTGTTAGTTCGTATTTGCTTAGGATCGCCTGAGACGTTGCTGACGTAACTCCTCTACCACTTGTTTGAGAATTCTCCTGAATTCTGTTTACAATTCTATTTTTAATCCTAACATTTTTTGTTCTTAGACATATAAGTATAATTATAATTATTGCTAATACAATAAATATTGTTATATTAATTCCATACGATACATTTTTGTGAAATTTTAATTCTTTGATTTCCTCAATATTTTCGAAATGTTGTGTAACAATGTCGTTAAAATGTAAAGGTTTAATATCTATCTTTTGTAATGGTTTCTCGTTCGAGTAAAAATATTTGTCGTGAATAATTTTTTTATTATTAGCGTATGTTTCATTCCTTAATTTAAGTTCACAATTATTATACGTAATTAGTATATTCTTTTTTAAAATTACATCCCTATCATCGCAACTCTGTATTAGTTTTTCGGCTTTCGCGTTCTTTATCAATAATGTCCCGTCGTCAATCTCGTCAACTTGTGTTGCGTTATTAAATCTAAATTTACATGTGTTCGTCCATATGCAGTTTTTACTTTTCTTTAGATTCTTAAGTAGTGTATTATCCTCATATTTATATACCTTGTCTTCTAGTTCGATTATATATTCGTCATTTGTATCTGCTTCGAAGAACTCTGTATTTGGCAAAGGCGTTATTAGTTTGAGGTCTGTTCTAATATAGAATTGCGGTATTTGGATAGCTATTATTATTGAATTATTTTGATACGTCATGACCCCTACTTTTAACAATTTAATTTTAAAAAAGTCAATGTTAAATTCTTCGATTTCCTGAACTGTTAATATGTTCGGGTGTATTATATTATGTTTAGCTGCGACAATATCATCTTGGATTTGGTCAATCTTAGTTTCTATATTTTTTAATTTTGTCAATTGGTCTATTAAAAATAGTTGTTCTACAATTTCATCGTTTTTACCTCTAATTTGTTTCATGGCGGCCTCAACCTTCCTTCTGTCATCATCGACTGCACTTTTCAGTGTATTGAGTGCATCATTGAAATGGGAATTTATAATTATCTGTTTGTTTAAAGTTGCTATTGAGCGATGATTGTTCTCGTTTAGTGTCGCCAAATGTTGCAATATTTCTTCTCTGTCACTATCGTCCATTGTTCCAAAAAGCCATTTTTCTGCGGATCCCACAAAATTTATGAGCCCTCTCCTTTTCCTATTAGGCCTCGGAGTAAGTGTTTTTATTTTTGCTTTAATAATATTTATCTCAGTTTTAATTATTTCTCTATTCTTAACATTCAGTCTCTGGGAGTTTTGACTTATTTGGTCAATGATGCATAATATATCATTCGGATCGATTAGATGAACGATTGTATTAGTTTTGTTTGCTATGTGTACCTCATGGAGTTTTATTTTAACAAAGCCGGTTTCCTCGTGAATAGGGCTAATTCGTAGTGTTCCTTGTGCCGGTATAATTAGCAGCAGCAGTACCATCATCATTATGCTGGTTATCTGAAAATTTGAATGGTCTCTTTATATTTGTCGGGTGAATGTTTTCCAGCTGTTGTCTCCTAAACTTTGGTTTCTCCTTATGTCTTACGTTCCTGTAATTCCTTATAAATCCCTCCTTTCTTTCCTCTTCATAATTCTCCCTTTCCTTATTTAATTTTGATATAGAGTCATTTTTTGCTTTATCAATCCTGTTTCTTATAATTTGTTTATCAATTTTGCTGTGGTGAACCTCAAGCGGTGTAGCTTTTATAGAGGAGTGAAATGTGTTATTATAACTTTCTATAGCTTTCAAAACCTGTTCCTTTATTGGGATTTTTTGTTCTAAGTTTAACACACGAATTCTTTCTGTAAGAGTGTTATTTAGCCTTTCAATGTCGGAATTGCCCGTGTGGCTGTTCGGTTTAACAAAATGGATCTCAATGTTTTCATCCTGACAAAATTGTTTAATATTAATTCTGTTAAATTCGTTATCACAAACAATTTTTTCCATTTTTCCCTGTATTGATATATATAGTTTAATTTTCTCGATTATTGTCTGGCTATTTCTATCTTCGAGATAAAAGCTAGCGACATGTTTAGAAAATTTATCAATAAAATTTATAAACGAATATTTTGAGTTTACATACGTATCGATGTGGATTATTTCGTTGATATCTGAAGGCGTTTCTGTATTCTTAAATTTGGGTTTAATAGGGTTCCTATCATATTTTGCTGCAGTACATAAATCACAATTATTAACTACTTTATTGATTATAATTTTTAAATTCGGATAATATATTTTGTGCTTGAGCGCTTCGTAATTTGCAATTATGCCAGAATGGCCCGATTCCCTCTTGTGAAAAAGAGCTACTTGCTTTAATGCTTCTTCTTCTGTTTCCAAATCTCTTGCAAAGTGGCTACATTTTACGAATTTGAATCTTGTGCCGCTTGGAAACAACCTAATGAGTTCCTGTTGGAGCTTGTTATATGTCGTGTCGTCTAAAACGGAGTAAATGGCGACCTTCCCGCTCGATAAGTGTCTTCGGACAATATCGGCAAGATTTGTTGAGATATCATTCTTGTCGATATAAATTCTGTTATTACCCAACACTTTTTCGCACTCTCTTTCCTTCCTTTCTACTAGAATTAGCTGTGTTTTAAATCTATTCACTATCGTATCCAAAATAGGAATATGATCGTGCAAATCCTCTTCCTGTGAATGTGCAGTTTGCCCATCCGTTGAAATATTATCATTAATATTTGCTTCAGCAATATTAGTGTCCAATAAATTTATTTCATTTTTATCGACATTAATCCGACTGAGAAAGTCAGCAATTTTGTTGTCTTTTCCTTTAATGTAGTCTATTTTGGCATTATATTCACCCAGTTGAATTAGCCACCTCTGCAGCCTCGGATTGATATCCTTTCCGTTATTTTTAGCTTGAAGCCACTTAAGTGGTTGATGGTCCGTGTGTAAATCAAACTCTTTACCATATAGATACGGTCTGAAATATTTACAGCCCCATACTACTGCTAATAACTCTTTCTCTACAGTGGAGTAACATTTCTCGTGGTCATTTAAAGTTCGAGAGGCAAAGCATATTGGATGTCCTTCTTGAGTAAGGACGGCACCTAAAGCAAAATTGCTGGCATCAGTTATTAGTCTGAATCTTTTATTGAAGTTCGGATAATGTAAAATTGGTGAATCAGTAATAATTTCTTTTAATTTTTCAAAAGAGGATATGTAATTTGGATCATTAACATTGATTTTAGAATTCTTCTTTAAATATTTAACCATGGGAAATGCAACCTTTGCATAGTCCTTAATGAACTTCCTGTAGTAGCCAGTTATTCCCAAAAATGATTTGATTTGTTTTTGTGTCCTCGGCAAATTTAAATTTCTTATGCTTTCAATTTTCTGTGGGTTTGGTTTCACCCCTTTCTGTGTTAAAATATGCCCTAAATACTCAGTTTCCTTCTTTAAAAAATTACATTTATCTACTTGAATCTTTAATCCTGCCTTCTTAAGAGTTTCAAAAATTATCCTTAGATTTTCTATATGCTCCTGCAAAGATGTACTAAATATAAGAATGTCGTCCAAATATACTACGCAAATTTTATTAATGTATTGTTTCAATACAGAGTTCATTAACCTTTGGAAAGTGGCCGGAGAGTTCTTCAATCCGAATGGCATTCTCACATATTCGAAGTGGCCAAACGGAGTGGAAAAAGCAGTTTTCTTCCTATCCTCAGGATCTACCATTATCTGGTGGAACCCTTTGGCCAAATCGATTGTGGAGAAATATTGAGCTTTCCCCAATTTGTCCAATATATTATCTATATTCGGAATTGGATACTTGTCACTAATAGTGCATTCGTTTAGTTTCCTATAGTCTATCACTATCCTCCACTTTTTATTTCCCGAGTTATCTGATTTTTTGGGAACTATCCAAAGGGGACTATTGTAAGGTGAGTTGCTTTCCTTTATTATCCCTTGCTGCAACATTTCCTGTATCTGTCGTTCTATTTCCTCTTCGTGTGTCTTAGGATATCTATAAATTTTCGCATAAATCGGCCTATCGTTTTCTGTAATAATTTGATGCTGGATTTCGTGGGTAAAAGTAAGTGGGTCCCCTTCCATAAAAAATGTATTCTTATACTGTTTTAGTAAGCTAAGCACTTTCTGTTTTTCTTCACTATTAAGGTGATCCATATTTATCCGTTCAATTACATCGTTTTCCACAGGTTCAAGTGAACATACGTCGTTTATATAAGAAGGGAAATCATAATCCGTAAAATAAACTTTGGCTTCCCTTAGCATAACACATTTTTCCCCTAAATCGATCCTCGCATTAAATTGGGTCAAAAGGTTTTGCCCAATGATCGCATCATAATTTCTATTTGGCAAATCGACTACGTTCCATGATATCGTACCCACAGCACAAAATTCCTTTGGTATTGGGGTAATCACCCTTTCTGTGATTTTGTTGATACCAGTAATGGTAGAGAAAAACTTCGGTTCTTCTAAAGAAATTAGTGGATATCTGCAGGCTACCTTTGGGCTAATTATACAAATGCTTGAGCCAGTATCTATTAAGCCAGTAATGATATTATTACCTAAAGTGAATCTGATCAGTGGTAGTATGGATGTCGAGCCTGGTTGGTTAAAATTCATAACTTCCTCCTGTACATTCCCTATATCCATTGGCTCAGGACCCGTGTTTTGATTAAAATACCCTTGCCTTGTGTTAGTACTCCTGTTTTGAACCGTGTCTCTTCCTTGGCTAAAGTTATTCCTTACTTGCTCTGAATTTATATAATTATTACGGTATTGTCCCGTCCTTCTCTGTACCGAGTTCTGTTCTTGCCTTAAGTTATAGTTTCTAAATTGACCAGAATAATTATTTGAATATTGTCGTGGTGCGTTATATCTTGCACTGTCATTCACATGACCTTCATTATAATGGTCTTGATTTGACTTATTGAATTTTCGATTATTGAAACCATTTTGCATACGTTCATTATTATTAAAATAATTGTTTGTTTTCTTATGGCTGTGGCTTATTGCTCTATTGTCATCTAGTAATTTTAATTTAAAGTAACTATTATACATTTCCGTTAAGGTAAAGTTCTCGTTAAGATGGGTCCTAAAATTGCCATCAATTTTCTCTAACATTATATCTTTTAAGTCCCTATCTACATTTTTTGCCGAATAAATTTCGGGCTTTTTCTCGTCAAATTCATATATTTCATTTATCTCATAACTACTTCTAATAAATATATCAAATAATTCTCTAAGATTATTTACCCTTACTAAACGGCAGTAATTGTACACTTCAGCATACGTCCTTTGTGGCTGGAAACGCTGCTTCAAACGTATTTTCATCCTCTCCCAGCAGTTGTCGCTTC
This sequence comes from Melieria picta, assembly GCA_964056695.1. Taxonomy (NCBI): domain Eukaryota; kingdom Metazoa; phylum Arthropoda; class Insecta; order Diptera; family Ulidiidae; genus Melieria; species Melieria picta. The sequence continues at coordinate 35,226,545 of OZ057398.1, read as the reverse complement.
CCATTTGTTGGATGCATCTTCCTGCATCGCCGTTCAGCTTCTCGTTGGCCACGATTTGCGTAGCGAATTCTTCTAAAACTTGATTCCCTTGGCACAGCGAGAGCGCTCTGTCTACTGCTCTTATAAACGAGAGTAGATTCTCGTCCTTTCCTCCGCCATAAGGTTTCAGGTGCCGAAAATGGTTGATGATGCTGTCGTGGCTCATTGTTGGTTGTGGTTGTTGTGGTTGTTGCTGTTGTGGTTGTTGCTGCTGTTGAATCGGCCGGCTTGCCATCTGTTGTCGCTGCCTCTCTATAACCTCTTCTTGCTGGCACAGCGCCGCTTCCAGACGTTGAATTTTCATCTGCATCTCTTCCATATTGTTGGACTTGATTTTCCGGTTTCGATCAAATATATTTTTCCGGTTCATGCACTTTTATTATTTATTACACTTTAAAAATTTATTTATTATATAAACGACTTTGTTCTTTGCTGATTATTGTGTTGTATTAAGTGTCAGTTTCAGTTTTGCGGTTATTTTCGATTTACCGATAAAGACGGGTTTTTAAATTTCCTTTGGGAAATTGATACGTTTCACGTTTGCTTTAGCAACGGAAAAGATCGTATGTTCGATTTCGCGATTTCTTCAGAAACGGAAATGACCGACTGCGCCAGTTACGATTGTTGTGATTTTGGTCACAACTTTTGTATAAAATGAAAATGTTCCGATATAGTTTAGATTAACGGAAACTTTATTACTATACTCGTTGAGATGAATCTTAAGACTAACTGGTCGATGGAGCGGCAGCTAACGTCGAAGGCAATCCAGTGTACCTCTCTTATCTTGAGATAAGTTTACTCAGGTCTCTGTGTATGATCTTGGGACCAAACAAAACCGTGAGCCGAACATTTGCAACTATTTACATTCGAATGCATTATCTTAAGATTTGTTTGTTCGGGTGTCTGTGTCTAATCTTCGGACTAAACAAAAACACCGAGCGAACCATCTGCATTCATCCGCATTCGGATGCACTTTCTTATCTTTTGACAAGGAGGTGCGAATTGTTGCTTATTCTGTTAGTTCGTATTTGCTTAGGATCGCCTGAGACGTTGCTGACGTAACTCGCGCGGTCCACGCACACTTCACGCGGCCGTTTCCCATGCCCAGCAACAGCAACAGCAACAGCAACAACCGCAGCCGCACCAGCAGCGCTTTTTTTTGTTTTTTTGTTGTTTTTGCGGCTGATTGTCTTTAATCGGCATTTTGGCATGTCAATCGCTGCGTCTGCTGTTTTATTAATTTTTTTGGTTTTATTAATTTTCTTTTTGTTGGTTTGGGATTTGGCGTCTTTATGGGATTTTGATGCTGCAATTCAAATTGGTGGGCGATTCATATTCGCTATTTATAGCACGATTTGCACATCATCAGACTACTTCCGCCTCGGGCATTTGATTTTTTTCACTCATCTCGCAGACACAAATAATTACTAATTTCGAATGTCTACGCTTCTGTGGTGCACTTTTTGTTGGTGCCGCAATTTAGTTCTTGAAAACACACAAACGTTTTGTTGTTATTCAGTTTGATTTAATTTTTATCGAATTGCTCATTGGGAAATTCAGTTTTTGTGTTCTGAAGTTGAGTCAATTGACATTTCAGGGCTTAAGTTTAAATAAGAAAATTATATTGAAAAAAATATGAAAAACAAAGACAAAAATTCTAATAAAAATTTGTAATGAAAATTGATTTTGTTGTTGTGTATTTTTTGGTTTTTCGCTTAGTATTTTGGGGAATTCCGATTGATTTGTGCTCACAATAATTGCAGCTGTTGACACACCTACGGAATGAATCACAACAGACAAATGATTTCTGCACACTGCAGAGCGTTGTTGTTGTAGTGCAACAATTTATAATAACTTCTTATGTAATCTATGCAAACACTGAAGTGTAAAGCAGTGTAAATACTTAAATTTGGTCTGTGTTGTGTGAATGTCAGGTTTTGTGTGTGTCAGGTTTTCTTTACGTCAAATCGAAATGTGGTCTGTCGACAGTTAAAGAGCACTAAATGAAAGTTTGCTCGGTGCCTGGTCACAAGTTAGGAAAAAAAATACTTTTTGTAGTTTTTGAATTAAAACAGAGGAAAATATTTGATTAATGAGAGAAATTTTCAAAATGGTTAACGAGAGAGCGATTGAATTGGCAGAAATGATCCGAATAACTGGTATTGGGATCTGGGCAGAAAGGCATTAGGGGTCATCAGCAATCAACAGACTGACTAAAGGATGTCACTGACTGAAGGATATAACTGACTGAAGGGTGTCAAACGCGCTGTGACCGTATCTGAATCAAAAGAGAGAATCCTTGTCTGCTGCAGTTTAATAGAAAAAAACTTTGCATACCCACAGGCGTTTTAGCGAGACCCTATCCCATCGGCCTATTAGTAGATAGTAGAGTTGCCAGATCGAACATTTCACGCAGAGATTCAGTAGATTTTTAACGATTAACGTAAACAGTTCTTTGGTTTCGTGAAAGGTATGTTTATTCTTTATTCTGATGAAATCGACATTCTAGATCGACTAATTTACTCTAATAATTTATTTCCAAATCGAATTACAATTATTTTAAATTCGAATCAATATCTATACTCTAATAAATTTAACAAATCAGCTGGGATATTATACTCCGTGATTCAGAAAACTTTAGGTAATTCTACGTACTCAAGATTTGGCAATCATTTCTTCGGGTTTAGCGAAAACTATGTTTACAATTATTTTCAATTCGAATCAATGTCTTTATGTCTTTACTCCAATGAAATTAACATACCAGATCGGATATCTCACCCCGTCTTTCAGAAAACTTTAGGCTATTCTCCTATAGTAATACTGCGTACTTAGTTTTTCATTTCTACATCCTTTGTCCTTTTAAAAGGACTTCACAGTTTTGAAGGGGATAAAAATAAAATAAAATAAATATAAAAAATATTTACCTCGTTAGAATATGGCGATATGTATATCAAATGAAACAGGTTCGAAAAAAGGCGGAAGGAAAAATTCTAATTTATTTGAGTATCAGTATTTTAAATAATAAAAAGATACAAAATCAAGGAAGCGAGAATAATGAAATTTTGACACGTGATCAAGGAGATTTGGGGTTTTAACATACTTATTTTTCAAGAAAACTCTACATAAATTTTCAAGGATTAACATTTTCAAAGGACCTTTTTCATATCCTGTTTTTACAAATAGTTAAAAAATCAATTTTATTTAAATTCTTGAGCCTTTCTTCTTTCATTTGATATACATATCGCCATATTCTAACGAGGTTAAGTATTTTTTTAATTTTTTTATTTTGTATCCCCTTCAAAACTTTGAAGTCCTTTTAAAAGGACAAAAGATGTAGAAATAAAAAACTAAGTACGCAGTATTACTATGTTTGATCTCTTGTTTCACGCCCATATTGTGTCGCACGGTGTTATAGTTCTATTTGTCTGATACTGTGGGCACTTTATGCATTAAATCACTAAACAAGAATATCAGATCTATCAGAAGTTCATGCCGGTTTCGATCATCACCGAACACAGAATCACAAGTGGCCTGAAACATTATTCGGAGATGTGGTACACAAAGGACCTTAAACGTTTCAGAGTGTACTAGCAGTGCAAAGTGTACTAACCTAACTTCATGTAATACTTGCCTTCTCAGCCCGCACCGCGCCCACTGAACGGCGCGCTTAGGCTATTACACTTCATACTAAATTCAACACCGGCCGGTGTGACAAATCGGAGTTGGTCGCCGCGAGCATACCTACGCCAAACTCAATTAAGGGAGCTGCAGAAGCATCAAATTACACGCGACCGACTAGTCCCAGCAGCACTTGACGCGCACTGGAATTGCAATTACAGTGGCCGACAAATGCGGCGCGATTCAGTTCAACAACCACTGTGAACGTGAGCAACCGCACACTGCGTCTGCGCCTGGCTTTGTGTATATGTGTGTGTGAGTGTGTGTGTTTGTGCAACGTGCAATATTGCCAGCCAGCGAGCGCCTTGCAACAGGTGTTTACTATTCGTGCCATTACAAAAGCAAAATCATAACAACAACAAAGCGTAACAGTGTAAAATGGCAATAAAAGCACTAACAAATACACAAACAATGGCAAACAACTAAACAACTAAATAGCTGATGAAAGTGTTGTTGGCATTACAGACAGACGGAGCGGCTGTCAGAGCCAGCAGCGTGTGCAGATCATTCTATATGCGCAGAAATGTCAATCATGCAAAAATTGTGATTATTATTTTTAAATGGCTGGTGTTGGTATTGTTCTTGCTTGTTGTTCGTTTTCTGTTGTTGCTGTTGTCGCTGCGACAACTCTTATGGTTGTTGTGTTGCTTTGTTGTGGATTTTATGTCGTTGTTGTTGTGATTATTATTGCATGTGTTGATGTTTTTGTAGTTGTTGTTCTAACTGGCTCGAGTGCAGTTGTGACTGGTTTTGCTATTGCATTGTTTTTGTTATTAAATTATAGTTTTAAGTTATTTGCAGTTATTATTTAAATTTGTTTTTTTTTCTATTAAAATTTCGATCCAAATTAAGACTAAAATATGTGTCAACATTTTCTAATCAATCTTTTAAAAGCGTCCCAAATTTATATGCTAAAACAGCACTGGTGACTATATTAGAGCAATCAGATCTTTTAGTACGAAAATTAAAATTCTGAGAAGGAATTATTTGTTCTTATTTTAGATAGAATTAAGAAGCTTGTTACTCTTTTATTATTTCATCCTAATTATTTCTTGCATATATAAATTCATATAGTTTATCCCATTAGTTGCTAAGACTAAACAAACGACGATCCAGTTAGCTACTCAACCTAGACCAGAACTCAACTTAGCTCAGGTAGATATGCTAAACGAATTTGATTTCACTAGACAGACTTTTGTTTTCGTCGTCATCTTTCTGAAAAAGAAGAAGACAATGTCCGTTCCTGAGAAAGAAAATTCGGAACAACTACAGTATAGCGAACCCTCATTATAAAAAAAACGGAAAATTGAGCTAAATGGAGCTTATTTGTATAAATCTAACAAACTTCAAATTTTTCCTGGGAAATGCCTACAAAAAGCGTGGCTCGGGGTCAAAGTTCAAATTTTTTATCAATAAAACTCAGTTTATTTCCCACTGATTTACACGATATGGATATCAACCGAAAGGTCATTTTCAAACCTTTCTATTGATGTACAACATTAGATACGTAATATGTACTAAAAATAAGTTTTAGGCGAAAAATATTTTTTTATACAAAATTTAAAAAAACCGATTTTTTTTCTCGAAAAACCCCATTATTAAGTTATAATAAATTTGTTAAATTCACAAGGCTTCGCTATACTGCATTTATGCCGAAAAGTCTAAAAAATCTTTGTACAAAATCTTCGTACCTTACTAACCATCGAACCTGACTAACCATATCATACTAAATTTTCTACTACAAACGTCAAAACTATAGGAAAGTTTATAATGGAATTCGCAGATGGAAAAGCAGCCTGATTAGACTTTTATAGTTAAGTTAACTTTTTCAGGGGAAAGCTGCCTCCTTAGTCCACCAATCTGCTTATTCAAAGTAACTCCAAATTTTTTCCATTTTCTTGCTGTCTCATTTACAGTTTTCCTTTCCTACCTCATACAAAATTTTTTTAGCATTTTCTATAACAAATATGTAGCATTGCTTTAGAATCTTTAGTTACTGCGTTTTCATTCTCTGGCTGACAACTCCTCCTTGAACTCACTATTTCTTTTGTGACTGAATATTTCTTCCCTGCATTTCTTCTCTGACCGACTTTTTTCTTTAACTAATTAATTCTTCTCTGACTGACTATTTATTCTTTAACTGACTCTTTCTTCTCTGACTGACTCTTTCTTCTCTGACTGACTATTTATTCTTTAACTGAATTTTTCTTCTCTGACTGTCTACTTACTCTTTGACTGACTCTTTCTTCTCTGACTGACTATTTATTTCTCAATCGATTTCCTCTTCTCTCATTTTCTCTGACTCTTTTTCTTTGACTGATTATTTCTTCCTTGACTGACTTTTTCCCTCCTTAACTAATTATTTCTTCTCTGACTAATTATTCCTTCTTTGACTATTTCTTCTCCGACTGACTATTTCCTCTCTGACTTACTATTTCTTTTTTAGTTGACTTTTTCTTCTTTTTTTCTCTGACTATTTCCCCTCTGACTGACTCTTTTTTCCCTGACTGACTACTTTATCTCTGACTGACTATTTATTCATTGACTGACTATTTCTTCTCAGACAGACTATTTATTTTTAAATCGATTTCTTCTTCGATTTTTTCTTCGATTTCTTCTTCACTCTTTTTCTCTGACTCTTTTTCCTTGACTGACTATTTCTTCCTTGACTGACTTTTTTGTTTAACTAATTATTTCTTCTCTGACTGATTCTTTTTTCTCTGACTTACTATTTCTTCTTTGACTGGCTATTTCTTCTTTGCCTGACTATTTCCCCTCTGACTGACTCTTTCTTCCCTGACTGACTACTTTATCTCTGAATGACTATTTATTCTTTGACTGACTATTTCCTCTCTGACTGACTCTTTCTTCTCTGACTGACTATTTCCTTTTCAATTGACTTTTTCTTCTCTGCTTATTTCTTCTTTGACTTGACTTGACGTATTCTTCTCTGTCTGACTATATTTTCCCTTCTCACAATGCCAATTTCTATTACCATAACTATTTTTATTATTGTGGTTATTGTTGTTGCATTTCATTGTTTACAAACATCTCAAATGGCTTCAGCTTTTCATTCTTTCAGATTTTGTTTCAGATTTTGTTGCTTTCATTGCTGTTGCATGTTGTTCACACTCGTTCAAGTACGAAAGCATCGCATGGCATCGGCACATTTTACACGCGCACAGCAATAAAAAGTTGCTCGGCCATAAAAACTTGGCAGCAGAAATCGAACCTTCGCATTCAATGCGCTTTCGCTCAAGAAGAAAACGAAAAATAATAAGAAAAATCAGCAAAAGCAACAACAACAAAACCCATTACCACTGACCATGCCGTTACGTGACGCGTTAAAGCCATTCGGATTCACATTGCAAAGTGCTCGACTTTACCGCGCCGCCTCATATTTCAACACACAACAACAACGCCGACCCGTAGTGGAACATAGTAAGCGCTGTAAATGTGACGGCAACAAACGCCGCCGACCCTCAGCAATAGTTGCAGAATAAAAAACAAATAAAATAAATTAAAATAAAAATAGATGTATTAGAAAATTGACGGAAATATCAGCGCAAAGGCTACGAGCGCATTTTCACACATGCTTCCAAACTGGTCGTTCGGCGCTGAGAATCGCTCGCGATCGCTTACAGCGCAGTTGGCATTTTCACCAGGGAACCTCAGCATGTCAGCGAACTTCATAGTGTCTGCGCCGTTTCGGCATTTCTGCTGACTGGGCGCTGGCTGTAGGTGTTCCCAGCGCAAGTGGCAAGCGGCAGTTCGTTGCCAGCAAAGCGCAACTGGCTGCACTGTGCCACAGTTGCACTCACCAATGCCACCGCAGTTGCAGCTCAGTTCGTGCCGGCGTATCGGCTTACAACCTGTGAAAATGCGCAGCCTCCAGCCGCCGATCATAACACAACGAGCAACAATGATGCACATAATGACGTTCCAGTCTCTCCTATGTGTGTGTGTGTGTGTGTGTATTGTAAACAGTTATGACTACGTAAGTTCGCTAGTAGTCGCTATATCTTTGACAGCCGCTTGGGCTTCCACACTTTGCTTCGTTGAATTGCACCAGTTGGCATAATTGATAGGCAGATTTTCTAGCTTATTCATCGACAATTTAGACTGAATGTGGAACCCTATGTGACTGTTAAATTTTTTGGAAAAGCCATCAATCAAATCGAGTCAATACAAACCACTTATCACATATCATTTGTAGCGTTTATGGGGCGTTATCGACGCTGGCCGGCGGTTGTGACGAGACCCTTTAACTTGAAATTAACAAATTTATTTCCATTTTGTGTTAATGACTCTTTAATTTTTACTTAAACAATTCTTTACTTTCTTCAATTCGTTATTGTCGCAAGCCAAATCTTCATCTGATATCACTAACTTCGTGAAAAGGACACATTTCACAGTGATTCCGCGTTCTTCTCTGAAGTAGTGAAAGTCGTATTGTTTTGCTTTATCATAAAAAGCTTTGGTTTAGGTTGGTTAGCGCATTGGAATACGAGTCAAAGGCAATGGAACACCCAAATATTGAACCAATAAATACTTTTTGGTAGCAAGAAGAAAATGCATTCTTTTACTGATTATACCTTCCCTGGCTAACTTTTTCTTTCCTGGCTGACTTTTTCTTCTCTGACTGACTACCCCTTTTTGACTGACTACTTCTTCTTTGACTATTTCTTCTCTGACTATTCCTTCTCTGACTGACTCTTTCTTGTCTGACTGACACTTTCTTCTCTGACTATTTCTTCTTTAAGTGATTATTCCTTCTCTGTCTGACTCTTTCTTCTCAGACTGCCTACTTGTTCTTCGACTATTTCTACTCTGACTTTTGATTTTTTACTGACTATATCTTTTCTGTCTGACTTTTTCTTTTCTGACTGACATTTTCCTCTCTGACTGACTTTTTCTTCTCTGACAGACTTTTTCTTTTCTGACTCACTATTTCTCCTTTAACTATTTCTTCTCTGACAAATTCTTCTTTGACTATTCCTTCTCTCGCTGACTTTTTCTTCTCCGACTGACTATTTCTTCTTTGTTTAGTTTAGTTTATTTCGTCAATGGAATACAATCCTTACAGACTAGGAATACAGTATATTTCTTAGATATTATTTAAGATACATATTTCTTCTTTGACTATTTCTTCTCTGACTATGTTTTCTTTAACTGTTTGTTCTCTGGCTGACCGTTTCTTCTCTGACTGACTTTTTCTTCTCAGACTGCCTACTTCTTCTTTGACTATTTCTACTCTGACTTTCTCTTTTTCTTCTTTCTTCTTTTCTGACTGACTATTTCTTCTATGACTATTTCTTCTCTTGACTATTTTCTTCTTTGACTGACTATTTCTTCTCTGACTTTTTCTTCTTCTTCTTTCTTCTTTTCTGACTGACTATTTCTTCTTTGACTATTTCTTCTCTGACAATTTCTTCTTTGACTACTTCTTCTCTGAAATAGTCAGTTCATTGAATGACTATTTCTTCTCTGGTTGACTATTCCTTCTATGGCTCAGTGTTGCCAGATACCTGAAATAACTTTCTCCTAATTAAAAAATAATAATGAACTTTCCTCCCAAAAGTTTAACAAATCTCCTGAATTTTTCCTATAATTTGCGTCATTTTAAAGGAATTAAACTTCTCATAAAAAATAAAAATATATACATATAATTTTTTTAATGCAGCCTTTTTTTATTAATCTTCAGCTTAACAAAAACAAAACATTATAGTCCGTCCGATACCAAATTTGTTGGCTGATGCCGATGCCGATTAATCGGCCGGAAGGGCGTGTTTGGCCGATGCCGATTAATCGGCCGAAAGGGCGAAAATCGGCCGATGCCGATGCCGATTACATAGAAAAAATAACACGGATGAATTCAATCAAAAACACATATTGTTTGTAATATTCAACACAAAATAAGAAAACAAGAAAAGAAATAATTAAAAACGAAATAAAATAACAAGAGAATTCAGAATTCTAATACATTAACATGTATTAAAAAAAATAATATATCACATTTATCCACTTAGAGATAAACAAAAATAGTGACGTTAATATTGCATACAAATTCAGTTTTTATTCAACTTAAAATTACGATTTTTATATTTAAATTTGTACTCTCAAATTGCGACCCGTTGTACAGATGCAGTGGGAAGAAGTCAGAAAACAAATTTGGAAAAAATAAAAGGCCTGTTAAAAAATGCTTCCAATTAAAAAAGAAGGATAAGATTGAAAAATTAAATGCCCCTTCTTCTGATATCCACATTAAGATACGAAATGCATAGACATTTCGAGAAAATCTGTGTTTTTAAGAATACCTAGTTTTAAAAAAACATTTCTAGGAAACATTTATATTAAACAGTATCTAAAAATACATTACTGAAAAGGGGTATAAGAACCCGTTGGTACAAAAAATGAAAACTAAAAAATGAAAGCCGAAAAATAGGCCGATGTCATCATCGACCAAAAACGGCCGATGCCGATTCTTTTTTTTTGGCCGATGCCGATACTAGCCGATGCCGATACCAATTTTATTGGCCGATACTAGCCGATGCCGATTAATCGGTCGGACTCTACAAAACATACAACAAATGAATTAAACAAAATGTGCCATTTTTGGCGCGATTTCATTGTGACAGCAATAAGTGAGAACGAGATAGAACGAGCTTACATTTTGTAAGCTTACAAATTTTTAACACAATAGGTTGCTTTGACTATTAAAATAGTTGCCAAAATATGTTTTGTTGCCAGTGTTCCCAATACATCATACTTCGTTATCCAAAAATCTCCCAAAAATCCACCAAGGATCCGAAAAATCCCCTAACATAAAATATAAACCTCCTAAACTTCCTCCTAAACAATTCTTCCTCCTGAAAATTCTCCTAAAAAAATCTCCTGAAACTGATATCTCCTGATCTGGCAACACTGCTCTGGCTGACTTCTTTGGCTAACTCTTTCTTCAGTAACTGACTATTTCTCCTCTTCTTCCTAACTTCATATCAATTCACACACGCATTACGAATGCTTAAGCAAAGCTAGGACTCAGTATCGTAGTCAGTGGTGATGGTACTGCTATGTCTGTATGTTGTCACCTTATGCACGTCATCTGAAAAGCTCCCCTCTCCCCAATATTTATGTAAGCGACTTCCTTCTCTACTTTATACAAATAAATATTTGTACTGCATCGAAATTCCTTTCTATATTGAGGCAGCGTTTTGTTTATTCTGTCAGCTAAAAATAGGCACACGACCTGTGCCACAACAACAGCTAATACGGCATTCGGTGTTCCCTTGCTTGTCGCATGCATAATCGACCCCTTTTCCCCATACTCAGTGAATCATTTTTAAGTCGAAATTGGGGATATAAATAAAAATCGCTCGAAAGTCTGCAGAGGCAAACACTTTCGATACTATTTCAAGTTCTCCTATCTCGAGTGTCAACAGTGGTCGGCATTGCCTTATCGTCGATGTGTTGCCGCTGTTATCGCTGTGGGTTCTGCCAGACCTCTTGTCAAGGGGCAGTTGCCTTGCGACAACGTCACAATGCCGTCACGTCGCAAATGTGTGTCAACCACCACTGCTTGTTGTTGTTGCTGTTATGCATGCATACAATTTAATGTTGCTAAGAAATTTGAATTTCTGCATATCGCTTTAGTGTCCATTGGGCCTGTGACCATATATGGTTAGATTGTTGTTGCCGCACTATATTTTTCTGTACTGGGTGCTGGCGTGTCGGCAGACACAACGTGAATCATAGAGAACGACCACCATAAATTAATTCCCTTTGAGCCAATTTTGAAGGATTCTCGGTATGCACTTAATGGCTCGGAATTAGAGGGAAACCATATATCGCGCAAAATGATTTATATAGAAATATATTACACATAGCATTAACAATGAAAAGCCGTGGCTTGTGACAATTGTTGTCGTTCGTTTTCTCTCTGTTTGTTTAACTAAGTTAATGAATCAGTAAATTGAACTTTAATTTAATTGCTACATGGACTAATGGAAACACTTTGAAATCAGTACGTTGCCTTCGGGGGGAAGAAGGGCGACCTTGGCTACTGAAATGGCTTTGCTGAGAATTTCCCAAAATATTTAGTGCCTTCACTTCAGCTGATAAGCAATCGATCAGTAACAAACACACACTTTGCCGTTACAATTAAAATCAGCGGAACCTCAGCGGTTGCATTAGTCAGCGTTGCATTGGTTTGTATTGTAAAATAAAAAAACCATAGCTCCAATTCAAACACAAATTGATTAATCTTTAGGCAGAAAAACATGAGTAAAAACTTTGATAAATTACACAGCACAACAAAAAAACACTTTTTTCCTGTTGCATGGAGTTTTTCTACTGTTTCTTACTAATTTGGGTGCGCTGATTTCGAATCTATCCTCAGATTTTCTAGCAGCTCTAGTTAGTGAGATATAGGTACCGTGTCATTTTTTCAGTTTTTCCTCTACTTTTTCCATATTTTTGATCGTAATTTCTAAACCAAAAAACCGATTGACATGATTTTCACCTTATCCCATTAACAACACCGCACGGCTTCTTTTTCGATGCAACTTATTTTTATAAGTTTTAAAATGCCGCGGTAATTGGACCTCAAAGTCAGAAAATATGGAACTTTAAGGCGTTTTCTTTGATGGTCAAAAATATACACAATTTTCGTAAATCAATTAACGAGTTAGGTGTATAATGAAAGCCGACACATCAAGCAATACAACACAGCCAAATTATTTGGCGGAATACACATTCGCATCGAAATAATAGCAAAAATGTACCATAGTAATTTTCAGTCTTTTTCCTTAAAAAATTAGGGCGTCAAAATATGCTCTTTTATATGTTCCATTTATAGTCTGAAATACAAGCAAAAAACAAAAATATTTTGAATTGCTCGGAACAAAAAAAATTAAAAACTTTGCATATTTTGAGGCTCCTCATTTTTTAAGGAAAAAGACTGAAAATGACTATGGTACATTTTTGCTATTATCTCGATGCGAATGTGTATTCCGCCAAATAATTTGGCTGTGTTGTATTGCTTGATGTTTCTTCTTAAGATATTCATATACTTCGTAACTTGATTTATGAAACATCTGTACAATTTTCGCCATCAGAAAAAACGACTTGAAATTCAATATTATCCTACTTTGAATCCTTATTACAACGCCAATTTAGAACGCATAAAATTGATTTTTCTATTTCTAATTTCTAATGTTAGAAAAGATGGCATGAGATGTTGTTAGTGCAACGATATAAAAATCATGTCGATAGGATTATTGGTTCAGAAATTACATTCGAAAACGTGAAAAAAGTCGAGGAAAATTCGAAAAAGTGAAACGCCCATTTTTTTCGAAAACTAGAGCTGTTACATAAAAACAGAGTATGGTTTTGAAAACAGCGTGAAAAAACGATTCAGATTCATGTAAAAAACTCCATGCAACAGACATGCTGTTGTGCAGTGTTATTATTAAAATTACCAACCAACTGCAGTACTGAACCGATCTTTACAAAGATGTTTAAGTGATCAGTGTTGGAATTACAAAAAGTGGTTTCAAGAAAAACGAATTTGAGGTTTTACGATCACTCAGCGCTTGTCCAAGACACTGGGACACGCTGGTGAATTAAATCTATAAAATTTGTTTCACTATAAGAAGGGCCAAATTTATATTAATTTTATAGGATTTAAATATTTAATTTCATTTCATTTCAAGTTTATTAAGTCCATGGTGTACAAGACCTTACAGACTAAGAAAAAAAACCCCAAATCAATTGTTTCAAAACCCAAAAGTGCTATTACTCTTTGATCTTTCTTACAACAACAAATAATTTGTAATATTTGTTAAGCCTCTTTCAAGCTACAGAGTTGAAAATGAGCTGAATAAAACGTTCGTGTTGTTAAACAGATACTGAAAGCCTGAAGAGATTCCCAAACAATCTGCTTCGGTCAATTCAGAAACTTATTTAATTCGATAAGAATCTGGCATGCTGATGCAAAAATATTCCTTTGAAAGGACTTTACATAATGATACACCGGAAACAATTTATGTTTAATGTTATTAGCATCTTAGAAAGTTCCACCATTGTATCATTCCATCATTTCAAATAAAGTAATAATGAGTTAAAATAATTCATTTTCTAGCTAAGAGGAACTTTAGTTGTATTTTTTTAAGGAAACAACTTTTTCAAACACAAAAATATGGATCGAAAAAAAAGTAATATAAAAATAAGTAGAAAGTATGCAATTTCTTAAAAGTATAAGTGGCTGCCCCAAAGCGAGCCTTCTTAGGCCATGAAGTCTCTTTGTTATACCACAAGCAGTCGAACATAAGACCTCTCACTCCTTGAACCAGTTTGAGCTTCTCACGCGTCTTACTAGACAGCAAATAGTCCTATCGGCTGGATCCCCTAGAATTTTCCAGATTCTTAAGGGTCCGAATAAAGTAGGTTTAATGGGTATTCCTCAACATTTTTGGTGATGCAATTAAGCTTTTTATTAAGGAACACACTTATCCTTTGTTGTCTAATTATATTTCTTAATATTTTTCCTATATTTTTTATTTATTTTTTCTTTAGTGGTTTAGCTATCGAAGAAGAAGATAGCTTCCTTCTGAATGTGGACCAAAGTCAATGTGTGCTTTCTTACTCGAACATAGAGGAATTTTCATAAAATTTCTGTGACTAAATAAAAAATTTGTGGAAATATTCCCATATTGAATTCACGAAATTTTTGTGCCATATGTAAATTTCTTTAGAGTAGTTAAAAGTAAAAATTATTTTGTTCTTTATTTTTCATATTTTTACTTCATTCCATAAAAATAAAAATGTCCTATGTTTTTCATGTTAGTTAAAATGTTAGAGTAAAAATATCGTTTGAATTAAAAATATTTGTTCCAATTGTTTCCGTACCCCAAGCACGGAGATTCGCTTAAAATATTCTGAATCTTCGATGAAAAAGCCGATTTGTCAACCTTCCCTGAGTTAATAAAACTATTAAGTAGGCAGGTAGATTAAGTGACCGCCGCCAGGACATCACTGTGGCTATTTGGCTCATTGTGTTACCACGTGGGGTACTCCACCTATACACTTCCGATAGATGATTGCCACTTGGTAGCTCTGATGAGTTTTCAATGCGAGTTGGGGGCATCTTCTCTGGGTCCACTAGACTGCTGAACATTTGCAGAGAAGATGCTCAACAGAATATATTTTGCTTCAAAATTAAAAAAACTTTCAGGCTATTAATCTCTTAAATTTCAGGATGACACTTTACTGAGTACAGGACACACAAAAAAAGTCGGTATCGAATTTCGAGTTCAAAACATTTCTAGCTTTTTGAATTCACCTCAAATGTCTCCATCTTGCACACTTAACACTAGAATGCCCAAGGTAGTCATTTTGACTACACTGAGGTCTTTTATTGTAAATAACTTTTGTTGCATCGCTTTCTAACAAAATATCTGACGTGACTTTGATTAATTTTTAAAGCTAAATGGAAGAAATAAATTAAAAATATTGTAAAAAAATGTTTACCCAAATTTTGCAAAATTTACCTTAAATGCCCAAAAGTAGTCATTTTGACTACCTATATAAAATTTTCAGCAAATCTTACTGATAAATAGAAAAATATCAATATCATATCATATTCAATGGCGAAATATGAAATAATCAAATAATCAAAATAATAATAATCAAATAATTGCAAACATTTCAAAAAAATAATATCATAGTAGGCTGTGACAATTCCCAAGTTTTTCAATTCAAAACTCTCTCATAAAATTCATTCACAAATTCCAAATTTCAAATTTCATTCCATTTTATCCCATTTATGTGTAAAGTACGCTATTTTATTGAAATGAATTTACTTTGTAAACCATAAAAAAATAAAAACTAAATGCTTATTTTAGTTTAATCTCGTACATTTATTCATATTTGCTACTTAAATACCAATAAAATAAAAAAAAGTCAGTAAACAATAATGTAGTCAAAATGACTACATATGGGCATTTTAGGTATGTTAGATTGTCGGGCATTCTAGTGTTAAAGCACCAATCCAGTTAGTGCAGACTATTAATTCTCACTGTGTGAATGTTGTTCGAACCTCCGACCGCCGCCGTTTCGAGTAGTGCGGCAACAAAAGCAACGCATTCGCAACATTGAAAACCGATTTTCTGTGCATTTTCTGCAACGGCCAGCACTGAGCACAGCGCAGACAGCTACGCATGCGCAGTGAAGCGTTTAATTATGCACTTCTTTAAGCGTCGTTTTGCCAAGCGCTGCTGCCATTAAAAGGCCACGATGCATGCGTGCGACTTCATCAGCGCATTTAGCTATGCTGCGCCGCCGATTATGCAGCGGCACGCGCCGACCAAAGTGGCAATATTGCGCTGAAGAATGGCCCGCCGAATGGACAAGTGGGTCGTAAGCGCGCAGCACACACAGCACAACAATGCCGCCACCGCTGTCGAGGCGAAGCGCGCAACGCGTTGTGGGTGGAACAAAACGATGGCGAACTGTTGCCACATGGCAGAGACATTAACTATTACAATTTTCAATTAACATGAGAACAAACTCAACTAAGCAGACACACACACATACAAACAAACATACATAAGTATGTATATTTAAACTAATTTGTACATTTCAATTAATGTGCTCGAGCACATTTGGGCTGCACTGTGCGACCGCACAGGCAGCGTCGAAATTGAAATGTCTCGCAGTGGCCGGCAGCGGCCGAGATCATTGCGCGCACCCGCCTGCGCATTGTCGGCAAATTTGAAAGTGTGCAAATGCGCCGCAGGACATCGTCGCTGCTGGCGATGGCCCACCAAGTTTTCACGAAAATCAAACAAACATAAACAAACAAAACGACCAGCACAACAACACATCACCGCCGACCCATGGCCCAACCGACATTCGGTGCATTCTTTATGGTTGCACCAGCATTGGTAAAATATTTTGGCTTTTCGCAGGCACCAATTGGCGTGCCGAATTGAGCATTTCACGCTCAATTGGAAATCTGAGGACTGCGATCGCTGCCGGCACACAGCACAGCGCAGCACAGTGCAGCGCAGCGGAGCATCCTTGATCCTGCGCGCAGACGAGTGTTAATGTCTATTTCACGCTTATCTTGTTTACGGGCGTTCGAGGCGTGTTCGCACAAGATACGCAACGCGTTCGCTTATTTATGGCGTTTCGGACCAGACCTGTGTGCGCCGAACGGCGAGAATATGCGGCGGCTTTGATTAGGCGTATAATTCGGCAGGTAACAACACGCCGGCGCATTTATTCCCCCGCCCCTCGAATAGTTAATGCCACTTGGGCTGTTGTCCTGCGCGCAGTTTTGGCCAATTCCGATTTGCCGCTCGGCGTATGCGTGACTCACGCTGTTCAATCACGAATGGGCGGAGTCAGCATATCACTTTTCCTTGTGTGTGTGTCTTTGTGTGAGTATCTTCTACAATTCGTTTCATCTGCTTGTCTGCCCTTTCAGCTGCAGTTGGCCATTCTTGCGCGCCGCATAGCCACACAAGAACGCATCGTTTGACCGCTGGCTGCAGATTGTGCGGCTTCACGTAGGAAACTGGTTTTCTGAGTGCAATTTTCTGTTCACTCAAGTGTGTAGCACACAGCAGGTACTCAGGATTGTACCATAATTTCATTCACATTTATGAATTTTTGGGAGATGCCACGTTGTTTGGGCACATTTAAAACGATAGCAGTTTGGCCTTCGTCCAATTTTATTTATCTGCAGCCATGTTTATTGGCGTGAATACATAAATTAATTGAGAAATTTTAAAGCGATTCTTAGATACAATTTTATACACGAAACAATCGATTTAGTTGCAAAATTAAGAACCAAATATAATAAAAGTGGGTTTTTAGTTTTTCTCTGTGATGTCAAGATTTTTAACGCTTTCGACCACCGAATTTTACCCTGTGTCTCGATATTACTTTTTGGTATTTAAATCATGAAACACTAATTTAATATTTATGGAAAAATACAAAATTATCACTTTTTGATTTTATTTAACCATTATTGAAGAAACAGGGTTTTGATCAAACGCGTTCAATTCGTAGACTTCAATTAGAACACAAACTTTCCCTGATATCGCTGCAAATTATTGGAAATTATTTTGGGGATAACGGTAACATTTTTGTAATTTGCTTTGAATTCACTTCTAAAAATATTAATTTGTTGGTACCTACTCAAAAATTAAACCCATAAACCAATCGTATTTGCTATAAGATGACAAATAGGTGAAGTTGCTCTCAGGCAACTTTGGGGTCGAAAGGGTTAAGTTCTTTGAAATTTCAAGGACATGAATATTTAAAAAATGATTTAAAAAACTTGGCAGAAAGGGGGATACAAATATGGGTATCAAAGAGAAAATTCCCTAGGATTAAAAAAAACATTAAATTTTTGTTGAACAAGTACGAATTTTTATGTTTCTTATAAATTCAACCAACTTAAGCCTTCACAAGAAAATTCTCCAAAATCGTTAGTCTTCATACATTTTAGAAGTCTAGCGCACACTACATTCCATGAAAACACGTAACCACTAATATTGCAATTTAATAAAAAAAATTCACAAAATTTCATACTTTCAGATCAAAACATTTCATACTTTTTGATTTTTTCGCAACAAACTTCATATATGTATGTTGGATTTTTTTATTGTATTGTACAACATTTTAAATGACCTCAGCTGACGTTTTTTTTAATTGTTTCTTTTACTGCGAGTTTCTGGCGGCCGACTGTTGACGCGTTTAAGGTTTCATTTAACTTAATTATAATTTTTTATTTTTATGTTTTGTTTTTTATAGCACAACATTTTGCTAAACTGTCGCATTGAAGTAGTTGACCGCAAGATACTTTTTATGGTATAGTTTATATAGTTCTATGAGGATACTATATGAAAAGAGATGCGCTGAAAAACGAGAAGACATGACAATTCAAACCAGTCAGAAACAAACGGAATGGAAAACAGTTTTCAAGTAGCAATTTTAAGGTTATTTTATGAGACTCATTGAACCTTTTATGACCTATGAGCCCTATGATCATTTCAGTACAACTTTTACAGCTTTGAAATGAACAAAATATTGAAAGGGACACGTATGCCCCCATTCGTCATGAAAGGATTAACATTATTACGAAACATTTAAGATGCAAATAGGAGAACAGACGCCATGCAAAGAAGAAAGAAAAATTGTCGATCACTTTTAATATTTATCATGAAAATGCTGCTCATATTTTAACAAAACTCACCAAATATCCAAAACTGGATTGAAAGTGAAAACCGAGTCCTCAATATAAACGTGAAGTGATAACTATGAAAGGGAATGATGGAGAGTAACTATGAAAATTTTTTTGGAGATTATGGTAAAACCATATTTTACGATTTTCATGTAATAGAATTTCCAACCCGGTTATAGACACTAAACTAGAAGCACTAGCGATATGAAATATCCTGAGATCTTTTGAACTTCCCCGATGCATTACGAAAAACTCGAAAATTTAGTGTTAAGTATCAACTTTCAAGAGTCCAAATTTTATCAAAATCGTTCAACTTTCTATAGCTCTCAAATCAGACAGTCCAGCGACATGAAATGCATCACAACGTGTAGTGGAACCCTGCAGCTAACATAGAAATGGGTCGAAAGATATTCCATGGATAACATGAGATATTTATCAAAATATATAACGAGGTTGAAAAACTTATTATTTCATTTTCTTTGCACTAAAAATGATTTCAAAGAGAGACGAAAAACAATTTAATCTTTCAACCAATAATAATTCATTAATAATACAAAAATGTTCATTGCGAACATAAATTTCCATTGCAATGATTGAAAGTCTTACAACTCTCAACCATCAGTTTTGTGTGCATGAATTTGTACACAGACGAAAGAGATATGCATTATGTCGATTCCAAACAGCAGTTTTACTTTTAAATGCCATTTGCTTTTGCAAGGACAGCCACCGGACAAAAAATCGGGGAAATCCCCAAATTTTACAAAGCTGACAATACGAACTGAGTGCTTTTAATAAATCAAAAATCGACCTTAATTATTTAAAAATTATTTCAATGTTATTTTTGATCTGTAGAATATTAAATATATGCCTTCGATTTTTTCCAAAGCCTTCTGTGCTATCTGTCCAGAAATTAGAATTCGAGTGCAGAATGCTGCTTACGACTTTGACTTTCTTTAAAAGTCTCAGCGCTATTCTACATAAGTACCTATACATTTTTGAGATGATGAAGCTAGGAAATGCCAAGCTTAAGTTTTTTGAATTAACTTCGGTAAATTCTGGTATTGAGAATTCGCTGATTTCATGAATTTAAATATTTAATTGTTTGGCATTTTTTATTTGTTCCATTTTGAACAAAGTAACACTTAATTGAAACATTGCATTCATTCACAAAATTTGAAGTTAATTTTGCAATTTCTAACCCAATAACTAAACAGTTACTTTATACACAGGCAGACATAAATATTTAATTGAAACATTGCATATCCAATTTGTATTCATTTATAAATAAATAAATCCAATTTGTTGTCGTTCCGATTTAACACGCTCCTTTTCTGCCGCCAGCTGAACTTGGCTGCCTTCACGCCCAAACCCGAATCTTATTTGGCGCACGTGCCTTCTGCTGTCCCCTCTTGCTGATGTTTGTCAAATTTTTTGCTACATTAACAACGATTTTATTATTCTTTTAGCCGCTGAAGTAGGCACTCAATAGAGCAGCCGGTCCGCTACGCAGTCATTCAGTCATCCAGTTCGGCCAGCCAGGTGTGCGGGTGTGATGTTGAGACGCCCGGTTCGAGCTGACAGCTGTGCGAATTAAATCCGATTGAGTTGAAAAATATTTCGATACTTAACATTTGACACTCAACGATAGCCGTTGGACACGGCAACAACAACAACAACAATAATCATCTAAAAATAACAAAGACAAATAGTTACAAAAACAAAAAAGAACCGACACTCTAACTGCGCGATTGTACGAAATACTTGTGTTGTTGTTGTCTTGTACTGTTATTGTTGTTGTTTGATATGGTTGCTATTACAGCCATAAGTGCGCCCGTGACCAAGAACAGGCCGCAGAAGTAGCGCCACATTACACTTCACACACACACACACACACACACACATACACATTTATGGAATAAACAAGTTGGGTGGCATATGACTTTGGCATTAGAACCGTTAAGACAACATTTGCGCTCCACTCGCCGCACAATGCCCCAATAATTAAGTGATACCATGTAGCAAATCAAAACAGCAACAACAACAACAAAAACAACTTGAACAACAAACCCGAACACCCAAAACAAGCAATTCAACAATAAACAAAATCAACACGCAAAAATCGACCGCAAAAAAAAAAAATTTGTATACGCTGGCGAATAAATATTTTGCGAACGGATTTTAATCGCTTTCGCAACAAGGATTAATGACACCGAATAAAAAGAATTTAACAAGTTTCGCTGTCGCTCGTTGCTTTTGTTGTTGTCTTGTTTTTTTTTTGGTTTGTTTTTGGACGATTTTGTGATGTCTCAGATTATTTTGCTGCGATTCCTGTTGTTGTTCATTTTCCGTTGGCGTTCGCATTCGCATTCGCATTGCCATGAATATCGCGATTGGCGCCTGGCCGTGTCTTTAATGAAACAAAGCAGGAATTTTAAATGAGCGCCATAAAGTATCATAAATAAAGCTGGTCGATGAGCAGCGGCAACAAAGCGCCGCGCGCTTATGTGTAGCGGCGCGAAAACATTCGCCCGGCCAGATTGCGGTTAACGCATCAAAAGCGGCGAGTGTGTAGCCGTAATTGGGTGCTCAGCTTAATGGCATTTAAATTGCGTTATCGCAATATTTATTTAAATGATTTGGTAGTAGTACAAGATAACCAGCCAACTGACGAGCAATTAGCGGATAAGCAGCAGCCGCAGCATCGCCGAACACGACGGTTAGCGACGGCGGCAATGTTGAAGTTGTCGATGTTGTTCGAAGTGCGATTTGAATGGACAGTCAACTGATCATAGGCTTGGAGTGTGACTGGCGCTTAGAATGTTAACCCCTTTATGGATTAGTGTGCAAGAAATGTGATGCGGATGTGGTAAGGAGGTAATATGGGTTCTTAAACTGGACACTGAATGCAGCTGGTTGTGAAATCGGCGATACTTAGAAGTAGTGTCCGACCGAAACATCTTTTTTGGGCCGAAACCGAATTTTGTTTTTTTTTAATATTCGGCTGAAACCGAAACTTTCTAGTTGAAATATAAATCACCATATCAAGCACTTTTTTTCAACAAACGAATTTTACATTAAGAAAATAAAGAACAAACAAACAAACATAGCATAAATAAATAAATGCATATTAATAAGAACAATTTATTAATTTTTTAAAAACGTAAACATGAAAAAATCACCCTTTCGTACCTTACTCGCTAATACTCAAAATTAAATAATTTAATATTATATGCTAAAAAAAAGTTTATTTACATTGGTGGCATCTAAATTACTACTCCTCGCTATATATCTGCTACACAATAAAATGTAAAAAATATTCTAGAAAGTTTCGGTTTCGGCCGTTCGGCCATTTTTTGGCCGAAACTGAAACCGAAACTACTTATTTGGGCCGAAACCGAAACCGAAACCGAATATTCGGTCGGACACTATTTAGAAGTCACTCTTTGCTAAATTTCCGGACACTGCAGAGTTGAAAGTATTGTGGCGAATAAAAGGTGGTTTTGTTGTTTAACACGGAAAAGACCGCAAATTTTTCCACACCTACAAAAATTACATATTATATCCGCTGATGTCTCGAAAAGTACACATTGGATTTGGAAAATTTGTAATTGTGGAACCGTAATTGTAGAACCCGATTAAAAAATAAATGTAATCAAAGCAAAAGTTGATAGAAATACTAAAGAAAATACAAATATTTAAAAATGAAAAACCGTCAAAATGACCACAATGGTCTTTCTAGTGTTAACCCTTTCGCTATTTTTTTGCCATATGGCAACATGCTACTTTGTGGACGTCTGCATCCTCTATGGTTGCAAGAATACATTTTTTTGTTGGTCTTTAGAATAGTTTGAAGTTTTAGGAAAAATACGAAATTAATAAACTGAATATTTAAGTTTAAAGAAGAGAAGTATACATATTTTTTTAATAGTATATCTTGACATAGTAAAGGAAGAAGAAGCAGAAAAAATTAGAGAAATTTTTAATTTGACGTTTTCTTTCAATTTAGATACTTTTTTTTTAATTTTGGCTGAAGTAAATGAAGAAATATTCAAGTTTTCGTTATGCGTAAAAATTTTTATGTTTAAGTAATTATTACAGCCACAACAATGTGGTTGCTCTCATAGAAAAACACTTTAAAATACAGGGTCCGAGTATAAAAATTAAAAAATGTCTTATGGAATGTTGCTAATATAACCACATAGAAGCCTAAGACGTAAAATTTAAAAATTTTAACTTTCCCCAGTGAAAACCTGTAGCGAAAGTGTTAACAACGACGCAGATTATTCTGAGTAATCTCGAATGTTTTTTTTTTCACTGACGTTGATAGTCCATCGGGTAGAACGTTTGCTTCTTACATCCGAAGCATTAGATTCGATTCTTATTTCGGGTTTGTTGAACGTTCGTTCACTTCAATCGCGATCCACAATAAGTAGATGAAAATTACTACACTTATCTTGAAAAGTTTGCCTCTTGCTTCGAAATCTTCATAAAAGTACGCAAAATATAGAGACACATGACGAATTATGGGGCCAAAGCTATCCATGAAGGAATGAAATGTCTATATTGCCTTTGAATTGTGTTACGAATTACTTAATCCAACTTCTCATTTATGCTTCGAATCTTTTTAACGTGAAAAGGTGGACTCTGACACATAACGAACTATAAAGAAATGCTATACATGAGAGGAGAGAAAGGTCATGAAAAGCAAATAGAAATCATTTAGAATTTCTTATGGCACTGCCCGAATCTACAGGAATATAAACTTTCCGTGCCGGGTTCAAAGTTGTTGATAAGTAGATACTGCAATTTTCGATTCTGCTATATTTCATTTGAAAATCATATTCGTTTACGAACTAACCCAAGTCAAAAAATGTTGGAAACTATCCCACAAATATGAAGTGACTCAAAAGAGGCCCAGTGGATCTCTGAGTGGAAATTCTCATTCTCATTGTAATTTAACCTAATCGGCTGTTTTCCTAGTATTTTGTTGAAAAACGCAGGTAGTGCATCATACAACCTTTTTTTTAAACCAAACTGCAAACTCAAATATTACAAAAATATTTCCAACACAAAACAAGTTTACTTCGTATTACTTCGTATTTTTGGCGACTTATTGGAATATTAAAGAATAAAATAAAGTAAAAGTTTGCTTATAGTTTTCGCTGTGGTTAACATTTTCAATACTTTAAATTTAGAAGACGATTTCGAGTCGTTGGATATTACGTAGGATACAAGAGCTCAAATAATTTAATGAATTTGAATGAATGAATTTGAATTTGTTTGTGTTGTTATGACAGTGAAGAGACCTCGCTGCGTGAAACCATTAGAAAAATTGTTGAACTGAGAAGCAACAGAGGCTTTCAATCATTTGTTTCAATTTAATTGGTTCTATCTGGATGCCGTTGAAAACTTGCTGAATTTGTCCTCTTCATTGACAACAATAACTCAAGTCGTATAAGGAAATTTCAACCCGACTTGCTTCAGTCTAAATGTTGGTTGGAAGTATGCAAATATGTAAGAATTCATAAAGAAAATCCATTGTAGCCCGATTTAGATATCACCTCACTCATTCCCCTTATAAAAATATGTTCAATCTTAACCCTTTATCGGTCAACATAATATTTTAAACCAAAACGTTTTTTTTCCTATAGCTCCTGTTTAATTAACCCCTTCGACCCCAAAGTTGCCTGAAAGCAACTTCACCTATTTGTCATCTTATAGCAAAAAATTAGGTACCAAAAAATTAATGTTTTTTGAAGTCAATTCAAAGCAAATTCCAAAAATTTTACTGTTATCCACAAAATAATTTCCAATAATTTGCAGCGATATTAGGGAAATTTTGTGTTCTAAGTCTACGAATTGGGCGCGATCAAAGCCCTGTTTCCTCAGTAATGGTGAAATAAAATCCAAAAGTGATAATTTTGTATTTTTCCATATATATTAATTATTTTTTCTGTTATTAAAAAATATTAATACAAAATTTATTTAACCTTTTTTTTAACTTTCCTTTTTTTAATTTTGTTTACGAAATTTTAATTTAATTTTAATTTTATTCAAAACATATCCTTTGTTACAGAAATGTTACACACAGCATTTCACCATATAAAAGCTGAATATTATATATTTTCACTCAAACTTGGTAAAAACCCTTTATTTATATATTTACACACTTTATTTTTGAAAAATTTGAATGTATTTTGCAATTTCCAAAAAATTTTGGTTTGCAAATCAAACACTTGTTTTGTTTTTAGAAAATTTTGTACACTAAACATTTGGCGCGAAGAAAGTAAACAAACATTACACTTTGTGTCGGTTGTGTCACAATACCCAGCATGCTCACATCTAACAATAATAGTGAAACTTTAGTTAATCTCAGTTAATTTGTAACATTACTGTCACACGGCCAGATAAAGGGTTAAGTGAATCAGACATTAAATTCCACCACAAACAACTAGAAAAGACGCATCGGAAATGGGTTAAAATTCTTCGACAACATGTTTCAAAGTGCTGTGGGCGTTATTGGCGCCGCTCAAAATTTATTTGCTCACAAATCATGGCGGCATCTATAAAGCAACACCAAATCGATTGCCAAACAAATCAAACTATAACAACAACAACGCCAGCAAACGCCTTAATGACCATGGAAAATTCACAAATCTGCCAAACGCAAGTAAATCAAACGAAATGGTAACCTTGTCCACAACAACAATATATCAAATTTTTGCAAAAACTTTGCTAATCAAATTTTGGCGATTAAAAAATTAGCAACTTTTTTCCTCTGCATACTCAAAAGAGTTTATGCAAAAAAATACCACAGAGGAATTGTTGAAAAACGCATTCAACCCATTTATTAATTTTACTGCGCGGCTTAAGGAATCCTGCTGCCGCAGTACCAGCCGCCAGTCGTCAGTGGCCAACACCGCGCTCTGCGCTCTGCGCGTACGTGCGCACCATAAAATGCGGTGATTGATGAAGCCGAATTAAGCAAACCGTGCCGCCGCTATGCCAAAAACCTGCAAAAACAGAGCAACAAAATTCAAACAGCAACAACAACAGCAGCGCACAGCAAACAAAGACAATAAAACGCAACAGCGGCAGCGGCGAAAAAACGCAAGAAATCTGCAATTTAGTGGCGCGTATTGTGTGAACTCATCATTGTCAGAGATGCGCCGCGGCGCATGCAGGCTCACACCAACACACACAAACACACACACTCATGCACAGCGATCGCCGCACACCCGCATGCCCCACGCCGGCACAGGGTCAGGCGCTGAGTAGCCACCGCCTGAGCCATACTCACGCGCAGCCGAAAAGAAGGAAGGTTTCGCCGCTTTTTGCGCTTTTCATTTTTCTTGCGGCAATCGCGCGCACACACACACACACTGGCTGACTGGCTGGTTGGCGCAGTCGCTGGTGGATCGCCGCTGAATCTTGTCCAGTGTTTGTTTGTTTCGTTTTTGGGCCGTGTTGGCGCTTGGAGGCTGCTGGTTTTTGTTGTTCTTTTGCGGGCTTAATAGCTGTGGGAAACACATTCGACATTCGTATGCATAGCATACATGCATGTGTGCATGCGCGCATGTGTGTGTGTGTGTGTGTGTGTTTGTGTGTTGCTGGCGAACGCCTTGTTATTGTTATAAATAAGTTAATAATATGGCGGGAGGTGGCCTTTTGTCGTCTCTGCTGTGGCAGCTTCAAGCGCACATTGTGATGCAAAATCACATAGCCAACCAAAACAACAGCAACAACAAACAGTGTAAGCAGCAGCCACAGCAATATAACTGAACTGCGCTCTGCGGCTTGCCTGCAGCAAAGGAAGTCACGGATTTTCGCTTCTTCTTTTATTAAATGATTAAACCGTCCTCCCCAGGCTGCCAGCAGCACCAGCACGGCCCGCTTGCCGGCTTGTTGGTTTGTCGGTTTGTCTGCGCTGTCGCCTTTAATAAAGCGCCCCATTGCACTGCCGCCGCCGCCGACGCCGTTACTGCTCACCTTGGCTGGCCGCTGCTGCTGTGATGTGTATTTTTGGCAATAAAAGGAGTCAGTGTGTTGTATGGTCTGTCAGTGGCGCGGACCACACCACCGTGTTTATGGTTTGTTAAGGCGTACGTGTTAAAGGATAATCAGCACAAGCGCCTGTGATTTTTATTTCAACTTTTATTTCGCGCTCGGCTCGTTGTGGCTTTTTGGCTTTTTGTCTCTCTGTTCACTTTTTTCATCTGCCAGCGCAAATGTATTGTCAATTTTTCAAATCTGTTGCCGTTGCTGTTACTGTTGCCGGTGGCAGCTTGTTAGTGGCAAAAGTCAACGACTTTGCCGCCGCAACAGTCATATACCGTCAAGTATGTGTCTTGAGTCTTTCGTTTTCGCTGCCTTTACAATTAACATTTTGACTTAATTTTTATTTTTATCTTCGTCTGTCTTATTTTATATTTTTTGCGTTGAATTTTTCATATATTGTTTCGTTTTTGTATTTGTATTGTGTATTTGTGTTGTGGTCGTTTACGCCATGCCACCCACCGCGTGTAATTACTTAATTTCTTTGGCATTTCCGCTGTACATTGCCGGCTGCTGCGGTTTCTGCTGCTCATCGCCAGCCAGAAGCGGACGTGCTCGCTATTTTGTCTTTAAATTTCTCATACAAGACATTTCCTTTGCTACGCTTTTGGCAGTTTTTTTTTTTCGTTTAATACTCTTCTGTTTCATAACTCATAGCGTGCTGACGGCGGCTTGCTTTTTGCATAAACCTGACATGATTTGCGCGATGCTTGGCATATGAGTAATAAAACATGCCGCCGCTCATTAGAGTCTGCCGCGGTTAGTTGTTTTTTGAATGAAGCGTCTCGTTAAATGAAATGCGGCATATTTGTCATGCGAAAATGTGCGCCAATTCCACTGTGACAGCTGTGAGAACGAAACTTAATTACAATTCGACATAGTCGAAATGAAAACATAATCAAAAAACAACTCAACGTGCTTTATTTGAAAATTTTATTGATGTCGGTCAACGACTTTGGCCACACAAAGATCACAAAAACGGCTTAGCAAGCTGTCAATCCATATTGGGCAAACATCACTAACAACAACAATGAAAGCGAAAGTAACGGCTCAAAAGCAAATAAATATTGTTTTGAAAGTTTTGCGCAACGCCAGTCAATTTGTCAACGTTTATTTGAATATGACGAGGTGAAAGAAGTGCGGAAAACTGGCACATATGAGATTCACAGCGCTGATTATTGCATAGCCTCTCCTAAATGATTGATTCGATTTCTTTCAGTAAGGAAAACCTCAAATTTGATGATTTGAAATTATGAAAGTTTAAACATTTCGATGATTTCAGCGTAAGAGTGGGTTGAATCTTGAGCTCAAAGCAATATCTCTTTCATATTGGCCTCAGAAACCTTCAGCACATAATCTAACCAAGGTTTGATTACATGAGCCTCGTTTTAATTGTCCAGTCAGTTAGAACCTCTATAATAGTTAGTAAAAAATTGTTCATAACTAAAACGTCCACAGCAAGTTAGTGACCACTTTTCGAACTCATCATCAGCCCAATGAAAGAAAAATATTATATAGCAACTTGATAGCAAATCTTGCCATACAAAAATCATAACACCAACACTCATCAATGGCATCTCCTCACTTTTCTCTAACCACCATTCAAAACTTCTTCTTTGAAGCGAACACATCAACTCTCTCACAACAACATCATCACAGCCAGCCTCTGTCATTCAACTTTCTCGTCACGTATCGAACATCAACTATTCACCGCTCATCATCGACGCGCTGCTCAGCCATGTAAAAGTCCTCCAATTAATAAAATTCAAACTTTCATTAAGACAGCAGCCAACACCGAGCGCATCATTTTCCCATTCCCAGGCAATTGCAGCACCAACAACAAATAAAATATTGTAAAATATAGCAATGCTTTGCGCACTCAAAGGCGTATTTACACGTTCGCATACAGCAAATCCACTTATGAGCCGACAATTTTCTTAGGAATTAAAAACAAAAAAAAATTTGGAAAATTGTAGAAAATTATTTGACTGCCACCCTGATCGATATTGAGGCCGAAAATATTGTCACTCGGTTTCCTTTCCCTTCGATTCGATGCCATTCGATTTCATTCTTCTGCTGGCTATGTGTGTGCGTTTTCCAATTCCCGGCGGAGAGAATAGCCAGAAAACCACTTTCATCTTGTAAATAGCTTGCCGCCAAACGACCAACGCCAAAGGACATGCAGCGCGTTGTGCTCGACACAATTTCTTCCTGCCGCATAACAATTGAGCCCACACCATGGCACACAACAACACGCAGCCACACTCAGGCGCGGCTGCATGTAAGTAAGTCGGTTTTTACACGCATTCGGACAAGGCCATAATTCACTCATTGTAATGTCTTCATTCGGACCGGGCCAGGTCGGCTGCTGTTCAGTGCCGATCGGCAGGATTCGCCTGGTCATGCTGCCGATCCTTTACAACTTATGTACGAGAGTACCTTTTGCTGAGCGCACACTCGGCATAACTGTGAATTGTCAGTCGAGGATTAAATGGTTATTGTGTTTGGCGTTTGCATTGTTGTTGTTGTTGTACATGCCCAAATATTTTCCCAGCGATTTCATGCCTCTCGAGTGTATTTTGACAGTTTTTATTAGATCATGAGAACAAGTTGCTGCAATTCGTATCGAAATTTCCTGCCACAACGAATCGCCTATGAAAGCAGCAACAGCAGCAGCAATAAAAATATGTTTTTGTTGAATTTGTTTGTGTTGTTTGTTTTGTGAACTGTGGCAGTGAAAAGCACAAAAAACGAACCAACGCAACGTTTGCTTGCGGGCATTTTATGAGTTTTCAGGCGCCAGGCGAAGGTGTGCAAAGTAAACTCGATACAGCAATTGAGTAAAGGAAATGAAGGGAAACTGGCGGAAAATTGATGGAATCATTGAGTGGAGATTTTCAGTAATATTGATGCACATGAATATTTATATTTATGCATAGCGGTAGGAAATAATAGTAAATAATAATAAACAATAAGGAAATAAAAAAGTGTGAAAATTCAATTGAACTGAAGTGTAAACTTTACAAATTGCAAACAATTTGGTAGTATAACTACTTATGGAAAGTCTAAGCAAAGTTAGGTTAGGTAAGATAGGCTGCTTGCCGATATCTCCACTCAATAGTACACTCGGAGGCCTCAATGACCCATTATGAGGATCGATAGAGAGTGTGACAAGGCCTGTGTTCTGTAGTGGTTTAAAACAACATGAACTTTGAATGAATCCAGCGAGACGCCCCAGTGGCACAAGATCCACCATGCTAAGATATTCAATGACCAGTTCCCTAAAAAGCGGTGTCCCATGATTTAAAGTGCTGGACATGCATAAACGAGGTGCTGCACAGACTCTCCCGACAGTAATCTCGATGAGGCAGACTTAGTCTGTACGCGGAGAGGCCGATAGCACAGTGTCCCCTAGTGTGGCTAGAAATCCTGTAAGTGTGCAAAGTTCTGCTTTGCTGAACCTCAAAGACACAGGGTCATCTTTTTGTTTGTGTTCGGCCACAATGCCTGTGAGATCCTGCAGTCGGACCAAGCGTTCGTTGGTGTGTTTAGTCTGGTCTGTTAAAGAGAAGATGAATTTTTATTTCTCTCGAAAAATACTTATTCACTCATCAATATATATTTTCTACCTCTTTAAAGTATTCTCCCTCCGATATGATACACCTGTGACAGCGCTTTCTCCAATCCTCGAGGCACTTGTGATATGCGTCTTTTGGTATGGACTCGAGCTCTTCCAGCAATGTGGTCTTTATCTCTTCAGTCGAGGCAAGTCTCCGTTCTTTCATTAATGTTTTCAGTTTAAGGAGCAGGAAGAAGAAGCAGAGGACCAAGTCCGGTAAATACAGTGGCTGAGACATAACTACGTTGTTGTTACTGTCTAAAAAATCAGGAACAAGTAACATATTAATTTTTATCAAAAACAAATTACAAATGCAAAATGGCTAATAATGTCAACATCGGATGGGAATATGTATGCCAACAAAACAAAAAAAAAACAAAATGGTTTAACCCATTTTCGGCCGCTTGTCGATTTTTCGCCCAGCCACTTTGAAGGAGAGTAGCTCTGCACTTAGACATTATATCTGTGAACTTTTGATGCATAAAATAGCTTTGGTCTTTTGGTAACCCCTCGAAATAATAATTTTTTTTAAAAAAGATAAATTTAGAGATGTTGGCGAAGGCACGAGAAAAAGCATTTTTTTTAGTCATATTTTGAATATTCTGAAAAATATATAACCTTTTCAAATTATTGATTTATTATTGATTATTTACGAAGCCTAAAGACCAAATTACCACAATCAATTGATATCCATAAGATTATGAAAATATTTTTACCTCTCAGCACCGCGTACTTTTCAGTGGTCGAAAAATCGACCATTGGCCAGAAGTCGTCATGTATGTACATATGTAAGCCAACAATTGTTTGTTTTCATGCTTGATTATTATTTGACCAAAATTATATACATATATATTTGTTTTTATTTGAAATTAAATTTTTATTAATTTATAAAAAAATAATAAAAAAAAAAACACAAAAAAAATCCAAAAATATTCTTGATTAAGGTCCTAAATGTAAGTCCTTAAAAGGAATTAAAAAAATATTGGCTATTTCTGGTAGCGGCCGAAAATGGGTTAATCGACTTTTCTCGACACTTTACTAGGCGTAAGTGAAATTTGTAAAATAACCCTTTTAAAAGACCTCGCATGCAGTGACGCACACAGGATTTCATTGTGGGGGTTTCCGTACAAAGTTGGAACCTTATTTGAATGTTTGCAATATGCAAATTTTGTGAGGGGTTTCAAATCCAAAATCCTCTTGCGTGCACTACTGCTCGTACATACATATGTATGTATGTAAATATGTACACATACACAATACACCTCCAGTTTATTGCATTGTTTCTACATTCTCCATTTCAACCGTCTGTATCTAAGCGGACTAACAATTTTATTGATCCAGAATCTCTTCTACTCAGATAAAATTCTACCTCTTAACCAGCTACCGGAAATAACAGTTATTTATGAAATCTATATTCGAAAAAATTACTATGAAGGAAAGGTCATACAAATAAATAAAATATACCAATACATTTATTTTCGCAGCGATTATTTATATTTTAAAAATCCTTTAATAAAAATTATTTTTGATTTTTTCATAACAGTCCACAAATCCCAGTTTTTTTCGATTTTTATTTTAGTTGTCCTACTTATGATAACAATTATTGGTGAGTTATATTCGAGACCGATTGCATACCGTGTTGGCAATGGATTTCCGAGGCTATAAGACAGCCTGCACACCGTGTGTGCAATAACAGTAATGTGCAATTATCAGTTATTCTGAGTAAACTAGTCGTCGAAACAAGATTTTTCTGGAACTAATGAAATCTGTAAAGTACAGGGGAAAACAAAATTTTGCATTGCTTTTACTGTGTACCAAAAAATCTAAAAATTATCTGAAATGAATGAAAATGAACAATACAAAGAAAACAAAAATTTCGCTCCTGGGGACCGTGTTCGAAAAAAATCGTCGTCTCGAATGGGTTAAAAGAGTCATCAATAAAAATTCGTCAGTCACTTTTATTTTTTAAGTCATAAAAAAATCATTCAGTGACTTTTATTTATAAAAGTCATCAATAAAAATCATTCAATGACTTTTATTTCTAAAGGGGGTCTTCTGGTTACGAGCTGAAAATTTAAGTCTATTTTTCGGAGTAAATTGCGAAGGAACTACTTGAGATAATCCAGTAATTTTTTTTTATTTTATTGATACATGCTTTATCTTGTAAGATCAAATTTTGGAAATTAAAAGTCATCACACTCGCGACTTTAGAACGACCTTGAGGTTGTTGCCTTTTTTAAACTTGTTGGTAAGACTTCTTCAAGAAATATTAATCGAAATCGATCAATTTTTTTTTCAGTTATTCAGGAGACATATGGCTATGTTTTCCCGTGTACGATTTTTTTTATTTTGAAAATTTTCAAAACTAGGAGGTTTTTTGTAAAAAATTTGATTTTCGACCATGTTTTTTGGTCTATTGGTGAGTGTAAAAATGGAACAAAATAAAAATTTCAAAATTTTCAAAAATTACTGGATTATCTCAAGTAGTTCCTTCGCAATTTACTCCGAAAAATATACTTAAATTTTCAGCTCGTAACCAGAAGACCCCCTTAAGTCATCAATAAAAATCATGGAGGGACTTTTATTTATAAACAATTTTTATCAAAGGATAACTAAAATAAATATCGAAAAAATTTTTATTTGTGGACTAATAAGAAAAAATCAAAAATAATCGTTATTATAGGATTTTTTAAATATAAATAATCGGTTCGAAAATAAATGTATTGGT
Source organism: Melieria picta (assembly GCA_964056695.1). Lineage (NCBI taxonomy): Eukaryota > Metazoa > Arthropoda > Insecta > Diptera > Ulidiidae > Melieria > Melieria picta. The sequence goes on along the minus strand of OZ057398.1, from coordinate 35,193,173 downwards.
ATATTTCATTTATTTGTATGACCTTTTCTTCATAGTAATTTTTGCGTTTTTTTTTGCGTTGCGTCATTTAATAAAAGTAAAAAAATAACTCTTAAACATTGATTTTTATAATACAACTTATAACTGTTACCGTCCTTGCTCTTAACAAATAACCTTTTAAAACCATAACTTTCCGAAAAAAAAATTTGAAAAATTCTAATACTCATTCGCCAGACATTTTTCCCCATCTGAAAAACTTTTCACAACACAGACAACGCAACGCCCATAGCTGGGGGCAGGTTCGGGCGCACAAGTGCACACTTAGCAGCAGCGCAGCTATTACCCCATAATGTGCGCAATTATGCCCTTTTGTTGCCACCACATGCACAGCCGGCCGGTGTCGGCGGTAGTGGCGGTGTCGCGCATGCGCAGCGCCTGCGGAGCGCTGCCGCATAAGTAAGTAGCGCCGCAGCATGGTGCTTGCACCTTCGAACTCCCCCCATGTTGCGATGTTGCAACGGCGATTGTGATCGCACAAAAAGCGCGACGAATACGAGCCAACACAAAAATGACGAACAGACAGCAATTGTTCAGAACTTGAGCGCGCGGCAGCACGAAGCGGAAGATGCAAGACGCGATGGCTGCTTAAATTCCGCAGACGCACAAGGCTGCGCGCACTGCTCAGACAATGCATAAATAAATTTTACAATGCAACGCAAAATGACAACAGCAACACCAGCACCAGCACCAGCACACCAGCATCGCAACCAGGCCGCAACAACAGCACAATAAACAAACAATTACTGTATGTCGCACGAGTAGTTGCGGCCATTTCCATTTGTATCAACACTACCCAGGCAAAAGGAAGAGCGCGCCACGACGCAAGCGCACCGAACAAAGACGGCAATAAAAGTTGCGTATGCATAAGTGCCAGATTGGTAATCGGTTAAAGTATGCGCGCCACGGGGTGTCGGCCGGCGGAAAAAATTGCGCCGCACACCGCACCACCGCCACTGCGACTGCCTCTGCGAGTATGGCCGCACTTTACCGCGAGATCCTCGCGCAGATACTGGCACACAGCCATGCGGCTGATAGGCCGTAAGTGGAGGACATGCATTGCTGTCTGTCGGCCGAGGTGTTGGTATGCAAATTTTTTTGCACGCCACTGTTGGGTAGTTCTCGCCACCCCGTTTTAATGCGCAATTGTTGGCGCATTGTTTTGTGGGCCGTTTTTGTTTCTTTTTTGTTTTAAATTTGGTTTTTACATACGGACTACCGCTGTGCTCGCATCAATTTTACATTAAAGACTTGAAAGTTCACTGTGAGACATTAATAAATAATAATACGAATTTTTTTTTATAGATTTTGCAAATATTTGTGCGACATGTTTGCTATTCTTGGCTGAAATATGAAATAAGCTACAAATTTACATAGAACAAACAGCTTTTTATTTATGAACAGCTTTTTAAAATGGGTTTTTAATTAGAAGAAGGATTTATAAGGATGAGCGACTGGATATGGATGGATTTTGATTCTAAGTGTCAAGTGAAAAGACTGTGTTGCATACACATCTCAAACGGGTGAAATTGTGATACCACAACGATACCACAACGGCCTTAGGCCGATGGGCCTAAGTGCGCCTCATACCGTGACCTAAAATAATTATTATCCATGTTTTTAGAAATAAAAAAATTGCCCTTATTTAAGAAATTTCTAAAAATATTGCTTTATAATAATTATTCCCAATAAGAAATTTTTACAACGCCTATAACTATTATCATGTAATAAATATTTTTGAGTTGCATAATAACTGTTATAAGAAACAACATTTTTCGTTTTCTATAATAATTATTTTGGGATTTTTGCTTTTTTTACATTGCTTCATAACTTTTATTTATGACTTTTTTAATTTACGTTACCGATAACTATTACTTTGAGCATTTTTTTTTCTTTGCTTCTTACTTTTATTTATGATTTTTTTTTTCATTTACGTTGCCGATAACTATTATTTTGAAAAAAAAAATTTTACGTTGAATTACCACATTTTGGGTATGAATTGATTTTGTAATTGTTTCAAATTGACAAACGCAAATTAACTGCAGAAAGCCAATTTCCACCAACAACTAAACAATTAAAAATCAATTCATACTCAAAATGTGATAAGGCAACGTAAAAAAAAATTCTTTCATAAAAGTTATGAAGCAACGTAAAAAAAGTTTCTTTCAAATATTTAATAGTTATCGGCAACGTAAATAACAAAAAATCATAAATAAAAGTTATGAAGCATCATCAAAATTTCTCAAAATAATAGTTATTGGTAATGTAAATAAAAAATTCATAAATAAAAGTTATGAAAAACGTACAAAAAAAATCCCAAAATAAGGGTAAATTTCACGCACAGTGAAATGAAAAAAAGTAACAAGCGGGGGACCTACTGAGCGACTTTTCTATAGGAATACTGAGTTGAGATCCACCAGGCCTTTGGATGGATTGGTTCTAGTTTATGAGAAATCCGACTTTGAATTTTGCTCATTTCAGTCGAGTTCGTCGCTTAAGTCTTCGAACGTTTAAATGCTAATTGGTCCTAAATCGTTCTGAATATCGCTTTACTGTCTTCGGCAAGTTTGTAGATATTTTAACGACCAACAAATCTGCTTAAGGCACCAATCCAAAAAAAATACATTCAAACTGTGTTTTCGACAAAAATGTCCCAAAAACCCCACTTTTTCGTCGAGGCATAAATGCAGTATAGCGAACACTCGTGAAAAAAATAAATGAGTATGCTCTTATATAGAGGGTTGGCTCCTGCATCTAACAAACTAAAAATTTTGCCTGGGAAACGCCCATAAAAGGCGTGGCGCGGGGTCAAATTTCAAAGTTTTTATCAAAAAAACTCAATTAATCTCCAACTGATTTACATGATATGGGTATCAACCGATAGGAATTTTTCATACCTTTCTTCTGATATGCAACATTAGAGTACTAATAAAAAATTTTAAGCGAAAAAAAAATTTTTTATAAAAATATTTTTTAACGGATTTTTTCTCGAAAAAAACCATTACTAATGTACAATAAGTTTGTTACCATATTGTAGCCTGTGTAATTCTCTTTACAATGAAATATATTTGAGGCAGCAGTTGGAAACCTCTGAGTTGATATTAGACGAAGTAGCGAGTTTTTAATATTCCTTCTGTTTCAAGAAAACTTTCTCTGCTTCAGTTCAGTGACGCATACAGGAGGCGGAGTGAGGTTCAACCCCCAAATACAAAAATTTCTGCTGCAAAATATGGTTTCGAATGGAATCGAGCTTAAAAGTTACACGCAAACCCCGCCCACTAAAATAAAATCCTGTGTGCGCCACTGCTTCAGTTGATTACTAGACTTGTAACATACTGCACTCAATCATAATAAAACTTTGTATATGTTTGGGGCTTCTTATTAAAATTTCAACCAAATGTTTCTCACAGCGTCATCCTTGTTATATGAGCTGTTAGCTAAGGATCAGTCGTCCGTATTGAATCCCAAGACCAAGACCGTAAACCGAGTTCCTCCCATCTAATCTCCACACAACTCCCTTTCATGAAAGCTTCTTTAGCTTAATTCAAAGTCGCTTTTCTACAACATTCCACTGACAATATTCAGACAATCGATTAGGCCACTTGGCATATGACGCTGCATAGCTTTGCATATGAAAAATAAATACCAAAATAAAAGCAAAAACACAGAAAAAACCAACGGCCAACAGAATGGAGCATTTCCAAATATTTGTTAAACTTGACACCAGACAAAAGATTTGCGCCAGCGCAACAATGCATTGCGATGAATGGAATTTGAACGAAACATCAATACACAAAGCAGACATGTGGCCAGCCAGAGCCACCGCCAGAGTGAAAAAACTACGCATCGAAGTGTTTAAGAACCGATGTTGGACAAACGGCGACAAGCGAGAACATGCATAAAATGTCAAAAGCAAAACGGAGACGGCAACCAAACGATTGGACAAAGTATACGCGTCGCTGCTCCTTGGCGCGCTTGTGGCGTAATCCGCAGAGTGACGGAGCCAGCGAGCCCGAAGGGTGCAGCGCACCGCCGCAACGACACCGCCGACCAACGAATGAATCGAGCCGAGTGGCACGGAGTCATCAACGGGCTTTGAATTATAGCCAAGAGCCACCGTTGGTGACGACGACTGACAGCGGCAACGCTGCGCGCAGGAAGCCGCGTCTGAGCGTTCGCCGTGCACAACACCGACACCAGCCGCAGAGCCGGCAGCCGCACCGCACACCGGAATGGCGCTATCGCATTTGATCTCATTTAGCGGGCCAGCACCTCGCCGCGTCTCCCTCGACCAGTGACCACCGAAATCATCAGCCAAAGAACAACAGCAGACATAGGCACCGAACAGCAACAACGGTGTCCAAGTGAACGCATACATAAAATGACCTGCGTTCATACATTTGATCCTTTCGTTTATGTTCGCGGCGTAGCTTTGGCAATGGTTTTACTCGCTTCTGGTTCAAGTGGGTCTTGTGGTATGCGGCACGTTTCCGGCGCAAACAATTAGAAGGACTCGCGTTGCGCTTGCGCCATGCCATGCGGCAGGCTTGTTGAAAGGTGCTCGTTAGGGAATTGCTGTCTTACTATAGTTGGTGGCAAATTAATTAGTGCGAGAAGAGCGTGTTGCGTTGCCGAATTTGAAGTGACGGTGCTCACTAAAAAGGGGAGTAGTTGGCAGGAAATTTGTTATCGGTTTTAGCTGTTGAAACAAATCAAGGATGGATATGGTTTCAGAGCAGATTTGATTGGGTGCATACGAAGAGAAAGTAGCGTGTTGACGTTTACTACCTTTAAATTATGTGAAAATTGTTAGGGAAATAGGCTACTATTTATAACTTAAGAAGGTCTTTGTGATCTTGGACAAGATACTCCTATCGAAGAAGGAAGGAACAGTTATGTAAGGCTCGATAAGCCGAGGATTGCTATAAGTGTTCTTGCCTATAGGTGCTACAGTACATAGTCTCAGAAGGGAATTGAACATCAGCAACCTATCTCAATGGACAAAACTCGCACTCTACATAGATGCTGCTTATTTTGCGAATGACGTAAGACTCGAATTAAAGCGCAAAACTGCTCTTGCCTAAAGGTGCTACAGTGTGTGGTCTCGATAGCCAGTTGAACAGCAGGGACTTTCTCAATCGACCCCTCTATTAGTTATCGTTACTGTAACCAGATTCCTGAAGCCAAAAGCAGATCAAGTAGACAGAGTTGAGCAACCAGTTCCACGCCCCGCTTTTCCATGGAAACTTTGCGGGACAGCTTGGGAAAAAGCGGGACTGTCTCGACAAAATCGGGACGCCTGGTCCCCGAAATTATGTTACAAGACACCATCGTGAAGCAACATGGCAAACCTTATCGTATCAAAAAAAGGGAAATTTACTTCTTGTTCGGCTTTATTTGTTTTAGTTTCGACCTGTGGCGCATACAGGGGGGTTAAGGGTTTAAAGCCCTCAAATACAGAAATTCCTGGAGAAAAATATGCTTTCAAATGGAATTAAGCTCAAAAGTTGTACGCAACCCCCACCCCTTCTCCCCCCAAAATGAAATCCTGTGTGCACCACTGGAGTCGACTAAACAATACGATTGCACACAACCGTCGTAAACTGTTTTAACTGTTAAAAAAGATATGCTGACCGTACTACAGCATCCGCAGCCGCCGTAGCTCAGCTGGCTAGTACGTTGGGCCGCGAGTCAAATGCGACGCTCGAACCCAGGTTCAAGACTCCGTTGCTGCTAACACCGAAAAAAGAAAAACAATTTTTCTTTCGGCGGCTGTCCTCTCAGCAGGAAATGGCAAACCTCTGAGAGTAACATTGCCTATGAAAAAGCTCCCAACTCGCCGTTCGGAATCGGCATAAAACTGTAGGTCCCTTCCAACCTTGTAAAAATTCGCACGCACAACATGGATGGTTGCGGGTAGCTAGGCATTAGTCCCGGTATCGGACTGTCGTGCCAGTCAATTATTATTAATTACACTGTGCGTGAAATTTGCCCTCAAAAATTTAGACATGGGGGGGACCTACTGGGTGAGTTTTCTATAGGTATACTGAGTTGAGATCCACCAGCCGTTTGATAAGATTGGCTCTAGTTTATGAGAAATCCGACTTTGAAGTTTGACGAGTTCGTCGCTTAAGTCTTCAAACGTTTAAATTCTAATAGGTCCTAAATCATTCCGAATATCGCTTTACTGTCTTCGGCAAGTTTGTAGATATTTTAACGACCAACAAATTTGCTTAAGACACCAATCCAAAAAAAGTACATTTAAACTGTGTAATTGCGATATGTGCATTTTTGAGCGCAGCGCAACGTGGCGTATGAGTGTAAATTATATGAGTGTTAATTATAATTAAATTATACTCATACGCCACGTAGCGCTGCGCAAAAAAATGCACATATCGCAATTACACAGTTAAAATGTACTTTTTTTGGATTGGTGTCTTAAGCAAATTTGTTGGTCGTTAAAATATCTACAAACTTGCCGAAGACAGTAATGCGATATTCGAAACGATTTAGGACTTACTTAAGCGACAAACTGGACTAACATGAGCAAACTTCAAAGTCGGATTTCTCATAAACTAGAGCCAATCTTACCAAACGGCTGGTGGATCTCAACTCAGTATACCTATAGGAAACTCACCCAGTAGGTCTCCCCCATGTCTAAATTTTGGACTTGCACAGTGTTATTGACCGTACTACATGCAGTACCCATGCTTGTTTTCCAAGTTCTGGTGAACTAAAATTTACGTAGGACACCTAAGCACTTCGGCATTAATATTGAGGGTTCTAAGCATCGATACAAATATTGACCTTTTGTGCAAAACTTTTTTTCAACCTTACAAGTTGAGGTTTTTTTATTACTTTTAGCACTCTCTGGGGTTCTGAGTTCCAGATATCCTCAGAGGCTGAAGTCGCAACGCCCAACTGGAGAAATCTTTTTCTACTGAATGCAGCATAATTACAGGGAACGGGATTAATGACATAAATAACATCCAGAAGTTCCGCTACTGCCACAAAGCTTTGATGTAGAAGGTGCTCGATATGATTGTTGAAGGTTAACGCGAAGAGTGAGTCCATGTCCTTGTTGGAAACATCGAGTAGGGGAAGTCTTATGATCGCTTGGTGTCAATAGCTGGAAAAGACGCATATGTGGTATGGACGTCCAGAGTTAAGTGACCAAATATAAAGTTGGTATAGGAAACAATGGCAGCCGCCGTGGCTCAGTTGGTTAGTGCGTTAGACCGCGGGTCGAAGGCAGCGACCCAGGTTCAAATACTGCCTGTAATAACACCTAAAAAAATAACGGGAAAACTCGTTTTCTCTTTCGGTGGCTGTCTTCTCAGCTGGAAATGGCAAACCTCTGAGAGTAAAAATTGCTTATGAAAGAGCTCCCAACCTGCTGTTCGGAACCGGCATAAAACTGTAGGTCCCTTCCACCCGCGTACAAATTCACACGCACAACACGGGTGGTTGCGGGAAGCTAGGCCTTAGTCTCGCGTAAGCGGGCTGTCGTGCCAGTCAATTAAATTAATTAAATAGGAAACAATGGATCCAAGAAAGAAGACCTTTGTTCTGAGAAAATTAAACAATTAATTCATAAATCATTTCTAAAGAAAACATAATGAACACATTTACAAAGCTTGCAATATTTCTACTTCAAAAATATAGAGTCAACATTTAAAATGTAGTAAAGGAGGATATTTTGGGCAACAAGAAGGTCATTTTTTATGAAGAAGGAAGGCATGCCTGGCTGAGGGTAGAACGCTATCTGATGAACGCTGGTATGAAAAGAGAGGTTCTGTTATATGGCAAAGGGTTTTAAAAAGCGAGTTCGTTAAATACATAAGGAGATCCGAGAGTCCGAAGAAGCAGCGAGTTAACATCCAGTGGCTACGCTGGCTTAGTCATGTCTGCCGTATGGACGATGAAGCTCCGCCGAAGAAGGTGTTCGATGCGGTAGTTGAAGGTAGACGGCAAGGAGGGAGGCCGTGTCTCCGGTGGAAGGACGAAGTTGAAGAGGCCAAATCATCTCTTCGTGTGACCAGCTGAAGAAGGCGCGCGCAAAGCGGAGGCGCCTAGAGAGAACTTTTGCGGCAACGGATTGTTATGGTCAATTGAGTAAGTAAGTAAGTAGGTAAGTAAGCAAGATCCGAGTGTCCCTTGAAAGTTTCAATTTGAAGAAAGCAAGTCTCTTGAAAGCTCCAATTCGAAGAAACCCTGTTTTCTCTTCATAAGACAAACTATGAAGGGTCCCAACTGCAAACGTTATAATATGTACATTGCAGACAAATAATGTCCAAGATCTGCCCATCATGCCCGCAAGTTACCATTTCATCGGTGTTCCTTTCAAATATCATCTTCCACGATTTAAAATCTTCATAGAAGTAAATGCTTCACTTTAATTATTGACTCAACCCTTTTCTTTCACCTCCTTTTTTTTGTAGACCTGCGCTGAATGCGTGTGGAATGCTTTTGTCACCCTCTTAGCAAATGTTTTTTGCAATGTTTTTCATTGCACAAACTTGTGACCGACAGACGAGACGAGGCAGAAATTCCAGCGCTGCAACAATGGCGTGTGCGCTGCAAATTTGTATGTCGCTGCGTACCGAATTGTGTGCATCGGTGCGGCGCGTTCGGCGTTCGGTGTGTCTGACACACGCATGGGACGCACACGCCGCGCGAAAAGGGTTGTGCGGCAGCAACGCGCGGACATGGCGGCGCGCAAAAAAGGCCCAAGCAGCCACGCAAAAAAAGCTGAATCAAAATCAAAACAAGCCCAAAATGAATAAATAAAGCCGAGCAACAGATCGACAAAGAACGGCGAACAGCGGCGGAGCAAAGCATGAATGAATTCGGCTTGTACCCAAATTGGCATCACACATTGGCGGCGCAATGTTGAAGGCTTGCCGTGATGTTGTGTTGTTGTTGTTCTTGTGTTGTTGTGTTGTTGTTGATTTGCTTCTTGGGCTGTGCGCACGGTTAGTGAATTAGTTGTTGCGGTTAGTAAAACACGGTGTAAAATCACACACCAGCAACCAGCGTTGTTGCCGAAAGTGTTCACCGCACACACACACACACTCACGCAGTACATACAGACACGTACAAATGCGTGCAATGTGTTTGTGGTCCAATTTTTATGCGCTGCCGGTGGCTGACTGCTGTCGTTGCGTCTCCGCTGCAACGCGCCGTGTGTGCTGTTGTCAGAGTGGTGTCAGCGCTGGTTGTGGTTGTTGTCTGGCTGTGGTTGCTGTTGTTGTCGCTGTTGTCGGGCGCGTTTCGAAAATTATCTGCTTATCTTGTCTTGGGCCGCTTTTTGATCGCCGTGCTTATTCATGTTGGGGCTGTTGTCGTTTTTATTTCGGAGTTATTTAAATTTATACGCTTTACGTGACACTTGTTAGCTGCGACGACGCGTTGTCCCTTCGATGGCTCCTTGGTCACACACACACACGCACACACCCGTAGCTGCCCTGTAGGAAATCGGACTGGTCCAAGTGTAGTTTTTCAACTGGTCGCTTGGCAGTCATATATGACCTCAGAACCGACTCGTTTTCTTGGAACAAACTCACCCTTTTAACATGGCGGTGTCCTAGGCGAGGGTCAATTGTCCCCGTCTGCATCCATTTGCAACTAGTCCAAGGTTAGTCCGAAGTAAACCAGTTTTCAAACCAGTTGCAAAGCGACTAGTTTGCAAACTAGTTTATTCTGGATTAGTTTTCTAACCACTCGATTTTTGAGGGGAAAATAAAACAGTGCATTTTTTAAATAATTATTTTATTTTTAAAATATTTAAAAATAAAAACAAAAAATCATCGCGAATAAAAAACAATTTTTGGTGCATTTAAAAATGAACCAAGATGAACTTCGACTTGTTGACACACTTCTGCCGGAACTGTTTGGGGAACTTCGCCTGCAATTAATAAATAAATAAATAAATTGAAGAATAACTTCATAAATAAATAAATAAATACACTAGTCAGAATAAGTTTGCGTACAAGGGGTACATAGTTTTTTCAATTTAAAAATTAAAAAATAATTTAAAAAAAAAAATTTTTTTTTATTTTTTCCATAAACTTAGTTCTTTTATTCTATTAAGATAATAATAACAAAAACTTGACCAAATTGTAAAAGAAGGGCCAAAAACAAAATGTGTTATGAATTCACCTCAGAAAAAGTTTGCGTACAAGGAAAGGTCATGTGGCAAACATTTAATTTAAACTAAGTTTTGTCCAAAAATTAATAACTTTTTGGATATGCTTCTCTTATTGGAACTCCATGCAGAAGTTTCGGCATAAATTTTATTAAATTATGTGATTTTTCAGCTGTCCTTTTGTTATATCCTTGAATTGTTATATTTGTTTACTATATCTTTGAAGATAGACTGTTGTTGGGCTCAGGGTTCAAGTAAACCCTTATATATTTAATTAAATGTACGTTAGCTGACTAGGGAAGAACTGTTTAAACTTTTTTGAGCCAGTTAATAGCAAAGATAGCTTCACATCGTATGCATTGCGCCTTAAGGTCATCGTAAAGTTGAAAAGAAACGTTGGAACCTGATCCCAAATTTTGGAACCTTGGCTTGCATAAGCTTTTAGAATATGTAAATAACCCCTCGGAACCATTTCTGAATAAAAAAACACAGCCTGCTCACTCCTTTACTAGACATGCAGCTCCATACCATACCCCCTCATATGCTATGCTTTACTGTTAATGTCAGATTTTTGTTATTAACTGAATCATCTTCAAATTAGTTGATGCCTTTTAATGCCAAATATGCCAAACCATTATCAGAGAATAATAAATCTTCCTACTTTCCATAGATAACAACACATCGTCCCGGAAATCCGGTTCTCTAGACTCTTTGATGGACTCTTTCACGAAAGCAATTCTGTGCTCCTTGTTAGTAATCTAAATATGGGCTTCTTACATGCTATTAAGTAGGGGAAATATGTTTTTTTATGACTTTTCTTATAAAGGCACTGCTACTGGGTTTTATAAAATATTTCTGTACATTTCTGAAGATATTGGATGCAACTAGCCTAAGATTATGATGCACTGAGTGCAAAACAATCTAATTTTCTTGCTCGGGTAGCTTAAGAAAATGGCCAGATCGTAGCAAAGAAGCAAGAATTTCTGGTTTTTTTGAAATTTAAGATGGTTTTTCGAAATGGCGAAATGCTCTTCGAAAAGTTTCTCTAATTTCACGAAATTTTTTGTCAATTTGGGAAAGATTTAGTAAGATTATCCTTTTAACCATTTTTAATTTTTTCGCTTGGGTTCTATTGCTTCCTATATAATTTCAAGCACATATACGTTTAAAAATAATTTACAAGTCCGTTTACTGTTCAATTGAATAGAAATTTTCCCAAAGAAAATAAAGAGCATAACCGGAAATTCCTGTTATTAGTTTTGTACGCAAACTTATTCTGCACCGTTTTGTGTGTATATTGTCATTAAATACGAATATATGGAAAATTATTGTTTTAATGCATCTAAAACACAACAAAAAGTGCAGTTAAGGCATATATGAATAATGTGGATAAGTTTTGGTAAACAGAGAACCCATTTTTGAGGTAAAAATTGATGATAACATAATGTTGACCTGCCTGTACGCAAACTTTTTCTGACTAGTGTATATTAATACACACCTTTCAGCTGCCGTTGCTTTACGCAACCACGCAAAATTCTAACTGAAATCATTCAAGATAAAACGTGCAAATCAAGCAAACTTCGTGTCATAGAAACAGAAAGTTCGAAAAATGCAAACATTTCTACGTTGTTGTTGTAGCAGAACAATCGCAAGATCAGCCTTAACAGTATTTTTTTTGCTTCTCTCACCTCTGTTTCGTTTTTCTCATTTTTATGTGCTCTTCTCGCCTATGAACGTGCACACAGAACGTGAACGATTAGACGCGAACTGACTGACTTCTGCATCCGCTGACAGTCACTTGGACAACTGGTTGTCAAATTGACTTACAAAAAACCAGTTGAAAGACCAATGAATTTTGGGAACCAGTTGTCTCAGGTCCGACAGGGTGTATGCCGCCAGCATGTAGAGTTGTTGTTGTTGCGCTCGCCCGGCCGCTCTTGACGATTTTATGCAAATTTTGTTGATATTTTTGTGACATTTATGTGTCCGCTTCCTTTCTGCATTTAATTTTAATGGCACAAAATTTCACAACCGCGCTCGAAAAAACAAAACAACCAAACGAGTTGGTGTGCAAAAAACAATGCAATGAAAACGAAAAGCAAGCGTTATCCTATGTTTAAAATCGCTGTTGGCCAGCGCCTGCCGCTGCTGCTGTCGTTGCCTTCGCCTTGGCCAATTCTCACCTCGAGCGTTGCGCGTTGAGCGTCGACTGCCACTGGCACTGCCCGCACCCTCAACGATTAACACATCAGCGCACTTGTGACGCTCGCAGCCACCTTGCTCGCAGTTGGCCCATAAGTTTGGGGCTGATTATGTTTCACACGTGGCTCGGTGTCCGCCTTCATTACTTTCGACTCGTTGCTTGCGTGCGACTGGCTGGCCAGTTGTCCGTCCGAGCGGCCACTATGGCGTTGCATGCATGGCGCCGGCTGTAGGGGCTCGCATTTCATTCAGCGCCAGCCAAGCGAACACAACATCCACACCTTGCATGCGGTGTCCGTGTGTGTGTGTGTGTGTGTGTGTGTGTGTGTGTGTGTCGGTGGCATCAGCGCCATTTTTTTGTTGCGACTTTTGCGCTGCGCATAACTGCGGCCCTTATATTTATTTATATACCCACGCAGCTATTTATGTAAAACGCTTTCGAGCGCTGCATCTGATTTGGTTAAATGCCTCCGACTCGGCTGTGGCCGCCTGTCGGGTCGCATCGATGCGCGCCATCTTCTTGCTGGCCTCCAAGTTCATGCTTTGTCATCGCACAAACACACACACACACATATACACTAACATATATGCCAGCATGAATGCCACCAGCGCGCTAGTGCGCCTACAACAACAACCACAACGGCCCGCCAACCAACCAGTCAGCCAGCGAGCCAACCAATTCGTGTGCGATGTCCTGCTGCAGCGTCTGGCCGCGTTCGCTGATGGCATTCTTCAGATTAGCGCATATCCGCTGCACTGTCATTGCGCTGCTGGCCCACACTTTTACTTAATCACAGCAGCCCCAACCACAACCAGAGACAGGGCCAGTGCGCAGAAATACGTTCGCACGTACTTAGCAATCTGCACTCACACACACACACACGCACACACTGCGCGCTTTTGTCGCGCTGCATACCTGTTCGCTCGGTGAATTTTCGCCCGATTGTCTGGTCGTTTGTGTTCGAATGACTTATTCTCCACGCAATCGCGCCCGACGCATCAACGCCTAGCAACACTCGCTCGCTCGACGGCCGGATTTGCCAACTTCTCAATGAAATACGTTCGCTTGGTTTGGTCACATTTGTTTGTTTGTAGATATTTTTGTCCTTAATCAATGGTTTCTTGCACTGTTGTTGTTGTTGCTTTACATCATATCGTCTGACTGTTTGAACGAACGGCTTAAAAAAATCGCATCACGTTACACACACACACACACACACACACGCACACTTGATGCGGCTCTCTTCGGGCATCTCAAATATCCTGCTGGTGGGCAGAAATTCATTCGTTTTGCATCTGTCTGCGCATTGGTGTTCATCTATTTTGGCTGTCTTGCTTTAACGCTTTCCGCATTCGTCTGCGGTATTTGCCATTTATCGGATGCTGGTAAGTCACGATTTTGCCGCATATATCGCATCGTTGGCAAATTTCTACGCTTTTGCTTGCACTCTGGACAACTATTGATTTCGTAAGTTGTTTTTGTTGTTTTTATTTATTTATTTTTTATCTATTTTTTTTTATAAATTACTTGCTAATGCAAATCGGGTGGTAGCACTGCCTGCCAAGTGTAATAAAGAGTTGTGTGATGAAACATTTAAGTGCATATATATATATATATATATATAAAAGTACAGTTTGTCAAGTAAATGTTTGCAAACTTAAAAAAGGTAGACAAATTATTTTGAAAAGCTTATACATATAACAGAAATTGCAATATTTTGAAAGTTTTTTAAGATATAGATTAATAGTAATGTCTATTTGATACGCGAAAACAGTGTAAAAAATCAAAAAAGGAAATGAAGCTATACTTCAAACTGTTAAAAAATTCGTCTTCTTTCAAAACCAAGATTACATTGAAAATTTGGCGCCGTACAGTTCCGAACAGTTTCATGAGATACATCAGTTCCGCATTCTAATTTTGTATCCAAAGCCATTTCCCTTATTGAGATACGGGGGTTTTCACGAACTTTTCAATCACTATCATACGATACTTTCATCGAACGAACTATCACCACGATACTTTCAAATCAATTCTCCCTTCAATACGCGAATCAAATAGACATTACTTTGATATTATATGAGAGTGAAATATTCAATTAATATATATTTTTCATATATATTAATATATATATTTCAAAATATTGCAATTTCTGTTATATTATAAGCTTTTCAAAATAATTTTCTACCTTCTTTAAATTTGCAACCATTTACTGGACAAACTGTATATCGCACACCCACTACAAAAGTGCCATAACTCAAAATTTTTAATTTTTCAGGAAACGCAAAAAGCTGTTTTTGAGCTGAATAAACATGTTTTTAAAATAACGTATAGACCATTTAGTAGAAAATCCCTTCAGATTATGCTTTAGGATAAGTTACAAAGATTTTTTTTAGTTTACACTAGAAAATCCAAAATTTTGAGTTGTGACTTCTTTGATGATATTTTAATTCAATAATCCGAATTATTTTAAGTTATGGCAATTTTGCTGAATTTAATAATTATAAATGACAGTTAAAAAGTTGAAAGACAAATTTTGAAAATTCGAATTAATTTTTTTATTTGAAAATATAAACTAAAATTGTCACAACTTTACTTAAAATTAACTTCAACAAAAATGTATTTCGTCAAAAGTGTCACAATTTGCATTAGGACTCTATTGCATTGAGCTGCAGCGATCAAATAGCATCAAACTTCTCGACATGAAGAGAGACCTAACTGTATTTTGGCAACAGTTAACAACAACAAAATATACGGAGCTTTTGTTTATTGGTAGATAGGTGTTTTGTGCAGAGTATTAACACATAAACCCGAAAATTCAAAATTTTGAGTTGTGGCACTTTTGAAGTGGGTGTGCGATATATGAAAAAAATTAAAATGATGAAATGAGTGAAAAAATTAATTTGCAATAAAATTATTGCTTATTAATTATTAAAAATATTATTCACAAGTATAGAAATGAAAGAAAAATTGTCATATCAAATTGCATTTCGGTTGGAAATAAACTAAAAGTTGGAGAAAAATACTTTAAATAAAAAATAATAAATAAAGTATATATATATACATATATATTTATATGTGCGAGTACGTACAATATATGATCAGCCTTCAATATGTCACTAATTTTTCTATGCGTCCTAAATCCTTCATTCCGTCTGAAGTATTGCATTTTACTTCAAACTGTGCCCCATTTTTGTTCGTTCTCAATAGCAAATGATAAAATACATATGTATTAATAAAATTCATATGTATTAATTCAATAAAATCTCAAAATCATCATCTATTTATATCAATTCTATCTAAATCCTTTATTCTCTGTTAATTATATCATGAACGAATCTCTATGGAATTTCAATCAAATCCCAAAATCATTATGGGTATCCTATAAAAACCATCTTTCTTCTTTTAATTATATTTTAATCGAATCACTGCTGCATTTCAATCAAATCTCAAAACCATTATCTATGTATAAAAAATCGTAATTAAATTTTCTATCCTCTATTAATGATCTTTTAATCGAATCTGTACAGTAAAATTTTCAAATAATTAGATATGTACATCAATCCTATCTAAATCCTCTATCCATTCTGCCTGCTATTCAAGCAAACGACAAACCTACCCTAATACTATATCAATTCTTCCTCAATTTTATCATCATTTTTTACTCAATCATATAAAAAACGAAACTATCATACTCTCCATCTCAGTATTATTTGAATTCTATTCTATCGCATATGCAAGTATTTCAATCTTACAATTAGGAAAATAATTCACAAGAGATAGTAGATCTGTCATTTAAGTAATCACTGCTACCCAAGATCCCATTGAGACAAGGTCCTATTGTGACATAGCTCCCATTGTTTAAGAGCTTTCGCCATATAAATTCTATCTCGTTGCACCATGAATTTGACCTGAATTCTATTGCTCTCTTCAATCCTATGTCAATATTGTATCAATCATTTTCAATCATGTACCTACTATCAGCTTATGTATCTTAACACTAAAATTCCCTGACATTCCAAGCTTTCTTAAATGCCCATTTAGCATCGTTTTACAAAAGAGGTACTCCTCTTTTACTTTTCTACAAAATTATTTATTAAATTATTATATTATTATTATTAAATTATAATTTTTTAATAATTTATAAATTTTAATTTTTTATAAATTTTTAATTTTTATATTTCATTTGGATTGAAAGAATAAGATTTACTTGCAAAAAGCAATGAAACAAAATAATATTAAAACTCAATGGAGTCGTTTCGTTGTACTAAATTCTAACTCGATGCTCTCTCATCTCTCTCTCAATCATTTTCAATTCCGTACTATCAATTTTTCTATGAATCCCGTATTATCAATTTTTACTCCCTTGGGCATTCTAATGTTAGTACGAGTATTATTTATTTATTTAATTTGGCCACTGAGACAATAAAAATTCGTTTAGGCTAAGTACATTTTAAATGTGCATACGTAAGAATTAGAGAATTATAAAAAAGATTTAAAGAATAGATGTATCGATTTTTTGAAAATGAAAAATCAATCTGGACAAATATGGAGATTCTATGGAACTTTATTAAGGCTCCGGAGAAAAGTGCATTTCGAGCATGCAGATCCCAAAAAAATACCAACATGGAAGAACTCTGAGCAACGAAGAGATCGGGATGGAATATTAAGGAAAATCCTCTCGAGTAGTAAGGGACAGTCAACAATGCCACGCTGTACATCGAAGACGAACGACAAAGACAGGATTGTTCTTCTACTTTGTATTAGTTGAAGTATATTGCATACTATTATATACATCACATAAATCCCATCTTAAATATGTCAATCTTATCTCATATAAGGAGTGCGTCGTTAAAAATTGTGACATGGAATTTTTCTAAAAACTTCGTTAACCCTCACACTGTCACTACTAACATATGTTAATATTTTTCTTTTCATCCGTTTTATAAAGACAGTTTTCATTTTTTGAGCTAAGTTGGTAAGCAAAAACGTAAAATGGACTGTACTTAAGAGATTTTAGGTTCAAATGTGGAAGGGGGAAAAGGGATGAATGGGGTTTCAGCCCCCACAATATGGGCGAATTTGTTGCTTTTTTTAAAGAAATGCCATAAAAAGTGCATTTTCAAAGATATTCCCACAAAATTTTGGATTTAAGATTCTTAGGTAATTCCACATCACATATCCAAATTTGAACATTGAATTTTGAATATGTTAATAAATTAAATTAAATTTTAATTAAATTTTTAGTTTTCTGATTACATATTTAGAAAGAGCTTGATAAAATGGCCACTGAGCCGAAGCCGCATGAAAATCGGACTTAAAACTAAAAAGTTATAGCAAAATCAAAATTGAAATATTAACAAAATGTTAATGGTGACAGTGTGAAGGTTAATACAAATTTAAATCAAAACTTTTGATCAGGTGAGCCATGAAAACTCTGCCATTGAATAGTTTATGCCTATTTAGAGCATTTATTGAGTATTGAATGATAAAAACGTAAAGTTCAAATGATAAAATTAACGAAAGAACAATGAAAGCCCTCATGAGGGGTATTCCAGAAAAAGTTAGAAACCTAACCCTTGAAAATGTATTATAATTTTTTTCTAATTAGAATTGATTAGAAAAAAAAATCTACATAAAAGACATGTTAAATAAAACCAAACTTTTCAAAAATTGGACCAGTGGTTGCTGAGATGTTTTAATTTTTCGATGCCACAATTTTTAACGACGCACTCCTTATGTCACATGATCTCAATATTTTATGGACTTTGTCTCCTATTCAAATGATCTTCCAATTCGATTTCTATCATACATTATTACTTTAATAGTTCATTCTATTTCTTTATCACATCAATCGAATCTTAATTAATCCTATCTCAATGTTCCCAAAACTCTGTCTCACATGACTCCTATCCAAATGATCTCTCAATCCTATTTCTATATAAACTCAAACATATCTTTACACTTTTCAAAGGAATAAAATCTTATGAAATTATTATAATTTTATATTCTTATTTACTACTGTGTACAAAGAATACCCGGAATTTGTTTATAATTCAAAAAATCTTTATTTATTCTGCCAAATCAATTTCATCGCCTTCAAAGTAGTCCCCCCCCCCCCCCCCCGATGCAATGCACTTATGCCAACGGACTTTCCAATCTTCGAAGCATGCCAAATAGTCACCTTCCTGTATGGCCTTCAATGCGCGCGGCGATTCACGTTGAATCTCTTCAATCGATTCAAAACGGTGTCCTCGAAGTGGTCTTTTGAGTTTGGAGAATAGCCAGAAGTCACAAGGAGCTAAATCAGGCGAATACGGTGGCTGTGGAACGATATGAGTTGGCGAAATGCTCACGAAGAACCAATGCCGTGTGAGATGGTGCATTATCGTGATGCAAAAACCAAGAGTTGTCTCTCCATAAATCCGGCCTCTTTTTGCGAATAACTTCACGCAAACGACGCATAACGCTCAAGTAATATTCCCTGTTGACAGTTTGACCCGGCGGAAGGAACTCATAATGCACAACACCACGATAATCGAAGACATCGAATTCCGGGTATTATTTGTACACAGTAGTATGTATTTTATATCAACCATATCTCAGTACCTTCCCATCTATCGATTCGATTGTGCGCACTAAATCCAAAAGCAACAAATAAATCCAATGTCTGATGCACTTGCCAAGCTTTTATAATTGCAGACTTTTCGCTTGGGCGTCAAAGAATGCGTCATAGGACGATACATCACAATCGACAGTTTGATTTGTGCACCTAACGAAATGTCAAATGTCAATCAAACACGCACAAGCCGCGATTTCTCAGCCAAACACGACGCTGCGGCCGCACGTCCTTCGGCGGCGAGCAGCGATTTTTCGCAATTGGAGCCACAATCATATTTCCTACTTTATCAAGTCTATGCGCAAGAATAAATTGGTATTATTAAAACGCAACAGCACCGCATGGCCGCAAAGACACAGATACACAGACACAGACAGACGGACGGACGAACGCACAGCGGCCGGACGATGCCGAAACTGGTGCTCTGGCGTGCTGTATGTGCCGTGGCATGTTGCGACGATATCTGAAAACTGAATCTGATGTAATTATACGCGCAATTGTGTTACAGTTGCACGGGCGGCCAACGTCAGCGCCGGCAAATGCCAATTGAAAATCTATTTGCAAGTGGTAAAACAAGCCAACAAGCAAGCGGCGATACGGCCGCACCAGCCGCCCGGCCAGGTACCTATGTCAGTCAATTAATAAGCCGCCACTGCTGGCCGCTACCGCTGCTGCTGGCGGCGTCCACCTATGCGGGCAGCGTCACGGCATGGAGCCGTCACAAGTGCGCTGCGCTGATATCATCGTGAAAAATCGATGGCATGTATTTGCGTTTGTGGCGTTAATTATGGGGTTGTGCGGCCGCTTGATGGTTTGTTTGTTCGATTGTCGTCTGACCGCGCGTGCGCTGTCCGCCCGTCGACCGACTTCGGCTCGAGCGCCGCCAACTGTGCAGCCGGCCGCTGCCAGCGATTGCTGTCAATTCCGGCCATATAATGTTAATTATATCAATTTCGTATCCATACAGCGGCGATATCGGCGGTTATCAATTTGATATTTTCATCTAGCGCAGAGACCAACAGCAACAATGACACACATGTGCACAGATGTACGAACGTACATGGTTGGCATTATTAAGCAATTTCAGCCAGAAGTAAAAAACATCGAACCGAAAAAACAACGAGAGGAGTTATGAAAAGCAGCACACACACACACACATAGCGACATTGCCAGCTGACGTGTGTATAATTATTGATTGCAGATGCAAAGAGCGTTTGTTCGGTTGCCTGTAGCATGCAGCGGAATGTAACGCAATCACATTCGTCCAGATTGCGTAAGTAAATTCAAGCATACCGCAATAGCCAATTGCCCAGCGCATCCGCCGCACCACACCCCTGCCCCTGCCCGCTACTCACTGCCCGATCACGCCTGCTGCTGCTGATCTCTTTATATAATAAGCCGCCGCATTCGGGTCGAGTTCTTAATTAGCGTGTGATACTGCAGTCTGCCGGAGGACACAGCGCAGCGGCGCCGGATCAACAAGGATGACCGCACAGGATTGCGCTTTCATAGTTATGGACACTTTCGATTATGAAAAATTGCCTCGAGCAAAAAAATTCCAATCTAATTGCAAAGGTCCATTTGTAAGTGAAAGTGCTGTCCAATTGTGCTCAGCTGGCTGTGTGTGTGTGTGTTTGATTCTGGATTAACAATGGTCGAGCTCGTGTAATTTATGGCTGACAGGACAATGGCAGTGAAAAGTGGCTGGCGCCAATGCCGCTGGACAATGCCAGTGGCGGCAATGGCGGCAGCGTGAAAGTCTGTGGCTGCTGCAGCTGTGGTCGCTCGGTGAGTTGGCAATTGCAATGGACTACTGTAAATTTTTCACCATACACAGTCACAGCTGAATAAAATAATAATGCTTATTAAATGGAAGAAGCCAAGAATGCCAATAATTGCACTAAGCATTTCAAAGATCGAGGGTTCGGTAGAGATTTGGGTGACCTCATACTCTATGATAGGATGACCCAACTGTAGGCAATCTAGGGCAGCCTTAAAGGTGCCAATGGGCAGCAAAGCTGAAAGATTTCTTAGTCTTAATCGAAGAGACCTTGGCTGACTGCATTGATAAGGAGGCACCATAACTTCAGGAAACTCTCGGCGCAGTTAAACATTGTCAGGGTGCCGGATCAAGAAGGATGTACAGTCTGGGACAACCGTTCATAAAAGGGAACAAGTTAAAGACCATTAGTCACAGAAATCTACTTTACATAAGAATTACTACCTCTCAGTGGCGCACACTGGGGTTTAAACCTTCTAAATACAAAAATTATTGGTACAATATATGATTTCAAATAGTATTGGACCCAAAAGTTTTACGCAAAACCCTCTAAAAATAAATCCTGTGTGTGCCACTGCTACCTCTTATAATCATTATAAAACGAAAAACCTACAGATGACTAGTCATAAACTTCATGGGATCGAAAAGGGCCCACTATGTGGTTCGCTTCGGCAAGTCTCCGAACAGGGCGTAGATTTTAGTTGGTAAGAATCCGTCAGGCCATTTTAAAATTATTGTTACATAAATTTGTGTCAGTGAATTCTTTTTCTCATTTTGTGATGTAGATGAGATGACTTCTTTCTTTTCCAGTGGTGGTAGAAAAGGTTTCTAGAATTATAGATGAGTGTAAGTGGCTGCGTTCAAACAAGCCTAGACTCATGCCAGTGAGGTCTTTACAGTGACCACCGAATCTATCCCTTATCCTAAGACACGAAAAAGTATCGCTAAGCATAGCCTTTGATATCAACACCCAAGAAGTCAGCGAGTTTACTTGTATGGTGGCAAAAATGCTGACAGGCTTTTAGTATTCTTTCTGCTTTTAGCGTGGAATTGTTGCCAGCAATTATTCAAAACAAACTTAGCGGACCCTATGTACGAGTAGTTTATATTCCTATAGGTAATAATTTTCCTGACTGCCTGATTTATCATCGCCGAGCCCAAAACGCAAAAAATGCAAACATGACCGAAACTTTTTGGAAACGAATAAACTAAGAAGGGAGTTTAGGGAATTCGGGGCCAAAGAGACAAAGTCGCCAGGAACTGTTTGTATGACATATATATTTTACAATACATGCTTCGTTACATTGCAACTATCTTCGTTGAGGCGATTAGTGCATTGAACGGAGAGTCTAAAGCAAAACTTTGATTCTAAGATCTTGCTGCCATCGTAGGCAAAAGGCTTACGGCAACCTTCTGAGAGTAAAATTGTCCATAACAAAGTTCCCAAGTCATCGTTCGGAATCGATTAAAAAAATTGCTAGTGTATCTATATAACGAAAAGTAAACAACTTTGAATTAGCTTCAATGCAAACGTTTGTGCCTGTAGGCAAAAGCCATGAGTATAGAGAGTATAATTACTCATAACAAAGTTACCCACTCAATGTTTGGAATCGACAAAAAATTAATTAGTACCTGCCCTACGAGTAAAAATTCACTCTGCAAGTAAAACTGTCCATAACAAAATTTCCAACTCGTCATTTGGCACCGACTTAAAATTGTTCGTTTACTTTCACCTGTAATCGGGAAGTGGTACCAGTTATGTGCGTATATATTTCTGAGCCATTGGAGATGTATTCTATATCCATATGTACATTCTATATCCATTGGGGAAGACTTGATTCCAAGTGAAATCATTAGACTTCAAAATCAAAGGTTTCACGTGTCCACTTGATTTTATTGAATTCAATCCAACACAAAACAAAATAAATAATTTGAATTAAGTATGTTTGAGAACTTGTCCGCTACTTATCCGCGTTATACTTCTGCATATATTAGAGACCATAATTCGTAGATTAAAAAAAAGATTGAATTGCTTTCATTTCGAAGCACTGAACCCAGTTTTTGAAAGAATTTTTATTAAAATCTTTTTTGAATTTGCTTTTATATTAAAATTTAAATGGTTACTAATTTTAGGACATACCTCAACCACATTCACTATTATTCATTTTTTTAGTGTTGTTGATTCATTCATTTCATTTCATTAATTCATTCATTTTTTAGTTTTGCTTTTGCGATTGGATTTATTATACAGGGTGGACCATTTAAGATTTGGAATTTGAATCGGTTATAAAAAAAAACTAATGAATGTTTTTTGAAAATTCTTGTTTTATTACAAATTTGGACTTTGTTATTTAAGAATGAAAAACGATATCGTTCATATGACTGCCACGACTGGCCTTACAGTACGCAATTTGGTCAACCCAATTTTCAAGTACTTTTTCCATTATTCCGGGTAGAATTTCCTCAATGGCAACTTCGATTTCATGTTTCAAAGCTTCAATCGTCTCTGGATGGTTAGCGTAACACTTGTCCTTTACGGCTCCCCACAAAAAAAGTCCAACGGACTTAAATCGCAGCTCCGAGGCGGCCAATTGACTTCACAATTTCGGCTGATTATTCGATTTTCGAAAACGGTGCCCAAAAGTTCGATTGTTGCCTGCCGGATGGTCATGAGCCTTTAGTTCTTGGACTAATTGAATTTTGTAAACCTTCATACCGAGATTTTTATGCAAAATTCTCATCAAAGAAGTGCGGGAAATGTTCAATTCCTGAGAGCGATGGCGAGTTGACGTTGATGGATGTTCACGCACATTTTCGGCTACAAAAGCAATGTTTTCGGCTGTGCGCACTGTACGAGAATGGGAATGGGTTGTTTGGTCCATTAACGATCCATTTTCACGAGCTCGCTTCACAAATTGATCCACAAACTGAGTTGAAGGCCAATTTTTTTTTTAATTTTTTTTTTTTAATTTCTTACAGTTTGGGTTGAAGACTCTCCACTTTGGAAGTAAGTTCTCAATATTTCCCAATTTTGTTCAAGCGTATAGCGTCCCATTTCGTAAATGTCAAACTTTTAACTAAATTACGAACACAAATTTAATGACATTTGGACTGCCATTCTCGAAATAAAGCGTAGTTCAAATTCCAAATCTTAAATGGTCCACCCTGTACTTTAAAAAATATCGTACATATCCTACATTTCCTCATTTTCTAATCATTATTTAAACCACTTAACTCTTCTGTGGACAGCCCCTTAAATCCTCATAGTTGAGACCTCCATTGTCTGGTCAGACTTTGGGGATATCTACTACCGGGTATAAATACATTTTGCAAGATTCTTGCCTTGTTTTTGTAAACAATTTATATATGTATTGGTTTTTGTGTTTAGAAAGGATCAGTTGAGGACAGGGGCGTAGCCAGAACTTGGTCATGGGGGGGGGTTTTAAAAATTGTTTTTGCCAATTTAGTATTACATGTTTTTCAAAGTAAAGTGCACTTTCCAAATAGGGCATTTTGTTGTGGCTTATGTGACTTAAGCATTGAAAATTAAATTTTTTCCCTGATTTTTAGTAAAAATTTCATGAAATTTGGTGGACTGAAAGCGAAGTTATTGCATCTGAAGTGGAAGTATGTTTGTGTCATCGTACAAAAATGTGCATCGAACAAAGATCCAATATTAACTATTGTTTTAAAAATGTTTAAACTTTAACCGAAGCATTTAAATTGATGAACTAAGTTTATGGTGATTTTTGTTTATACCGTGGTGGAGTTCATAAGTGGTAAAAGCGATTTAAAAACGATTGTCAGAACATAAATGATGACCAACGTGTTAGCCAACTGAATCCGGGATCACCGTAGATCAAAACTGGGCGGTAATTCATAAAAGATAAGTCAAAATCTTTATTGAAATTCTTGAAATTGGATTTAACCTTCGCTTTACTTATACCCGTCCATGTTTAATATCTGCACAAATTTTAAGGTAATTTTCAATAACATGAAAAAATATTTTTTTTGAAATTTTGATCATGTTTAAACTTGAATTTTGTCATTTTTTATACAAATGTACCTGGGTGATCCCAGGCGCTTTCGCTACCATTTTGATTAAAACTCACGATAAATTTTTTTTTGCATACCTCATTATGTGTTCAATAAACCCTCTGGAAAGAAATCTTCTAATATTTTCCATAGTCTCAAAATAAATCATTAAAGTTAGGCCTTTTTCGAAAAACGAACTATCGCCAGAGGAAGATACTAAATACTGAAGCATAAAAAAAATTCTATTTGTCATCCGAGTGAACGACATTGGTAAACGACGTATACAAAAATCTTTGGCATCTCAATAGCATAAATGTATCCCATTTTAACTGAACATTTGGCTATCGAAGGATGCCATCTCATCTATCGACACTTGTTTTGACTGTTTTTTTGTTTACTAAAAGTCGAGTTTTAACCATCAACGGCTCCTCGTTTTCACCTGATGTGGCACCGTGCGAATTTCACCTTTTCAAAGAATGCATTTGCCGATGAAAAAAGCGTTTTGAGAACGTAGAAACCATCCAAAAGGCTTGTACCGACATCCTGAAGGACATTCCGGTCGACGAACTAAACTACTCTTTAGACATGTTTTTAGAACATGCAAATCGCTGTATTAAGCCTAAACGTGACTATTAAAAAAACAAATTAGTTTCGGTATAAAAAGGGTTTTGTTAATATTCTTTTAAATATTTAAAGATGAAAAGACCTTTTTGCTAATGTGGGAACGTACATACGATGCATAGTGATTGAAAATGTTGACAAATTATAGGCTATGGGGGGGGTTCTGACACCCTAAACCCCTCCCTTGGCTACGCCCCTGGTTGAGGATATCATGGAATATGAGCTCAACAGACAAACTACAACATTATTAAAAATTTATCCCAATTTCAAAATGAACCGGGTGCCCACAGAAGAGTTTAAAATGAACACGTGGCGGTTTCATAAAACAATTTCTTCTATTTTTATCATCCATTTTGATATCATAAACATTTACACACAAACATGCAGATTTTTGACAACAGTTTGCATATGAATTGGAAATTTATAACTGTTAGTGAGTTAAGCAGGAATTTCCCCCTCGCGCAACACTAAAATTCTTAACTCATTAACCCATTTCGAGTTTGCTTCCAACTGCTCTGCTCTGTTCGCCGCTCAGCGCTGCCTGCACTTCAACCGTTCCAATTGTAGTGTAATTGAGTTTGAATTTCAGTGCTGAGTTTCGGCTTTGTTTTCGCAGATCCTTCGCTGTCGCCGTTTCATTGATCATTCCAGCAGGACATTCGAGACTTTTATGCTGGACTCGGCGTGACCCACACACCGAGCGCGCCATATCCGCATGTCAAACTGCTACGCAACCTGTCATAGGCTCGTCGCCGGACAGCAGACACATCGCTGCGGCAACGATCTCAATTATCGTTTATTAAACTGAAATGTCATGTTGGCTGCGTTTTTGCGCGCCGCATTGCGTCGATCCTTTATTTCCATTTTCATCTCGATTTGATTGTCATATCGTTGTTGCTGTCGTCGTTTTTTTAACGTCTGCACAGACTGTTCGCCGGCTCAGCGTTGAGCCCGTCGCTCGCTCGGTCGACTGGTGTGTGGTGCGCCGCCAGTGTGCCGAGTGTGGAATTATGAATTGGCATGTTTTACATGTGCGGGAGGTCTGACATTTTTCAACATCGCTCAGATCGGCACTTCTTTTTCGTCGTGCTTTGTTGTTGCGTTCCTGCTGCTTGTTGTCAATTTTTCAAATGTCCCTGTGCCCGACAGCCGGTGTACCTGTTGAGGTTATGTTTCACGCATTGTGACGGACGGCCGTTCGAACGCGCTGCAGACTGGCCGCGACTGCTTGATGGCTTCAATGTTTTGTAATTTTACACTTAAAGCAGGCGGAAAACAAGAGTAAAAGCAAATATCATTCGAAATAAATACCAATCACTCAACGAGAAATTTTGTTAATGGGGCGCTGGAAGTGATATGCTGGAAGAGTTATTTGTGGGGGGTCCATAATTGGAGCGATGTCGGTGGCGTTGCTCGAGTCCTTCATACATGGTCTGATAGTCTGAACTGATTCGTTTGCTTCAATGTCATTTGGAGCGTCTGGCAATGCCCATCGAAAGTGTTACAAGGTGTGTTACAAAAAAACCTAATATTGGCTCTTTGTTCGATGCTCGATTTTGTATCGATGACGCAAACCTGCTGTTATATCAGACGCAGTAACTTTACTCCCAGTGAGTCAAATGGCATGAAACTTTGACAATTTTCAACTTTCAAGAGTCAACTAAGTAAATACCACATTATCGCTTTTTCTTGCCTCAGCTTCCAGTTTATCTCTGATACGATTATGTTTTATATTTTTTTTTTGCAGTAAACCACAATCAACAGCAGGAAGAGATACTAAAAATTGGCCATAATAAACGCAAAATTGGTAATGGTTGAAATTTAAGCAGCCATAAAACGATCAGCGCACTCATCGAAATGAGCGGCCCAAAGGATCAACACGAAACGAATGCCACTTGAGCCTGACACCAATGCCAACAACAGCAAACACTGCAACATTAACACATAACAACAATGGCACTGGCGACAACAGCAACAACAAGAAATGCGGCAAGTATGCGTTTCAACCATAACCAAACAACAACAACGTCGGCAACAATAGCACAACCAAAAGCCAAATCAATGAGCAGCGAACTTCCAAAGAGCCAACAAAAGATCAATTGATCACCTTCGATCCGCGCACAGGAACGACATACATAAATACATACAAACATGTATAAACGCCGAAGGAGACGACTGCTTGGCGCCTGCTGCACACACACACACACACACAGCAGCAGCGACGCAGCAATGATGCAACCGAATTCGTTTAAGCAAACGAAGCTGAGGATAATGATGAAACGAAGACTTTGGGGCGTTAAGTCTCCATACGTGCCGCATACCACATGTGCATGTAGATGTATAGGTTGTTTTTTTTTTTGTGTGTATGTCGTACATGTCTGCCACGGTTTGCGCATTTAATGTGCACTGCAATATTTTCACATAATCTGATTATAGCGAGCGAGGTGTTGCGACGCAAAGGTGATATATCACCTCGAGTATAAATTGAAATTTTAATCATTTAATTGCCGGTCATTTATATGTGCGTATGTACAGAGTATTGTGTGTGTAGGCGCCCGTTTCATAAACAAATGCCGACACATTCTTTGCTGTGGCACTTGATCTGTCAACTGCCACCAACTCGTCGCAATCGCCTACAAAACTTCAATAACGTATTACATGTTGTACATACATACATACAAACATATGTATGTCTTTGACTACATACGACACATTCGTACACATATCGGCTACATAAATATCTTCCACATATTTTGCCTTCCCTTCATTCTCGCTGTAGCTGTACCTTCGTATTGATCTTTTTTCTTTTTTTTTTTGTAGTACGATCAACGCTTAACGATCGGCGGCATCGCCACACATGGCAGCTTATGGCACCAGATCCATATCACTTTTTGAATATCTTCAAATGATTTGATAGATTTGTCATTGTGTGCCATACTGAGGCGCACAACAATCGGTCTGCTTGTGTGTGTGTGTGTGTGTGTTTCCGTCGGTTGCCGTTTACGTTGCGGCGAAAGATTAGTGTGAGGATTAATGTCAACTCATTCGTCAAGCCGAATTCAAAGATATGTCCCGAAGAGAAAATAGTGAAATATTTTCAATCATACCCAAATGTTTTAATTGTGTGTGTTTTCTTTACTGTTCTGATGTAATCTAATCAATTGTTGTTGTTGTAATAATTGTTTTTTTGTTCATTATTTGTCTTTTGGAAACATTTCACTCAGACACAAACGTACGTGAAGGTCACCAGCAGCAACCAGTACTCCGCAGGGCTTAAAACAACTAACCAAAGGTTTGATTTTTTATTGAATTCGATTTGGACAACCCGTCTGCTGTTGTTCTAGAGATCCTACTTGATCCCTCTCCTGTGACTCATGCAATTAACCTTCAACTACGGTTAGGTTAGATTAGGTTATGGAAGGAGTGTGCGCGACATGCACTTCCACTCGGAGACTCTGTTGGGTGATTCCCTTCATTCCCTTAATTTTAGAACTACGGTGCCCTTTCCTATATTTTGGATTCCTGTAGATCCAGATCCGTCACCGCAAAATCTCTTACTCTAAGTGCTTTTAGACGCACCTAGAGATCATACTTGATCCCTTCCCTATGATTCATGCAATTAACCTTCAACTACGGTTAGGTTTGATTAGGTTTTGGAAGGAGTGTGTGCGGCATGCACTTACACTCGGAGACTCTGTTGGATGATTCCCTTCATTTTAGAAATTCAATACCTCCTATTATTTTTTGGGTTCCCTACAGATCCAAAAATGTTTTACTGGGAATCGTTTGATCTTGGTGGCGCATAGTGAGACACTTGTCTTCTAATCCACTGATCCACAGCGTTGAACATCTCTGCCAATGGTCCAATGCCTGACACAATCGACACCATTGTTGAGAGTTATTATTCCAGGTTTTAGTGTCTATAACTCATTGGATAGTACTCCAGCTTATTCTGCTGATCGTAACTATAGAAGTGAGTACGACTACTTACTGTATTGCGGATCATATCAAGCAATTATTAAATTTAACAAATTCATATACAAAAGCTATATTCACCCAAACTTTGATCCGAGGAAAAGTGTGAAAAATTTAAACTAAAATTCTTTTACAATATCTCTTAATCTCCTTCAGTGCAGACTCTCCAGAATAAAGCCAAGTTCACACTGGTTTCATGTTGGCCTTTGAACAGACATGTCAGCGCAGCTACCTGTTTCCGTTCACTTGTTGACCGTTCGATCAGGGGCGCCCCATTGTGTTATTTGACACTTTTTAATGGCGCCCACCTAAGCTCCACCAATAGCCGCTCGCTTGGCCGGCCCTATCCATTGTTCAGCACTCCGTCGTAAGATAATAGCTGTGGGAAATGTCGATTTCTGCTGCAAATTGCTACTTCCTCCACAGCTGAGACCGCTCAGCCGTGGCATTATTGCAGCTTTATTGGTTGTAAATAAGTTAATAATACGATCACTTACGTGTCTTCTGAATTTTCACTCTTTCTTTCAATGGCTGGCAGCGCAAACACGACAGCGATAGCAAAAATGGCGATGCCAACGCGCATCGCTGGAGCGCTACAGCAACATTTGATGGGCGTTGGCAAACAGCGAGCAGCACAAGTGGAGCCACTAAAGCGGGCTGTAGGGTGTCGCAACACCGGTGGAAGCTCTACAAGACAACAGCCAAAGTGCTTTAAGTAGCTCGCGTTGGCAGCGATTATGGCGTTTTGGCGCATCGTTCTGGTGCTACATTGCCGCCGCTGATGATGGCCAACTCGCTGTGCTATGGCAGTGGTTAGAACACTGTTTTAATTCGTGTTGTTGTTGTTGTTATTTTCAGCGCGAGGCGTATCATCAAGCCACCTACTTTATGGTTACAATTGTCTGCCGCTCGGCTGCGGTTGCGGTTGCCCGGCGGCGCTGCCGCGCTCCCTGCTGCACTTTGCGGAAGGATCTCGTTATGAGTGCGACTTAGCCTGTAATTTTCAACTCATGAAGCGTTTGTTCGGCGCTTTTCGCTCTCCATTGTTGCTACACGTTGTATGTATATTTATTTGCCGATTTGGTGTTCTTGTTGTTTTTGTTGTTGCTTTTGTTATTATAGCCTACCCGAGTGCAGGGCACAGTTTGAAGTTAGCCGCCTGCCAACGCCTCAACGAGTTGAAGGCAAAGGAGGCTGTTGTTGCCGCTGTTGCCGCCATCACCGCCACCGCTGCTGCTGCTGCTGCGGTTGATGGCAACAATGATGACGATGATGACGCCGATGTCGATGGCTACGGCTACAGTTCGTGTTGTAGGAGGTGAGATTTGCATTCTGCATTCGGCAGCGAATTAACGAGTTGAAATTCTTTCAGCCCGATTGCGCCGCTGCGATAAGTTGCTGTCTGCGCTTGATTAGTCGGCCCTACACGGCACGTTGTCTGGGCACGGCTGACGGCTGATTCTTGCATACCAACGTACGTACATACGTACGTAAGTTCGTTCATATGTGGGCATCGTCATTATGAATGCCGCAGCATCGCTTACTTTCCCCAACTGTCTGTTTTGAGTTAGTACGTTTGTGTTGTTGTTGTTGCTGCTTATGCTCATCGTTTATCACAGTCTGTGCAAGTGTCTGTGCAAGTCATGTTACATTACCTGAAAATTGGCACTTGGTATGAGGCGATTCGACTGACGTTCTGTAGTCAAATGATACTAAATAGTAGTGTCCGACCGAAACCATTTCTTTAGGCCAAAACCAAAACCAAATTTGGTTTTTTTTTTAATATTCGGCCGAAACCGAAACTTTCTAGTTGAAATAAAAATCACCACATCAAGTATCAAAATCACCATTTTTCAACAAACGAATTTTACTTTAAGTAAATAAAGAACAAACATTACATAAATAAATAAATGCTAATTAGTAAAAACAATTCATTCATTTTTTAAAAACCTAAACATAAAAAAATCACCCTTTCGTACCTTACTCGCTAATATTAAAAATTAAATAATTTAATATTATATTCTAAAAAAAGAAGTTTATTTACATTGGTGGCACCTAAATTCTGCTTCTCATCCTTACACTATATATCTGTTTCGGTTTCGGCCGTTCGGGCATTTTTTAGACGAAACTGAAACTGAAACCGAAATCGAAACCACTTATTTGGGCCGAAACCGAATATTCGGTCGGACACTACTAAATGGTGACACTATATATATAGTTGAATTGTTTAGTGATGCTATCTCAATACTTTTTGGTGCCCAAACCCCTTCGACCCCAAAGTTGCCTGAGAGTAACTTCACCTATTTGTCATCTTATAGCAAAAGCTACGATTGATTTATGGGTTTAATATAAGTAGGCACAAACAAATTAATATTTTTAGAAGTGAATTCAAAGCAAATTACAAATATTTTACCGTTATCCCCAAAATAATTTCCAATAATTTGCAGCGATATCAGGGAAAGTTTGTGTTCTAATTGAAGTCTACAAATTTGGTGCGTTTGATCAAAATCCTGTTTCTTAATAATGGTTGAGTAAAATCAAAATGTGATAATTTGGAATTTTTCCATAAATATTAAATAATTTTTCTGTAATTAAAAAATATTGATACAAAATTTATTTAGGTAATCCGTTTTAAGCTAAAATTGTTCAAAAGTAAACTAGCTCTAGAACTCTAACAAAGAGGCGTGGCGACTTCAAACGTCGTGTGCGCACTTCTTAGATAAGTATTTCATGATTTAACTACCAAAAAGTAATATCGAGACACAGGGTAAAATTCGGGGTCGAAAGGGTTAAGGATTTTTGCGAAGAGAAAACCTAAACAAACTTCACTCACCCCACTTTCAAACGATTTTCCAAACTTTTGTTACCAACTTTAGTGCAAATGTCTGAAATTCAAGTGCAATTTTTTGCCTAATGATCGAATTAGACAATAATTTTGAATTCAGTGAGTAACCACCTGACCAGCAATGAAACCACCAAATTTTCAAAGAAGCACTCCATACACTGAGTTATCCGACAACAAAGTCATTAATGGTCTTAATTCGTTATGGTTGTTGCAGACAATTTACATGAGTCAGTTGACAAATTCCGGGGAAGGACCAAATCACGGCACAGAACAAAAATGCAGTTCAACAGAATCAAATTTTGAAATTTGTTTAAACGGATAGTAAATTTGCCAGCCAATAGCTTCAGAAGCATTTTTCGTTAAAATTTACATGTTGATACAGTGAAACCCACTTAAGTATCGCTTAAGTGCTAAAACCACTTAATTACTTCACCTGCTTAAGTACCTAAAAAAACGTTACATTTAAATGTGAGCATTTTTTACTGTAATAAATAAATAAATAACCAAAAAAATAAATGCAAGTGTGTTCAGTGTGATTTACACCGAATGTGGCCAATAAGCCACACCCAACGTATTTCGTAAATACGTGTAAAAACAAGTTAAATCCCCCATTAATGCCTACAGTACCCCATTACATTTCTCCAAGCAACAATTATAGCACAGTTTATACGTTAAAACTCATTGTAATGTGTGATACATTGCAGGCATTTGGCGTACGTTGTGTACGTGACGAATCGGTCTAAAAAAATCATTTGAATTTGTGCAATTTTTCAATGTGAACCAATTTTTTGCTGTATTTGATTATTTGTTTGCTTCTCAAAAAATCACTTCTACTTGATTTGTATGGCCAACATGTAAAGGGCCTTTCCCCAATTTATAAATACGCTGAGATCGTTGGCGCGTTGTACGTTGACCAAATTGCACAATCTTCTAGTTATATGTTCTGTGTACAAAATATATTAAACGTCGTTCAGTTAACCGAAAGATATGCGAGTATAGGTATAAGGAATTTATATTTTGTTCTTAGTTGTTATCGTTCAGTTCAGTCGACACACAAATGAATAAAAAATATATGCAAATGTATCTGATCGATTAGCATTTCTCAGCAATTTAACATATAGATGCTGTGATTATAAATTATTAATACGAATATGACACATAAAGCGCCAAATGTTTCAATTTCAAGACGATATGAGTAGTTTTTTTACTTTCAAAATACAATGAATTAGATTAACCCTTTCGACCCAAAATTAAATAAATTAAATAATAAGTTAAATAAATTTTGTATCAATATCTTTTAATTACAGAAAAATTATTGAATATTCATTGAAAAATACAAAATAATCACTTTTTGATTTTATTTAACAATTATTAAAGAAACAGGGTTTTGATCAAACACGCCCAATTCGTCGACTTCAATTAGAACACAAACTTTCCCTGATATCGCTGCAAATTATTGGAAATTATTTTGGGGATAACAGTAACATTTTTGTAATTTGCCTTAAATTCACTTCTAAAAATATTAATTTGTTGGTGCCTACTTAAATTAAACCCATAAATCAATCGTAACTTTTGCTATAAGATGACAAATAGGTGAAGGCAACTTTGGGGTCGAAAGGGTTAAATAATGTACAGTAAACCCGTTTAAGTACATCAACTATAAATGCAAGCTTTGAGTTACCTAATTGTGCGGAGTGGAGTATGTAGGTGGATGTAGTACTTAAGTGGTTTGAGTACTTAAGCGATTTGAGTACTTAAACGGTTTGAGCACTTAAGTGCTCATTGCGGAAAGTGTCCACAGATATTAAATACTTTAGCAAAATAGGAACTAAAGAAAGGAGATACTGAAATACATATTTTATAGAGAGTTTATTCTATGCTTTGAGATTTCAAAGTCGAAACTTTCAAAGTGTGAACGAATGAGTCAAGTAAACAGTGGAATGAAATGAAATAGTATGAATTAATGAATGAAATGAATTAAATGAAAGTCATTCAATTATTCCATTTGGAAAAATTTACCCAGCGGTGTCGAAAAAGATCAGAAAACTGAAAGGTTTAGTTAACTCGCTCAAATACCTCAAGAATCTATTTCGCTGAAGTAACCAACGGTTTTGGTACCACGCATTTTTAATAAAATGTAAACAAATTTCCTTCTTAAATAACTCCCCGTTCAAGTACACAAATCGCTTAAGTAAAAACCATCCAATGGAGAGTTTTGGGAGTTTAAATCTCTCCAAATATCTGTCATTTTCAATGGTAAATATCACGACAAATGGTATTGGGATCAAAAGCTATGTACGGAAGCCTCTCCCTCTCCTCTCCAATCAGAAATTCTTTGTACTGTGTATTTAGAATTATAAGCAGAGTTGCCGCTTTTGGTCTTTTCGGACTAAAATTGGTCCCATTTTTTTTACTATGGTCCGCTTAAACGAATTTCAGTCCGTTTTGTGATGTGAATATCTTCTCATTAGTACAAAAAATTTATTTAGAAAAATACAATTGTAATTAAAAAACGAATTTGAGGTCGGATTTTTCGGAAGTTTGGTCGGAAAAAAATTTTTCAAGTGGCAACAGTGATTACAAGTAATTCATTTGGGTCGGACCATCCTTACTTTAAAAATCTTACCTTAGGTCAGTGGCGGATTCAGGGGGGTTTGGGGGTTGAACCTCCCCAAATTATTAGAATCGACTTTAAAAATACACACAAATTAAAAGGCATTTTATGAATATTAAAGAATTACTTTTGAAACCCCCCCCAAATATTTTTTTGAATCCCTGCCTTAAGTGATAGGTAGATAGCTAGGAATGGCAAAGCCCATTTACCAGGTATGCGCCTATGAAACCGGTAATTATTTTTGAAAAAAAACAAGTTTATTGTGAGGAAATGATTACAATTTTATTCTTCAAAGTAATGGCCATCGCTAGCTACACATTTTTCCCATCTCTCAGGCAATTTATGGATGCCTCGCCAAAAAAATGTTTCGTCTTTTGCCTGAAACCAATCATCGATCCATTTTTTGACTTCTGCGTGAGAATTGAAGCGCCGTTCCGTTAATGCGTGGCCCATCGATGCGAACATGTAATAATCCGAAGGCGCCAAGTCTGGTGAGTAAGCCGCATGAGCAAGAGCTTCCCAGTTGTATGATGCAACCAATTCTTTGGTGGCTCTAGTGCGGTGTGGTGGTGCGTTGTCATCGAGGAAAATCACTTTGTGTTGCCTGGCTTCATATTCTGGGCGTTTTCGGCGTATAGCACGGTTCAAATCGGCCAATTGTTGTTGGTAACGTTCACCGTTAACCGTTTCACCAGGTTTTAGAAGGTCATACCATATGACACCACGCTGGTCCCAGAAAACACATAGCATGGCCTTCTTTCCGAAGCGATCTGGCCTTGCGGTCGATTGCGCACTTTCGCCGCGGTTAACATACGATCTTTTTCGTTTGGGATTCCTGAAATAGACCCACTTTTCATCAACAGTTAGGATTCAATGCAAAAACGACTTTCTTTTGTACCGGGCGAGCAGCATTTCACAAGTGGTTTTTCGGTTTTCTTGCTGCCTTTCAGTCAGTTCATGTGGCACCCATCTACCGACCTTTAAAATTTTTCCCATTGCTTTTAAACGTTTTCCGACGGTCCGACGGTCAACACCCAATTGTTCTGCGAGCTATTCTTGCGTTTGGCCATCATCTTCATCGAGCAATGCTTGCAATTCGGCGTCTTCAAACTTGTTTGGTGGGCCGGCCACGCTCCTCGTTTCTCACATCAAAATCACCACTTTTAAATTTATTGAACCACTCGTTACACTGTGTGCGACCAAGAGCATGCTCGCCGTAAGCTTCCACAAGCATTCGATGCGATTCAGAAGCGTTTTTCTTCAAATGGTAACACAAAATTAACTGTGTCCGCAAATCGTAATTTGTAGGCACGTAATCCGACATTTTCCGGAGCGTCAAACAATGCGTTGTTGGATGAAACTTAACAAATTGTGAACTGAATATTGTTGACATATGACAGAAGAAGTAAACATGACATTTGGTACGGTTCCGAAGTTTATAAATATTCGGCTATTTACCGCTAGATGTCGTTACCGGTTTCATAGGCGCATACCTGGTAGACCATAAAGGCCCATTGTGATAACACAATCAATCGAGCTTAAGACGGCACACTCATTGAGACGGTTTGAACTCCCTACGAAGCCGAAGACTCTGAATAGTTCTATGGCCGAAATTCCCTAAATTGTCGAAAAAAGTTGCCTGGGTGAATTTTTCTTCTTTTAGAAGATGAGGACGTTTTCTTCTTCAGCCTCATCCATACAACTTCGACAGAAACCTTTAGAATGCAATCCCAACCTTCTTGCGTGGGTGCCAATCACAGAGTGATCCGTCAGACCACCAATCAATCATGGTTCTCATCTGGTCCAATTTTAGGGAGATGGGTTCCCTAGAATGACGGAAGTTTAAGGTTGGCCAATAAATAAAGTCAATAAATTCGATGTTGTCTTCAGCAGATCTTAACTAAATTTTTGGAAAGGTACCTAAGCGAGTTTGACTATACGTTTCGTTGTCTTGAATCACTAAAGTTAAAACAGCAGAACTCAAAAACGTGATAATATATGATTTGGATGCATAGAATACAACGAATCGAATGAAAAAGTTAACGAGGAAACACCCGAATATCAATCGCTGTCCTCCCGCTATCTCTGCCTTGACTTTGTTATCGCATGCGATAAGTTGGAGGTATAAAAGCAGCTCGCTGCAATTTTCTTCGCATTAGCTCTTCAACTTTCTTGTTATTAATATTAATAAACCAATAAAATTCTTGCATTTAAATAAGAAAAAAATAATAATTTTTTCATTTAATATTCGTGTACGTGGTAAAAGATTTGTGAAATGTATAACTTTGAAAATTTTAAAGGTAATTTTAGTGACAATAAAATTTAAGAAAAATAAAGAGTGTCGGTATTCAGAATAATAATCAAAATAAAATAAATAATAATAATTTTGATAATGAATAATAATAAAAAATAATAATAATCAAAATAAAATAAATAATAATTTTGGTAATAAATAATAATAAAAAATAATAATAATCAAAATAAAATAATCAACACATGGTATAACCCTTTTTGGAAATAACTTAAAATAATTGCAGAAAGTTACAAAATAAACTGCAAAATAATTTCTTCATGGTTTCAAAGTTCTACTAACTTTTATTAGTCTTCTGATGGTTACCTTTGCTCTATTGAAAGTGTCTATGAAAGTGCTCGTAGTCCATTGTTCGAAGAAACATATAGATGCTTACATACTAAAAACACTCTGAGGGTAGCTAGTTTTAAATATGCAATAAATGTCATCAAATATAATAATAATAATTGACTCATAAAATATGCCAACGCTAAAAATGTGAGAGTGTCGCTTTTCTAATGTGCAAATAATAATTTCAATAATAATAATAATAATTTTCAAAGGATCTTTTTCATATCCTTTTTTTACAAATAGATAAAAAAGAAATTTTATTTAAATTCTTGAGCCTTTCCTCTTTCATTTGATATACATATCGCCATTTTCTAACGAGGTTAAGTATTTTTTATATTTTTTTTATTTTTTATCCCCTTCAAAATGTTGACGTCCTTTTAAAAGGACAAAGGATGTAGAAATGAAAAACTGAGTAAGCAGTATTACTATATTTGGTCTCTAGTTTCACGCACATATGGATTTTTCCCAGTGTGAAAAATGCTGTCGCACGGTGTAATAGTTACAGGCCACGTACAAAATTTCGAATTGGGAATAATTATTATATAGCAATATTTATAGAAATTTCTTAAATTAGGGCAATTTTTTTATTTCGGAAAATATGGATAATAATTACTTTAGGTCTCTGGTGTAATCTTTATACTACTGTCTATTAGATAAAGTTTTTTGAAATACATTTTTATAGAAATGCATTTCTGCAGTCAAAATTTCGAATAACACCCACTCCTCCACCCATTTTGAAAATAGCTGTTTAGAGAAAAAGCGTTTCAAGACGGTCCAAGTCACTGTGTGTCAAAATCAAACATTAATCCTTTAATTGGTGAACAGATCCATGGAACAACGCTTTACCAAATTTCAATGCTATACATATATATATACATATATATGAGTTCAAAAGGCTGTGCCACAGCCCTTCGTTCAATGCCTACTTTATTCTTCCAATCGTGTAAAAGTTTCGTATATTTAAGTAAAAGGTTCGTACCGAGTGTCATTGATGTGCGACAGTGCGATGACTTTTGTCCAAGTCCTATGAAATTTTAATTAATTAATTAATTGACTGGCACGACAGCCCGCTTACGCGAGACTAAGGCCTAGCTTCCCGCAACCACCCGTGTTGTGCGTGTGAATTTGTACGCGGTTGGAAGGGACCTACAGTTTTATGCCGGTTCCGAACGGCAGGTTGGGAGCTTTTTCATAAGCAATTTTTACTCTCAGAGGTTTGCCATTTCCAGCTGAGAGGACAGCCACCGAAAGAGAAAACGAGTTTTCCCGTTATTTTTTTTTAGGTGTTATTACAGGCAGTATTTGAACCTGAGGTTGCTGCCTTCAACTCGCGGTCCAACGCACTAACCAACTGAGCCACGGCGGCTGCTCCTCCTATGAAATTTTACCAGTGGAAAAACAGATCCATGAGACAACGCTATACTATTCAATGCTGTCCAACTTATAATTTAGACATTATTTAATATTACAGATTTAAGTTGTATGGGCAGTGCCACGCCATCTTGTTCATAAACAGCAAAGAATATCCAGAAACCGTCTACTCATTGCATCAGAATTTCAAATCAATCACTCAAGTAGTTTTCGAGTCTATAGAGGACAAACATTTTTTCTGATTTTTCGCTTTCTCAGATTTTTAATTCCTAATTTATAACTCAATTTTCTCAACTTTAAAATTGTCTATTAACAAATTACTATAAATATTTAACAAATATTTGCTCTATGCATTGTTTGGCATGAAAACTTTTGCACTTCCAGCGTTTTTCTATGCCATTGAAGAAAATTGTTGCCATACGAATTTGCCACATTCAAATACTTCTACTTAACGCGATCACCCCACATATGACTAAGTCTAAAATTCATATAAAGCTGTTGTAAATTTCTTCAGACACTTATCAGCTTGTACTTAGAATTAACTTGCGATAATTGCCGCTCTGGAATTACTGAAATTAGGAAAAAAAACATATAAAAATCTTGCAAAGCACAAAGCTGGAAATATTATCAAATAGACCAATCTTGGCCTTTTTATACCTAAGCATGTTTTATTAAAAATATATTCGCCGATTTCACATTCATAACACAATGTTACAGAAGTGCTATTCAGGCTTCAATATGGTCAATATTAGTGTCAAAATTTGGTTGAATTATATGATATTGTATTTTTTTTCATATGAATGTGCTTTTGTTTCATTTTAATTCAATTTTTTTATGATTGAAAAATAAATATTTATTTACGTTTTTGCTAATTTTAGTTGCATATCCTATCAAATGTTTCATCTAAATTAAAATAATAATTTTATTAAGTCGAACCCAAGACACAATAGTTTTGAACTGTATTTTTTAGAGCGGCTTGGACCATGTTAGCTCCGAGCCAATCTTCTTAGATTTTCTTCTTGACATATAGATTTTGACATATAAATCATATAGACTCTTTAGAAGAATTATTGATCTTAGTAATAGTAAATTTACTGATTATAAAATATTGTTTTTACTTTGTGCATGCAAACTCTTGTTGTACAAAGTAATTGAAGAGATTCAAAGTCCATATTTCACCTTCGTACCACTTTTTATTTGTTACTCAAACTCATTGAATCAATCACTCATTTGCTCACTCACTCAGTCACTCACAAACTCGCAAACACGAAAAAGAGAAAACCTCAGCCATGAGTGCGTATGAGTAATCACAATTTAAGCGAAATGCTGCCAAAATTTCATACAATTTCATACATTCTTTCGAAACGATTGCGTGAATACACCAATTTAATCTCAATTAATTTATCAATTTATGATAACGACAAATTTGGAACACCACACCCACTGCAACAACTACATCGATTTCATCAGACACTACAGAACATCTGATTGGAATGGCAGCTATCAGCTGTTGAACTGATGAGCGAACAAGCCTTCGCGTCGATACGAGTTTGTGAACAGTGATGCCTAATTTATTGTTTCAATGAATATTAAAATGTAAATTTTGGAAAAGCGAATATAATGCATGCAAGCTACCCGTTTTAATAACATAAAATCAGATATATATATTAGTATATATTTCTAAATTAATATAAATGTTGTTGAGATTTTTGAACAAAATATCCTAGCATATCTAATTATTGGCAACGCTGCATGTCTCAATAAGTGGTGCTGTACAGAGGTATGCAAACTTTTTACATAAAAAGCAATTATATTAAAGCAGTGGCGATTGAAGAAATAATCTCAAAGAAAATAGAAAGCGTGCTGGGGAGTCTAGAAGGCCTAGAAGCGCGCTGGGCGTGTAAGCAATCAAATCAAAGTTTATAGTCCAAAGTTTATGTATTCCTTTTTCAAAAAAACTAGTCACAGATACTCATCAATATTCAACAAATAGTCTTTTTCAATTTAAGGCATCGAATGGTCTTTCTTCTTATCATCCTCGTAGGACAAATCCAATCTTCGAGTTCATAGTTCATGCATTTGAATCCCCATAGGCTTTTTATATTAATTTGCTGTTCAACGACATCAGCTACATGACACCTATATACTAAACTTTTAACGAAACTTTCTTTTTAAAAATGCTTTGCCAATTCTAAGTTATCTCTTTTCTGTTCTGTATAGTCTCGGTTAAGGTTAGTGTACTGCACACAATTCACAGTGTGCCGCCGACACATACTTTGCCGAACGCTGTCCCACTCCATTCGCTTGCGCTCTCCACCATTCGCCAGTGGTTAGCCGCTCTCTGCGCTGAAAGTTTTCACATTGTCTGAGCGCCCTGTTGGCCATTGAAGTTTCGCAAATCGCAGCAGTAGGCCGGAAGAAACGATGGTGCCAAGATATGCCGGTAAGGCAACAGCCGGTATTTAATTCAATAGTCAACAAGAAAGTTATCGCACATCCAAAACCAACAATTTGAAACGTATCAATTTCGTCCAAAAGTTGCTGTTGTTGTAAATTAGTGTGAGCTGCGTGCAGAACGTGCGCGTCATTAAGAGTTTTTTCACGCCGTCTGACGTCAACACTACGCAAAGCTACAATTAACTACGTCTCTGTTCGTCTCGGCTGTGGTGCGTATTTTAATGAAATTTGCATTAAATATTGTTGTGAATGTTTTGAAATTTCGGCAAATTTCTATTCAGGGATTTTCCCATAATTTTAGTAACGATGCGGCATTTTGCTTGTCGACAAAACTGTGTTAGAAAATCAAATCGATATGATTTATATAAATTGTTAATGTAGTTATTGCAAATACAAATAACCAGCAATGAGTTGCACTAAACAGCATTTGTGTAAATATTTCTTTATTTGTAGAAGTTTTCAAATTTACATATTTGAATTTATATAATTTTCTATAAAAAGTTTTGTGCACTACATTTGCTTTCTTTTACATAAATAGTACTTCCGAATTGTCAGCTCTGGCAATATTGATAGCACTTGACTATAATAATCAAAATTACTTAAATGGTGTCCAAGTCGTTTTCTTCTATTTTCTTATTGCTCCACCTGTTTGTCGTTTTTTTGATGATTGTCGAATATTTTTGTCCTACAACAAATTCCAGATGGTATATCCTTTTTTAAGATCTCTTTTGTTTTCATCTTTAGGTACTCTAAGATTTTATTGATCCATAGTTAAATAGTTAAATAAATATTTTCGTAAACTTACCGTCATTACATCTTTAATCTTTAGATGCTCGCAATTTTTATCGATTCAATTGGAATATTTAAATAAATATTTTTGTAAAACATGTCAACTTTCTCTTATTACATCTTGAAACTTTACCACGTCTTTGCTTTGCTTTGCCAATTAAAATAGAGAAATAAATATATAATAAATAAATATATAATATATAATAAATATATATAAATAATATTTTTGGAAGACATGTTAACCCTTTAAGGGCAATTTCAGGCAAATTTTTTTAGATTTAGAATTTTTTTTTTTAAGTAACAGCAAAAGCATCAACAGAGCTGTAAGGTAGTATATGAATTTGATCTTTCTGTCGATTATCATTTATTTTTATAAGCTAATACAATAAAACCCGCTTAAGTAATTAATCTATAAATGCAATCTTTTTGAGGTACTTAACCCGGTTAACCCATTGCTGCCGGGTACCAGTTCCGCCCATACGATTTTGATAAAATTTCATACACGACCTAGAAGTGACAAAAGTGACCTAGAAGAAGTGACCTAGAAGAAACAAAATTTCAGCTTTATATCTCTGCACGTTGCTGAGATATTCATTAGGTATTTTGTACCCATTACGCAGCAATGGTAGCTTTTTTCCATACTTTGTGAAGTGATCAGCTAAATACGTGAACAAAAGTTGTATTTTGTACAGGTGAGTTAGGAGGCAGATTTTTGTGAAATTCTAAGGCCACTACGTTTCGCCACATTTTCCACCTCCGGAAAATTCACGATTTTTGGAGTCTGGTAACTCTAGCTAGATGGCGAAATTTTAGGGTGACCTTCACTAGGTTAAGGTAGTTCCATCTTTACCCTAACTATCCCTATCAATGGTTTTGAGAGATCTCAAACATTGACTTTTTTGTGATTTAAAAAAAAAATCAATTTTCATGGGTAAAATTTTACCC
Source organism: Melieria picta (assembly GCA_964056695.1). Classification (NCBI taxonomy): domain Eukaryota; kingdom Metazoa; phylum Arthropoda; class Insecta; order Diptera; family Ulidiidae; genus Melieria; species Melieria picta. The sequence goes on along the minus strand of OZ057398.1, from coordinate 35,150,098 downwards.
ATTAGGCAGCAATGGGTTAAGTTATAAGCGTACATAGCGTATAGTGACCAAAAATGTTGGTTATTTAAACCGGGTAGGTAACTAAGAGGGTTTCACTGTAGTATAACAGACGTCCTTGGGCAAGAGTGTTCACCGGGAAGATTTTGATTCGGTTCTTCTTCCTTTGCAATTTAATGCTAAACTAGTTTGCACCACCGATATTCAAACTCAAACTACTGATGCGAAAGTATTTCTCATCTGCAGAGTTCTTTCACTACTGAGATTGCACCACTCAAATTTAAGACATGCATAATTTTTTCAGACAGCCAAGCCGCGATTAAAATCCTTGGAATGGCATCTGTGATCACGTTAGTGATTCCCCCATGTCGATCCTTTCTAAAACTCTGCCTCAGATTTCTTACCCTATCATCAACAGATCCATGATTCTAACATACTTTAATTTTATTACATTCTACAATTCTTTATCGAAAATATTTAAATAGAAAATTAAACTAATTGTTTAACGATCACAGACATTGGACAGACAGACATTGGACATTAGACATTGAATTATTTGAGGTCCCAAAATCACCGTTGCAAAGTGTAATCAGCTGTTTGCTGCTTAACATAAACACGTAGGCTTCTATCGCCCAGCATGGACGCTTGTCGTGTTTATTTCAAAGCGTGCTTAGGCTCTAATTTACGGCCCATAATTGTCAGTCAGTCACCTGTCTGTTTTGCTGACTGTCAATTAGCAATTAAAAATTGCGCATGACTACGTGAATTTTCTAAAATATTTTGTTTTTTGGTCTTTTGCACCCACAACCTTCCACCGGCTTGAACTGGAATAAACTCACAAAGTCAACAATTTTTTTTTTCAAGAACGTCACAAGGTTCAACGAGATGTTCAAGTGCGTCATCAAGCCAAATATTTTATTATTTTAACACATGTTGTTCTAATAAAAAGTTAGTAAACCCAGTTGGAGTTAAGAGGTCAATGAAATTTAAAAAGTTTAGGTTCATATTTGATTTAAATTTGAAATCATCACAGATGTAAAATTGTCACGATTTTTTAACAGCCACTTGTATAGAATGGATTTAGACTACTAGAATGTTCGAGGAGAAGGATACTCCACATTATCTGCTCCTGTCCTGCTATTTTAAGACAACATTTGGCCACTCTAGTGACCTATAAGTTCACCGAACAGAAGGAAATCTCGGTATTAGGACTGAAGCTCCGGTTACGGTTCATCAAAGCACTCATATTCTAATGGATCATTACTGCAACTCATAAAAAGATATCCATCTAATAACACTATGGACCTAACAGAGGTCCGCAGGGGCGGATTCAGAAAAATATTTCGGGGGGGTTTCAAAAAGTGATTCTTCAATATTCATAAAATGCCAAAAATGCCTTTTAATTTCCATGTAATTTTAAAGTCGATCCTAATATTTCGGTGGGGTTTCAACCCCCCAAAATCCCCCCCTGAATCCGCCTGTGGAGGTCTATGTGTGGCCCATTTAGTGGAATAACAAACTTGGGTTAACGCTTAATGGGTCCTAGAATGGTAACAGATTCGAGAAATAGATGAGTTTAATAAAGAATAATCTCAGGATTATTACTCATATTCCAACAGGACATTGTAGGTTCTATTTTCACTTGACTAAGTCAAGAATTCGTATAGACGAATATTGAAGGATCTGTGAACAAGGAAAGGAGACTGCAATACATATACTAGGAGAACAATCTGGGTCCATGTGAGCTCCCGATCTCTTCCACGTATGTTCCGTTGTACGAGTACTTAACATATCTTCTTTATAAAACGCTGAAATCTTTTATTCTCACGCTACCATTTAGTACATGCGTAACCCAATAAAGTTCACCCAATAAAGTTCACACACACACACAAATATTCAAATATATTTGACATTGTCGAGTGCAAAATAATAACAAATAAACACGTTGCTTCAACACTCATTACCAGTTTGTTGTTTTTTTTTTATAAATAAAGTCGAATATCTGTCAAAAATCCAGTTTGCCGATTTGCACTGAAATGCCATTGACTCGATATTTGGGCACTGCTTTGTCGTTTCTAGCGAATTTCACCAGAAATTGTAAAACGTTGTGAGACTTTACGCATTTGTTTGTCGCTGTTCGCTTGAGTCGTTCGCATGTATGACGAATACGCTGACCAGCGGCGCAACGAACATTGCACTTTAGGAGGAATGAATTTCGAAAATCGTATGAAGAAAAAAATCTCAGAAAACATTTCTGAGATATGTATGCGCGTGCAGTAGTTGACTGAGCTGCATGGCCTCGAGGGTCAGCGAGCCCCAATTGCGAGATGCCCTCCCGACGCACGCCGCTGTCGCTAGTCGGCTTGTCGGTGCTGCTCAGTCTTGTCTGCTTCGGCTTTTGGGTCCAAAGGTGCAAATTGACTGACTGCCAAAAAACGCCAACAACCAACGAGCGACAGCGCTGCAAGGTGACGCGTTCCTACACCTGCACAAATGTTGCCATAAATTAAGACAAATATTTATTTAACGATTTATTTTATTTTTATTTATTTATTTATGTACCTATAAAATGTTCAATTACTAGCAAACTATAACGTCTGGTGCATACTATAAAATTTCGCAGTAAGCAACTGTGCCTTGCGTTGATGTGAATTTTAATAAACAAATTTTTAATAATTTTGTTTTTTAATTTTGCAAAATTTTTATGTTTTTATTATCAATTAATTTCATATTCAGAAAATATTTTCATTTCTTTCTTTGATTAATTAAACTTAATTCATTTAGCCATGTTTACCAACCTTTTCGTTTAGCTGCTTTCCGAATTTTACCAAAATAATGTTTGAGTTCGTTGTGTGAGTCACATGCGAAACGTCGCGACGTTCGGCTTAGCTCCAATAACAACAATAACAACAGGCTGCCACGTGTTTGGCAAATCGATCGCCACCAGTTGTGTTGTTGACCACGCGGGAAATCCACGCGATCTTCGCACACACACACACACACACACACACACACACACACGGCGACTCAAGCCAAATAGCTTCGTGTTGACCTAATTGTAGTTCTGGCTGTAATTTAAGAAAGTATTTCAACCTAATGTGAAATCGGAGCAGAAAGTCTGGCAAGTTGGCAAACAAGCAACGGGAACGCGCATGTGAAATGTAAAGCGTTCCTTTGAAAAGTCGAATGCATTCAGCACTGGTACACTTGACGCTCAGTTTTGGCCCTTTCGAACTGTTAAAACCGTTTATAAGTATGTGAAGTCAAGTGTTATATTTCTACAATACCAAGAGTTGACTCTTTCTCCTATATGAAGTAAAGTCCGTTGAACGCTTTCGATTAAAAGGAAAATTTAGAAGTGACTTTAAAATCGTGCCTGATTTTCTTCATATACACCTTCCCACCCACGTTTATGGAATTTTAGTTTAGTTTTAGTGTGCTCAGTATTTATGTAAAACTGCTTCTAAACTGCTGTAGGAACACTTGGTATGTGCTTAGTCTGTATAGAAAACTGCTTCTAGACTGCCACAGAAAATACTTGGAGTGTGCTCAGTTTTTTTTTCATTTCTTGTGGACTTCTGCAAACTTGGAGTATGCTCAGTCTTTATGGAAAACAGCTTCTAGACTGCTCAAGAAAAACTTGGAGTGTACTGAGTCTTTATGGAAAAGTGCTTCTAAACTTGCTTAGAAAATAAATACTTGTAGTTCAATCTTTTTGAAAAATTGGTTGTGGACTTCTGCAAACTTGGAGTATGCTCAGTTTTTATGGAAAACAGCTTCTAGACTGCTCAAGAAAAAACTCGGAAAGTACTCAGTCTTTATGGAAAACTGCTTCTACATTCCTTTAGAAAATACTTGGAGTATGTTCAGTCTTTTTGAAAAATTTCCTGTGGACTTCTGAAGGGCAAACTTGGAGTGTACTCACTCTTTATGGAAAAAAGCTTCTAGACTCCCTTAGAAAATACTTGGAGTGTGCTCAGTTTTTTTTTAATTTCTTGTGGACTTCTGCAAACTTAAAGTATGCTCAGTCTTATGGAAAACAGCTTCTAGACTGCTTAAGAAAAAACTTTTAAAGTACTCTGTCTTTATGGAAAACTGTTTTTAAACTGCTCAAGAAAAAACTTGGAGTGTGTTCAGTCTTTTTAAGAAATTTCATATGGACTTCTGTAGGGCAAACTTGGAGTCTACTCAGTTTTTTTTAAACTGCTTCTAGACTGCCTTGGAAAAATCTTGGAGTGTGTTTAGTCTTTTTAAAAAATTGCTTGGGGACTTCTGTAGGGCAAACTTGGAGTGAACTCAGTTTTTATGGAAAACAGCTTCTAGACTGCTGTAGGAAATCTCGGAGTGTGCTCAGTCTTTATAGCAAACTGCTTCTGGACTGTTCTAGAAAAAAAACTCGACTTTTGAAAAACTGCTTATGGACTTTCGTAGTGCAAACTTGTAGATGACAGACGCTCAGGAGTTGAAGAGTTTAGCCAGAGTTTTGGTTCTAATATGTTAACCATCTCACTAGTACTCAGACGACCGATTAAAGCTCTAAAATTTTTCTTTATTGCCCCAAACATCCCCACGTTTCCGTTAACCCTTACGCTACAGGTTTTTACTGGGAAAAGTTAAAATTTTAAATTTTACGTCTTAGGCTTCTATGTGGTTATATTAGCAACATTCCATAAGAAATTTTTTCATTTTTATACTCGGACCCTGTATTTTAGAGTGTTTTTCTATGAGAGCAACCACATCGTTGTGGCTGTAATAATTACTTAAACATAAAACTTTTTACGCATAACGAAAATTTGAATATTTCTTCATTTACTTCAGCCAAAATTAAAAAAAAAGTATCTAAATTGAAAGAAACCGTCAAATTAAAAAGTTCTCTAATTTTTTCTGCTTCTTCTTCCTTTACTATGTCAAGATATACCATTAAAAAACGTGTATACTTCTCTTCTTTAAACTTAAATATTCCGTTTTTTTAATTTTGTATTTTTCCTAAAACTTCAAACTATTCTAAAGACTAACAAAAAAATGTATTCTTGTAACCATAGAGGCTGCAGACGTCCACAAAGTAGCATGTTGCCATATGGCAACAAAATAGCGAAAGGGTTAAGTAAGACGTATTGCGCAAGTCTGGCTTGTAGGAGAAAATGGGTCAAGTATTTGACGCATTTCTACAAATAGCCTTCGAGCGGCAAATGGACGAAGAATGACCTTACAAGTTGTTGCCTTTTTTCCGCTGTCTCGCAGCAGTGCGAATGCCAAACGCACGTCCAACATCTTTAACGAGCACCGTTCCCGCCCTCACAGTCGCAGACACACTGACACACTGGTCAACGCCGTTTCGCAACACACCTCCTCCATGCGTCGCCAGCAGTCGTCAGCAGTGTTGTCGCCAGCTCGATTACGTGCATTGGGCAAATGTGGTCCCATGACTGCCGCTTGTCGAACGTGCCGCGCGCTTTTAGCGGATCTCCGCACTTTCCCCCGAAACACAGCCAATTCACGTTGGCAATGAGTGTTATTTTCACTACGATCTATGTGTGTGTGTGTGTGTGTGTGTCAGCAATACGAATTTGAGCAAATAGTAAAAAAAGAGAATTAAATAAATATCGCAATGAAAAATCAATTTTTTGCCAACTTCTAAAAATCGCAGAAAGCGAAATAAGCGCTCGAGCGCACCGACAATACAAAAATCCCAAAAGTGTAAAAAACATTATGAAACGTCATGTTGCCGGTTATTAAGCCATTTGGAAAATCCCAAGACGGTGGGATTTTTATAGTCTCCCACCGGGCGGCAGTCGTTCAGGCCGCAGTCGTAGCCGTTGCCGTTGGCGCGACCACCCCACAGCACACGCTGCGACTGTTGCTGTTGCTGTTGTTGTACCTGTCAACAGCGCTTTTCATATTATTATTAAATTAAATTGGCGGTGCCGCACCGCGCGCCTAACTGTCATTTTTACTTTGGTGCTTCTGTTGTATAATTTCTGCATATTTTCGTTTTACTGCTGTTTACAGTTGGCCCCAGTGTCCAGCGTCACCGTAGTTGTTGTTGTTGTGGTCCCGGTGCAACGGTCGCAGAAGCCGCCAAAACGACCATTAAACAACAACACGCCAACACCGATGTGCTCGAACGTACGCAGGCCGCTGGCCGATCGTCTGCCAACGCGCTCGGCGACCGTTTTAGCTTGGCGAACAACAACAACAACAACAACAGCAGCGCTAGCCATCCCAACAACCAGCGTCCGGCCGTAGTCCCAATGCAGCGAAGACGGCTCGCGAGCGACTCGACAATTGTCGGATTGGCTGCTTTGGTATCGGTGGCGGTGTTCGGTGCAATCGTTTGCAGTGCGGCGCCCAACAATCGCACTCCCGATCCAACGCCCTGGGCCAATCCCTGCAGAGGTGTATTCGTGCAACTGAATGCCAACTCGCCAAAGGAACCGTTGAAGAAGGTGAGCTCTCGTGCGCGCGATACTGCAATGCCAGACACCAGATCGGTTAACTAATGGTTTAGACCAAAGAATATGAAATGAATAGAAGATGCATCTGCCTCAAAAGGGAAATAATGGTTCCAGAAGCATAGCGAGGCTCTTCAGTTTTCTCTCAATGCCCCTGAAAACTAATTTGATTAGTTGGTTAATTTTCTTTGGTTGGACGTAGAAATCAATCTCCAGTCTTAAAATCAATCAATAGATTTTAGTGTTTGGAAGGCTATCATAAAATTTTAATGATACTCACGATATGGTGCGTCAGTCCTAACAGAAAAGTTATAAATAAAGTTTATGAACGATGTTCTTAACTTTGTGGTAGCAACTTTACTACTGTGTCCAAAAAATAAGGTGAAATTTGAATTTATGAATTATGAATGCATTATGAATTCCTTCCGCCGGGCCAAACAGCCAACAAGGCATATTATTTGAACGTTGTGCGTCGTTTGCGTAACGCTATCCGCCTAAAAAGGCAGGAATTGTGGAAAGACAATTCTTGGTTTTTACACCACGATAATGCACCATCCCATACTGCACTCGTAATTCGTGATCATTTCGCCAAAAACTCAACCCATATCGTTCCACAACCACCGTATTCACCTGATCTGGCGCCGTGCGACTTCTGGCTGTTTAGCAAGCTCAAAAGACCGCTCCGGGGACACCGTTTTGATACGATAGAGGAGATTCAAGCCGCAGCGAAGACGGAACTGAAGGCCATCCCGGAAAGTGACTACAATCAGTGTTTCGAAGATTGGAAAATCCGTTGGCATAAGTGCATTGCATCGGGAGGGGATTACTTTGAAGGGGATGAAATTGATTTGGAAGAATAAATAATTAATAATTTTCAAAATAAATACAATGTCACCTTATTTTTTGGACACAGTAGTATATCAAATCAGCTGAATTTTTAAAGGACTCATGTCACCAGCTTTACATAATTTATTGAACAATTTCGACAGTTGCACCTTTTTACAATCCCACAATTGTTGTTTTCTACAGGCGCAAGTATACAACGAACTTTATGGCAATCTGACGCGTTTTCTTCACATCAAAACGATAAATATCACAGCTGGAAATAGTCCTTTAAATAGCTCCAAATGGACAAAAGCGATAAGACTGAAATATGCATTTTTGCCTGTGCCGAAGAAAACCGGGGTAAGTGTTGCACATACACGTATGTACATAAATACATACATATAAATATAATATATAGGCGTATATACTACGTATACATAAAGCATATTTTAGTGTTGTAAATGTCAAATTTGAATATGTTGAGATCCGGAATAATTGGATTATTTTATAAGGTTTGCTGAGAAAATAGATGAGCAAAAAAAATTCAAACATGTTCGTGAATGTTTCAAAACATGTTTCCAAAAATGTTCAATAGATTCAAATAGATTCAGTGTAAAAGACATTCCGAATTAGCAATTGAAAACAGCATGTAAAAGATATTGAGACACTTTTTCCCTTCCCTCACTCTATGTGGTAACATCAGCTGAAATTGTCGCCTCTGATCTGGTCCCAAATGATTTTGTACTTTTCATCAAGCAAATGTCTCCTTTTCTAGGAAAATATATCTTGAGTTGATTGATCCCATAAGGAAAAATTTGCATTGGTAGTTGAAGGCCATAACAAAAAGATCAAACAGGGCATGGAAAATTAATAAAAAAAATTGGTTGAGACGCTCACTTATTCTATGGCTTGTTTTAAAGTAACAAAAAACTTTAATTGAATTTGTTAATTTATTCAGTTTTTCTGAGTTCTGAGTTCTAGTCATTTTTTACTAAGATTGCGAATATATTTGAAGGTTTGCCCCCTCTAATATAATTAAATCGAAATTAAACAGGGATTGAATCTAAATCATATCCAAATCAAATAAAATTCATATCAAACTCCAATCAAATTCACATCAAATTCAAATCAAACTAACATCAAATTCTAATAAAATTCACTTTAAATTTAAATTAAATCAAAAGCTAAATCAAAATACAATTAAATAAAGTAATATAAATTGGATTTGCATTATTTCATCAAATAAAACAAAATCGCATTACTTAAAATCAAAACAAATTAAATAAATTTGATCAAATGAATCAAACCAGTTGCCGAATTGGGCCAACCAAAATTAATTTCATTAAATTGATTAAATTATATAAATTTAGTTAATTAACTTGTTAATTAACTAGTTAATGAATCGATCATTCAGTGAATAAAATAAAATTAAATGATTGATGATTTTGTTGGTTTGAATAATTTAAATTAAATTAAATTAATTTTATTTGAAATGAGTCAAACTGTAATGAATCAATTTAAACTTAATTAATCTGAGCTTAACTAAACTAAATTGAATTAAATTGCGTTAAATTAAATTAAAATGAAATTCAATAAACTGAATTGAATTGAATTTTATTGAATGAATTTAAATTAATTGAATTGAGTTGAAGTGAGTTGAATTGAATTGAACTGAATTGAATTGAACTGAATTGAATTGAATTGCAATGAATGGAATGGAATAGAATGGAATGGAATAGAATGGAATTTAATTTAACTGAATTGAATTGAACTGAATTGATTTGAATTGAACTGAAACAACTGGAATGATTAACTTAACTAGAATGATTAAATTCACTTGCCCTGACTTGACTGGACTTGATTTGACTTATTTGTTTTGACTAGACTTGAACTGTAACATACTGAATTAAATTGAGTTGAATTGAGTTAAGTTGGATTGAAATGAGTTGAACTGAATTAAATTGAAATAAATCGCATCCTATCAAGTTAAAGAAAATTTATTTAATTAATTTGTATTTAATTGGATTAAATCCCACTAAATTTATTGAATTTAAATAAATCGACCTGAATAAATTAAATGTAATTTATTTAACATGAAGTGTAATGAATTAAAAAAAATGTATTGTAAGTATTTAATTTCAAATGAATTGAATTAAAGAACATCACATCAAACCAAATTAAATTTTTTTTATTAATTTATTTTGAATTAAAAAAAATTCATGGAATTTAATTGAATCGAAATGCTTAAAATTAATTCCATTAGCTTTTAATTGAAATAAAATCAATTAAATCGACTTGAATTGAGTTGAATTAAAGTGAAATGAATTAATGAAATTTAGTTTAACTCAATGTGATTAAATTTAGTTAATTTGAATTGAATTGCGTTCAATTAAATTTCATAAAATTACATAATTTGAAGTGAATTAATTGAATAAATTCAAAACTGAATCGAATTGAATTGGATTGAAGTGAATTTAATTGAATAACATAACAAACCGAATTAAATTTAATTCAATTTAATTAATATCAATTGAATTTAAAGAACTGCATGATTTAAATTTAAGTATATTACTTTTATTCGAATTGAATTAAATTGAATGGAGTTGAATTGAATTAAATCACATCTCATGAAAAAATTAAATGTAGATTTAATTGAATTGAATTGAGTTAAATTGAATTTAAATTAATAAAACTGCATACATTTAATTTCCTCGAAATGAAATGGAATTAAATAATTAAATTTAATTTATTTTAATTATACTTAAATAATTAATAATAATTAATAATAATAATTACATTTAATTATTTTAATTAATTATTCAATTAATTATTTAAATTAAATAAATTAAATTTCATTATTTAAATTAATTAAATATAATTATTTAATAAAATTAAACTTTATTAAATTAATTAATAATTAAATTAATTACATTTCATTTATTTAATTTATATAATTAAATTAATCAAATATAAATTGTATTAATTTAATTATTTAATACAATTAAATTTAATTAAATTTAATTAATTAAATTTAACTAAATTTAATTTAATAATAAATTAATTTAATTAAAATGAATTTAAATTAATTAAATTTAATATAAATAAATTTGGTTAATTTATTTAGTTTGATTAAATTGTATTAAAATGAATTGAACTGAGTTGAATTAAATGGAAATCACATCACATCAAACCAAATGAATCAGCTCTCAGAGCAAATCAAATCAGTCAATTGAATTAAATCAATACATCAAAATTTTCCTCCTTCAAATTACAATCATTACAAATTTTTCCGACACTCAGTTTTTTTCCTTCCTAAAAAATTTAAAAAGTAGACAAACATGCACGCACATGATGCCTTTTGTCAAAATTTAAGTTAACAAAAATGTATATGTATTAAAGTACATGCACACACACACATGTAATTGGAAAGTTTCCATAACGAATTTTCATAATTTTGCAAGTGTCGATTGCGCAGTCGCCGATGCCGCAACGTCTTTTCGCGATTATCGTCGTGCATGGTTCAGCTTATTGAGTGTCGACATATTGGCTCGTGTATGTGTGTGTGTGCGCGTGTGTGCTTGACGCATGATATGTTTAAATATTAACACCTCATGGTTATGATTATGATTACGATATTATTAACGCCTTGCCGTCTTACACAAAACTGTGCGTCCCAGCTCACACACAAACACACTCAAATCTATCTCGTGTGTCCGTAGATCTGAGCATAAAGCCAGCAATTGACATACAACAGTGACAACTTTGTACTTTGCCGTTGAGCAACAGCAACAACCTCAGCAACCGGCAACTAACAACAGCAGCAGCAAGTGGCCAACTCGTCCAGCGGCCGGCGAGCTGTTGCCTGCTTTGCGCTTCTTCCATCCAGAGCGTCCATTACGGTGCAATAAACGTTGACGTACTGCTGGCAGTTTTCGTTTGTTGTTTTATTTCGTGTTTTTGACAAAATTGTGTACGCAAGTGTGTCTGTCTTGCTGGCAGTCTCGCGCTTCTACCTTTTTCAAGCGCAACATTAAAATTTTGTTCGGTTGCTGTTGCTGTTATTGTTTTTGTTGGCTGCTTTGCGACTTGGTGGCTGTTTATTGTCGGCGTGTGATGGTTCTTGCTGTTGTTGTAGTTGTGAAATTAAACGAAATTAAATTAAAGCACAAAACTGAACAAAACCACTGCCTGTGATGTGTTGTTGTTTTTATTGTTGTTGTTGCTCATAGTTAATTTTGCACTTGCGCGCTGGTGTGACCGCGCCAGCCACCTTCCCCGACCGGGAGTTGTAACTTTTTATGTGTTTTTCTTTTCCTTTCCACACATAAAAAGAGTTGTTTGACGCTTTGTAATTATTTTTATTTACATTTAAATTTTTTTCATATGCATAAATGTTTTAGTTAGAATTCGTTCCCACAATGCTGCGCCGCACATGTCGACAATCACGGTGGGATTTTATACTGAATCGCTCGCTTTGCGCATTTGCCGCACTTGGCCATTGGCCGCCGTGCCATGCCCCAATCGGATTTTGGAATTAAGACAGAAATTAAATCAGACATGAAATTATGACGCGCTTTCTGTGTGTGTGTGTGTTTGTGTGTGCGACTGTTTGTTGGCGCTGTTAACTCGCACTGCGCGTTGTTGCAGCAGAGACTGTCTGTCTGTTTGTCTGTGGCCACGCAGCACAGTGTCGCGATCCCATATAAGCAAAAATACTTAGCTTTGTCCTATCTCCGTGAAACTTGGTGAGATTGATTTCGTGGTCGAAATTAAGAAATTTACAAAAAATCATTGAAATTGGATTACTGCCACGCCCACCTCCCATACGAAATGAACTGTAATATAGGAATAACTTGCTTAATATTAGTGATAGAATTATTAAATTTTGTATTTGAGCTTAAAATAATGACATAAAAGCTCACACTAAAAATGGGTGTAATCCGACCATAACCACGCCCACCTCCCATAGTAAGCAAAATTTCAAATTAGCATAACTTCTGTTTTATGAAAGGTAGTGCCACGGAATTCGGTGTATGCACCATTTTTTTTAACACAAAGGAATGGTAAAAAAATGGGGGCAATCCGACCATAACCACGCCCACCTCCCATAGTAAGCAAAATTTCAAATTAGCATCTTTTTTGTTTTATAGAAGGTAGCAGTACCAAATTGGTATTTGGACATTTATTTTCATTCATAAATATTAAACATAACAAAAAGTATAGTTCAAAGTCATATTACAGTTATATAAAGGAGGTGTTTTAATTTAATATAAATTTAAAAAGAGCTGAAACTGTCGCTATCACTAATCTGCATGTAATCTAAGGAACTAAATGAAGTATCATAACACTCACTATTTTCGTCTTCACTTAAAATATTTTGTGGCTGTTCAGAAATTATATATTTCTCAATGTCAGAATTTCTCTTAACAGGGTTTCTTACAACTTTCCTTTTTACCGAAATGCTATGCCCTGATGATATGCCCTGCAGGTGAAGGCCCAAAATTTGGTAAATTTTAATTCAAGTAGCCGAAAACTTTGCTTTTGTTCATGATTAACATCAACGCCCGTCTTATCTTTAAGTAAATTTATAAGAAATTCAAGTTTTGTTGACCGCTTTCTGGCTTCAGCTTTACGCCACACTTCGAAAAAGTCACGTATTTTTAGTGGAAGCGTCACTAGAAAAATGCGAATAATATCCAAATAAGCACCTATGAGCAAAAAAATTACTCCGGATTATGTTAATACATACTTTTTTGAGTAATTTAGGGTTGAACTAAAAAAGTGTTTTTTGACGTTTTTTAAACTTTTTTCCATCAAACTTTTGGTTCTCTGTTAGAAGCAAACCGAAAAACGTAATTTTTCAATGTAACGGGATGTTACAGTTATTTCAAAGCACAAACCAAAAAATAGTGCTGCCATACAGGAAAAATGCCAAAGTTTTATTTAATATATAACATGACTATATTAGTACATAAATTATATTTGTATTTGATTTTTCATTCAGCATAAAGAATTACCCGCAAACTTGGAACGAATGCGTATTTTTTAACATCAAGTTTGAAGCTACATAAAAATGGAACGGAGTAGGATATTGAAGATCGGAAAACGGATTTTTCTTAGTTGAGATATTATCTGTCGACTGTTATATTCATTTTAGTCATTTTGTAACGTTGATTTTTACCATTTTTGGCCACACTCGCAACACTGTGCGCAGTGTTGCCGCTAAAGGGGCATTTGGCATCTGTGGGTCGAGGTGCTGGCAATCGGCAGACATAATGTGAATGTGTGTGTGAGGTACACGCAGAAAAGACATACAACATTTTTTGCTTATGGTTTGAATAACTGCTGTAAATTTTTTTATACATATGTCGCGGGCTATAATTTTGCCTTGAAATTGAGAAGGAAATGGGTATTGTGGGGAATGTTTGGTAAGGAAAGTTCTCTCTGATCTTTGCCAGTTAGTCAAACCAAGAGTTGATAGATCGTCCTCAACTTGGTTCTTCCACTGGAGACACGGTTTCTCTCTATGACGACGACCTCTGATCGCCGTCGAAACGCTGGTCTTTTGAATTAAATTAGAAATGAAGCGTTGCCACTTCCCAAACAACGAAAACAAAAACTCAATATTGATCCTAAAATATCAATATTGAAAGTAAGTAAGCGGATTTTCTAACGTCAGCCAACAATTTATGGATATGTTCGACTTGACAAACAACCTGCCGGCAATCGGGCTGACGTTTTCACATGTGCAATTCGTGGTACTCGCTTCGACGCCGCCAAATTACAAATAATTTACGCGCATTTGGGGTTTTACACCTTGAGTGGATTTTTTTTTCAAATTACTCGTTCGTATGTAAATCGACGATTCTGTAGAAAATTGAAAAATCGCACACACAGTGCGCCAGTGACGGCAATGCGCGCCCAAAGTGCGCGGCACTGGCCACCTCGCCAGCGCGCGGCGTTCCCAACTATTGACACTAGTCATGACAGCACAAACCTAAATTTAACTCAACGCATAGAATTGCAAACAGCGAATTCAATTGCCTCAATTGCTGCTGGCTACATCAGAGCGCTTTCGCGGAATTCGTGCGCCGCTGACAATTTACGTCACATTTGTCCGATGTGTGCGCTAAACATTTATTAAAAGCGGTTCACTTCCACTGGCAATCGCAATCGACGAGCCGCTTCGTTGGCCCACTAAAGAGCGTTGACAAATTTCGTGGGGGGGGGGGGTGGGAGGGGCACAGGCGTGTGCGTTTATTTATGAATCACACAGCCGCACAGCCGGCGAGGAATCCCCGAAATGACAACAACAACTTGTACAACAACAACAATATCAGCAACATTTGCGCGCGCTAAACATTCACCACACACCGCCGGCCGCTGCTGGCTGGCTTGTTGGCCTCGTCGCAGAGAGTGCGCGCCAGCGAGCGAGCAGCCCAACGAGCGTGCGAGCGCGCCAGAGTTTGCTAGTCGTCGAGGGAGCAGCGACCACAGCGAGAACAATAACAACGGCGCCGGCGTAAAAAGGCGTAAAAAGCAAAATATAAACAAAATTATCGCATGAATGAAATTGTGAATGACGGCAACGTCACATGAAGTGGCGGCGCGTCGTCACGTTGTGCCGGCTATTGGTTTTCGTTGTTGTTGTTTTTGTTGTTTTTGCAAGCAGCTGATAGCCTTCAACAACGCTTACTTTCATTACTGACAGTTGTTTTGATTTTTGTTTTGTTTTTATTGTTATTGTAATTGCTCGGCAAATTATCGATTTCACTTTCAATGTCATAAAGTGAATTTGGCATTAAGTGAAGTTGTTGTTGTTGTTGTGGTTTCATTGCACTACCCAGCCAGCGTTTCTGTCAGCGCGCTATCGCGCGTGATACGAATAATTAAGTGGCACAATTAGCACTTGAAATCTTTTGACAGCGCCACCAATTGGCATTCAACAATTGCTGGCGATTTTATTTCTCACTTAACGGGTCTTAAATGCTCCAAGTCGATTATCTATGAATTGCGGCACTCGATCGCAACACATTACTGCTTCCCATTTGATTGCATATGAATTTACTTTACGTACAAAAAAATCCACTCAACCCGTTGCCTACAAATTAATCCATTTCCAGCTTCTGTTCAACATTGCAGATAGTGATGGGACGATTAATCATTTGATACACAATAATCGAGTTTTTTCTTTCATTTAACGATTTAATTGTATCGAAAAATGGGTTTCGATTAATCGAAACGTTAATCGATTAGATGCTAAAATAATCGAAAGAAAACGTATTGCTACATTTTTTTCGCGCAAAATAAAAGCTTGAGACGGACACTTTGATGCGATGTTGAATTTGATTTATGGGCCCACCACAAGTCGCTGGCTCAAATACGTCGCAAGAAAGACAATGACCTAACCCAAATTAAGGACGAACTTAGCTTTTTTTGAATGCTCCCGTTTTGAAACTGAATCGCAACGTCGTCAATGGCTGAGAAGAAAAGGTGTACCCTAAGCTTTATATAATAACTCGTCGGTACTGTTATCTTTTAGGAACTTTGGTACCAGCAGAGCACCTCTTTTCAAAGGCACTCTTTTGCCACTGAAAAGAGCAACCGGTTCACGATCTCGCGTCTGTCAAAAGTATGATTTCTAAACTCTGCAATGAACAAATAAAATACAAATATATATTTTTCACTTTGATATGTACTTACTTTCATTTATTAAATCATTGTTATTGTTTTTATAAGGCAATTGATAAAAATGTACATACAGTCGGGTCTGGGTATAGTGAACCCCCTATATAGTGAATACCTCGATATAGTGAACACCCAAATTTTGACATCGAGCCTCTAAATATAGAAAAAAATTTTCAAGCAAAAAACAAAAAGTGTATTTTGAGCAAATAAGCAAGTTTTTCACGAAAAATGTAAACCTTGATATAGTGAACAACCTCAATACAGTGAACAGGCCTTGCAATAATTAGATCACTATATCCAGACACCACTGTATTAACATACTTTAAAATTACGCGGTTAAGTTAAAATATTAAAAAAAGTCATTCGATTATTCGATTATTTTCCATTTCTTTCGATTAATTGCAATTAATAATCGCTCTGTTTCAATTAATCATATGATTCAATAATCGATTAATGAATTTTTTTTCCCCATCACTAATTGCAGATCACACTAATCAGCTGGCATCGGCAAGCGCAGATCTATCTCGGCACCGTCATTGCACTGCAGCGGCGCTTCTACGGCCAACGCCAGCAGTCAGCCAGCGCCAGCAGTCAGCTTCTGATGACGTTCAGGTCGGACACGCGACAGGTGCTCTGCGAACTGGAGAACGCCGTCAATCTGACGCGGCCCGCGTCGCGCAGCATTCGTGTCATCAGCACTGCCGCAATGGCCAAACTTTTGCCATTCGGAACGCATGCGCAAGCCGCCAATGATGGCATTAATCACTTTATTCTGTTTGCATTGAAGCGGCGCTGGACCAAATTTCTTCGCACCATAATGAAGATTCTGAGGAAGCACAATCGTAGGCACAATCGAAGACACAATCGAAAGCATCAAGCAACAACAAAGCGAAAAAATCCCAAACGGCTGAAAAGTAGACATTCACCAATAACTCAACAGCGAACGCTTTCGAATAGTTAAATCTGTTTGAGACAGTCTTGAATGAATTTCATTCATGCAGTTATTCTAAACGATCCCTTTTGGACGTGGATGTCAACTCTTTAAATGAATTTCATGCTCCACAAGTAGATATTATGAACCCCCAGAATTTTTAGCCGTTTTCTACAACTGCAACTGTGATATGTAGAAAATAGTATCGAAATTCAACAGGGGGTCAAAGTAGCAATTAAATGCAATAATTGTTACAAAATATATTTCCATGATATTTTTTTATAACCACAAATATTTATACACAAATAAAATGTCTTATATACTCAAAGAAAGCGACTAATTTGTACATAAAACTCATTTAATATGTTGCACATAAATAAGGATATATAATATTTTATTTTAGGCAAACAGTATTTAATGTAATAAACAAAAGACCTAAAGTTATTCCTGCTATGGAAAAAATTTGAACGTTTTTGTTTTGGATAACTTCCCCGACAAATCAGCTAACAACAAAGTTCTCTAAGTCTTACGAAGTGAGAGCAATGATTGGTGTTCTAAAGCGCCAATTGACACCCAAACATAACAAATAAGCTAGTTTTCTGATGATATCCGCAGGATTTGCATGGACGATGAAGAGGAAAACTTGCTTACTTTGCTGTTCACTTGTTCCACTCTCTTTAGGAAAAGAAGAACTCATTTGGGTGGCTTTTTTTCATTCTACATTCTATTAAATCTGGCAGTTAAAACTATTCACAGTTTACTCAACTTTGTAAGCTTCATTGGCGCACACAGGGAGGGCTCTTGGGGGTTCAAACATCCACCCAAACCACAAAAATTCCTGGTACAAAATATAGTTTCGAATGGTATTCGGCTCAAAAGTTATACGCAAAACCCCCTACAAAATGAAACCCTGTGTGTGCCACTGGTAAGCTTCGTCAAATTGGTCCTGTAAGTGAGACGTTCTGTGTTCGATTTACAAATATTTTAGTATCACAGTGGGACTTTATGGCCCAAGTGAACTTCTCCAAAGCAGCGACGCTTACTTACATGCCTACTGGACATAATTAAATGCACAATTTTTCGATTTCAATGCTCAAGAATCTCTCATTTTATGTGATTTGGTGAAAAAGTGCATGAGCCAAAAAAATTTGAAGCTAGAGTGGCATTAAAACTGGAAAATTAGACAAATTACTGCACAGCTGCTCAGAAGTTGCTCTTAGAGAGGTTAAATCTACGACTGACCCCCACTATTTTTCGCTACTGAATATTTCTTTCAAACATATTTATACCCCATCTCCAACCCTTAATGCGGCTCCCATACAAAATGATCGTTTTTATAAAATAGGCTCCCACTGCAACCAGGTTGCCCCCAGACGTGTCAAATGTATGATCGACACCCATTTATTTTCCTTTCCGAATGTTTCTTCCGAACATACCTACCCGCTATCTCCAATTCTTAAGGGGGCTGCCATACGAAACTGGTAATTTTCTATGGAATTAAATGTAGTAAAGTAGGTGAGGAAACATTGTATCTCAAAAACTAATACACCGATTCGAATGGTTTATACAGCAATCGGCAGCGTTTTTCAGTGCAAAAAATACAAAATTAATTAAAGTTCAAAAATATTCCACCAGAGGGCGCTGCCCAAACAAACGAGGCTGTGAGGCTGACAACTTTTGGGTTTCAACAAAGCAAAAAATCAAAATGTACTGGCGAGACCCCATTAATCTCCCCATTTCTAATGTAATTCTAGAAAAGTGCGGTTTGTTTGCATGAGAAATTCCAGATAGTTTTTGATCAGAAGATATATTACTGGCACCACAGTACGAATACAAAACCAAAACCTTCGTTCTCGTATTTGTATTTGAGATAAAATCCTTTCATACTAAGGCAAATTTACTGTTCTTAATTTCAACATGAGACAATCAGAATATTTGACTGGGATCACATGGTTAAATATTGGTAAAACATGAAAATAAAATAACAGAATGGCGCACAAAAATTACTTCCCAGCATTTTTGCTTATATTACTGACAACAACTCCAGGATACATTCAGAGTTTAAATTGCAGTGATATTAGTTAAAACTGGGTCAGATATTGAAGAATAAATTAAATCAAGACAATCCTCTCCTTACCAATACACAGCCAAACTAACTTTAACCCCTTCGACTCCGAATTTCACCCTGTGTCTCGATATTACTTTTTGGTGATTTAAATGCCAAAAAAAAAAGAAATAAATTTGAAACACTTGCCCAAGAAATGTTGCATACGACAGTTGAAGTCGTCACGCCTCTTTGTTAGAGTTCTAGAGCTAGTTTACTTTTGAACAATTTAAGCTTAAAACGGGTTAAATAAATATTTTTTAATTACAGAAAAATTGTTGAATATTTATGGAAAAATACAAAATTATCACTTATTGATTTTATTTAACCATTATTAAAGAAACAGGATTTTGATCAAAAGCGTCCAATTCGTAGACCTCAATTAGAACACAAACTTTCCCTGAAATCGCTGCAAATTATTGGAAATTATTTTGGGGATAATTTTTGTAATTTGCTTTCAATTCACTTCTAGAAATATTGATTTGTTGGTGCCTACTTAAATTAAACCCATAAATCAATCGTAGCTTTTGCTACAAGATGACAAATAGGTGAAGTTGAAGGCAGCAGTCAGGCAACTTTGGGGTCGAAAGGGTTAAAATAGTGGAGTTCACTCTTCATAGCATTTTAGGTATAAAGTTACTGTCGTAGCATTTTTTAAATTTTCACAATGTTTTCGAAAGCAGTTGTAGCGACAGATTGCAACTTTACATCAAAAATGCTATGAAAAGTGAACTAATGTTTATTCTTTTATATTCAATCGAGTTTGATCCAATCTCACAGTGATTTTGACTCACTGAATTATCGAATTTTTCCTGATCTAACATTTGAATAGATCGCTCAGCTGCCAGATATATGCATACACATGTACATACATGTAGATATGTATGTATATGGATCAGCAATGCACATGTACGAGTATGTATGCGTCTTGTGATTCCCCACATTTCTTATTCGTTCGTCCATTTGAATCGCCTGATAAGTGATCAATGATCGTACTTGTACGTGCTCACTGTTCGGTGTGCGCCGACGACAATAGTCGCACTTAGTTAGATATGTACCTGAGTATCTATGTGTGTAGGTAGCGGGCAGGCGTTATCCATCTGACAACGCAATCCAGCTGCAACAATAGCAACGGATGCGCACATTCTGTAACGCTGACCAACGATCCGAGGGCTGCGTCGAGCGCGATCGGTCCAGCAAAATCACAATTCAACTTCTTGGCCACACAGGCGCCAGTGTAGCCATTTATTTACCTATTTGCTTTGTTGTTTGCTTTTGTTGTCTGTGTTTTTTTTTGTTTCTTGTTGGTTTTGGTTTTGTGAAATTTTTTTGTGCGTATGTAGCTGGCAGCAATTGTCGCATTGCTCCGTATTTACTGGGCGCAGCACTCGCACTCATTGTCCTAATGAGCGCTATAAATCTGTGTGACCTTTGTGCTGTCGTGTGTGTGTGCGTGTGCGTGTGCACCCCAGCGCGTTACTGTTGCGTCGAGGCCCATTGACAATTAAAAATCGTATTGAATGCATTGCACGGTGCATTCAATATGTTCATTATCGGCGACATCATCTGCCGGCGGCTAGCATCACGCATCTCGCTTGTCGTTTGTCGCTTGCGACATGTTGTGCCCTTCCGCGCCCAACTGTGCATGGCGCACTGCTGGCCCGGCTGCTGCGTGTCATCTGAAGTGGGCGCAAAAATGTGAATTTTCACGCCTTTGATGTTGCACTGTCGCCGCCATTGTGTTCGTGCTTATTGTTCGGTTGGTGGCTGTTGGTGCCAGTGTTGCCACTCGGCACAGAGCCCTAGGAGCCTAAAGTCACATTTGCCATTATACCATTGGTTGCTTACAAATTAAGTGGCCAATTGGCAAAGTGCATTTATATATATATATTTTTTTTATTATTTTATATATTTTTTTTTAAATTATTTTATATATCTCACACAGGACTTAATCCATAACAGCTCATAGCGAGTGTTAAAGTTGTTCATGGTATAATTTTGGGATGATAATAGCACAATGCAACAGCAATCAACAAGTAAGCGCAGTGTTTGAATAAAGAAACGCTGCATACTTTCGATCGCATGCGATTAGATTGCGCTGCTATGACTCTTCCACGGAAGCGCCCATAAAAAGACCCACCCATTGCAGTATCAGTAAAGCTAACATCAAAAGCTACCCGCAAAAAGTCTATTACGCTAACGAGCCAAACCAACTACGAAAATTCTCAAAAAAAATAAATAAATAAAAGTAAAATAAATTCTACAAAAATTTCGAACTCCTTGTTGAACTCCTTGTTTTTCAAAACAATTATAACAGTACACATAATAGTGGAGTTCACTCTTCATAAAATTTTAAGTGTAAAGTTCGACAACTCCTTTCGAAAACATTGCGAAAATTCAAAAATTGCTACAATAGCAACATTACACCTAAAATTCTATGAAGAGTGAACTCCACTAACATAAAAATCAAGTGACGTTTTGAAATTAAGTAAAGTTATTGCCTACAAAAGAGCTTCCAAGCCGCATGGACTCGATTTAATTCATCACCAGGAGTTCCCTTCTTTTGAAATGTCTTTCATTTATCGAGTCTCTTTGATTTATCACTCGTAATCTCCTTGATCTGGAGTCCCTTCCGTCGGAATACGCATTAATTGGATTTATTTTCGTTTATACAATCCTTTTCATTCATTTATCGGATTTTCCACAATTTTATATTCCTGCCAATTATTTACTCAGATGTTTTCATAAATTCTTTGGAGTCATCTTCATTTAGAATCTGTCGTCGAAGTCTGCTTAATTTTGAGTACCCTTCATCGGAGTCGTCTTAATTTGGGTTTTCTTATGAAGTCACTTCTTCACTTTCACTTTCACTTATTTTTATGAAATCCCTTTCATTCATTTATCAGACTTCTCTCATTGAGAGTTCTTGCCATTGCAATCACTTCAACTCACTAGTCAGATTTCCCTTGATTTGAAATCTTTTCCGCCGTTGGAATCTCACTTCCGTTTAATTTTTTTGGTTTTGCTCTTTTCGGAACGATCTAGCTAGATCTTGTCTAGAACAATCCGTTTAACTTACGGAACTCTTTTTTTTCATCCGTCGAACTACGTTTTGTTTGGAATCACTTCCACTTATGGAGGCACTTCCATTCATCCGTCGAATTATGCTTCAATTTGGAGTCCCTTTCACTAATGTGGTTCCATCAATTCATCCACCACATGTTCCTTCATTTAGAGTCTCTTTCACCTATACATAGTGTGCCTTCTTTTCTGCAGTCGAAGTACATGTCATTTGGAATCACTACCATTTATGGAGTTCCTTTCATTCATCCATCATAAGTCCATTCATCTGGAGAACCTTTCAATTTCGAATTCATCCGTCAGAAGTCCATTCATTTGGAGAACCTTTCAATTAAGAATCACATGAGTTTTAAAGGTGGAAAGGCCTAGAAATGAAACGTTGTCCGACGCATAAAAGTTCATTCGATTCGAGTACATTTCATTTAGAAGTGAATGAATGAAGTTCTGATGGATTCTTCCTTTCGACCATTCGACAAAGTTTCATTTGGAGGCCTTTCCACTCATAAAGTCCCTCTCATGCATACGCTGGAATCACTTTCATTTAAAGTTCCTTTCACTTTTTAAAGTCCTTCCATTTATCCATGAGGGGCTCATTCATTAGGAGTCTCCTCCACGTGTGGGATACATTTCATTAAATTTGTTGGCGAACTTTTCATATGGAGACTTCTTAACCTATGGACTTCCTTTCTTTCATCTTTCGGACTAAGTTGCATATGTAGCCCCTTTCATTTATGGTTTCCCATTGATTAATCCATCAGAGTCCGCTTTCATATACGGAGTTCTTTCCTTTAATACGTTATAGTATATTTCATTTAGAGTCGTCCCTTCACCTTTTATAGGCCTTTTCATTCATCCATCGAAGTTCATCCATTGTAAACTATTTTTCTTTGTTGTTTCTAGTGTCCGACCGAAACCACTTTTTTGGGCCGAAACCGAAACCGAATATTCGGTTTTTTTTTAATATTCGGCCGAAACCGAAACCGAAACCGAAACTTTCTAGTTGAAATAAAAATCACCATATCAAGCACTTTTTCAACAAACGAGTTTTACATGAAGTAAATAAAGAACAAACAAACAAACATAGCATAAATAAATAAATACTTATTAAAAAAAAACAATTTAATCATTTTTTAAAAACGTTAACATGAAAAAATCACCCTTTCGTACCTTACTCGCTAATATTCAAAATTAAATAATTTAATATTATATGCTAAAAAAAGAAGTTTATTTACATTGGTGCCATCTAAATTATTCCTCCTTTCACTATATATCTGCTACACAATAAAATGTAAAAAATATTCTAGAAAGTTTCGGTTTCGGCTATTCGGCCATTTTTTGGCCGAAACTGAAACCGAAACCGAAACCACTTATTTGGGCCGAAACCGAAACCGAAACCGAATATTCGGTCGGACACTAGTTGTTTCCTTTCAACTCTCTAGAAGGGCATCCCTTCTAAATACGAGTATTTCGGTTGATAATTGCGTTGTGCAACGAGTTGCATATTCGATATTTAAATATGTCACCAATGGATCTTCTGTTTTGATTAACCCGAAATTAAGACCGTTATGTCTCAGAAAAGACAAAATCGGTATACTAACCGGACGTTGTAGAATAAGAGACCTTGTGCAAACCTTTTGTCAGAGCAAGAGCGGAAAGCATTTCCAAATATTTGTTTTTTTACAGCCAACTTTGGATTCTTTTAGTATACATACTAAAAGATTAATGAATATTATTTCTGAATACAATCGTGGATCCTTGGCTTTTGTAATATATTTTGATAAGGAACTTTAATATAATTTTTCATTTTTTTACTATATACACAGATACAGGATCCAAGTTGGATCAGTTTTAGGTTTTATTTTAGCTTTCAAACTGCTTTTCTCGGTCTTACATTGATTCACCAATTGTACAACTTTATGATGCCGACAGTTGATGGCGTTTCATGGACATGTTGAGCTAAAATTTTACTTTAGGTTAATTCGTACATACCCGATTTAACATTATTTTTCAACAATTCAACACAGTTGATTTCAGATTTTCTAAAAGTCCCGATTTAAAATCACAACCTCATGTCCTTATGTGTAGATTTGTATGTATGAGTGCATGCATGTAACACTTTTGAATGTTTTGCCGCCGACATCGTTCTGCTGCGGCTGCACGTGCCAGCACTTTAAGCCACTTATTGGAGCTGTGATTATTTGCGCAGCGGTTCAACGGCATCGTTTCAACACTCGTGATGAAATTATTAACAAATAAATAAACACACACACACACACACGCTCATATGTCTGACCACATACACAGCCAAGTACGTAAATATGTTTCTTAAGCTGTCGTCTACAAATCTCGTTCAAATGTTGTGTTGCCGTATGTGGCCGCATAATTTTACAGCACCAACAACAACGCTTTATGCCGCCAACAACACATCGTTCGCCGTCTGCAATTGTTTACTCTTTGGCAGTGTTGTTTTCTCTAATGCCAAAGCGTTTCGACTTTTGCCTTGTCGTTCGACCATTTCGAAAAACAACAACATTTCAGCAATTAGAACACTTTCGACACAATCACTGTTTATTCTTCTCAGTCGTAAGCGTTATTCGGTCAATTTGCTGATGTGAAAATTGCGACATTTGTTTGCGACTTTGCCCAGCCACCACATCAAGCTCAACCACAACAACAACAACAAAAACGCCAACAAATTACGAATTTGTTTACAAAAGCAGCTGAAGCTGGCAAAGTGCTGCGCTCGGCATTTCGAAGCCTGAGAAAGAAGGTGTTGAAACCCGATGTCGCAACAGCTGTCACTCGGCCAATTAGAAAATTTCCCCACGAAGTGCGCGCAACGACAGCAGCTGGCAGCGGCGACAATTCTGCTAAATAATTCACAAAATGTCAATTGAGAAATTGCGCTCGGGTTGATTGAGTTTCCAGCGAATGATGAGCATGAATCGAACTTTAGAAAGCCGAGACATTTGGCTCGGCGCTTAAAACTATTCGACACAAGTGTGCTAAATGAAATTTGCATTCGACTTCAGGGAAAACAGTAGTGCGTGTGAGAAATTTTCAGCTTGCACAAATAAAAACCGTCTCGAACAAAAACGCTCAAGTGCAAACAATGAAATTATAATTTATAATAAGACCGCCGTGGTTGCGGGCTGACTTGTCGCCGAGTCAGTGGGCCGAATGAGACAAAATGCAATGCACCGCAATTATTTGCTCTGAGCATTAACAAAAGTGCGTTAGCTGCAGTGGAACAACAAGTTGTTTCAATATTTGCTCACTAAGTAGCTAGAAAATTATTCAACAAAAGCGACACAGAAGCGGTCAATAAAGTCAGTTTGGAGTGTAGAGAGAGGTTTTATGCTTAAGAGGTCAATGTTTCAGGAGAACTAAAAATTGTCCATTTACGAATAGTTTTAGACCAATTTAGATGATTTGGAGAATTTGATTTGGACCATTTGCGATTTTTGGGTTTACGATCCCATGATCAATAACGGCTTCGACACATTAACCTATTCGCTATTTTGTTGCCATGTGGCAACATGCTACTTTGTGGACGTCTGCATCCTCTTTGGTTGCAAGAATAAATTTTTTTGTTGATCTTTAGAATAGTTTGAAGTTTTAGGAAAAATACGAAATTAACAAACTGAATATTTAAGTTTAAAGAAGAGAAGTATACACGTTTTTTTAATGGTATATCTTGACATAGTAAAGGAAAAAGAAGCAGAAAAAATTAGAGAACTTTTTAATTTGACGTTTTCTTTCAATTTAGATACTTTTTTTTTAATTTTGGCTGAAGTAAATGGAGGAATATTCAAATTTTCGTCATGCGTAAAAAGTTTTATGTTTAAGTTATTATTATAGCCACAACGATGTGGTTTCTCTCATAGAAAAACACTCTAAAATACAGGGTCCGAGTATAAAAATTAAAAAATTTCTTATGGAATGTGGCTAATATAACCACATAGAAGCCTAAGACGAAAAATTTAAAATTTTAACTTTCCCCAGTAAAAATCTGTAGCGAAAGGGTTAAGCCTTCAAAAAAATTCAAAATTTTGGCAATTTGAAGCAGACCTAAGCAAAGCCAAAATGTGGTATTTGTTCGAAAACTTAATAATTTTCAGCAGATTTTACTATGGATCTTTTATTCGTCCATATTAAAAGTCCAAATGAAAATCGAAAATCGTAGGAATACAGACTCAGCGTGCACACTCGAACCGATGTTTTTGCTAAGGACATTTCAATAATATTGTGTTCCATAGTTGTTTAATAGAGGTTGTTCAATAAGCTACATGTGTAGGTAGTTAGGAGTGGCTGCTCCCAGGCGGAGACCATAAAGGCCCATTGAGATACCACATACAGTCGACTATAAGACCGCTCACTCATTGAACCAGTTAGAACTTCTCACTTAGTAGACAGCAGTCTTATCGGCTAGATTCCATAGACTATGGAAGAAGAAGTTGCCCAGGTTAATCATGCTTCTCCTAAATAAAGCAAGACAAGTCCATTGAAGGTGTAGATACTTTCTTGCTCTTCCTCGACCATACAGCTGCGACAGAAGTCTTTTGAAAACAGCCTCATCATTCTTGTGTCGATGCCAATTAAACAGTGCATGTGTAAGTCTATTTATTACAAAACGAAAAGCAATTTAACTCAATCTATATAAGCAATTTGACTTCACAGACTATTCAACTTTCCTTTATGCTCCCTGTGAATCACTAGTTTCGACTGACCACTAAATGTTAAGATGGGTTGCACTCCATACAAAAAAAAAATCACGTTTCAGTCACCACCTAAAAATAAAATTCAGAGTGTTTAATGACTATTTGGAAAATATTGCGATTCTGAGGTAAGCCAATTGTGAGCGGTTTTGCTTCAAAAATACCTCTAATTATCATGTTTTTTGGGTGTAACTTTTTTGTTGTTGGACATTTTCGAATAATTTTTTTTGGTTAGATAAACCTTTAGGAGTTCTTGGATTGCACATATTTTGTAAAAATTTTTTTTGTTAATTTATTGAGTTCTGGAAGTTTTAATATTTATTTTTGAAGCAAAACCGCTCACAATTGGCTTACCTCAGAATCGCAATATTTTCCAAATAGTCATTAAACACTCTGAATTTTATTTTTAGGTGGTGACAACACCAATTTTTTTTCGCGACCCACCTTACTAAATGTAACCAGAGGAAAACATTTGAACTTGACTTTTGGATAACTTTTTGACAAGGGTTTTCTCTTCTAAGTCAAATTGTCGAATACTGACATTGGATTACATTAAAGCGTCATTTATATGGATGTGAATTTGATGAATTAATTTTGGATTATGTGTAAGCCACGTAATTTTGTGTCCCAAAGCAATTTTAAATGTTAGAAAATGCTTTCATGTAACTTTTACTAGGAAAAGGAATCCCCTACAGCTGTCGTATTCCATCTCTGGCTCCGTGCTACAATCGGTTAATGAAATTAAAGACCTGGGTGTTTTCTTCGACACCAAACTAAGTTTTGCAAGTCATATCAGTTTTATTGTTTCTAAATCTTATGCCATATGGGGTTTTGTTCGTCGGAATAGTACTGCCTTCTCGGATCCGTATACAATCAAATTACTTTACTCAACCTTTGTCAGGTCTAGATTGGAATATGCCGCGCTAATATGGAGACCATATCACGCTTCTTTCATACACCGAATTGAACGCATCCAGAAAGTCTTCATTTGGTTCGCTTTGCGTTCGCTGAACTTCAGTGATCCCATGCCATCCTACAGCTCTCGTTGTCTTCTAGTGAACTTAAAGTTCCTTTGTAGTCAGTCTAATAAGTGGGTCTATGGATTGCCCGGATCTTTTAGCAAGAATAGCCTTTAATGTCCCTAAACGGAGTCTGCGGAGGGTGGATACCTTTTATTTAGATGTCCCTAGGACGAATTATGCTAGAAATGCACCTCTATCTAGGGCCCTTTCGGAGTTAAACAATGTTACCGATTTTGATGTGTCACTTCCGAAGGGTTTGTTGTTAAATAGTTTAAGTAACTTGTAGTTTGTAGTTATTAATATTTCCTATAGTCATTAAGGACATTTGTTCATTGGCTAAATAAATAAATAAATAAAATAAATAAATAAAGTAGTCTATACCACCTTAATTAAAATGTTCCTGAAATTCACTCAGAAGATTCAAAGTACAGGTTCATGATATGCAAAATAAACACATCGGTGTACTTAATTCAAACTTTAACCTACCGAACCTTTTCCAGTTGCACAGGAAACATTTTGTTTTCTTCTACTTACAGGCCATCGCCGACATCTCAAACGTAGACAAAAATGGCTCATTTCGACTCGATAGATTACAGATGGTTCGAAAATAATTCTTTCATTTTAATTTTAATATGATTTCAAATAGTACTGCGCCGAGAAGTTGTGTACGGAATTCCCTAAACTGAAATCCTGAGTGCACCACTGGTCCTAAGATATCACCGTTGTTGATATCTGAAATCATATTAAAATTAAAATCAAAATGAAATCATTATTTTCGAATCATCATATCATCACAACGGTGATATCTAAGGATCACGAGTGCTTTCAAGTGGTATCTGGCTGAAGGCAGCTTCCTTCAACTACCTACCTACCATGAAATTAATCAAATACATCTGCAACCAATTCCAAATGAAAACTTGAGCGAATCTTCCAGTTGATATTTTAAGGTAAGAATATATTCTCATTCAGTTGGGGTTTCGGGGGTTGAAGGCCCCCAAATATCGGTTTCTTATAAGCATTTTAGGTGCCGAGTATGGTTTCATATAGTTTTGAGCACCAAATTATTAGACGAAACGCCCCAAAATGAAATCCTGCGCCTTTTAATTATGTAAGCTCTTACATCAATTTTAACTCAAACAAGGCATGCAAAGAAACTTAAGGGATCACATATTAAGTTTTAAAAATTGTTCCCTACTTGCTTAAAATAATTCAAATTTACAAATTTTTTATTTTCAGCAAATTTTCAGTTGCTTTCTCGCCATTCAACCAAATCCATAGCCGCCATTTCTCTACACCCACCGTTTTCGGTGACGCTAAACAAGTTCTTGCTGTTGCTGTAAGTTGATACATTATTGCAGCAATACCTGCAAAATTTGTCACTTCTATATTTCACAATGTCAAAAAATTAATCAAATCTGACTGCACACAGTCTGGAGCCGAGCGGGGCGTATAATATTTTATGTGCGCACGCCATCACCACTCTTGATTGATGTGCCACCATTATGGCGTTCAGGTACGCACCTTTAAGTTTGTACAGATGTGTTCATGTTGCAAGTGTGAAATTTGAAACGCCCCTGCCGGCGACGTGTTAACAGTTGTCGGGCACCACCAACGCCACCACCACCGATCCCAGCGGCAGAAAGTCAACGGAACACTTGATCCGGTGTGGTGAGTGACACCATGTTCACAGCCGCAGCCGCAGCCGCCACGGCTGACACTTGAATTGGATACTTTCGAGTGCCCATTTGCATTGTTCAGCGAAACTGGTTTCCCAGCGAGCGAACTGTCTTTCACTCTGCTGGCTATAATCGACATTTTGCAAGGATATTAAAGAAAGGTTGAATGGTTGTTTTTTTGGTTGTTTAGGAGGTGATGCATGCTACATACTTCACTTCAAACTTTACATATTTGGATTACTTATTTATTTATTTTTTAAATGAAATACTTTTCAGAGATTCAAATGCGTCCCAAACGTTTAGTTGGTAAAATGCTGAGAATGTAGAAGTGATCAGTGCAAAGTTCTGATTTGTGCTACATTCAGTTTCTGCCGAAAACAGTTTAATGCACTGCAAAGATTTTCGGTAACTTCAACGGCGAAAGAGCTCACTTTCGTTGGATACAACATCCACTGTGGATATGAATTAATTATGCTTTCAGTGGCCATTTTGTTATTTATTTAATTTGGTCTATGAACAAGAGTTCTTACAGACTGTAACAATATAACTGATTGTCCTTACATACTAAAGCGCTAAAAAACTAAGGGAAAACCCTCTGAGAAAAATTCTTGTAAACCGTTTCAACCATAGAAACTTAAAGTACTAATTACCTGCGAGTTAACCTGAGATTAAGTACTTTGGTAATTAGGGCTTCTAAATAAGACTTTAAAAGTAAAGCACCAGAAAATATAAATTTCGGAATATCAAAACCAAAAATAAAATACTTAAAAGTCTTTTTAAAATATTATGACCTCAAATGGAGTTTGCTTTGTTTTATTACAATTTTTTAAGTCGCAATATAAAAAGTAATTTTCATTAATGCATGCAAAAGTTATAATTCTTCCAGAAAACAGTCAAGTCAGGTCTAGTTGAATCGATCAAGAATATATATACATTTCGGTATTTAATGAATCCAGTACTGCGATTAATGAAAATTTCTTTTATATTGCGACTTAAAAAATAAAAGTCACTGACTGATTTTTATTGATAACTTAAAAAATAAAAGTCATTGCATGATTTTTATTGATAACTTAAAAAGAAAAGTCACTGAATGATTTTAATTGATGACTTAAAAAATAAAACTCACTGACTGATTTTTATTGATGTCTTAAAAAATAAAAGTCACTGACTGATTTTTATTGATGACTTTTATAAATAAAAGTTACTTACTGATTTTTATTGGTGATTTTTTTAAATAAAAGTCACCAATAATTGTTATCATAGGACAACTAAAATAAAATAAACCGAAAAACTGTTATTTGTGAACTAATACGAAAAAGATCTAAAATAATTGTTATTATAGGATTTTTAAAATATATGTAAATAAAAAAACTGTGTTTGTTGAGTCATTAAATAAAAGTCACAAAATATTCTTTTATTTTACTTGTTTTGAAGTTAGCAATCTAATATGTTTTTACTGCAGGAAATCGATACAGTAGGACTACTTTCCAAACATCTGCTATCGAACAGAAATTACATTTCCGAGTACTGCTTACAATACTGAAACTTTGTTGAGTTTTACTTTCTCAAATACTTAACCCAACCGTATGATTTCTTTGACCAAGTCGATAAGTCTGCGCCAACTGAAACCATATAATGTCTTCAGAGGAGCTTTTACCTAACTATTTTTTTATCTGTGAAATGTGGACATCCTCCTTATTTTCATTTCCTCCTCCTACTATTTAAAAATGCTACGAGCTCGTGGATTTTCATCTGATCAGACAATATGGCTGAGTACTTAAGTGTAGTCAGCAGATTTTCGAAAAACATACATTTTACATGTGAAAAAATTCGAAATATTATTAGTAAATATTATAATCTCAACCTTAGTATCTCAAGGTCTGATATAATATGCATTGTCTGCAGTGGCGCATACAGAATTTAATTTAGGGGGGATTTCTTCCCCCCTAACAACCTGTGTACAACTTTTGAGCTCAATTTCATTTGAAAGCATTTTTTGCACCAGCAATGTTGTTATTTGGGGGGTTTAAACTCCTAACTCCTCCTCCTGTGTGCGCCTCTGATTGTCTATTGCTATGCGCCTTCGAGGACTTCCACTCCTCCTCTCCAACACATTTTAGGCGAAATATTTTAGTCTTAGCGGCTAATCCAACCTTCCTTAAAATCGCATATGGGATCAACGTACAAAACAGAAGTCACGTTTCTTTTTTAATATTTTTAAATTGTTTAATGTAATTTGGCTTTTAAAGGTAGTATACGACATGGACGATTTTGTTTCAAAACGCATTGAAATTAAATTAATAAAAGACCTCAGTGGAGTAATTTTAGCTACCTTTTGCATTCTATTGTTAACTGAACTCACAAATTTCCTCCAAGAATTTTTATCAAATTAGTTTATTACAAGTACTTTGTTAAGTATTATATATTATTTTATTAGAATACATACCCATACCCCTTTACATACATACATAAAAATCCTGTTCGTTTAGCGAAACATTCTCACACGCTCTCGACCAACAAGCAAATGACTTTGTTACAGTTGCAGCTACTAAAAGTCAAACTTATGAACTTGTCTGCACATTTTATGGCTTTTAAATAAAATTTTACGAGCATCAAAATTCTTCATATCTATTGTTATTAAAGTCTTATCAGCGCCACAGCATCGCACGTCCTGTTCGCTTGCTTCCCAGCCCAGGCGCAAACCAATTGACTCGGCTAATGTGTGTGTGTGTTAGTGTGTGTGCGTGTGTGTACTTAAAACAAAAACACAAAACAAAACAACTAGAAAGAAGCATACGGGGGGAAAAAGTCGAGTCGAGTCGAGTTTATCTGGGAGAATCAGCAGCAATTGTTGTCATCCGCCTTTTTCCATTTGTCTGGCGTGTTTGTGTGGACCATTGTGGCGCGTACGTGTCGTCCGATTTGTCGCTATTGTGGCCATTGTCGAGCCGACACCGTTGTTGTTGCTGCCGTTGCTGCTGCTTGCGGTGTGTTGGACAATTTAATATGCAAGTGATGCAACTGCACTAAAGATGCTTATCGCCGCCTAAGATGCTATGTGATCGTATGCGGCTCGCACTCGTATCGGTGAAAAGGGTGCGCTGCTGGGTGGGGGTTGGGCGAGCGCCGTCCTGGCCGACAGCCGCACTCGACCATTGAGCGAAATCACGGCGCGACGATGGTGTTCCCGTGGCCAGCTTTTGCTGTGAGCTGCGTATTCGATGTGTTTTTTGGGTGCCGCACGTACGCGTTTTCCACATTTAACATCTTTTTATGTTTTTATGATCATTTGGCTGTGGTTTCCTTTCGGTCCCCATGTTGCTTGTATTTGGTTTTTTTTGTTGTTTTTTTTTGTATTTTTTCGTAAATGCTTATTTGGTTGATATGAAAATTTTGTGCCATGTTGAGTGCGCGTGCATCTCAAAAACTGACTACTAAATTTCACCGCCCAGTACGTGTGCACTGGTTGACTGTGTGCGTTGTTGTTGTAATTGTTAGGTGATTTGCGCTGTTGTCGCACTCACTCGACCATTAAAGCGGCTGACCGAACGCCTGGCACGCGGTGGCGCTCAATAAACTTTCGTCGTCAGTAATTTTGTCGCGGCGTATGTCTTCGTTTGTAAAGCAGGCGCGTTGCAAGAGGAGTAAATTAAGGGGGGCTGTGTTGAGGCGAGAATCAATTGAATGAATTTTTTGGGATTTTTGCACACATGTCCTAAAACTGGAGTTGCAAGAATGGTTAGGTTATGTTAGGTAAACTGGTTGGCCAACTCAGCCAAGCATAGACCCTGTTGCGTTCCTATCTTGACCAGTTAGAGCTTCTAAGTGTTGCGAATTGGCCTAAAAGTGATCGGTGAGATTGTGATTGTTCTTAGCAATGATTAGCAGCGATTTAATGTCATGTTTGGGGAACCCATCTAACCCAGAGAACAACAGGACCCCTAAGTGAGTAAAGCGTCTTCTTAAGATTATCGCACAGGAGCAAGTAATCTGCTTCAGGGTTTCCGTGACACAATTTTTTTTTCATTTCCTGCATTCGTCCGCAAAGACGTTAAGAATTTATTAGAATATTTCAGGGAAACGAAATTAGTAATGCAGATAAGAGATACATTTTTCGATATTTTTAATAGTAAGAGTTTAGTGCATCAGGATTTTAAGTATTTTTTTAGTATGGAAATGTAATTTTATTCTACAATATTTGGAATTAATTAGAATATTTCAGTGAAACGAAATCAGTAAGAAAGCGAAGTTATGTGTTAATGACAAAAAAAAACACTATAATACTTTTAATAATAAATATTTTGGATTTTCCTAGCAGCTTTAAGAACTAAGGACATTAAGAATTTATTAGAATATTTCAGTGAAGCAAAATTAGTAAAAAAACAACGAAGATATCTACGGATGAGAAATCAATATTTTCAATATTTTAATATTTTTTAAAATATTTTTATCAGGATTTTTAATAATTTTTTTAGTATGGAAGGGTAATTTTACGCTACAATGATTACAATAATTTAGAATATTTCAGCGAAGATGAAGCGAAATTAGTAAAAAAAAACGAAAATATTTGCTGATGACAGATAAACACTTTTATACTTTTAATAATAAATATTTGGTATACATATAAGGATTTTTGTAGCAGTTTTTAAATGGTTGGACATTAAGAATTAGGGACATTAAGAATTTATTAGAATATTTCAGGGAAACGAAATTAGTAAAGAAACGAAGATATCTGCAGATAAGAGACACATTTTTCGATATTTATAATAGTAAATGTTTAGTGTATCAGGATTTTAAGTAATTGTTTAGTATGGAAGGGTAATTATAGTCTACAATGTTTAGAATAATTTAGAATATTTCAGCGAAGATGAAGTGAAATTTGTAAAAAAACGAAAATATTTGCTGATGACAGATAAACACTTTTATACTTTAATAATAAATTTTTGGTATATAATGATTTTCCTAGCAGTTTTTAAATGGTTGGACATTAAGAATTAGGGACATTAAGAATTTATTATAATATTTCAGTGAAGCAAAATTACTAAAGAAACGAAGATATCTGATGAGATACAAATATTTCAATATTTTTAGTAATAAATATTTAGTGTAAAACGATTTTAAGAAGTTGTTTAGTCCTGTAGAGAAAATTTATTTTAGAATTTTTTCAACTATTTTGAATGTTTCAGTGAAGAAAAATTAGTAAGAAAGTAATGAGAAAAAAAGGTAATGAGAAAAAACATTTTAATACTTTAAATAAAAATACTTGTTATAAGAATTTTCTGATAATTTCTTAATGGGGTTCACTCTAACTACTTAAGATTAAAAAAAGTGTGTCATTTCCACTTTTTTTAAATCTTAGAAACAATTTTCTTCATTTATTTCTATTGAATCGAACAGCTTCAATCGAGGAAATTACGGCCGTTCTTACTTCATTGGAAGGACACACATGGATTTATAACTACGTGAACTTTGTAAAAAAACTTTTCGTTTGTTAAAAGGAAAAGTCTAACCTTGAGACGGCCCCGAAGGATTTAATTCTTACTGAAGTGATTTGCACCAGGAACAGCGCATTTTTTCTAAACGAAATTTTGACATTTTTTTCTATAATGGTTTGGGAAGCATTTTGCTTCGATGATAAGCTGGAGTTGTCTTCTTTCAAATGAGTTTTTTCACAAATAAATTTGGCAGAGTACAGCAGACTGTAACAGAACAATGTTTTACCAGTTTTTACATAAGCAGCTAATTTTTTTTACTAATTTTTTACACTAATAATTTTTAATTTTTTTTTAATTAATTAATTTTTAATTTTAATTTAATTAATTAATTTTTAATTTTAATTTAATTTAATTAATTCATTTTTTTTACACTTCCTGAAGCAACAAGACAAATACTCCACTCCACAGAACAGAACATTCCTTCTCTGCATTGGTCAGCCCGTTCTCCAGATCAAAACTTCACAGAAAACTTCCTGCAAAAAATTTGCATAGAGTATTTGCCAAAAACAAATATAATAACCAAAAATATAAATTAAAATCAAGTCCAAAATTTCCAAAAATAAAATTGTAATTAAATCAATTACCAACATTAAAGTGTCATTCATTGTGCTGTCTCCTCTTAAAACAATTTTATCCTACTTCTCTCCACACCACTGGTATACATCGCTCAAGTGGATATATGCCACATAATTTTATATATGTTAACCGAATTTCGGTTGGTGCACCAATGCGATGTTAATCTTTGTATTTTATTAGTTTTCTTTTTCATTAGCGGCGAATACGTGAAATCATTTGCTTTGGGAAAAGTCATAAACACCACAAACTGCCGCTCACGGCTGCTCGGCGCTCGGCGCTCGGTTTGCTACGCGCACTCACAATTAATTTAAAATATCTTATTTCTATTTTGAAACGAACACGAACGCGCTGATGTCTTTCGTTTTGTGCTGGTTTTGTTCTTATTATGATTTTTTGAATTATAGTTTCCGCTACTGATTTTCATGCCTTGATAAACGTGTTACACTGCGCCGCTGCTACACTTTGAGCCGCTGCCCAGCGCCACGACGCTGACCCGCCCTGCTCTTTGCCTTGGCACATTTGTTTGAGTTGAGTTGAGTTTTTTGAAGCCCAACGCGTCCAGTGCCAGCCGCAGGGACCACCGTCGCGCTACAACGTCATCATGGCCCTCGTCATCATCATCATCAGCATTGTCCTCATCATCGCCATCGCAGCGCCAACATGAGCGGCCAACATGCTCAGCATAATTATCGGCGTTCGAGGCAAATATTTGCGCACCAGTAAATATTGTAATTTATACCGATTTTTGTCTTTCCATTTTCTAGTTTGTCCGATGTGTCATTATCTATGCGGCGTATGGGCGTATTGACGACTGCCGCACCGCGCCCTCCACATTCCACCTGTGCGCTGCGCCGCGTTGCATGCGACTGCATGCAAAACGTCGTTTATTGTTTTAACACATTAACAGTCGAGTGCAACAAATGATTTCCATACAACGTCCGTCGCAGCTAAAACAAACAGCAGCAGCGACATGTTGGCCCGTGCGACCGCTCGACTGTCCGATTGCCTGTGCGGCTGTGCGACTAAACGACAGCCTGCAATGCGGCCGAAAATCACAAAAGTCACAAAAGCCGATCACAAGAAATCAGTCCGAAAAATGTGCCATCAGTCGAGCGCACCAAATGAAATGTAACAGGAAGAAAATATTAGTCTTTGTCATTAACCGAAAAACAAGACGCAGCGCTGGCCAACGACGGTCGCATGTTGGGCATAATGCGTCCATCCGGTGGTAGATATATCACACGGTCCAGTCGGCCGGAGGACAGCGGCCGGGCGGCTCGAACACAAATTAAACGCTTAAGTGGTAATGGCAAATAACGCACTGTTGTTGTAAGTGTTGCTTTTGTTGTTGATGTTTTTAATGCTTTTGTTGTTTTTGTTTTTGTTTTTGTTGTTATTGTTGTATAATGCGGTGCTTATTTGCCAAGACGAAAGAAAGGGTACTTGCGTTAAAAATGAAACAAAAACAACATTGAACGAGAGAAAACAAAACGCGCACAAAATAAAACAAAAACAAATAAAACAACAACAACAACAACAAGAACAACAAAACCATGTGAACAAAAGTGGTAAAATAACGCACTCAACACAAAAGCAACAACAATCAAGAGTGAGAACAGTAACCAGTACAAAGTGGCTGCGACAACAAAGACCAACAACAAAATCGGTGAGATCGTCATTGAAATGCTTACGTTCGCAACAATAACAACGACAACAACAAATCGTAAGAAAGAGAATCAAGTTTAATTAGAACAATAAAAGCAATTTCGAAAATATTATTTGGCGATGTTTGCTGCGAAAACAACAACTAATTAACACAATAATAATAACAACAGCAACGATAGCTTAATACGGAATAGTTCAACCAAAAACAAATTTTTAGTAAAATATACTAAGAAATACCAATAAGAATATTTGACAAAAGATACACCAACAACAACAACAACGCCAAGAACAACACTTAATAATGACACCAACAATAAAATGTTGCAATACGAAATTCAGACAAAAATTTCTAGAATAACAACAAGTAATCATAATAACAACAACAACACTAAGTAATAACAACAACAACAATAGCAAGAAAATTTTAGTACAACAACACTAAGTAATAACAACAACAACGCCAAGAACAACACTCAATAATGACACCAACAATAAAATGTTGCATTACGAAATTCAGACAAAAATTTCTAGAATAACAACAAGTAATCATAATAACAACAACAACAACAAAATCTTAGTACAACAACACTAAGTCACAGTAACAGCAACAATAACAACAACACAATCAAGTATCAAGTAAAACAAAAAATGATAAAAACAAGTTATTACAATAACAACAAATATCAAAACAACAACAACAAAAGCAACAGCAACAGTTGTTTTAACAGCTATTTAGAAAAAATCTCATAAGAAACAATAACACCAAAAGCAGTGACAAAAATTATAACAGCAAAACAACAACTAATTGCCAATAGCAACAACAATACTAACAACTACAACAAATACAGTGGTTCTAACAATACTGAAGGCGAATGCAATCGTATTCAACAATCACACAAACAACAAATGGAACCTCAACATGTACGTCAAAATACAACAATACCACAATAACACCAATAAAAATAATCATCAGCTATAAGCCAGTTAGTAAGCAGTCGCATTCATTGGCTCCACTACCACAAGCTCCCCAGTTACAACAACAACTCTAGTACCAAACACCTCACAGCAACAACTACAAAGACAGACAGTCAGTCAGTCAATAACAGTAACAACAATCAAAGCAACAAGTGCTGCTTCATAATAGCAACAACAACAGTAGACACAAATTAGCAACATGTGCTGCTTCATAATAGCAACAACAACAGCAACAACAAGCACAAATTAGTTCGAGCCACATAACTAAAATACTTAGTTTAAATTTAGCAGACTGAACATAGACCTTAATGTTACTTTTGTAGTTTCTAAAAAAACGGTAAATAAAGCAATCAATCAACCAATCACACATTTTTGCTTAAGTCCAAAAATTAATCACTGACGCTCCCACATACACGCACACGCACATACATACACAAAACACACTCATTTTAGCATTCACTGTGCCAGCGCCCAAACCATCGCAGCTGATAACATTGCCAACAACAACAACAACACGCAAACTCTTAACCACACTCGCACGCACAACTCCGGCCCACCGACGTCATCGTTCGCAACCCTTCGTGCGTCGGCCTTCCGGCCAGCTCACCTATGCGCCGTGGCCCGTCGCTGACAAAGCGGACGCCGCAAGCGCACCGAAGAGTGTCGCACCCAAGTCAACAAACGCCAAGTGCGTCAATGGGGCGCAGCCTGAGTGACGGAATGGGCCGGTCTGCGCGGCGCGCATACCTCGGGAAAACACTTGCGGCAGTGACAGCGCCAACGTTCAATTAATTTTCCCAGAAATTCGCTTGAGTTTCTCGCAATTTTGTGATAAATTCACTGAATGCGTCTGACGTCGCTATTGACTCAGCAGCGCGCCCGCTCGCTCGATCAACATTGCGCAGCCGGTCGCAATTCGTGTGCCGGCTCCTGTCGCACCGTTCACCGCAACGGTGGCGCTGGCTCACTCACGCACACTCATTCCGGTCCGATCGCACTCGACGCACTCGACTCGCTGTCAACGCTTATCGCCGCGAGTGCTGCAGCTGCGTCCGAGCGTTGGCGTTGAGCATACGCGCGCTCGTCCGGCTCGCAATTACCCTGACACAATAAATTGAGTACACACACTTTTTATGCTCCGTTGCCGTTTTCACCGCGTTATGATTTAACGAGCAACGATTTGTTGCCGCTTGGATATTTGTCCTCAGCTCTGGAATTTTTCAGTTTTCCGGCCATTTGCGCGTTCGGCTGACGCAATGTGATTGACAGTTTGTATGATGAATTGTGCGGGCAGCCGGTCGGCAACAACTGTTGCAGGTTGCATTGTCGACGAATGCTAAAAATATCACATGACCAAAGGGCACACTTCGGCAGGAGATTCCTTCGATTCGTGCCATGTGTGTCCTTTGGCTGGCAGTTAATTGGATTTGTTGCGGTGTAGAGAAATTTTCTTCAAGAATATTCAGCTGATTACATCTCTTTTTAGATTGTTTGGGGTTTTCAGCCTAAGGCGGGAGGGCATCATCGTAAATTTACGATCCGCACAAGTTGAGCTCAGTTCGCGTGATCCGAAGACGCCAGTGAGCCGAACGTAAAATATCTGTCCGAAAACGATCAGTTTAACCAATGTCTTCGATCGTTTTGAATCAGTGGCACACAGAGGATTTCATTTTGCGGTTCAAGTTCAAACACCCCCCTGTGGGCGCCACTGGTTTGAATGTAAAAAACTCAGAGTTTCGTAATCTTAAAGTATGTTTTCTAAAAATGTTAATAATATCAATGATCGATTTCTTGCGAACTCTTTCTAATAATTCCAACTGATTATCTGAATTCTAAGTGTTTCAATTCGGTTTATAATGCCAGTTCTGTATCTGAAATGAACCAAAAATAAAATGGTTTTTTTTAGCGCCTCAATTGCGTTAGAAATTGGTGAAGAAGTCAATGTATTTCCCGAATTTCGATTTGTTGTTTGTTTAGCCTCGTTCAGCCTCCTATTTGGTGAGATGGCGAAACAAACAGGAAACCATATTTTGCACCAGCATTTTTTATGTAGGGGGTTTGAACCCCCAAATCCCCCTGATGTTAGGTTAAGCTCTAAATTCTATTAATTTCCTACACCTTAAGAATATAATGGTTCATCTTATCTTGCGGATCTATTGTGCAAACCTGGGAAACTCTTAGAAAATGAATCAAAGACGAAAAAACAATTAAATATTCCTCGGTAAAAGACTAACAATATACAGTGGACGTCCAATATAACGAATCTTATGTTGTACCCCCAATTTGTTAAATCGAAAATATCGTTAAATCGATCGAAATTTTTGTTGTTTTAAACCATCCTTCTTAAAGAAATAAGTCTCACATATTCAGTTTTTAATCTTCTGCCTGTCCCTAGGGGTCTATTTGACCCCAGGCGGAATTAAAAAGACGGTTAAGCGGTTTTGTGCACTCGTCTACTTGTGTTATTTAGTGTTAATCGCGCTTACAACCCAATAACAAATCGAGAAAACACTTTTCGGGGCTTTCCCCTTTTCTTTTGTGATTTATGTGTAACATTTCTTCATGTTTTGTCAGTAAATTATATAACCGTTTGATTGTGGTCATCCTGACTCCAAAGGACAGCGAACGCAATTTTGAGCAAAGCACAGACAGAAGGTTAAACAAATATCTTGTTTTATGAAAAAGAAAGTGAAAAAGTCTTCGATACGCAATTGTCTTCTTACCGCAAGTAAACTTTTCTGTATTTTCTGTAGTTAATTTCTGAGCTTTGATGTATTCAGAGACCTATAGTAGAATTTTATGGCGAATATTTTCGTGGCACATTTTGTCCATAAAAAGTCCTGTTTTACAGGACATTTTTGGCATTTTAGAAAAAAGGGTCAAACTGACCCATACAAATAGGATCTACAGGGTTAAAATGCTCCACAAAAATGTTCTTCGTAGTATTTTACATCAAATTGCTGAACACATCGTATACCTAAAATGTGAGGTTACATGGTTTTCGTATGCCGATTCACCATAAGAATGTGCAAAAAGGGGAAAACTTTGACCCCCCCTAAAAAAAATTCAGACGTAAACTTTCAAAACGCCGATACACGTATATTTTTTTTTTGCCCCCTCTACCAGAATCCGTTGTCAGAACCTTGTTATTTTAAAAAAAAAATTTGATTTTGTTGTGCAGTGTTATTGAAATTTTAATTTTTAAAAGAAAAATGCCGACCGAACGGAAATCAAATCCTGTGAAAATTATCAACAATGCATACAAACAGAATTTGAAAATGTTGGTAACTTGACGTAAATTTGAAAGTTTTAACGTAACAAAAACAAAACCAATTGATGTACCGTTCACTTGACGAAACCAAACATTCATTGTTATTGTAAAGAATGTGAATGCTCAATTAAAAACAATTCGAAGGGTGAAAAACAACAAAAATATTCGTTATATCGAATAGTAAATTTCACTTTCGTTCGTAATATAGAACCATCAGTAAAAAAAAATTTGGCCGTACGTTAAATCGAAAATTCGTCAAATGGAAAGTTCGTTATACTGGACGTCCACTGTACTAAAATGTTGATGATCGGATGATTGAAATTGACAAGATTATTATTTCGACTGAGTTTGAAGCTTTGATGCATTAATATGCATGTGTCGCGATTGGAAATTCACAGTCAATCGATGACTCTGTTGCCACAACATTATTGATGAGCTGCACTTCGACGTGCAGCTTTACTTGCAAGCAGATCTTTCACATTTTCACTCAATCCATACAAATTATAAGCAAATAAGTGGCTGAAATGTGTGTATGTGTGTGTGTGTGTGCACGATTTCCTTTCCAATTTTGAACGCCGCCGCAAGGAACAGTAGTGCACCGCACCGTCCATACCGCAGCTTCAGCACCGCCAGCACAAGCTGCGCAAAATTATGAATGACTTTGGGCAAGTGAGATCGTTTGCAACGTGAATATCACAACGGAGGCAACCACCAGCACTTTGGCAGCGGCAACTGTTCAGTCAACTGCCGGATGACACGAACTGCACTCAATGAATCTCGCCCAACAACATACTTCGTCATAAATATGTGCAAAATATCGGTGGCGCATGAGCGACGGCCAGAGCGCAGCCGTGTTGGTCCGGCAACAAGGGCAGCAATTAAGTCGGCTGCCGGCTAGCGGGCGCTCGCTGCGCCGCAGAGTGCCGCACGAAAGGAAAGCGACCGCGCCGAGTGTTGAAAAGTAAAGAAGCTTTAACAAATTACCGCCCAGACGCATCACCAGCGCCGTCAACAACAGCAACGCGCGCACCGCCAACACCGCAATTGCCATCGCCGCCACCATCGGCATCGGCATCAACATCAGCAAACAGCAACAGACACTGACAGCGCGCAGCACAGCCAAGTGGTCGGCAGCGGCAGTCAGCCCACTTGCTTGCATATGGCCGGCGGCATAAAGCAGCCGCCACGCAGCAACGCAACACCGCAACATGCCGCCGCACAGCCTTATTGCTGAGTAATTGCTGGCGATATTTATGCGAGGAAGCGTTTCAGCAGTTGATCGTCGAGTCGTTGCCGCGCGCGCGCGCGCTCGCATTGTTGCACCGGCGTGCGAGCGGCGTACCTACGCATAGCATCACATACCGCAAAGCGGCGTATTTGCTGTCTCTCGGAATGTAAATCATTCGCTAAGTGCCCGATTTAGGCGACCGAACGACTGCGGCCCGAGACGCCAAAGTGCGCCTGCGCACAGTCGGCTGCAGCCATCACGCGCAATGACGAAAATGTAATGTACCGAACATAACTCATCGCACATAATGAGACTGCAATAATTCATTTGCCGCGCTGTTAATGTTGTTGTTGTTGTTGCTGTGCTTGCAGTCAGCAACTGAAGCATCACCGTATCAACGCATCATCACGTTGCCACAGCGCGCCGCCATCCAATCAGTGGCAGCATCTGCAGCAGCAACACTGCGGCGGCCAGCAATTGCAGCGCGCAACAGCAACAGCGACAACAGCAGTGGCCGCTTTCGTGCGATCCTAGGCGGCTGTCCGCCTGCCCGTTTGCCGTAATTAAGTATAATGAGCGTAATTGCTAATGTACTCGTACTCTCGTCGAGCGCTCGCATGCGGCCGGCCGCCACACACTCCACTGCACTGCACTGCACTGGAGCGAGCGAGCGAAATTAAAATGTATGACAAAGTGCGTGCAATAATTCGTGCAAACTTAATGAGTCCGCAATGTGGGTATTTGTCGTCAAATTACTGCCGATTTGATACTTTAATTGAGGCAGGCCACATATGACATTTTCGCATTGCGCGCATTATTTGCGGTTCTCCTCCCAGTGTGCCAGTTTCTTAGGCGAAAGCGACCAGCGTATTGGAATTCTATTCTTGTCAGCTAAGCATTCGCTGATATCTGGAGTTCTGGCTCAGACCAGGATAAGTCAGCCAGTATAAAGTCCGAATGAATGAATATGTTGATTGAATATTTTGATTGGGCGGATTTGATTGTATTGAATCAAGGAGAGACTGAAAGAAATTTGTGTGTCCCAAAGATTTATTTATTTATTTATTTACTTATTTATTTATTTATTCATTTATTTATTTTTTTATTTATTTATTTATTTATTTATTTATTTATTTATATATTTATTTGTTTGTTTATTTATTAATTAATTAATTAATTTATTTATTTATTTATTTTTTATTTATTTATTTATTTATTTATTTATTTATTTATTTATTTATTTATTAATTTATTTATTTATTTATTTAATAATTCATTTATTTATTTATTTATTTATTTCCTTATTTATTTATTTATTTATTTATTTATTGATTTATTTATTTATTCATTCATTTATTTATTTATTTACTCATTCATTGATTTATTTATTTATTTATTTATTTAATTATTTATTTATTCATTCATTTATTTATTTATTTACTCATTCATTGATTTATTTATTTATTTATTTATTTAATTATTTATTTATTTATTTATTTATTTATTTATTTATTAATGAATTTATTTATTTAATAATTCATTTATTTATTTATTTATTTATTTATTTACTTATTTATTTATTTATTTATTGATTTATTTATTTATTTATTTATTCATTCATTTATTTATTTATTTATTTCCTTATTTATTTATTTATTTATTGATTTATTTATTTATTCATTCATTTATTTATTTATTTACTCATTCATTGATTTATTTATTTATTTATTTATTTATTTGTTTACAATAGAATCGGCATATAAAAAGTTCTTCTTTTACATGCCATAAATTGATAACGAAATACAACAGTTTACTTAAATTAATTAACAATTCAGTGAAATCTTAATAACTATTACAAACGGGAAGAAAAAGAAAGAAAGATGAATAAAAATATTGAAAAAAATAAACACAAAATTTTGGTTTATACATTAAATTAAAACCGCCTCAAAATTAAAACATAAATTTCAAGTTGGAACAAAAGTTATAAAAATAAATAGTTTTCACAGATTTGTGCCAAGCAGTTCCGATTTTCATGACAAGCAAAAAAAGTAAAAATACCCAAAAATTCACAATGTTTTCAACTTTCCAAAACTCT
The DNA here is from genome assembly GCA_964056695.1 of Melieria picta. Lineage (NCBI taxonomy): Eukaryota > Metazoa > Arthropoda > Insecta > Diptera > Ulidiidae > Melieria > Melieria picta. The sequence continues at coordinate 35,105,299 of OZ057398.1, read as the reverse complement.
ACAAAAGTGAACGTGAGTAATAAGCTGGTGGCCTTTGGTACCCTTTATTTGTTAATTTAATCAAGTATTCCAATCTTTAAAAATTGCAAACAGGGAAAAATTTACAAAATACACAATTTTCCACACATTCCAACAATTCTCAAACATTTACATTGTTAAAAATCTAAACCTCGTTGGTCTTATTTACTGTCAGATTCTATCAAATATCCAAATCCTGGTCAAACTTTATACCAATTCCCCAAAAAGTTTGCAAAAAGGTCCATAAACTGAAAAAACATTAAATTTTCCCAACTTTTCTTTCTCCTTTGAAAGTAAACGAGGACAGAAATCCAAACTACTTTGGTCACTTTATTGCCAAATTCTCTAAATTTTCCAAATATGTACCAAACTTTGGCATAATCCCATAATAAGTGCAAAGAAACACCGATTTGTTCCCCGTTTTCGAATCTGTGTCAAATATTGCCAAATTCCAAGGCAAGTTGCAAGATAGCCCAAAAAAAAATAAAAATACAAAATTTATCAAGTTTCTAACAATCATCAAACATGAATGTTTGAATTTATTTTATTGTTTAACATTAATTTAATGCCAAATTCTCTGGAGTTTCCTAATATCGCCTAAACCCCACAGAACGTTGCAAAATAGTCCAAACAGCTCAAAGCAAACCTATTTTCCCGACTTTCCTTTCCTTTTCCACCCTCTAAAAGTTAATGTAGACAGGAATCAAAACAATTTCCCCCCATTACTAAATTCTCTCATGTTTCCTAATCGGTTTCGAATATCACTAGACAGACAGATAGACAATTTTTCTTTTTATTTTTCAGCTTTTCAACACAAAAAAGTTGAAAAAGTTGATTCTTTTTATTGGAAATTTTTGCCAAATTTCCACAAATATCTTCCCACAACAAGTTCAAAGCAGTCACAACTTTCAAAACATCTCAAACCTCAACAAACTTGAACGAAGGCAATAATCCAAACGAACCATTTATTTGGTAATTTTTTTTTTAATTTAAAAAAATTTAAAAATTAGAAAAATAGAAAATTAAGAATTTGAAAATTTTAAAAATTTGTTTTACATTAATTAAAATTATCAAATCAAATCAAATCAATCAAACGTATCCTTCTTCTTCTCTCCAAAAAAAAAAACCAAAAGATCATCAATTGAAACAAAACAAAATGGCAAATTGGCTAAAACTATCCTCGAGACTAAATGGCAAGAAGCAACAACTGCCAAATACAACTTGACAATAAATGACTTAAGCTTTAAATAATTGTTTGCGCAACCCACCGTGACTTGAATGAAATCTCACTTAAATAAGTGCATAATCTCATCCATTATGAGTGCAAAATCCTCACACTTGCGAGCGTAATTGCGCTGCTGCCGAAAGGACCAGCAGTGCCAACGCGCCAGCAAACACGATACCTGCTGCGGCTCGTTTTCGGGCGCTCGGTGCACAACACGAGACAACGTTGCAGCCGTTAATTGTCGCTCTTACCTGCAGTCCGCATTTGTTCGAGCAACTCAATTAAAACTGCGAATAGCAGCGGCCGTCTGCTTCCTTCTTGTGCGTTTCCTTTTTGTCGTCATTGTTGTTAAATGCTTTGTTGCGCGCACACACAGCGAACGACAAAAAGTCTGCGGAGGTCACGAAGACCACCCAAAAAATTCGAAAATCACACTGTGCCGACGAAGAAGCAGCAGCAGACGGCGAATGTGTAAATTGAAATGGATCGCAAGCTGTGCATGCAACCTCATGTCGTTCGAGTCGAGGTGACTACTTACTATAAATGCAAAAAGCCAGTGCAACAGCAAAAACAAGAGGAAGAGGCATGCGAAAGCAGGCAATCGAATGCGAACAGCGCCAGCAGTAAAATAAGACGTTAACGCCACGCAGCGGCCAACGAATGCGCTGGAAATGGCAAAAACGCGCAGCGGAAGAGCCATTATGGCATTTGTGTGCGGCCCAAGCGTTGAATTTTTTTCTCGTTTTTATTTCAAGATCAGAAATTTTCCTTTGGCCAAAAAAAATTGCGCTCGACAAAAAACGATTATCTGAAGTTGTGAATAAAAAGGAAAAAATCTGCATTGCCAAAGAAAACACCTCAGTACCAGCCCACTGCACGGCACTGCACCAGAATGCGCCACTTCAGCTATCCTACAGAACACACACCATGGCGCAATTATCAACTTATTACAGTTTGCGTCGAGTCATTGCGCGCTCAAGTGGATCTGCATAGGTGTTCCAAATATTGGGAAACCAAACAAATGCGTTCTCAAAACACACACACGCACACACTCACACATGGCCTGCATTTTTTCCAATGCTCTGTCGCTGTCGTTGCCCGTTTTTGCTTTGGTTTCTCACTTTTGACATATTGTTGCGATCTGTGGCGGCAACCGATGCCGCTGCCGTCACAGCAGACGAAAAGGTACCGTCAAGCGTCACCGTCACCGTCAGCGTCAAGCGTCAACCAATCAACCGGCCGCAGTGCAGCTCAACGCTTAATACGGCCAAGCATGCGAGCGTGTAATCAGGCACTTGACAATGCTCGCAACGGCGTTAACAATGCCCGCAACAACAACGGCAACACAGCAGCTTCATGCACTGGCAGCAGCAGCAACATGCATCACACTGAACCAACAACAACATGCATTGCGCTTGGCATTTGCGGATCAAAGCAAGTGTCGCTATAATGATTATCATCATCTTGGCATCATCCAATGCATCCGACAAACAAACAAGCAAACAAACAACTAACAACAATAACAACACAACACATACTCGTACAAATACTTGTTCGAAAATCATAATAAATAAATGTTGGCGTTGGGAATTTTGGGCTTGTTCGGATTTACAGATTTGTGATTGCTACTCTGTGGGGCCACATGCGCGAGTACACTGAGAGAAAGAAAGCGTAGAAGAAACACAAAAAGAAACAAAAGAACGAAGGAAGCGTTGGTCTCAAATGATGCTCTAAAAGATATAGCCAACAGTCTGTCATTTGTTTAGATGCCCAACCATTTTAAAGATCCCATCAGCTGCACCAATCGATGGGCTGTTGTAAGTTTTAAAAGTCAGGGGCCCACAGAAATGTAGTTTACTCTTATATTAACGCATCTCTTATTTTCTGAGTAGTTATCAGTCAGAAGGTTAGGTTAGGTTAGGTTAGGTGGTTGGCCCCGCATATACCCTATGGGGTCCTTAGCTATACCAGTTAGAGCTCCTTAGTGTTGCGGATCGCCGTAGTCAGAAGGTTAGTGGACAGATTTATTTTTCTGGTAGTCAGGACTAACATTTTCATTCCTAATACCAAAGCGCTCAACCTTTTCTTGCACTTAACGTTGCCAGATGTGAAGAAGTTTTGAAAACACCACTTATTCGATCTAAAAGATCAATAAATTCTTATACATACATACTAGATAAATACATATGTATATAGATAATTGTGGGTACTTCAGAATAGAACCAGTTAGAGCTTCTGACAAAGCTAAGTAGACTGCGAATAGTCTTATTGGCCACATACCAAAGTTGTCAAAGAAGAACTCATTAAGTGAATCTTTCGAGCGAGTGCAGGACTAGTAATTCATGCAGCTCCTACAGAACTTATTAGAAAATATCCTCCAACCATCTAGCGTGGGTGCCTGGTTAGCAACACCTTGTCGAGCAAGCTCAATCCCTACAGTCACCAGGAATGTCCCTATGTCCTGGAACCTAGCATAGATGAGTATAAATCTGTCTGACAATCTTATTGAGAGACTCCTAAGACTCTGTCGAGCAACCTCAACTACCCTAAAGTTACCAGGAATGTCTCTATGTCCTGGAACCCAACATAGATGAGTATGAAACTGTCTGACAATCTCATTGAGAGACTCCTAACACCCTGTCGAGCTACATCAACTACCCTAAAGATACCAGGAATGTCTCTATGTCCTGGAACCCAACATAGATGAGTATTAAACTGTCTAACCATCTCATTGAGAGACTTGTAACAGCTAAGAACAGTCTTAGATGTTGTTAAAACTACATCGAGAGCCCCGAGAGCCCTGTCTGATAAAATTTTAATATCCCTAAGTCAGTTCGAAGCTATAAGGATAGTGGTGACCTCAGCTTGAAAGACACTGCAATTATCTCACAGGAGGAGATTCTTATCTTTAGAGTAGATACTACAGCCTACCTTTTTTTCTTGAGGGTGGGCAGGAAGGCTACAAGCCTTCCATAACACGCAGTCCATTTTGGACCATTGTACTGTAACCATGAGGGATAGGGAAGGAGGAGAGTGATATCTCATATTTCACCCGTTTTGAAATGTGTATGCAAAACTGTTTTTTCCAACATTACAGAACACATTTCAAGCGGATGGGAAAAGGTCAGGGGGAGGGGACCTACAGTTTAACGCCGAATCCGAACGATAATTGGCAGTTTTTCTTTCACACTTGGAGGTTTTGCCATTGCCTGGTAAGAGCGCACTTGTGCGATTCTTGTAATTCTCATCTGCTTCATGTGGATAGCGATAGAAGTAGATAAGCGTTTCACCAGCCCGAGCTAGGAATCGAACCTGGGGCGTCGGTATGAGAAGCCAGCGTGACACCCGCTGGACTATCGAGGCCGGCTAAGCCTACCTTACTTAGCGAGTTATTATATACTTATAGACGTTTACCCTGTTTCCGTCAAATATTTCTCATATAAAGTTTTGTTAAGCATTCTTAGAATGTTGGCTCTTCTTAAGACTTCAACATATACTCAGAACACCCTACGATGTTCAGAGACATGGCTAAATATGAAATTTAAGTCAGATATATCGCACACTAAATACAAAAGAGTCACAAAATTTTAGGACAGGCGAAAACCTGTTGATCCTGCAGAAGCAACGCAATTAACAAAAAAATAGATATACAGTCTTTCTCCAGTTAAAGAAGAAAGTGATAAGAATGTAATTGTAAATTCTCTTGCTCTTTGGGAGAAGTAGTAGTAGTAATTCTATTTTCTTCCCCACTTCCGAAAGTCAAATATTTCTCAGTATCCTTAAGCTGCCGATCTTTCTTAAGCCCGAATAAACCCTCAAATATCTCTTCCTTTCGCGTCCATAGATGAAAGTAATCCCAATTTCTGACCCCTTACCTTCATCAAACTACCAACTTACAAAGCTTATAAGCTGCAATTTCTCGCCGTGTATCTGTGCGCACAAAAGTGAGTGAGTGACTTACTCATTTTTTATGAGGCATTTAATAATTCAACATGTGTATGTGGCTCTGATTTATACCGCCCGCTCTTTGCACTCGCTCCACTCGATCTGGACCATTCCAGATCCCAGCCAACAGATGCGGCGCATTCGTCCACCCCGCGTCATGTGTGTGTGTGTGTGTGTGTTTCGTACAAGTCAATGTTTATACCCTTTCGAGGACCCTCAATCATATTTTGAATTGAATCGCACCGAATGCCTGGTGCGTGCGTCATTCACAATGGAAATCAAAGTAGCACCTTTTTCAAGTTGGGTGAAAACATACATAAAATGCGAGTATCGGCGGCGTTTTCCCGCGTTTATACAACAACAACAATAGCGCAGTGTGTAAGGCTTTCAGATCGAGGATTAGCTGCTGCCGCTGCTCTCGACTGCTTTTCACAGCGCGCTGCTTAATCGTTTCATCTCGATTGCAGGCGCGCTGCACTTTGTGGCCGAAGCGACAGTGTGAATCGCCTTGCAGCGTTTCGCTGCGCCGATGATTGCGCATTTATTTACATGCATTTATATTTATTTATTTGTTCAAATGTTGCGCTCGACTTGTTGGCTTTGTTTGCCATGTTCTTGTGACCAACAACAGTCAAAGAAATAATCGAGTGATTTGATTTGTTTGACAAAAGTGAAAAATTAATAAGCGACAGCGGTTGGTATGACACGTTCAAGTGGCAAATTTAGATGAGAAACAAATTTAGATGAGAAACAAGTGAATATGAAAAGAAGTGAATCGATTACGGTGCATACGATTGCTGGATGGAAGCGAAAGCACAGAGGTGAACAAATTTTCAAGCATTGCAAGTGACTTGTAAATGGTGTCTGAAGGGTTTCCAGCGCTTGGAGGATATTGGTGTCATTTGTTTGTTAAGCATTTTAAATTTAATTCGAATTTATTGCTGAGAGACCAGTAAGGATTCTTAATCATAGTTTTAATACTTTCACTACAGGTTTTTATTGGGGAGAATTACAATTTTTAGATTTTTAGATTAAGTCTTCTATGTGATTAAACAGCATTCCAGAATTTTTTTTTAATTTTTATTACTGTTTTTTAGAGTGCTGTCATATGACAGAAACCATTCGTTCTGGCTGTAATAATTGCTTAAACATTAAATTTTTTGCGCATAATTAAAAATTTTATTTCTCTTCATCTATGATACTTTAGCTTAAAATATTAAAAAGTGTATCTGATTGAAATAAAAAGTTAAATTAGAAATGTCTCTTAATTTTTTTCTGCTTCCCCTGTTTTTACTTTGTAAAGATATAACATTAAAAAAATTGTGTACTTCTCTTCTTTAAACATAAATCCTCAGTTCATTAATTTTGTATTATTTCCAAAACTTTAAGCTACTCTAAGGACTAACAAAAAGATTTAGTTTTGAAACCATAGAGAATTCGAGACGTCCACAAAGTAGCATATTGCCATATGGGAACAAAATAACGAAAGAGTTAATATTACATATTGCTGACCAAATAAATAAAAACTAATACCTAACTCTGAAAACTAATTCAGCAACTAGACGGAAAGCTTATATCGGAGCTTCAATCGTGAACTTTTAGTTCAATTCAGCTGGCAGAAATTTACGAAGGCTCACATCAGAGTTCATTTTAACAGCGTTGTCGAACCCATCGTGATTAAAAAAAGAGCTGGAATTAGGGACCTTCAGTCACAAAGATCTAATCAAAATGTCGATAATTTGCAAATTTACTGTTGTAAGATTCGTACTAGAAAGAATTGTTGGGAAAACGTCCAGAGGGAAGAAGGACTGGCCACGGAGTGGGTTACACAGGAAAAGTTACATTTACACGAGGTGTTCGGAAGCGTTACTGCCTACTTAACCCTTTCGACCCCAAAGTTGCCTGAGAGCAACTTCACCTATTTGTCATCTTATAGCAAAAGCTACGATTGATTTATGGGTTTAATTTAAGTAGGCACCGACATATTAATATTCTTAGAAGTGAATTCAAAGCAAATTACAAAAATTTTTATGTTATCTCCAAAATAATTTCCAATAATTTGCAGCGTTATCAGGGAAAGTTTGTGTTCTAATTGAAGGCTAATTGAAGTCTGCGCGTTTGATCAAAACCCTGTGTATTTAATAATGGTTAAATAAAATCAAAAAGTGCTAATTTTGTATTTTTCCATAAATATTAAATAATTTTTCTGTAATTAAAAAATATTGATACAAAATTTATTTAACCCGTTTTAAGCTAAAATTGTTCAAAGGTAAACTAGCTCTAGAACTCTAACAAAGAGGCGTGGCGACTTCAAATGCCGTGTGCACCAAAAAGTAATATCGAGACACAGGGTAAAATTTGGGGTCGAAAGGGTTAAGATAATGCCTGCTATAGTTATTGGTAGGGCCGTCTTCCTGAAAAACTTACTTAATTACTAATGTCGGACCGAATATCCGACCCCTAAAGTGTAGGTTTCGGCCAAGTTTCGGTTACAGGGATCATCTACCGTCATTTTTATCATTAGTGTTTTTGACTTTCACAGGACTTTCATCATTTGTTGGTATTGTGCAGCGCACGCAATTTGTGTTTTACTGAAATGTAAAAGTTGTTATCATTGTAAAACCAGAGACCTAAAATAATTATTATCCATATTTTTGGAAATAGAAAAATTGCCCTTATTTAAAAAATTTCTAAAAATATTTCTTTATAATAATTATTTCCAATTATATATTATTATTATTTTGGGATTTTTCTTACGTTGCTTCATAACTTGTATTTATGATTTTTTTATTTACATTACCGATAACACTACTCGAATTATACATTTTCGAATCGTTTTTTTATAGATACAATAAATTATCTCCTCTGGTTTTAAAATCTAAGATGAAAGATATATTATTTGAGCAAATATTAAGCCTAACATCAATAGAATTGAAAGAAAAATGACAAAGTTATGATGCACGGAGCAGGGGCGTAGCCAGAACTTGGTCATGGGGGGGGTTTTAAAAATTTTTTTGCCAGTTTAGTATTACATGTTCTTTAAAGTCAAGTGCACTTTCCAAATAGGGCATTTGGTTGTGGCTTATGTGATTTAATGCATTAAAAACTAAATTTTTTCCCTGATTTTTAGTAAAAATTTCATGAAAAACGGTGGACTGAAAGCGAAGTTATTGCAGTTAGCCAACTGAATCCGCGATCACCGTAGACTGGGCGGTAATTCATAAAAGATAAGCCAAAATCTTCATTGAAATTCTTGAAATTGGATTTAACCTTCGCCTTACTTATACCCACCCGGGTGATCTTTTTAATATTCATGTTTAATATCTCCACAAATTTTAAGTTAATCTTTAATAACAAGAAAACATAGTTTTTTTGAAATTTTGTTCATGTTTAAACTTGAATTTTGTCATTTTTTATACAAATGTACCTGGGTAATCCCAGGCGCTTTCGCTACCATTTTGATTAAAACTCACGATACATTTTTTTTGCGTACCTCATTATGTGTTCAATAAACCCTCTGGAAAGAAATCTTCTAATATTTTCATAGTCTCAAAATAAATCATTAAAGTTAGGCCTTTTTTCGAAATACGAACTATCGCCAGAGAAAGATACTAAATACTGAAGTATGAAAAAAATTTATAAATTATTATATATTTATTGTGAGTTTACTCAAAATAGCAGCGGAAGTGCCTGGTATCATCTTTAGTAAGGCGAGGGTTAAGCATCTCAATAGCATAAATTTATTGCATTTTAACTGAACATTTGGCTATCGAAGGATGCCATCCCATCTATTGACACTTGTTTTGACTGTTTTTTTGTTTTCACATGATGTGGCACCGTGCGAATTTCACCTTTTCAAAGAATGCATTTGCCGATAAAAAAAGCGTTTTGAGAACGTAGAAACCATCCAAAAGGCTTGTACCGACATCCTGAAGGACATTCCGGTCGACGAACTAAACTACTCTTTAGACATGTTTTTAGAACATGCAAATCGCATTAAGCCTAAACGTGACTATTAAAAAAACAAATTAGTTTCGGTACAAAAAGGGTTTTGTTAATATTCTTTTAAATATTTAAAGATGAAAAGACCTTTTGCTAATGTGGGAACGTACATACGATGCATAGTGATTGAAAATGTTGACAAATTATAGGCTATGGGGGGGGTTCTGACACCCTAAACCCCTCCCTTGGCTACGCCCCTGGCACGGAGTGAAAACACCAACTTTTCATTTATTACACCGTGCGAAAAAATTTTTTAATTTTTCCGAGACCCATCTAAATGTTGATATAGACATAAAACTAGAGGTCATTTATAATATCCTGGCATAGTCAGTTTTTCATTTTCTGACCCAAAAACCTTTTTAAAGGATTTTAAAATTTTAAGGACATACACATTTCAAATATTTTTTTAAATATTTGCGGTTGTGCAATTATGAAGATATGGGTCTCAAATGAAAAAGGAAAATTGTCTCCTTTTAACTAAATTTTATATTTTTAACTTTCAGGACTAAAATATGTCAGGTATGCAAAACATAAATGTTTTGGATCTCAGTCTGTAGATTCATACATCTAATTTTTTTCTATTTTAAAGTTCTCATAACAGTTATTACGCAACGTAAAAATTAACTGTCGCAAATAATAATTAAACAAATAAAATTTATGTTGCATTGTAATAGTTACATTGCAATTATTTTCTTAAAATACTTTCAACAGTTAATTCCCTGCGTAAAACCGGTCCATTTATTCCTTTGTTAAGAGTCGCATCTATTTGAGTATCTTTTTCTCAAACATCTTTAGATAATGTAGATTTAAAATGTTCTATACTAAGTTTCCTTATATATGCAGTTGGCCAAACTTCATACAAACCTTCGGCCAACTTAATTTTCACACTTTTAAGACTTTGTTTCATAATTTTTTGTGCAATGCAATTTCTTTCACACACACACACATACATATGCCATAATACAAACACTCCATGGGATATTGGGATATAAGCAATATTGAGCAGGGACTTAACTATTATACGTTTTTTAAGAAATTAATTGCAATGTAACTATTACAATGCAACATAAATTTTATTTGTTGATTATAATTATTATTTGCGACAGTTAATTTTTACGTTGCATAATAACTGTTATGAGAAATACATATTTTTTTCATTCTGGATAATTATTATTTTGGGATTTATTTTTTTTACGTTGCATCATAACTTTTATTTATGACTTTTTTTATTTACGTTACCGATAACTATTATTTTGAGAAAATTTTTTTTACGTTGCTTCATAACTTTTATTTATGATTTTTATTTATTTACGTTATCGATAACTATTATTTGAAAGAAAATTTTTTTTACGTTGCCTCATAACTTTTATGAAAGAAATTTTTTTATTTACGTTGCCTTACCACATTTTGAGTATGAATTGATTTTTAATTGTTTAGTTGTTGGTGGAAATAAGGTTTCTGCAGTTAATTTGCGTTTGTCAATTTAAAACAATTAAAAATTAATTCATATCCAAAATGTAGTAATTCAACGTAAAAATTTTGTTTTCAAAATAATAGTTATCGGCAACGTAAATGAAAAAAAATCATAAATAAAAGTTATGAAGCAACGTAAAAAAAAAAAATTTCTCAAAATAATAGTTATCGGTAACGTAAATTAAAAAAGTCATAAATAAAAGTTATGAAGCAATGTAAAAAATTAAAATCCCAAAATAATAATTATCGACAACAAAAAAATATTTATTTCTCATAACAGTTATTATGCAATTCAAAAATATTTATTACATTATAATAGTTATAGGCGACGTAAAAAATTTCTTATTGGGAACAATTATTATAAAACAATAATTATAGAAATTTCTTAAATTAGGGCAATTTTTTCATTCCCAAAAATATGGATAATAATTATTTTAGGTCTCTGATATTGAGATCAAAAATGAAAATGTCATTTTAAAAACCACTGCTTCTTCTTTGGTTTTCCTGCTTCCATCAGTCATGCCTTTTCCGCTGCTCTGCCAAAGAATGAAATGTCAAACTGTCATTTCACAAACATTACGAGTTTGTCGAGACGGCGCAACGAGAAAAATCAACACAAATAAGTACATACATGCATACATACATACCTAGAGACATGCTAGAAAATGCAGCCGTCTCTCGCCCACTAACAACACTGGAGCAGACAGGGGCTGCTGCATGCCAACACACAAGCGTTGTCTAGGCATTTGTACAACAATAAAAAGCGGAACCGATCAAAGTCATTCAAACATGAATGAAGTTCATTAAAAACTGATCAAATCTGCTCAACAAGAAAACAAAAGCAGAGCCCAACAAACACACACACATACATACATCAAGCAGGGGGGCATGCAAGGCGAGGTGTACCTACCGGTGGCACATGTAGGAATGTTGTGCGGAGGGCAGCGCTGTTTGGTCTGCGGATAACAAATAGTTAACATCCCCGTTGAAGAAACAAACGCAGGACAGACGCACGGACGAACGGACGGACAGACCGCTAGATGTCATATTGTAATGTGGGCAATGTGCGTCGGACAAATTTTGTTGCAAGTAAGCAGCAAATGCTGCACAACGGCAAAGACAACTGCGCCATCTCAGACACAAATATATTTGTTTGTGTGTGTGTGTGTGTGTGTCGTGTGTCTGTTCGCTTGACAACAGCGTTGTGCGCTTTTGTGCGCCACAGTTGTCTTGTTCGCTTGGAGGGAGCATGAAAAACGCTCAATAATGGCACTTCCTGAGTTTTGTACTTTTGGCAGTTGTGATGCCAACACCTGAGCGCTCAATAGGCGGCGGTTGACAATTGTGCATAAACAGTTATTGACAGCATTGTTCCAGGCAGTTGTGCCGCTTCTTTGCGGCCAGTAATGAACAGATGAAAAGTTGGCTGAAGCGTGTTGTTTGTTTTTGGCGATTTTTTATGTTGTTACTGCCGGATGAGAGTTATTCGAGCTGCCGCGCTTACTCACTCACACACGCTGCAAGCTCTTGATTTATGCGCCGCTTTGGCAGCGCTCAAACTTATCGACGGCAATGACATCATGCACGCTGCTGCAAAAAGAGTCCCAAAGAAATCGATGCATGCGACCCAGAAATACTGCGCTGATCGCATACAAATTGCGCAACCTTGGCGCATTATTAAAAACGCGCTCGTCTAAGCCTTTAATTAAGTGCTCGCCCAGTTCGCAGTTCGTAGTCCGCCAAAATGCCAATCGATGTGCGCCGCTGCAAGTCGCATTCCTATCGGACACTGCGCTCTAAGCGGCCAACATTGAAGACAAATGTTGCGCTTTGCTACTTTTCGGCAGCCGCGCAATATTTCTAAACCATCGTTTACCAGGAATTCCGATGATTCGGCGCTGATCTTGATTTGTTTCGGCTCGGTTCAGCACTTCCGTTTCCACGAGTCCAATGCAACGGCAGCCAATGAAGTCAGCAGGCGGCCAGAACAACGCGCGTTGTCGCTGACTCAGACTCGATGTTGCAGTCAACTGTCAACAAAACACAACACCAATAACTGTACACGAAGGTAGTGTATGAGTTTTCGGTCACATGACACATTGGCGTGGCTGAAGACTTTTGTGGTATTTGGGTATTGTGTCCATTGTGAACAGGCACCGAGTGAACACGTAAACTGGTAAGCTCGACCAGGTGAGGACTCAAGTTCATTTGGGGGCGCATTAGAGAAGTCATGGACCTCAAAATGGAAAGGTAACTAAGATTTTATTGAGTGTTGATGGAACTGGCCACTGTTGCGGAAGCTTAGGTAGATAAGAAGGTTACGATTGATTGCGTTTCCATAAGACAGAAACCTGCTTGGATATAGTTGAGGAATTTGGGAAGAACCAATTAGATTCGTTAGTCAGGCGCTTTGTTCAGATAGGGTCAATGAATCAAGCATCTAGACCAGGTTCAGCCATGCTGGAAGCCATTGTGACAGTAGTCGCAAATTTGTTCTATACCAAAAGCTTAGAACCTACGAACTGAGGGCTAAATCTTCTTTTTAGCTGGCCATAACAACCCGTTACGGAAGTAGGTTAGGTTAGATAGGGAAGGGTGTGTGTGACCCAGAGGCCGCACTTCCACTCGGAGGCCAAAATGGCCCATTGTGAATCCCTTCTTAGAAAGTTTTGGAGCTAACCAATGGCTCTCCGGGGTAAACCAGTTCGACCTCATGATAAAGAAGAGTAGATCCAAATTTCAACTCTTACCGCGCAAGCCAAATTTGCCAGGAATCTTGACCCGGAAGTACGGAGGTATGGTCTGCCACAAAAGTTCTCGCCAGCACATTCTCCATTTGGTCGCACCAAGAAGTGATATGGCGTCCCCAACTTGGTCCTTCCACCGGAGACACAGTCTTCCTCTTTGCCGTCGACCTGAAACTACTGCGTCAAGCATCTTTTTTACCTGAACTTCATTGTCCTTACGGGAGGCAAAGAGAGATAAAGACATATTTACATAGAAAATATAACACTTGTAGTACCAATAAGTCGTTTAGATCATTTGTAGATCGAGTAGATCACTGCCAAAAAGGATTCTTAAACAAAAGAAAACTTGACTAATAAAATCTGTTCAGATTGATCATCAAGTTTTTTAGAGTCCATTGCATTATGTTCCAGTTACATTTTAAACTATTTTAAACTTCCCCAATGTCCATAAAAATCTTAATTAATGCTATGTTTAAATCAAATTGCACGTGTTTTTATCTCATCAGTACCGAAAACCTCAATCAAAGCCCTTATTCGAACGATAGCAAGACAGACAGATACCTACAGACAGACCTGCAATGTTGCCAGATACCTAAAATGACTTTCTCCGAAATCTAAAAAAAATATTGAAATTTTTTCTAAACAAATGTTTGTAGTAGTAACATTTTTCTTTAGTTGTAGTTTAATCTTTTTGTAACATATTTTTTAATATCTGCCAGCGTATTTATTCAATCTAGCTATAATTTCGACTCTCTGAACAAATTCTCATGTAATTTTCAATAACATAAATAAATATTTTTTTTGGAAATCGATTTCATTTCTAATTTTGAATTTTCTTAAGTTGTTTGTAGTTAAATGTTTTTGATATTTATTGTTTAAAATCTGCCAGCATATTTATTCAATCTAGTTATACTTAATTTCGACTCTCTGAACAAATTCTCAAGTAATTTTCAATAACATAAATAAATATTTTTTTGGAAATTTATTTCATGTCTAATTTTGAATTTCGTCAATTTGATTACGTCGTTTACCAAAAAAAAACGGGTGACCCTAGGCGCCCCACAGAAAAATTTTTTTGTGTACCTTAGTTCAATAAACCCTCTGGAAAAAATTTGTTTAGTTTTTCAATAGTCGGAAAGTAAATAGTTAAAGTCAGACATAGGCATAGCTCCAGGGATCACCCGGTGGGTACTGATTGGAAAACGAGGTATACAAAAATCTTTGGTAAGGCAAGGTTAAACTGATATCAAATTCTCCGTTGAAGTAAACATTCTCACGTCTACAACGTTTAGCAAAAGAAAAAGAAGAAACTATATAAAATCTATTACTGAGATCGATATTAGTTTGTGCCAGTGTTGCCAGATTAGGGGTTTTCCCCCCTAGATTTGGGGTTTATTTGTTTGGATTGGGGGGAAATTTTATGATAAATATTTTAGGCGGAAAATTTAGGGGGAAAATATTTTACAGACATTTTTAATTTACGCTTTTTAAACTGTCTGTGGCCAACCAGGTTGCATTTTTGTTACATCAACACCTTGTTCAGATATATTGACTAGTGGGTCTTTTTTAATTTCATGAAACAAAAAAAATGAGCAATTTTCATGAAATATTATTTTGGGGGAAATTTTAGTTTTTAGGGGGAAATGTACTTAATTTTAGGGGGATTGCTTGAAATTCATCTGGCTACACTGGTTTGTGCTCACAGCCCAAAGTTATGGTATATAATTACTTGAATTTTATTTTTGCCAAATTCTTTTTGACAAAATCCAACCCAAACTAAGCTGAACAATTTCCCATCATAAAATCACAGTTTTTTTTACTTTGTAAAAATTATAAATTATACAAATATCGATGTACAGTAGTTAGAGCAGTTTTCTACTGCCAAAAGTTTTTCCGCTCCCCTGTTGCCTTTGAGCCATTGATTCTTTTATAGTTATTGTTGTTATTGTTGGCTTTCTTGGCTCATTCGTCACGTTGGCACGTTGCATGCCGGTGCAACGTGCCTCAATGGGCGGCTACCTCAATGTGTTGCCGCTTTGTCCAATCGCGGACCAAAATGCGTGTCACGCTTAAATTGAGGTGACGATTAGCGTGGCCAATCGCAATTACACGCTCGCGCGTCCCTCGGCCAGCGCCAGCGCTGCGACTCGGTCCGGTCCGGTCCGGTCCGGTCCGGTGCGGTCCCGGTGCGTGGTGCGTGCAATGCAAATCGCTTGTTGCGCGCTGCCGACGCGGATAAGCGAATGTGCCAAAACAAGTGTTGTTGTGCCGCAGTTGGTGCGATTGTGTGTGTGTGCCTAAATGTGCCGAAAGTGATTTTCATTTATTGCATATTTAAATGTGGCTCAGCGTTTCGGTCCTCAGGGACTCGTTGAAGCGTTCGCTGCTTTTGTTTGGGCATTTTCGAGTTTGCAAACAAATCGCATTGAACGTGAAATCCATGACAAAACGCCGTGTGGCTCAAAGGCGGCAACCAACGACATTTCCCAAACAGCCGAACAGACGAACGAACAAATGCACAAAACGGATTTGAATGCTCGAACGGTGTGACATTGTTCCGCTGTTTATGGCTGCCTGTGTGTGTGTGTGTGTTTGTGTGTCGCAGATAAGGCAGAGTGTTGTCATTGTTGCGATAACAAATTTCAATCATGCGGTTATTAGCTTCACAGCTATTGAGTGATAACACAACACTTATGGACGCACACTTCTGACGCTTCGTAGTAGCGGAAACTGGTAATTTTCAAGTATTCAAACAATGATAATCAGCATTCTTTTTTTAAATGCTATTCGATAGTTATCACTGCAATGAAAACTAGTTTTAACCAAATACGTTCTGCTTAATTTGCCTTAAATTCCCCAAAGCTATCATTGAGTGGAGTAATAAGCAGAGGTTGATAAATCATAGCCACGTCATAATCACACGGCAGTCCATTAACTCCCAAATGAAGTAATATTTATTTGAATAAAATTTATTTTTTGTATTGCTTTGGATTGCGAATATACATATTGTTCGATGTTCCAATAATGGAATTAACTTTAGCTCGAAAGCCAAACTGTGGACTCTTTGAAGGATATGCAGGTATTTAAGTCATAGACGAACACTCACAGCTGATATTAAACATTTTTAATTAATTAAATTAACAAAAAATGTTATACAACTTTTGAACGAAATCTCTGAAATAGAACTAAAAATCTCAAAAACTAGTATTACAAATTTGGGCCAAATTAAGTTAAGAGTTGCGCACGCAAAGATGGTTTTGGGTATTTAAACCGCTCCCAAATTACTTTTTACTACAAACATTTCGTCTGGCAAAATTAGTTTTGAATGGTATGGAGCTCAAAATTAAACCCAAAAGAGATTCTATGTGCGCCACTGAAGCTTACGTAGGTACATAGGGGCGACTGCCCTAAGGAATAGCCTATTTAGGTCAGGAAGGTCTTTTGTGATACTACAAGCAGTCGAGCATAAGACCGCTCATTCATTGAATCAATTTGAGCTTCTTACGAAGCTTAGTAGACAGCAAATAGTCCTATCGGCTAGATCCCCTAGATTTTCGAAAATAAAGTTGCCCAGGTTCATCCTTCTTCTGGAGCAGGATGAGAACTTAGAAGGTGATCTCCTTGTCCATCCAGTCTTCTTCATCTTCCTTGTCCATAGAGTTGCAGCATAAGTTAGGAAAAGCTTAACCTTCATATGTGTCATGTATCGAGGTTAATGTAAACACTTCATATGGCATCATAGGCTTAAATTTCCTCACAAACTTAGCCGAATATAGCAAAAGTTTAAATTACGGACCTAATTTGTTTCGTCAATAGGAAGAACCTTGTTTGTTTGTTTATTTGTTTGTTCAGGAAAGAGATTAATGTGTTTCTTCACAATTAAAATTAAAGCCAACAATGTGCATTTCTTGACCATCTAACTTAATCCAATCTGTAATTAATTACTTTAATTCGCTTGTAGACCTATGCATATGTTTAAGAATTATTTGTACAAGTATCTTTAATAATTACACAGTACAATAACCATGTTTAACCATTGGAAAAGATATATAAGCAGGTGTAACTGGAGATCGCGTATAATAGTAAAACTGCATAACGATATTTTCTTTTTCTGGTCTTATGTCCTTTAAAAAAAGGCTTTCAAATTAGGCTGGGTTAGGTTGCCTGGTTGAGATATCACAAACACCACCCGTTCAAAATGTATATGAAACAATTTTTTCAACATATTTTATGGCACACATTTCAAGCGGATGGGCGGAACGGAGAGGGACTCTAAAGCTTACAACCAAACCCCAACAGAAATTGGCAGTTTTTCTTTCACACTTGCAGGTTTTCCTATTACCTGCTAAAAGAGCAATTTTGTGTTTCTTATAACTCTCATCTACTTTATGTTGAGAGTGATAGATGCAGATGAGTGTTTAACCTGCCCGAACTAGGAATCGAACCTAGAGCCTCTGGCGTGTATAGCTAGAACGCTACTAACGAGACCCGCTGGGCTTTTAAGTTACAGAGATATATAAATTTCCAAGATTTTGTTTATTATTTTTAATCGGAAAATAATTATCTATATATATGTATGTGTTGGAAATCGGTGTAAATCAAAATATTGGGTCATTCTATTCGTAATGTTGGATTTTGTTGTTTCTCTAAATCAATGTTTTGGCTTATTTGTGATCAATTTTGATTAGATCATATTTCCATACAAAGTCTTAACCCAAGTTTGAGTCGAATTATTTCACATTTTAAGTACTTTCAGTGGCGGATCCAGGGGGGCTTTTGTAAAACCTCCCCCCGATATATAAGGATCGACTTTAAAACTACATACAAATTAAAAGGCATTTTATAAATATTAAAGAATTACTTTTTGAAACCCTCCGAAATATTTTTCTGAATCCGGCCTTGAGGACTTTCACAAAGTTTGAAATCAAAAGGCGCAAAAAATCCTGTTTCTTCATACAAACTTTTAACCCTTATTTCATCCCGTTAGATTTCGATTTTTGTGAAAAATTAAAAATACGTGTCCAATTATTTTTGATTCAATAGGCCCATTAAACCAAGTTTCTTTATACAACACTTTAAACCATGTTTTGACCTGTAAGACCCTTTTTAGACCCTTTGAGAAATCTCATCTCTCAAGAAATCCCATCTAATCGGGGGTTTCTAAGATGTACCTACAGTTCAAATTTTAAGTTTGTAGCTTCAGCGGTTTGTGCTGAGCGATAATGAATCAATCATTCAGTCAGTCAGTCAGGACAAACAAATATATTTATATAGATTTTCTAGGCTCGTTTTACACATCTAATCAGCTTTAAATAAATTTCGGAAATTGTATTTACGTCAAAATAACGAAGTACAATCATTAATTTTACTTATCTTTCAAAATCCTTTTGCTCCTTTTTGGCATCATCGCATACGTCGAATGCAAGTAAGGTGTAGCCAAAGATAGGTTAGGAACGACACTGGTGACCGCCATAAAGCAATGAAGTCATTCGATGTTGCTTTATGACGCAGCGTAAATGCGGCAGCAGCACGTCAGTCGGGGCAGCGGCAGACAACTTGGCATGGCCGGCATGCAAATGTTGCTGCCACTCTGGCTGTGGCTGCGACTGTGACGGCTGCAACGCGTCAGGTAGACACTTGCACAGCGGCCGCAGCGCTCGAGTGCGAGTGCAACCAATTTTTATCTACTGTCGATTGCCGCATTTACTGCGTGCAATAAACACTTTCCGCACGCATCACCGAACCGCACCGCATTGCACCTTTTTCGTGTTGTTCGGCTGCCGCTTTTAAGGGTCCTGTCCTTTGCTTTTTTGTGGGCGTAAACGCAACAATGGCCGCCGCTTAGCTGCAAATTGTCGAAGGATGCGTTAAGGATATGTGCGTGTTACTTTTGTTGTTAGTTGGTGTTGATGTTTCTGTTTGTGTTGGCGTTGGCGTTGGCATGGCTTGGCCGCTGTTAATGGCTTGTTTTATTGACGGCCGCCTCGTTGTCCTTGGACTGTCTTTGCACACACGCACACTGATTTATTTGGGTTGGTCGCTTTAATTTATGGGTTTTTTGACATATTTTTCAGAAATTTTACTTTTCGACCGCCATGTTGTTTATGAAAAGAACTAAAGCAAAGGCAACTTTTTGAAGGTTGCTGTTGGCTGTACAAATTTGTGTACTGCTGCCGAAAAGCGAAAGTTTAAAGTTAAGTTTATGTGAATTCTAAAGTTTACATATGTTTTTTTCTTTCTATTAACTGACTGCTTTTCAATGTAGATAATCAGAACCAATCAACCTCGCGATTTTTTCAATGGAATGTCATTGCTTAACATTTCTAATTGCGACTTATGATATGAATTAAAAATTTATCACTATCGCCTTATCGGTCACGCGCTTAGTCGCCTAATGACACAACTATTTGCAAATACAGCGCAACAACTGGGAACTTGCGGCATTTGCAATGAAATTTGCTGAAAGTGTTCTTCGAATCGTAGCTGATAGCTAATAAAAGAGTATTTCTACCAGTCTTTGCAATCTGGTACATGTAAGTGGGCGTGACATGTTCTCGTTTAATTGCGACGCCTTAATATCAGATCATATGATGTTTGTTGCATAAACTTCTTCAACGCTTAGAAGTTTTATTACGTATACTTTGCACTCCAGTGCCAAAGCAAAATGTTTATTTATTTATTTATTTAATAGATAGATTATACAGGCATATAAGATATAATCTTTTGCATGCCAATTTGGAACACATTCATTTTAGGCATTACACAATAAATACTATATTATTACAATATTTTAATAATTTACAAAGAAAAAACTTAACTAAGTGTAAGTGAAAGTAGATAGGGTAAAGAGCGAGAGAAAAAAAATTACTTCGATAAAGGGATTGAGCCATAGCCGGTCTTTTCTTTTATAAAGATTAGCTCAAAAATCAACCATACTTTGTCTGTCTGTTTTCTTTCGTTTATCTGAATTGAGTTTGGTGTTTTCTACTGGAGATCCAGCAAAGAATAGATTAGAAAACAGACATGGTTATGCTTCCTTAGTCCTAATGCTATAACACTGCGAGCATTCGACCTAAATTCAATTCAACCCAGATAAACTTAAACTAATTTAAGCCAATGTTGCCAATAGCAACAAAAGCTTCTCTGCCCGCCAAGTTTCTCGTCCTTAAACTTTCAATAGCCCAGCGGGTAGCACGCTGGCTTCTCATACCAAAGGCCCTAGGTTCGATTCCTAGTTCGGACAGGTGAAACACTCATCTACTTCTATCACTATCAACATAAACTAGATGAAAGTTATAAGAAACACAAAAGTGCTCTTTTAGCGGGTAATAGGAAAACCTCCAAGTGCGAAAGAAAAACTGCAACTTCTGTTCGGGTTCGGCGTTAAGTTGTAGGTCCCTTTCCCGTTCCCACCATCCGTTTGAAATGTGTTTTATAAAATACTAAATGTTGAAAAAACTGTTTCATAGACATTTGGAACGGGTGATATTTGTGGTATCTCAATGGACCATAAATACCCAAGATTATCTCATACTGAAGCAGCCAACCTAACCCTAACCCTAACCTAATTTTAAAGCTCTTCAAGAAGGACACAAGACCAGGAAAACAAAAGACTGTTATGAAGTTTTATTACTAAGCTACTTGTACAAATAATTCTTAAACATACAACATAATATTTATGTCTAATATATATGCAAACGGATTAAAATACTTCATAACAGATTAGATTAAGTGCGATGGTCAAAAAATGCACACTGTTGGCCTTAATTTTAATTGTGGAGAAACCCATTAATCTCTTTCCTGAATAAGGTCCGTAATTTAAACTTTTACCATATTTGGCCAAGTTTGTGAGGAACTCATGAACTCTTGAACCCATGATGCCATATGAAGTATTTACATTAACCTCGATGACTGATACATATGAAGGTTAAGCTTTTCCTAACTTCTGTCGTAATTTTATGGACAAGGAAGATGAAGAAGACTGGATGGACAAGGAAGATCATCTTCTATGTACTCATCCTGCTCCAGATGAGGGATGAACCTGGGCAACTTTTTCTTCGACAATCTATGGGATCTAGCCGATAGGACTATTTGCTGTCTACTAAGTGAGAAGCTCTAACTGGTTCAATGACTGAGCGCTTTTCTGGTCGACTTTATGTGGTATCACAATAGGCCTTCATGGCCTAAGTGAGCTCCGCTATGGAGCAGCCACACCTACATATCCATCTACCTACCTAAACATCCAGATGGAGTAATTTTCAATTCCATATGATTTATGATTTATTATGAATAAATACGCATGAAAATTAATTTAAAAAATGTTTCTTTCACATAACAAAATCATGACCCCTTTCCATTTCCTTGTTAAAATTATTGTAAAATATATGAAACACATAATTCAATGCATAAACTTTCAACTATTAATAAAATAATGCTACAGCTATCAGTCGTTAGCTGTTTGTACTGCCAATAATTTCATTATTAGGTGCAATATGGCCAATACACTTTGTATGTATGTATGTGTGTGTGTGTGGCTACACATTGAATTCTAGTAGAAATTATCGCACCACAACAAACAGGGAATTTTTTCAGATAGGCAGATAAAAGCTAAAACTAGCCAATGATTCGATGATATTGGCATTCAAGTAGCTGCCACATGTGACGTAATCGGCGCGTCCCACACCAACACAGCGCCGCAGCATTGGAAGGCCGCGAATATCTTATCGGGCTTCCATACATTGTACGTCACGTAGGAATTTCCGATAAGCGGCAGCAGCAACAACGACAACAAAACCAGAGCAACACACCCAAAGTTCATTCGCATCAACCGACGCGCCGCAATGCGAGTCGCACAAAAATGTCGCTTCTGCCGCCGCGGCCAACAGCTGTCGCACCATGTTGACTAACCCCAATTAAGGCGCAAGTTCAATGTGTGTCTTATGCCTGAATCCAGTTTTAATTGCAATCTCAGTTGGACACTGTGTTGTTGGTTGTTGTATGTGTTATTGTGCCGCAACAAATGTTAAATAATTAAATTGTCTTTGCAGTCTGCTTACAAACAAACAAACATTTAACTTTTACAACAAATATGCGCGTTCAGCAGGGGCTATGGGTTTCGCGAAGGGGGGGGGAGGGGGTTTGGCAGCTTTAATGACCACACAGAAGCGGGCCGGCCGACGCGGTTCAACGACATTTTAATTGAAATGCGCTCGCACTGGGTGCTTTAATGAAAATTAAACGTCGACAAATTATATAATCGCTGCGTTTGCGTGTGTGAGATTCTCGGTGGTTGAGCTAAGAGTCCAACTCGTTTAAAAAAAGTGCGCATCAAATGGAAATCGTAAGAAAGAACTCAACATCCGAAAACACATTTACGATGGCGACGCGACCAGTTTGCGGTAAGCCTTTTGTCTACTGCGGGACTCTTCCGCGCCGAATGTGTTCGCACAAATGGCCAGCGCTATGTTGCTTTTTTAACCGGACGCCCCGAAAAAGGATCCGGCTTCTGGGAAGTGCACATTAGCAGGCAACCGAACAATGGCCATTAAACATTACAGTTAGAAAGGTGAACACTTTTTATGAGCACGCGCGCTGCATATTTCATTGAGCGATTGCACCGAGCCCGAGTCGAGCTATTTAGAAATATTAATCTTCGAGCCAACAACGGACAACAGCCAAAATATTCAAATTTCAAAGACCAAAGACGACGACCAACACACACACACTCAAACGCAGCTGAACGCATGTTTGAGACAGCGTACTGCATGACAGCATTTTGAGTGACACTTGACACTTGGACAGACGCGCACAAAAGATCAATGCCGACAAGCATTGCCGGCTCGGCAGTCAGGTACAAGCGGCCAATCTGCATGTAGGTTAGGTTAGGTTAGCGGGTAGCTTGCCGTTCACAGGCAAGTTCACTCGGTGGCCTTCGTGGCCCATTGCGATACCCAGTGTTTGGAAAGCCCCCTTGTCATGTTCCCTCCAGGGCTGGTTTGAACCAGCCCGTGCTTCTGATGAATGCCGCCAGCCCACCTAGTGGCACGTTAGCCACAGGGCCCAGATCTTCAAACGTTCTGTCACCCAGAAAACGGTGACGTCTGCTTTGAAGTGCAGGGCACTCGCATAGGAGGTGCTGGACCGATTCTATTTCCTCCTCGTCCTGACAGCTTCTGCAGTAATCCTGGTAGGGCAGACCTAGCCTGTTGGCAAAGGCGCCGATGGCACAGTGCCCCGTTAGAACTCCTATCAGACTGCGGACTGTTCTCTTGTCGAACTGCAGAAGTTCTGTCGTTTTTCCTTTGTCTACTGATGGACACAGCAGTTTTGAGACTCGGCAACCAGGTGTCTCCGACCACCTACGGTTTGTTAGGTTCAACGCCGCTTTCTCTAATTTAGAGTAGAATTCCTGTAGGGGGGGGAATATCCCTCCTATCATTTCCTCCGCAGGCATCTCCGATCCTCTTCGGGCTAGTTCATCCGCTTTTTCGTTGCCCTCAATGCCATAGTGGCCCGGCACCCAGTAAAGACGGATGTTGTGCTGACGAATGCGGTGTAGAGAGTCCATACATCTTTTGACACATTTCGATTTTACGCAATGGGATCTTAGCGCTTTAATTGCTGCCTGACTGTCCACACATATGATCAGGTTCGAGGGAGCTAGGCTCCTCGTTTCAATCATACGCGCGGCTTGTTCGATGGCAAAAATCTCAGCCTGAAAAACGCTGGCCTGGTTAGGTAGCTTGAATGACCCGTTCAGTGCCAGCGTTTCCGAGTAGACCCCAGAGCCAGTTCCAATGTCCATTTTCGAACCATCGGTAAAAATGGTCACATCATTTTTACCGATGACAGCCTCCGCTACCCATTCTTCCCTTGTGGGAGTGTGAGTTTTGTATGTGTGTCCAAAAACTATCTCTGGTACCAAATAGTCGCATCTAAAACCTGAGTGATTTGGTTCTGCTTCAGAAAGTATTGAAGCGTGCCCTACCGTGCATGGCTTAAAGACGTCTGAGAACTTAAGTCTTAGAGCAGTTTTTGCAGCCAAGTTTGGTAGGAAGACGTCTAATGGTTGTAGAGATAGGACGACTTCGAGGCCAGCTCGCGGCGTGGACCTCAGAGCACCCGTGATGCCCAAGCATGCCAGCCTTTGTACCTTGTTCAGAATGGAGAGATAGCTCTTCTTGCGAGTTGCTTCCCACCACACTAATGCCCCATGGGAAAGTACAGGGCGCACAACCGCGGTATACATCCAGTGGATGATCCGAGGCTGCAGACCCCATTTATTTCCCAGCATCCTTTTGCAGATGTACAGGGCGTTCATCGCTTTCTTCGTTCTTTCCTCCACGTTCCTTTTCCAGGTTAGTTTGGAGTCCAGTATAGTTCCTAAGTATTTTGTTTCCTTTGAAAGCCTTAGAGCCGCTCCATTCATTTTTGGAATGTTGAAGCTCGGGACTTTATATCTTCGAGTGAACAAGACAAGTTCTGTTTTGCTTGGATTCACACCCAAGCCGTTCTTCTCTGCCCACCTATGCACTACCGCTAGTGCTGTCTCCATGAGGTCACTAATCGTTGGAAGATGCTTTCCTGTAGTTAGTATCACCACATCGTCGGCATATGCTATCATCTTGAAGCCCCTGGCCTTCGCTTCCATCAGGATTTGATTAATAACTAGGTTCCAAAGCAGTGGCGAGATAACTCCACCTTGCGGTGTGCCCCTAGTTACCCGTTTCCTGACAGATGATGAGCCCAAAGAGGATTGAATGTTTCTGGATGATAGCATATTCTTTACCCACTTGTTAATTGTGTCGCTCGAGCCAATGTTCACCAGACCAGTGTGTATTGCCTCTGTATTCACATTGTTGAAAGCCCCCTCTATATCCATAAAGGAGGCTAACACGTACTCCTTGAAGCCCAGAGCTTTCTCTATAGTGCCAACTACCTCATGTAATGCTGTGTCTACCGATCTACCCTTACGGTAGGCGTGCTGTGCATCACTGAAGTTGTTGACACTGAGTTTGCTCCTAACATATAGATCAATAAGCTTCTCCAGGGTTTTCAACAGAAACGAGGAGAGACTTATCGGTCTATAGTCCTTGGGTGCTGTGTGGCTAGATTTCCCTGCTTTGGGAATGAAAACCACTCGTACCTCCTTCCATTCCTCGGGTATGTAACTTAAAAGTAGGCAACCCTTAAAAATCCATTCAATGCGAGAGATGATACTATCGCCTGCTCTTTGTAACATAATTGGGTAAATGCCGTCCGTTCCCGGCGATTTGTAGGGCTTGAACGACCTAATTGCCCATGTTACTTTCTCCTTTGTTACTATGTCGTCCACGAGACCTTCTTCCGTGCCGTAAGAGTGGTTTGCCTCCAAAACTTGTTGTATGGTGCTTTCCACATCTGTACAACCTGGGAAGTGTGTGCTCATTAATAACTCCAGCGATCCTTGGCTGTCTTCTGTGTGGTCACCATTTGGCCCAATCAATAGGCCTGGGACCTCCGGATTCTTAGCCAGTACTTTTCGAAGCCTTGCGGCTTCGTTTGTACCTGCAATATCCTCACAGAATTTAGCCCAAGAGTCTCTTTTTGCCCTTAAAATTTGTTTCTTGTAGGAGTTGAAACTTAGCTTATATATGGCCCAGTCCGCGTCCTCCCTAGTCTTTTTTGCCCTGTTGAATAGTCTTCTCGTTTCTTTCCGTAGCTGCATTAACTCCGACGACCACCACGGGGCTGCGTGTACTCGTCGGGGCCGACTAACTGGGCAAGATTTGAGAAAGGCTCTTCTGAGACTCCCTGAAAGGTGCTGGACAGATTTTTCAATGTGTGCGACCTCAACCGGTTCTTCTGCAGCGAAGGGTGGCAGCTGGTCAATCAACATTTCAAATCTGTCCCAATCAGCTTTTCTGGGATTCCTATAAGGCAATGGTTTCGGTCTAGAGAAATCAATACTGAAGAGTATTCGATGGTGATCCGAGAAGGAACACTTTGTGGATACCCGCCAGTTTGTTACCCTAACTAAATCCGCGTCCGACACTAATGTCAGATCTATTACCTCTTCCCTGTTCTTATTAAAGAATGTGGGCTGACTGCCCCTATTGCATATAATAAGTTTAGAGCTAAGTATGTATTCAAAAAATGACTCACCTCTGCTGTTGATGTCCTTGCTTCCCCATATGGTGTGGTGGGCATTGGCATCACAGCCTATCAGGACCCCCTGCCCGTTCACGTGTGCCTTGTGTACAAGATGTTTGAAGGCAGGGGGAGGCGGCTCCAATTCCTCGTATGGCAGATATGCGGATGCAATCAGAAAGCTAGTGCCTCCTGCGCGTTCACATACTGCCACCGTAAGATCGGGATCGCAAGCCTGTGGTAAGAGAAGAACGTCAATACTCTTATTTGCAAGTATGCAGGTTCTCAACTTACCTTCAGTCGGTGGGACAAGGAGTGTATAGAAGGTTGAGCCCAATCCACTAGCACTGCCTCTTACGAGCCAGGGCTCTTGGATTAGGGCCACATCTACGTTCTCCTTGGCCATGAACAGCAGCAGATCTTCGCTGGCAGCCTTAGAGTGGTGAAGATTAATCTGCACCACCTTCAGCCGTTGCGGTTTCACTGCTGTTGTCCGTCGGTAGGATCAGTCTCAACTGTCCTACCCCGTATCGAATTTTGCCGTCCAAGCGACGCAGAAGCTGCAAGGATTCCGGACCAATTTTGATCCAGAGATCCTTCCCAGCATCCTTGTCCCTTGCACGGCCCCGGACAATTGTCCAGTCGTCCGTCTTCAGATCCCTGTTCTGTAGTTTGATCAGAGAGAGTGTGGCTTCATCCTCCAGCATTGGAGGGGGAACCCACACCCTGACGATCGTTCTGACAGGGGCGTCCTTCAGTGGCACCACGTCGAGTTGAGCACCCGGCCACAACTCGCCTTGGTTGCGGACGCAGTTTGTGAGAAACTCAAGAGCTTCCCTGTTACTGCATCCTACCACCTTTAAACCTTTCTGCCACTTGGCGCCATCAAACTGGCCGATTGCAGGATTGCAGTTGGCCTGCTTCATGGCGTCAAGTAGTGCCCGCATGATCCTTTCCTCCAAGATAAGCCAGTTATTGTTTGTCAGCTTCCCTTCAGGATGCTGACGATCAATAATGGCCACGAGGAGGTCGGGCGATGAGTTTAAGCTTGCCGAAGGCTTCGGCCGCTTGTTCTTCATCGCCGGTATCGAATCATCCGACCTCTGTCGTTTTGCAGTTTTGGACGATGCGCTTTTCGACGTCGGAGGTTTTGAATCTGCAGCAAAAGTTTTGGAACCACCGTCCTTCGAGGTCGCAACCGTAGCCTTTAGGGCTGATGGTTGGTTCCCCTTGGGATTGGCGGCCTTCGACGCTGCTGCAGACGCTGCAGCCTTCGACGTAGAGGGCTCATCATCCAGCCGTCCCGTCTTATCCACGGCAGAAGTAGTAGCCCGCTCGTCTGAGGTAGCGAGTTTGCCATCAGCCACGACAGCGTTCTCATACCTCCTTACGAGATAGGCATGCTTCTTCTGCAGCTTCTTTTCTTTGGGCGTAAGCGAGTTTGGGTCACGTTCGCCGAGTTTCTTAAGAAACCGAAGCGAATTTTTGTAACCCGATCTGCGCTTGCGCTCAAGGTTATTTTGGGGCTCCGAAGACTTAGCAGGGCCATCCCCACAGGCCCGTTCCGCCGGAACACCGTCGCCAACTGGCAGGGATGGTTCCTTATTGTCCTGGGAGAGAAGTTGTATGTCCTCCTCATCAGTCGAATAAAGAGCCATTCCTGCCAGCTTGGACGCAGGGTCCGACAGTTCAGAGTCCGCGGAGATTGCTCTGCTCTGCCTTCGGAGCACCCCCTCAGTAGCTCGCCGACTATCCAAACCTGAGGTTGACATTTGGGTAGTCGAGGTCCCAGTAGCAAGGCAGACACCCAAGCCTGTGGCCTCCACCTGGGTGTTCGGGTCTCCGGGGATTTTAGCACCCTCTTTTGCCGGATACTGAGGGCCTTTACGGGGGGATGACATTACAGAAAGGGGAAATTGCATTTTATAACCTACTGCCAGGTTTCAAAAACTGCCGCCCCACTGGGATCCGACGCAGACCAGGGAGCCGCCCAATGTGGGACAGACGCTTCTGGATTTAAGGAGCTAAGGAGGGTAAAGGGAGGTGGGTAAGCTAGAGATAGGAAGGGGAAGGGGGGAGGGGGGGGGGAGTTGCATCCAGTTTTGTCTGGTGCCTCCAAGAGAGCCTGTTCAGCATGGGTGACCCTGCCGGAGACAAGCTCCGCTGACATAGCCCCTCCCTTCATTGGCACACACAAGCTCAGCCACCACGACAAGGTAAGGATGCGAGGCAGAGAATCTGCATGTAAATCGCAGCTAAATCCAAAGGAATTGCCAATAAATGCCAATAACACCACTACAACAACAACAACAACGAAAAGAACAAGAAAAGCAACAGCAACATCAGTTGATCCCTTTGGCCGCTGCTCGAACGCAATCAATAAACGGCTTAGCGCTGCGAGTGCTGCCGAACAATGCCCATCGCCCAGAAGCCTCGGTGCAGCGTTTCCTGTGCGCAAAAGGACCGAAAAAAACCTGCGCGGGCCCAACCATTGTCGGGCCTATTGTTTGCAATTTGTGCATTTAATCCTGTTGCTTGTGATTGTCAGCGGCAGGCAGCTTCATTCTTCATTTTGCCGCTGACTGTTGTTATTGTTGTTGCCACTTTGCCACACCCCCCACACAAGGCAGTTAACCATCTAATCGACTGCCAACATTCTTCCTTGGCCTCTGCACAAAGCCGCCACACATTCGACCGAGAAGCCATCATTCCCGTTTGCTGCTGCTAATCTGCTAAAACCGTTATGTTTTTTTTCATGCGCGATCGCACACGCACACACACACCCATACATCAAAATAGCCACCGAGCAATTGCCACTGCCACGAAACCATTTTCCCGCACGCACTGACCACATCGACAAATCTGCATTGTCCCAGTCCTGATGGCATTTCGACTGCGTCGTCGACAAGTGCCAGTGTCCGAAATCTGCTTACCGCACTTACAGCTCTTAAATCAACAAATTATGTGCCATTTTTGGCAATTTATTCGCTTAAGCCGTCACCAGCTAGCACCGCTCAACCGAGCGCTAAACGTTTGCTTAGCCGCAGGATTTGTTTGTCTGGTGGCAGGACAACAGGTGCTTTGAACCAGTGCGCCTTTGTTCTTTTGGGGCAACTGGCGTCAGTGCGGACCGAAAAGTATGAAAGGCTTCACTTAAGCTTCTGACATTTTAAATGGTAGAGTTTTGATTTAAACGTAGTTGATTTCAATAGATTTTAATTATAGAGAAAGAAAACTTGATAAAATGGCTTTTGAGAGAAATAAAAAATAGAAAAAATCATAATCATTCTTCTGTAAATATATTTCTAAATAAACGCTTAAGAAGAGTTCAAGTTTTTACTACTAATTTATATATAAAGAATTCACTTCCTGATTAGCATTGGTAATTCTTAGATGTTCGAAATTATTTCAAATTTTAAATTTCATAAAAATACTATTTGTACAAAAACTTCGATAACTTTGACAACAACAACACTTACTGGTTCCAGTAACAGGTATGAGTCCAACTAGTAATGTATAACAATGGTGCTGGAACCATACGTACCTACTTACTTACTTACCATTGTCAACATTGAATTATAAATTTGTTTCCTGTAAAATGGTGGAAATACTTCAAGAGCAAAACTACCTTACCTTTCGAGCTGCAGCGAATATTTTGAAAGTCATGTTCAACCTTTCCACATATTTTGAAAGATATATTCAGTCTTCTAAAAAAAACGTCTAACCAGCGTAAAAGCGTTTGACATCCGTAGAATCTGTAGAAATTAAAACGGAAATCTGATTACGGACACACAGTACAAATACTGTACTGAGCTTCTGAAGGATCAGTTTCACAAATATTATTTCAGGCCATACAACATTAACACAATTTTTATATTTTTTATCTATGCGACACTCGCAACCGATAACTAATTTTACCTTAATTGTTGACAGGAACCTCGGTCCTGGTTGGATATGCGTCCTCCTAAAATTCACAGAGAGCACATTAATGTCTCCGAGTGGAAGTGTGGGGTGTCCCGTATAAGCTTTCCGAATTAAACACAATCTTATTTAAACGAATGTGTGAGCCAAGTGCTCGAAACCGTCCTCTGACGTAATACTTAATGAAAGCGTCCAGTATGTGACAAGAGCAGGTTTAATGTGTTAAAGTCAGACACAGACGAGGTTAGGCTTTAGATGCTTCCTCCTCCATTTAATACAATCGATACTTAGTCAATACAGCTGCTCAACAATAACTAAGCAGCTGATGCTGTTGGACTTCTCTTTCATCTCCTCAAAACACAGCTATGTAGCAGAAATCATGATCCACAATTGAAATCTTGTTGCGCTTTGAATGGTGAACCAATGATTCAAGGCACCAGGCATTCAAGCTTCTGTCAATCAACAGCATTCATTCAAAATAGCGTATGGTCCCCAGACGTGACTGGATAGACAACTGACGCTTTTAGAGCCATAACTCACAGTACTTCCTGACGTATTACAAAACAAAAACTCAGGAAACACATAGTAGCTACTGCGAGGAATTAATTCCCATTGAACCTCAAAGCGGTATTGGGAAACAGATTGATGGATCATCAATGGATCTTAACTCTTTCACTACAGGTTTTTACTGAGGAAAGTAAAAATTTTCAATTTATCAATTTTGTCTTTTGTGTGGTTATAAGTATCAACAGCATTCTATACGAATTTTTTTAATTCAGATGCATGAAAACAGATCAACATCTCATATCTCTATGAAGACTATGAAGCTGTTTTCGATAGCCAGATGCGAGGTTGTCTGTGAAGTTTTTCTTCTTTGCAAAATGTTGCTGAGTGAGATATGCCGCTAAGAAGACAGGAAACGGCCTCTAAAGTTATTTAGTATGCGCTTTCCTGTAAGACCATCGGCTGTCCTAAAGTCATGTTTAACTTAGTTATGATTAGAGAGATGATGAGATTAGTATAGAAAACAAAAATGTTCTAAAGCTTCTTAAATAAGCCAATGACCTCATCGAGCATTATAAGTAAGCTATCGCTATTTCGTTTTCTGCATTCGAAAGGGATCAGATAAATTGAATTAAGCGATAAAAAAGGGCAAAATCGAGAAGGCTTGTATCCAAAAAGAGAAACGCCAGGCATCTACATCCATGTTTCAGTAAGCAAATACTTTCGAAGTTGTCCAGAAATTTAACATACTTGGAATCGTCCTTAACAGTGCAATTGGTGTCAGCCTGGAAATTAATGAAGAATCACTCTTACTAATTAATAATGTAAAGGGGTGAGTTAGTTCAGTAAGAGTTGTAGAGGCGTCACTTAGCCAACAAGAGAGACCACATGCTGCTCATACAACTCCATAGTGAAGGGCTATGCAAAACATTTTTCCACATTAAAATTTTTTGTAGTTCGTATGTCGAATTTTCGCTTCCAATCGGCTATTCTAACAAAGACTACTTAACCCATTTTACCAAAAGAAAAATTAGCTGTACACAAGCTACGTAACCATTGACATTACGATTCAAAATCTACGTCTAGACAACAACTAGACGCTTCAATGTAAGGGGTAATGAAGCCAATCACTTAGGGGAAGTCCATACCTCTGCTGCAAAAACCAGATTGTAGAGATTCTAATCATCGCAGCCGCCGTAGCTCAGCTGGCTAGTGCGTTGGGCCGCGAGTCAAATGCGACGCTCGAACCCAGGTTCAAGACTCCGTTGCTGCTAACACCGAAAAAAGAAAAACAATTTTCTTTCGGCGGCTGTCCTCTTAGCAGGAAATGGCAAACCTCTGAGAGTAAAATTGCCTATGAAAAAGCTCCCAACTCGCCGTTCGGAATCGGCATAAAACTGTAGGTCCCTTCCAACCTTGTAAAAATTCGCACGCACAACACGGATGGTTGCGGGTAGCTAGGCCTTAGTCGCGGTATCGGGCTGTCGTGCCAGTCAAATTAAAATTATTAATTAGAGACTCTAATCTAGCTTTATGCTAACGATTGGAGATAGCACCAAACGGCGACGCCAAGTGAAAGCTGTAGAAATCGACTATAACGCCATACCAACAGCTGGACGCTACAGGGTAAGGGGTGGTGAAGCGAACCACTTAGGGGAAGTCCATACCTCCGCTGCAAAAACCAGATTGTAGAGATTTTAATATAGCTTTATGCTACCGATTGGAGATAGCACCAAACGGAGACGCCAAGTGAAAGCTGTAGAAATCGGCTATAACGCCATACCAACAGCTGGACGCTTCAGTGTAACGGGTGCTGCAGTGAACCACTTAGGGGAAGTCCATATCTCCGCTGCAAAAACCATATTGTAGAGGCTCCATACCTACATGCTTGATGTGAACAATTGGAGATGGCACCAAACGGCGACGCCAAGTGAAAGCTGTGGAGATCGACTACAACGCCATACCAACAGCTGGACGCTACACGGTAAGGGGTGGTAAAGCAAACCACTTAGGGGAAGTCCCTACCTCCGCT
The DNA here is from genome assembly GCA_964056695.1 of Melieria picta. Classification (NCBI taxonomy): domain Eukaryota; kingdom Metazoa; phylum Arthropoda; class Insecta; order Diptera; family Ulidiidae; genus Melieria; species Melieria picta. Next base: position 35,072,304 of record OZ057398.1, on the reverse strand, counting down.
GCGAAAACCAGATTGTAGAGGCTCCATCCATGCTTATGTGAACAATTGGAGATGGCACCAAACGGAGACGCCGAGAGACACGTGAGAGCTATTGAGATCGACCGTAATAATAATACATTTAAAATTCAAATTTGCATTCAAATAATGCATTTATCTGTGGAAACCCCCAATGTAGAGTTTTGCATAGAAACACTCGATTTTCTTATTATACATTTAAATATATTCAAATGTTTATTGTGTTTATTTAGTTTTGCTGTTTTCAATTCGCTTTGTCTATACAAAAAATGGTCATAATCGTTAAGGCTAAAATAATACTAGAGGCTAATACAAATACTATAGTTGCTTGTCAATTACAATATATCACAGCGCAGCAAATCAATTGCATATCTAATATTTTCTAGAGCTGGGCGCGCTCGCAGCAGCACAATAAATTACAATAGCACAAGTCTAGCAAGATTCATTCGTAATGCGATTATATTCAAAAACTAAATACATAAAAAAGAGGCAAATGCACAAAAATACCTACATACGTATCTATATGTATGGATGTGCGAATGCAGTACAAATCAATGTACACTAAACGTTTGTAGGTGTGTGTGTGTATATATTCACTTGTTTTGTGTGTCGTATAAAAATAGGAACCAGTCAAACTGCTGTGGGAGGAAAGCGCCACAGAGCGCTTGGGGTGTGCGGTCAATGTTTGTATGTATGTGTGTGTGTGTGTGTGTGATCGAGTGTATGTGTGTGTGTGTTGGTGTTTGTGCAATTATCAGTTATCAAGAGAATTGAAACTGCAACGTGTTGACTAGAATTATTTAATGGGGAAAAAGATGCTATGGAAATGTAAACTTGAACGAAAGTGAAACGAATCGCATGGATCGCGCGCCGTGAGAGCGAAAGTGCGCGGCAATGCAAATGCAAGTGTGAAAATAAATAGAATTGAACTTGACCGTGTACGAGGCAATGCATTTCGATGCGATGCGATGCAATGGAATGTATGGAATAAATAATTGGCGTTTGATAATGTGTAGGAATGTTGTTGTTGTTGGTTGTTGTGTTTGTGGGATGTGTTTCGTTGTTGTTGACTTAAGTCTACGCGTGCATTGTGCTTGTACGAATAGTGTGAACGATTACATTTTAGCTACGATCGCTGGCTTAACCTAACCGATATAAATTCTAAAACGATTCGATGCAGCTGAGAGCTGCTGTTGTTGTTGTAGATTGTGTGTGTGTGGTTCATTCGCAAAGTAATAATTTAATATACAATAAATATACTTGAGACTCAACCTGACCGAATTACAGTGACATTTCGAGATTACGCATCGCCTCATCGCTGCACATTGCGCACGCGTACACGCAGCGGCCGCCATCGGCCGTTCTGTTGACGATTGCGCTGTCGAATGCCGCGAGTTGTGCTGCTGCCATCATGGAGCGCGCCGCTTGGCGCCACACTGCCAAAGTGCTTCTCCACCTCGTTGAACTCTTTGCGGTTGCCGTGGAGCGCCACCTGACCGCGGCGTTTGGTGTACTTGCGCAGCACCTTCCACATGGTCTCCAGGAAGTCGTAGTAGAGATACTTGACCCACTTCAGGTCGATGCTGTTGGGCTCCTGCAGCAGGTGCGCGTTGCGCTCGGCGCTGCGCTTCGTGTACAGCTTGAGGCGTTTGTTCATTTGGGCGCGCGACACCTGCGGCAGCTGCTTGCGGCCGCTGCGATGCGCCGCCAATGTGCCGTTGATGGCCATCTCCAGCTCGCACAGAATGCTGCGCGAGCTGCGCAACAGATTCTTGAGCTCGCGCGCAGTGCTGTTCTCGCACTGCAACTTGGCCAGGTCCCACTTGAGCTGCTTGCGTCGCAGATAGGCAAAGGAAGCAATGTATGTCTGCATGTTGCGATACCAGCGCTCGAGCGCAATCTGAAAGAGAGCCAAATAAGAGAGAGAGAGAGAGAAACGATGAGAAAAGCTCCATTCGAATAAACGAGCAGCGAGCGACGAGCGCCACTTTATATTCAAATTGGCTACACAAACAAGCCATTAAATAAATTAAATATTCCGCAGCGCGGCGGCGAGTGGTTATTTGTGCGCGACCATAACCTACGACAAGCGACGCCGGCACACGCTCGCCGCCTATCAATTGCGCCGAGCAGAAAAAACTCATATCGCATTTGCGGTGGGGACATTCCCCCATCGCATTGTTGGGGGGCACACGTGATTGCGGCGCGCTTATCGCACGTTGGCGAGTGCGGCGATTAGACGTTGGGTTACTGTGTCACTTTGCTGGCGCAGAGTATGAGCAAGAAGGAAGCAAAGTGCAGGCGGAGTGTGGCTGTGTGGTTCATAATCGCGACAAAATTTTGCGATCGGCATCAGCGCGTGGCTGTAGAAATGGTATGGTGGGGGCGCAAGAGGGGGCGAACAAGTCAGGAAATACATGATTATGTGAGTGATTATTTTGAATATTATTATTTTGAAATGGTGCAGCTTTTGATTCAGTAAAATTGTTTCCATTATTTAATTATTGTTCGACACTAATTGATTAGTCTGTAAGATTCTTTCTAAAGACTGAATAATCATAAATAAATAAACAAACAAATCAAATAAAATAAAACGAAATAAAATAAAATAAAATAAAATAAAATAAAATAAAATAAAATAAAATGAAATAAAATAAAATAAAATAAAATAAAATAAAATAAAATAAAATAAAATAAAATAAAAAAAATAAAATAAAATAAAATAAATAACATAAAAAATAAATAAATAAACATATAAATAAAATTATTAGTCTGTGAGATTCATTCTAAAGACTGAATAATCATAAATAAATAAACAAACAAATGAAATAAATCAAATAAAATAAAATAAAATGAAATAAAATAAAATAAAATCAAATAAAACAAAATAAAATAAAATAAAATAAATAACATAATATAAAATAAAATGAAATAAAATAAATAACATAATATAAAATAAAATAAAACAAAATAATAAATAAATAAACATATATATAAAATAAATAACATAAAATAAAATAAAATAAAATAAAATAAAATAAAATAAAATAAAATAAAATAAAATAAAATAACATAAAATAAAAAAAATAAAATAAAATAAAATCAAATTAAATTAAATAAAAAAAATTAAAATGAAATAAATTAAAATAAAATAAAATAAATTAAAATAAAATAAAATAAAATAAAATAAAATAAAATAAAATAAAATAAAATAAAATGAAATGAAATGAAATGAAATAAAATAAAGCAATAAAATAAAGCTATAAAAAATTAGCTATCAACTTTGTTATCATCATGTCTTATAACTTATAACTATTACAACAACTTCTGTAAGTTACAATTCACAGTTGTACGCTTCGGCATTGAATCATTCTGCAAACACATATCTCGCTTTAATGACGTAGTCGACATTTACACATTTTTTGCCCCCTAAAGTAATGTTGTCGCTCATTTTTTTCTTGATTGCTTTTTCATTCATTTTTATTTTATGTTTTTCTTTTATTGTGTTACATTCGTTGCGCTGTCGAAGACAGCAAACAATATGAATCACCGCTTTGGAGGCGATGCGAGTCAAACTGAAAGCGACTGCTCTATGGCAATTCCGGTAACAACAACAACAATAGTGCGCTGGCATGTTAGCACCTACAATTGAACATTTAAAGCAAATAAAGCTTGTGATGTCATTGTTGGCAGTTCAATAGATAAGCAACGGGAAGCGACACGTTGCGATCGTGTCGATAGTGGAGCACGGAAGTTATATGATTTTCTGTATAAGCGATAAGATAAGTCAAGACGACAAGAAACCTTCGTCGATCAATGGCCAACCGCCACGTGAGTAATTTAGCGCTGGCAGCAAGTGTCAACTCGTGTCATTGCCAGCTGGGAGGCCTGTGCCGCCGCAAAACCCTTTTTTTGGATTGCAATTTATTGAGTCAATTCAGCATGACTTGCCGGAATCGAATGCTGAGCAATAAATATGTATGTACGTGCACGCATTTCACACATTCCGCCAAGTATTTACAAAGTTAAACAAGCCAACAAAATGCCGCCAACAATCGAACTGACTAACAAGTATTCGCTTCTGTCTGTCCTAATGCCGAAAGCAGTGACTAATACGATCCGAATGTCGCCGGCTGGCGATCGTGTCCCACCAATGTTGGTAATAGACTTTGTCGCAATTGTCGTTGATACTGTTATTAGCGTCAAGTTGAACCGAAAGTGCGCGAGCGCATTCAAGGCAAATGGGGCCGCAGGCGCGAAACTAGAGAGAGTGAAAAAGTGGCAAGCTTGTGATGTGAAGATCATAAATTGCTACGTAGGGAATGTCTGGGCAATTTTGGGGAACTAAACATTCAACTTTAAACTGGTTTGATTATTAAATAACGCTGTTTCTGTTTTCTTTGGAAATTTTTGCAAACTTTTTTATAATTTTCAAAAGCTTTTTTGTGAAGAGCTATTAGTTAGAAGAACTCATAGTTTTAAAAAAGTAACATATTTTTGTCAAAAGAAAACAATAAATAAGAGTAAAAACAAAGCAAATTAGAATACAGAAAGAAGAATACAAAAATAAAAAAGAAAACTTTTAAATACTTATTTACAAATCTGTGTAATATTCTCATTGTTTTTCGTTTATTTCAAATTTATAATAAATTATAATTTCTTCTTTTGATTGATAACAAAATATATAAATTTGTTATTCAATCTGCTGCAAAGCCGCAATAAATAACAAAGAAAACGTTCAATTACTTTTTTTTAACGATCTTATTGTTTTTTGTTTATGTCAAATTTAACATTTAATAATCTTATTGATTCTTGTATATTTCAAATTGATTGATAACAAAAATATAAATATACAATTTTTTATTCAATCTGCTGCAAAGCCGCAATAAATAACAAAGAAAACTTTCAATTACCTTTTTAAAAATGTGTGTTTAATAATCTAATTGTTTTTTGTTTATGTCAAGTTTATCATAAATTATAATTTCTTCTTTTGATTGATAAGAAAATATATAAATTTCTTCTTCAATCTGCTTCAATTTGTAAAGCCGCAATAAATAACAAAGAAAACTTCAAATTACTTTTTAAAAATCTGTGTTTAATATTTTCATTGATTTTTGTTTATTTCAAATTTACCATAAAATATAATTTCTTCTTTTGATTGATAACAAATATCTTTCACTCAACCTGCTATAAGGGCGCAAAATTTTTGTTTGCATACGGCACTGCACAGCAGTGAATCTCAATCAACGAAGCGAAACGAAACGGTAACAAAAAAATTAAGAAAAACCGCAACCACAAAAAACAAACACAGAATAACAACAACAAAGAGCGTAAATTGAATTTCTCACGTCTACTATTTTTGATAATACACGGTAAAAAATTAATGTGGTTTTTCATTGAAGCTTCACAGCTTCATTGAGGTAGAAAGTCACATCTCCGACCGAATTCAATACAGTTGGGTGTCTTCAGACAAGGTGATTCCATGTCGTACGACCTCTTCTCTTTCGCTGCCTCTCCGGCAATCGAAAGAGAATCTGCCAAGATAAGTCGGATGGTAAATGAGAGAAATGAAAGTATATCGACTTGCAGTTGGGGCCGATAGGTAATCTTTTGAATTTATCCTAACAGCAATGAAGTCAGCCTGGATATGAAGCAAAGGATTACTCCTGATTACTCCTAACTAACTTTTCAATAAATTTTAGCCTAAAAAAAATTCGACTTTACAGTGTAACGCAATTTGGCGTGTAATGTTTTTCAGCGCAAACATTTTCGTGCCGGTGTTTTGTGTGTGTGTGTGTGTGTGCGTCCAGCGCCACGAACGGAAATTCCAAAACACTTTCAGATTGACGCTCGCGCTGGCGAATATTAAATGCTAAGTGGGCCAGACAAAGTGGAAACTTACCGTTGAGTTGCTCTTCAATTTGGGCAAAAATTTGTAAGTCTTGTTGTGCAGCGACCACATCTGAATGTTGCTGATATCGATCACTTGCGCCGAGCTGTCCTTTAGCGTTTTGTATTCGTTGCCCGCCGATTTCTTTAGCATATTGTAAATCTGCAAATGCAACAAGAAAACAACAACAACAATGGTTTATTAATTAATTATTTAAATCACAACAACAACAATCACTTGAATTCAATAATCCCAAAATAGAACCCAAATAAATAAAGCATGTGGCGCTTTTTCTGGCGCACTCACCTGTCTGGCGTTTTTGCGCTTGGCGCGACGGCTCTCTGTTGCCGACAACGGCATGTAGAAGCCGCCGCAGGGATTCACCCATTCCAGCGCTGTGTTGTTCTCGTTGTCTTTCCACAGGCTGTGGCGCTTGCTGTGTCGTTTGCGCTGTCGCGAGCTGCTCGCCGCCGCGTCAGGATCTCGTTTGTCCTTGCCAGAGCCGCGCGTCGCCACGAATGTTACGAGCGCCGCTGGCGCTATGCTGCTTTGTTCGGTCAGCGCTGTTGTTGTGCGGGTGGTTGTTGTTGTTGTCGCAGCTGCCGATGCAGGCGCAGCAATGACGCTCGTAAAGGCGGCAACGATGCTCATAATTACTAACAACTTGTGATAGGAAGTGTGCAATCGACTTTTACTTCTGCAATTGCGATCACTACTGTGCTTTTGTTGTGCTTTATGCTTTCTTATTGTTATTGTTGTTATTCTGTTGAACACTGACCGCACGCTACGGAGACGTGGGTGCGTTGCGGTGTGTTGTTTCTCGCTTTGGTGCGCCGTTTTGCTAGTTGTTTTGGTTGCAAACGAATTGCAACCACCTGCAATTCAAACAAACAACAACAACAACATTTAGCTTGTGTCTAAAAGAATATTTAATTTGTGTGTGAAATTAAACTTTGGCTAAGAAAGTCAATGTTGCCTACATGTTCAATTCGGCATTGGATAGACTTGTTTATTTTTGAATTTCAAATATTATTGAATCTTTGAAGGCATCTTTGCATTGACATTAATATCAAATAAACTTTCCGATTAAAGAACGCAAACGCCGGGAGTAATTTTTTTGGTTTGGTTTTGTAAAACAAAGTCTGACTTTTTTAATGGCAATTTTTATACTTTAAGTCGCTCAGGAAACTTAACTGCAGCAAATGGTTAAAAAGTTCATAAAAATTTATCAAGATATGGAAATGGTTTTAATTAGTTTTACCACTGAAATTTTCCACGTAATATTTACTGTTGTTCTTAGGTGCATTTATTTAATAATGAATTCAAAATGGTTAGTGAAACGTTGGAAAAAAAAACTTAACTCGAAATACATCGAATACTTTTCATAAAAAGTAAAAACTTGTTGTGAACAATTCTTACGTTGATGTTACTGTTTTATATAAAAGATCTTCAGGTACCAAAATGGATAAATGGATTAACTCTTTAGCGATCAATTAATATTATTATTATTTTATAAATTAAAAAATTAAAAATTTTTATATTTAAAAAATTTTTTTTTATTATTTTCTAAAAGTTTTACGGAGCTTTATTTCGCAAGATCTTTTGATCTTTAGCGCTCAATTAATATTATTATATAAATTTTACAAATTAACAAATTTATTTTTGTATTTTTTTATAATTTTTTTCTAAAAGTCCTACGGAGCTTTATGCCGCAAGATCTTTTGTCAGGATCAATAAGAAATGAGCAAAAATTACTAACTCTAGGAAAACATTATAATATCAATAAGATTAATAAGATTTAATATTTTTTATAATTTTTTAATTTTTTTCTAAAAGTCCTACGAAGCTTTATGTCGCAAGATCTTCTGATCTTTAGCGATCAATTGATATTATTGTATAAATTTTATAAATTAAAAAAATAAAAATTTTTGTATTTTTTTATAATTTTGTAATTTTTTTTAAAGTCCTACGGAGCTTTATGTCGCAAGATCTTTTGTCAGGATCAATAAGAAATTACCAAAAATTACTAACTTTAGGAAAATATTTATACTTTTCAAAAATATGCCAAATAATTCACTAGTAAAATGCTATTTTAATGAATGAACTAAAGAATGTAAAATTTCAATTAAAGTTCTTTTCATTTGAAATTTATAATGAAAAGATACAGTTTCTAAGATACAAAAATTTTTATAAATTGAATCAACTAAGTAATGCAAACTATTATCAAATCAAATTGTTGAAAGCTGCAGCTCTGAGTGGTTGGCCATGGTTTGAGTTAATAGTTTGTCTTAATGAACTATAGCGCTCGTTTTCTTCTACATATAACGTACGAAAGAGTTTTCAAAGAAATATTGGTCCACCAGATCTAATTTTTAGCTTCATCCTCAAAACTGTCAAGTAAAGTCTTCACAACTGCAAAGCATTCATTCTTTTCAAACGGCTTGAGAACTTAAAGATCAAACCACACCGGTCTATTTTTTGTATAAACAAAACCTTCAATCTTTTCAAACGGCTTCAGAACTTATAGATCAAACCACACCGGTTTATTTTTTGTATGCCCTTTTAAGCTAAACTTCTTCATAAGGCTTTAAATTTTGATCTATTTGTTCTTTTCTATTTATCCGCCTTGTTGTTTATCTTCTTTTTAGTTTTAGTTTTTTCTCTTTAATTGGAATTATATATCTAATTCTTATGTTCTTTTAAGTTATAATTCTTTTTAAGTCCTTAAATTTATATTTTCTATTTTTCTCTCTTATTCTTCTTTTTAATTAAATTCTAAATTCTTTCATTAAAATTCTAATTCTCTAATTCTTTTCTTAATTTAAATTCTAACTAATTCTACAACTAATTCTTATTCCCTTTTAAGTTATAATTCTTCTTAATCTCCTTACAATTCCTATTCTATTTTTTTTTAATATTTATCTACCTTCTTGTTCTTCTTAGCTTTAGTTTCTTCTTTTTTATTATACATATATCTTCTTTTTATTTTAATTCTAGTTGCCTTCTAATTTTAAATTTAAATTTTCTCAATTTATATTTTCTTAAATTTTTATTTTCTATTTTTCTCTCTTCTTCTTCTTTTTAATTAAATTCTAAATTCTTTCATTAAAATTCGAATTCTCTAATTCTTCTCTTAATTTAAATTCTAACTAATTCTACAACAAATTCTAACTCCCTTTTAAGTTATATTTCTTCTTAATCTCCTTACAATTCCTATTCTATTTTTTTATATTTATCTACCTTCTTGTTCTTCTTAGCTTAAGTTCCTTCTTTTTTATTACACTTATATCTTCTTTTTATTTTAATTCTAGTTGCTTTCTAACGTGTTTTATTATTCTTATTAATTTAGTTCATCCTCTTAAGTTAGAATTGGAATTCTTATTTGCTTTTAAGTTATAATTTTTAAATTTCTCATTTTTAATTTCTTCATAATTTCTATTTCTTTTTTTCTATTTCTTCTAATTTTCTATTTATTCTTTTTTATTTATTTATTTATTTTATTTTTTTATTATTATTTTTTTATTTCTTTTATTTTTCCGTAGCTTCTTTTTAGTTATAACTCCCAAATAATTATTTTCCAAATTTTTCTTAATCTTTTCTAGTCCTCTCCTTTTTAGTTATTAATCCTAACCTTCAAATGCTTTGCTAACATATTTGTACATAACTTCACATTAAACCCAGATAAATTTTTTCAAACGGCAACTAAATTTGAAGTCTTGTTGCTAGAATTTAGTAGAAATTTTTCATAGGAGTTTTCTGCTACTAACTTGCAGAAAAAAACAGGAAAATAATTAATGCATTGGGAGGTTAAAGCAATAAAAAAATAATACAAAACAGAAAATAATTCATGCATTCTTAGGTTAAAGCTGATGTAGAGCTGTATAAACAAATATTTAATAAAGTCAAATAAGAAATTATATTTAATTGTGGAACTTTTTTACAATCCTCAACCCAAAACCAATGCAAACAAAGATCAAAAAATATCTCTTTAGCCTGAAGCAATATAACGAATAAGTAATTTTGACTACTTTTTAGGTAAAAGAAAAGTTTATTTGTGTCAATGTAATCTAAAATTTAATTACTCTTTAAAGTTTTCCCATCCATTCATTTCCCATATCTATCACTTATTCTTACAACAGTTAGTTTCTTATTCTTATAACACTTAGTTCCTTAACCAAGTCTATGAAAACATTCTGTCAAGATAGAACCTCTGAGTTATTTTTCAAAATTTATCTTTAACTCGATCGATGACCAAAGCTCGATTGTCACTAATCCCCAAAAAATGTGCCCCAAAGCTGCGTCGACCCTTTTTCTCCAATTTCAAGTCCGCTCTGACCAACAACAAACATCTGCCCCCTAGCAATCAATTTCATAATCGACACATCTATTGCAAACAAACAAACGATCGGCCAGCCGATCGACTTCCACTTGCAATCAGCCGAAACGCCAACCAAAACAAAAACATTTGTCTTCGTCGGTAGCGTTAATCGATTTCCGACTGCAAAACTCGATTATCAAAACACCGGCAGTGCCCACCCACTCGTCCGCCCACCGACGCAGCCACTTATCAAGCAGTAAAAGTTGTCAGACGTTTCGTTAGCATTGTTGATAAGCGTTGCGTTCTATTCATTTCCAAAAATATCCGCCGTTCGTCTATGTTTAGCTTTGCAAATTGACTGCACAAACAATAAAACGTCAACTGCATGAACAGTGAGTGATTTCGAAATTGAAAAAAAAAACAATTACAAATTAATACTACACACACCACATAATAATCCAAAGAAGCGACTCCTCGATGCTGCAGCGCCTGTGCCGCGGAAGGGCGCCTCGGGCCCGGAAAGAGTTGGCGCTGCGGTGCGCTTAATTTCACAAGTTTGTGTTAATTTCACTACACGTCGTCCACGCAACGAAAGTTCGCACCGACACGCCGTGTCACGGCCGCTCAGTGTAATTTCTTTCTCTGCTGCTGTTGTTGTTGTTGCGCACTGAGGGCCGTTGTCACTTGGAAGTTTGTTTCGAACTGACGAAAGCGGCCACTCGATTCGAATCGAATTGAATCGTTTTCCAAACGCGTTTCAAATTCGCGTTCAGTTTGAGTATTTCACGTCGGCGCGTCTGCAACGACCGCCGCACTGGCATTGGCTGCTCTTTTGTGACTTGCCTTGTGTGGCTTTTCGTGGCAGTTTCTTTTGGTTGCGTTCAAGAGCGCACACTTGTACACCTCACGAAGTTTCGAGCTGGACTGATCGTTCCGCAATAACGCTGCTGGCCACTTTGCCATGAAACTGAAACCGTCATCACCAACACACCAACACCAGCGACCGCACCACTACCACCGCAATCCGTGATGACTGCTGTCACGGCGCACAGTTGTGATTGCGCCGGCAAGCGGCCACGATGAGTGCGACCGCACACTGCCAACTACACACGCACACATACACACCCACACCCACACACACAAACACACACACATATACGCATTGGCCCATTGGCGTGTCGTCATCAGCGTAGCGGCCGTTGTGTTGTTGTCGTCGTCGTCACCATTGTTGCTGTTGGCATTGTCTCCGGCCAGCTGATTGTTGTTGCTGTTGTTGCTGTCTTTGCAGCTCCAGCTCCTCCAATGATCTCATTCTGCTCAAGTGCCGCGCGCCGAGTGAGTGCAATGTCGGCGCTCTCATTTGCCAGCGCCGCTCATGCCCTGTCGTTCGGTGACGTCGATCGTTGTGCTCTCTTTATTGCACGCATCGCACCTAAGCGCACACCTGGCTGGCGCTGTTTCGTGCGGTTTCGTGCACTTACCTGTCTGCGCAGGGCCGCAAAACGTCGCCTGTGAGTGGATCGCGATAGAACTACTCAAGCATGCCGACAATTGGGGGTTAAGCTTTTACAAATTTTATTTTGCAAGTATTTTTTTTAGTTTTTAGAAAATGTGCGTATTTTTACTTGGCGCCTAAGCGGAGCTTTATAGATATGTGACCTTGACTTTGTCAAAAAATTGAGGGTACACAAAAGGGGTCACAAAAATTGAGGGTAGCAAATATGGTTTCAAATCAAGAATTGTGTACGGATCCCCCTCTCTCCCCGTGTGCGCCACTAAACGGTGTTTTTTAGAAGTAGAGAGTCCTTGCCACTTGAACCAAAAGTGAGCCTTTTTATATCACTTCAGCCTTTGGGCCGTTTTTGTTTAGTTTGGGCCTTTATTATACAAAAGTGTCTAAGCAAAAAAAAAAGACAAACTGACTGGAGGCAATCGGTAAATCGATATTAAATTAAATTTAATTCATTTCATTTCGATAAAAAAATTATGTTTGTTGTGTTAAAAACAGGGGCGGATTCAGAAAAATATTTTGGGGGGGTTTCAAGAAGTAATTCTTTAATATTCATAAAAAGCCAAAAAATGTCTTTTAATTTGTATGTAGTTTTAAAGTCGACCCTAATATTTCGGGGTGTGAACCCCCAAAGCCCCCCATGAATCCGCCACTGGTTAAAACCCAATTCTTTCGAAAACATAAAATGGTCCTTTTGTTACCATTTTGAACATTTTTTAGGAAATTTGTGGTACAAAAAATTTTAATTTAATTTAAATTTTTGTAATCTTACTTTACTGGCCATCACAGCCCGTTACTGAGCTTCGGCCTGACGCAAAAGTTCCCTCCGGGCGCCTCTGCTTCGGATGTGTTTTTTTCAGTTGGTCACTTCAACAGATGATGGAGCGTCCCCAACTTGGTCCTTCCACCGGAGACACGGTCTCTTCTTTGCCGTTGACCTCCAACTATCGCATCGAACACCTTTTTTCTCAGACCTTCATTGTCCATAAGGGAGATTTTTAAAATTGATTAATTTATTTTAATGTTAGTAAAGTCGCTCTTAAAAAATTTTAAAAGGTAAATCTCATTCGACATTTTCTTGTTTTCCCTAAAATACTATTTTTTAGCTGGTCATTTGTTTTTGGTTCATTTTTTTAAGCGTTTCTTTAGCTTCTTCATGCTTATGTAACACAGGGAAAAGTGAGCTTCAGCCACTTCCTTCCGCTTAGAAGCAACTCGATGCAGCGTTTAAGTGATTCTGCTATTAATTTTATTAATTATATTATTTATCCATTGATTAATGACTGGACAGACATCCTTGTTTATTTTATAATCCCACCTAGTTTGATATTCGACTTTAGTTCTTAGCCTATTTCACAGTTCTACAGCTGAACTGTTGATTCGTAGTTTTGGTTTGAAAAAAGCTGAAGAAAAGCCACGGATAGATCCTACAACCTCAGCAAACGATTACAGTCTTTCAGCTATCAATTCACTTGTTTTGATGGCTACTGATCGAAGACAACGCATCGACCCAATGCAGCTTAGATCCTTCTTGGTGATGGTCACTCATCATTTTGTAAAGTTTTGTAACTGAAACCTTTGTAACTGATCATTTTGTAAAGCATGTATTCATTCATTTATAGTGCCACATTTTTATAAATTTTACTATGTTTTCTATTTCACGAATTGGCAAATTACCACTTACTAAATTATCCATAACAACCCGTCACCGGGTCAGGGCTTTCCGCACAAGTTCTATCCACGCGCCTCTGCTCTGTGCGCAAATAACAGCAAAATATATCTGTGGCAATAAAACAGAGTACGAGCTTATGCCGTAGCTTATGTCAAAAAGTAGCGAGCGGAGAGCGCAATTGAAAAAATAAATTTCCATACGGTTTCCATAGAACGGTTCCATTACGGTTCCATAGAATCTTCGAAACGTTTTCGCGTAGAAAAAATAATGATACTGAATATGAAAACAGGGAATAAACACATTGAAAGTACTTTTACGGCAGATTTATTTAAGCAAAAATACTGTAAAACATCTTAAGTTGACTTAAGCTACTCTGTTTTATTGCCACAGATATAAATTTTTGCAAATCTAAGGCTTTCAAAATATAATTTTTGAAAATATTTTAAACATTTTACGAATTAATTTAACAGAACTCAATTGACACTTAAAATCAACTTTTCAATCAATTGTCAGAATATTTTTAAGGTCCTACCAGCGTCTCGTCAAAGAACAATAAATACTCAATAATTTTAATCATCAATCACTCAATCATTTTGCCACTAAGACTTCTGTCGACTCAAAATAAGTCTCTAACTTAATGCAGCAAAAATAGGTGCTTAACACAAACCTGAAAGTGAGCACAGCTCAAGTGAGGCTAGCCGACTAATCGAAACTGTTCGCGTTCTATTGCGTTGTTAACACATTTCGAATAATTTGTTGTTTATGTTTTTGGCGCATTTACGGCTTTATGACTGAAATTAGCGCATTTTACAGCGTGCGCCGGTCAGCGAAACAGGTAAGCGCTGTGTCATTCTTACAAAGCGATCCTTGTCTAACCTTGTTTACAGTATCTAAGTTTGTATGCTCAACTTTGTTGGCTTTTGGATTTTTCATAATGTTTGCAAATCTTGCAACAATAACATCGCACGACAAGATCTCAGTTGCAAACGCACACAAACACACACATACACACAGCTTTGAGCTGTTGTTTTACTGTATTTCCGCTATCGTCGATGGTCCATGTGAGTGTTGCATTCCAGCGTTTTCATGAATTGAGAGCCTATAGATTTCAACAAGATATAAATATTTATATAAATTAAATAAAAATTTATTAAGTTAGTTTTAATATCATTAAATATTTTGACTAGATATTTTCAACTAGAAGCTGACTTCCAGTGCCGCCTATAGATTAGCTATGAGTATAATGCTCTATTACTAAGTTAAGTGCATGTAAAGGTCTTTCAGCTGGCTAATGTTTAACAAAGAAGGAGAACCTTCAGCCTGATTTTACAGCTCTTTAGTATTTAAGACACAAGTTGACTTTAACTTCTGTTGAAATTTGCGATTCATGCAATTTTGAGACAAAAAATGTGCCACTAGGCATTTCAATCCTAACTACTTAGTAGAATTAAGTTTGCCTACATTTAGTAGTGGTAAAGAGCAGTAAGAATCAGGAGCTAGTCACTTTGATCCCAGTTCATCTTTTGTACTAACCCTTACATCAGGGGTGGATTCAGAAAAATATTTCGGGGGGGGTTCAAAAAGTAATTCTTTAATATTCATAAAATGTCTTTTAATTTGTATGTAGTTTTCAAGACGATCTTAATATTTCGGGGGGGTTTCAACCCCCAAAACACCCCCCTGACTCCGCCACTGCTTTACATACTTCTTTTCAGTCGAATCATTTTACATTTTTTTTAATTTTATCTATACAGTACTACAAGTAAATTGTTATACAAATATCCCAGTAGCAGCACTAGCAACTTTGGACATCGGCTGAACAACATCCGAATAAATTTAATCTATTCAAATTAAATGTTCCGTTTGCGTTTCCTGGATCCACAAATGATTTATTTTTTATTTATTACATACAGAACACTTCTAGAACAAATTTAGGCCTAACAAAAGTAAGACGTTTCTACAGTTTATGTTTTAACGTGCAATCTGCCCTTAACACTACAATGCCCGGCCAATCCAACCTTCCTTAACACTAGAAAGACCATTGCTGTAATTTTGACGGTTTCTCATTTGAAATATTTGTATTTTTCTGAATATTTCTATCAACTTTTGCTTTGGTGACTTTTATTTTTTTTTTTTTTTATATTTATTATTTATATTTTTTATATTTATTCTTTTATTATTATTTATATTTATTAGTTTTTATATTTATTATATATTTTATATATTTTGTAATTTATTTTGTGAAAAATTTGCTAAATTCGATGTGTACTTTTTGAGATATCAGCAAATATCATACACAATTTTTCTAGGTATAGAAAACTTGCAGTCTTTCTAGTGTTAAATGTCCATATGGAACAATATAATAGATATGGAACAATAAAATAGAATAATGTTTTAGCAATATATTTTTTTTTTAATTTGGATAAATTCATTTCAGAAAGCAATGCAATAAAAAAATTAAAATTAATTAAAAGACCTCAATGAATCCGTTTCGACTGCGAAAACATTCTAGTGCTAAAAAGTGTTTATTAATCATTAAAAATTACAAAGTTACGTCAGATTGAAAAAATGGCTTCAGATAAAGTTTCTTTCAAGACACAAACTTTGCCGAAAGCCATACTTGGACCAGGAAAGCTTTAGTGCCTGAAAGATCTTCATTCCAACCAATTCGAATTCTGGATACACCTTAGTCTGTCTTCGACAATATCGACGGATTTCAGAAAGAAGAGAAGGTACTAAAGTTTGTCCAGGAATAAACAGACAAAATCAAGAAATCCAACTAAATGCCCCAAAACGGCCCACAACACTCTAACTTTGACGATTTACCTCTCCAGTATGAAAAAAGATACTTCTTCTTTTTAGATAATTCTTTAAAATTTTTAATTTTAGCCACTTAAATTAAGTAAGTAAGTAAGCCATTAAATAGTTCACATTGCATTTTTTAAGAAAAACAATCACTGTTTATAACTTTTCACTTCGAAATAAAAATTGTTTCCCATTTCAATGTTTTAAAATTAAAATTCAAAAATATATTTTTTTCTTTTTTTATTATTTTATTTTATTATTTTCATATTAAATGTAACAACTTGATTACTTTAGGTACAGCAACAACTAACTTTAGACAGTACACAAACCAACAACAACAACAACAACAACAATACTACCACCGTGACGCAGCAAACTGCAACATTTGAAAGACAAGACAAAGAAAAAAAATGGCACTCACTGAGTGAATAACTTAATAACTTTTTGGTGCCGAAAATGTGCAAACTGTGTGGGTTTATTGCTTTTCTTTTGCTGTTGTTGTTGTTGTTGTAGTTGTTGTGCTGACATTACACGTGCAAATGTGCGATCTACTGGTAGAAACAACACGGATCGCCCATTGCGACGTGTTGTATCCTGTGCCCATATCCTGTGGCGTTTGCGTACTTTCTGTATACCGACAGCAGCAGCAGGAGCTCATCACAGCAATAATCGCATTGTTGTTGCCAACTGCAACAGTGCCAATGTGAGGCAAATGTTTCGAGCCATTTTGGACCATTTTCGACACGTCCACTCTTTCGTCTATCTGCTCGTTTTGCATCGCTTGCCCCCAAGGACAACACACGGCCAAACATTTATTTTACACTGATTGCATTACCTTTTGTTATTAATGGTGTTGTTGCTATTTTCGCCAGCAACAAAGCCAACACAATGGTTGGTTGTTGGTTGCTGTGCGGGTGAGTAGCCGATTTTAGGCCGAGTTCGTGTGCTTCTTGGTGGCATGGCGGTCAAAATCAAGCAATGCCCCCCACCGTTTTGTGTTTTATGGTCACTCACTCTGGCCGTCGCATTGCTTGAGCTGTGTGCATTGTGTGCATTAAATGTGCACACATAAATTGAGATAACATATACAGAGAGTGAGAGATATCGATCGGCCCAAGTATCGATCATGTCATTGTCGGCGCTCTGAAGTCGAAAAGTTGAGAAAAAACTGCCATCAAAACAAGAAAAAAGTAGCAAATCTAAATGTTGTTGTTGGTTCATGGTGTTGGTGAAAGGTGAAAATTGTGGATGTATTATAGATGAGATGATTTGGCTTTTTAGTGCTGTTACGGTGGCAGGTAAGACGCTGGCTTCAATTTAAATTAGTTGCAGAGGAACATTTATGGACATTTATTTAGTATTTATTTAACCCTTTCGGGATGGAGATTAATTTTGTAAATGAAAAAAAACTATTGGTTGAAATGTTGACATGATCTGAAAGTTGGGGCTAGAAAATTATGTTGCATACTCACAAATTCTGAAATAAACAAATTCTGAATAAATATTTTGCCTGGGTTATAAAATGTGAAAAATTATTTTGAGGGACATTAAAAACTTGATGAGACGTATTATCCCAGTAGTCTCGAAAGGGTTAAACGCCGCTGGATTGGAATAGGAAAATTGATTTCAAGGAAAGTGTAAATATTTTTAGGCTTTGAATGAAATTTCGCTATTTTTAAAAAAAAGAAATAACAAAAATATGCAATTGTTGTTTAATTCTTGAACAGCCATTTAAATCAAGTTTTTTTATTTGATATCAAAAATTACAATTGGTGGAATAGAATAAAAGACGAAATTGTGGAGAGAACATGAAATTGTTTCTTTCAAATTTTTGTGCATATATATTTTTTGTGTTAGTATATTTTTGTGTATTAATATACATTTTTGTATTTTATCTGTTTTTTCTTACATACTTTTGTGCAGTTTAGTTCAACTATTGCTAAATTTAAATACATTTAGATCGCATAAAGCTTTCAAAAACAACCGATTTTATGTTTCAACTTTAATTTTAGAACCGTCTTTGCTACATTTACATAGGTCTTAAATACATTGAGGTCGCTGAGAACCAATAAAAACAGCCAAACTTATGTTTCTTCTTTAACCGTACGACCTACGTTGGGGTCGTTTTGACCAAATTTTGTTTGTACTTTTAATATTTTTTAAATTTGTTATTATTTTTAGCGGGTTTTTAAGACTTTCTTACTTGGACTATTATCTATCGAAATCAAACCGTTTCATATTTTAAAAACTAAGTTGGCTTGCATTTTTTGTAATTTATGTCATTTTTGTAAATCTGGGTAATTTTCGACCCGTTTTGTATTATAATTTCATCGTGATTTCATAGCAAACGCAAGTAAAAGTGTTAATTATTATTTATTTTATTTCAAATAAAAAAGTTTATTGTGATAAAATGTCAAATTGTCAATGTCAAAGTAAAACAGAGCTTGTCTGCTGCGGATGCCTAAAAAATATCTGCAAAAATAAGCGCAACCGTAATGTGTGTTAAATGCCTTGAAAGTGTTTAAAAACTACAAATAAATATTTCCATTGTATTTTATTTTAAATTTTTTAATAAACCGTACCAAAAAGTTTTGTTTTTTTAAAATAAACGTTCATTTTTGTACTAACTCTCATATATGAGGGTCGAAAACGACCCTAACGTAAGATTAGTAAGATTTTTTTTTTAACGTAGGTCTACGGTTAGAACTGTCGTTGGGGTGTTGGACTCTACCTGACTAACTTCATTGACAAGTAAAAATTATATATTTTTTATTACAATCTACCAATATTTAATAACTTTTTACTTACAGCAACTGAAGAGTCACTTAAATACTTATTAAAAATATAAATTGTCTGCATTAGCACAAAAGTATTAAATAAGCATTAATTAAATTAGCATTAAAACAAAATTACACTTTAACGTACAGTCCCCACAATATGAAAATTCTTTAAAAAATTTAAAGAAATTTCTAAGGTTACGCATTGCATTTAATTTTCTTTTCATTAACTTCATAACTTCTACAAATTACAATCATTGATTCATTCATCAATCCGCTTTGACTCCACTTGCACAGCTCAAACTTCACAACACTCACTGCCTCGCTTTTCACTCACAAACTCCATTCTCCACTTGGCTCAAAATCCCATTCGCCGCTGCATGGCCTTTTATGGTCATTAAGTACATAACACTCGCTCAGCGCAGTACATAAAAAAGTGGGATGTGCGCCGCAGCCTGCGCTGAGTTGGTGTGTGTGAAAAACTCGACAGTGATTGGTTGTGCGCACGTTTGAGTGTCACTCAAAATTCTCGGTTCCGAGTGAGCAGCAGCACCACTTTCCACTCGCACTCAAAAGAGCGCAACGAACACAGCAACAGCTCGCGCTGAGTCTCGCGTCGCGCAAGAGCGTCACAATTGTGCAAACGAATGACTGAGCCGTCAGCTGTCTTCTGGCCCCCCACCGCACTGCACACAGGTCGTTCGGTTCGAAAGGTGCGCGCCGGCACGCATTAGCGGAGGGCTTTAGCCGCTCGCAGCACCACCACCTCAGCTGGCCAGTTCATTCATAAAGTTTCTTATCAACGCTGGCGTCGTTCGTCGTTTGTGTGTTGGCTCGTTTATTTAGTCGTTTAGTTGTCTTCACGCTTCGACTTGCGCCGACGTGTTTCTGTTGTTTTCCGGCTTTGGGTATTTTCTGTCTGCCTTTTTTCCCCACATTTCAACAATTGATGGTGAAATTGGCTAAACAATTGCGGCCGGCATTGTGGTTGGCTTCAGCGCGCTCGCGAAGACGACTGCGGGTGTTTGCTGCTCGGCTGGGTGGCGGAAGTGCGGCGGCTGTGTCGGCAGTTGCACCAACCGCGTTCGCTTTCTATGTGTGCGCGTGATTCATGCAATTGGCGCGAGCGCTCACCTGAATCAGAGCGAATGAATTCCCACAGTGGCAGTCACGCGTCTGACGGCTGACCGCGTAACAAAGTTCAGCTTGCAGTGTTTGCGAATGCAACACGACTGACATCATCTCTTGTTGTTGTTGTTGATTTTATTTTTGATTCGATTATTTCTATTAGGATTGCGGATAATGAAGGAGATGTGCACCATGGCCACGCCCGTTTTGACCAACTTTTGCTTTATTTCTTGTTCTTGGTGAGTTCCAACCAGGATCTTAACTATTAGGCAGGCAGGGACTTAACTATTATAAGTTTTTTAAGAAAATAATTGCAACATAATTGTAATAGTTACATATTACAATGCAACATACATTTTATTTGTTGATTATAATTATTATTTGAGACAATTAATTTTTACGTTGCGTAATAACTGTTATGAGAAACACTTTTTTTTCGTTCTCGATTATTTTTTTTTTTGAGATTTTTTTGTTTACGTTGCTTCATAACTTTTATTTATCACTTTTTTTATTTTTTTTATTTATCATTTATTTTATTTACTTATTTATTTAATAGTTATCGGTAATATTATTTAAAAAAAAATTGTTTTTACGTTGCTTCATAACTTTTATTTATGATTTTTTGTTATTTACGTTGCCGATAACTATTATTTGAAACAAAAATTTTTTTATGTTGCTTCAAAACTTTTATTTAAGAAATTTTTTTTACGTTGCTTACCACATTTTGAGTATGAATTGATTTTTAATTGTTTAGTTGTTGGTGGAAATTAGGTTTCTGCAGTTAATTTGCGTTTGTCAATTTAAAACAATTAAAAATCAATTCATATCCAAAATGTGGTAATTCAATTTAAAAAATTGTTTTTTCAAAATAATAATTATGGACAACGTAAATAAAAAAACCATAAATAAAAGTTATGAAGCAACGTAAAAAAAATTTTTTTAAAATTAATAGTCGGTAACGTAAATTAAAAAAACATAAATAAAAGTTATGAAGCAATGTAAAAAACAAAAATCTAAAAATAGTAATTATCGACAACGAAAAATATACTTGTTACTTATAAGAGTTAGTATGCAACTCAAAAATATTTATTACATGATTATAGTTAAAGGCAACGTAAAAAATTGCTTATTGGGAATAATTATTATAAAGCAATAATTATAAAAATTTCTTAAATTAAGGCAATTTTTTTATTCCCAAAAATATCGTTAATAATTATTTTAGGTCTCTGCATACAGGACTTCATTTTGGGGAAGTTCAGTACACAACTTTTGAACCATAAACTGTTTGAAATCATATTTGCGCTCCGCATTTCAGGCAACAAATAAATATTTAGGGGTTTTGAACCCCCTTAACCCCCTTTGAGCGCAGTTTATACTCTACTGTTCGCTATATAAATCAGTTTACAACTCTCAAATTCAGTGATAATTAGTGACAGATTAGAGATATTTGCTTATAAAACCCCAAACATCAACAACAGTCCTCCATTTTAACCGGTTGATCGTATCATTCTAAAAACAGCATCAATTCGTCAGTTCAAGTGATATTTTGAAATTTTTGCTTACACTAATATTTTGCATTGTCATTGCGTACATATTCGCGAGTGCAATTGACAAATCGTCAACTACAGAGAGGCATTTCCGTTTTGATGAAAGCACGTTTACCGCAGAGAAACCTGCAAGTCAATGTGCGTAAATGTGTAAATTCGCCACTCATTCATTCATTCATTCAGTTGGATTCAGTTATTCTCTTTTGTGTTGGCATTTAACACATTTCAGGTTAACGGTGTGAAAACTAGCAAAAATAAAAAAACCGAAAGCAGTCGAATGAAGGTCGCCTTCGTTCATTGTATCGTAAAAGCTGTAAGAGTCGAGCTTAAGTCGATACTGATCGAACTTTGTTTATCTTGCACACGCCCCATTGATTTAGCTATATTTAAAATTTAACAGTTTTTTTTGCAAAAAAACAATAATTGATTGATTTAGCTATATTCAAAATTTAAAATAAAAAAAATAAATAAATAATTTTGGTGTCGGTTGGTTTTTTGCCTTTTGCAAGGTGTGAAAGTTTTGATTTTTGCACTTTTCTAAACATCCTTGCTGAACTGGGATTTCAGCGAATTTTTTCAGATTTGAAAAGTTCAGATAATGGTTTATTAATTGGGATCGATATAGTTTTGATTTGTATGTCGCTTTTATTTTTTGAGCCTTTTAAAAAGTAGCTAAATGGTGTAATTGGTGTAAGTCATCATGTTTGCATCTTTTGCTGATGATTTTGCTGATTTAAAAGTTTGAATAATTTTAAATTAATTGAAAACGATTAATTTAATTAATTGATTTAATTATTTAATTTAATTCATGAATATAATTTAATTAATTTTACTTTTTTGTACTCTTGTTCAAAAGTGGTTGAATGGAGTAATTTTCGATGTTACCGGATCATTTCTACGACTTTCTGTAAGCCTTCGAGGGCTATTGCTGCACTTTTGGAAAGTTCAGACAATTTTCATTTATTTGGAAACAAATGTGGTTCCATGTCTAATACACAAAATTATTTGATTTTTTGCCTATTTGAAAGAAGGGATAATCAAGGAGATCAATATACAATTTAGTGTTTTGGGATCTTTTTAAGACTTTTCATAGGTTTTACGCGATTTTTGGTGCAAATTTGGAAGGTTCAGAAAATGTTCTATTAATTGAAAATAATTTCGTTTTGTTTTTTCTGCAAAATGTGAATAAATGGAGTATTTTTCGGTTTTATTGGATTTTTTCAAGACTTGCCATAAGTCTTCAACAACTATTGGTGCACATTTGAAAAGTTTAGAAAATGTTCAATTAATTGGAAAAAACGGGGTTCCACGTCCACTTCACAAATACATTTCGTTTTTGGGCTATTTGAAAGGAGGACAAATGCCATAAATTTATTATTTATTTATATTTCCCTTTTTAAGAATTTTCATAGATTTTCAGCAATTTTTGTGGTAATTTTTAGGGTTCAGAAAATGTTCCATTAATTGAAAATAATTTCGTTTCCATTTATGTTTGGATTTTGGTTTTTTGCTCTGTTCGAAATGTGGTCGTAAAAGAAGAATTTTTCGGTTTTATTGAATTTTTGTTAAGTTTTGCCATAAGTCTTCAAGAACTTTTGGTGCACATTTAAAAGGTTCAGAAAATGTTTTATTAATTGGGTACAAGGTCGTTTCGATTTGTGAAAGGGTTTGATTTTTCTGGAGCCGTTTAAAAGATGAATAATTTAAATATTTTTGGTATATATATTTTTTTTAATCCTTTTGTGATTTTTTGTTGGTCTTCAGCGTTTTGTGGTGCAGATAAAGAAAGGCAATTTGAAGGAATTAAGAAGTGCGATTCAATGCGGATTAGACACTTTTCCGGTAATGGTAAAGAATAACGTTTCGAGTTGTATATGAGTTTGAATCTTTTAGGGCCGTTCAAATGTTGCCATATTCTTTGGTTTCTTCAGATCTTTTTAAGACCTTTCATAGGTTTTCAGCAATGACGCACGTTGGCAGCTTCTAAACTTGAAATCGCTACTTAGCAGAAGATCTTTTCTCTCATTGAAATTTTTATATAACATCGTGAATGGACTTATTGACTGCTGGTCTTTTCTTGAAAAAATAAATTTTAATATTCCAGCCAGATCTCTTCGGCGGTCTGAGCTTTTTAATGTTGGCCTTACAAGAGTTCTAACTGAATTTAATAGCCTCTCAAATTCTTTGGATATTGATTCTGCGTTACCTTTAAATTTATTTTGCAGCATGTTATCTAATTATAAGTATTTTTAAGTTTATTTTTCGAATTTGTTCGAATTTCCATTCCTCATTTACTCAAAGTCTGTAATTTGATTAGACTTGATTAATAAACAACAATAAATAAAAATTTTTGATACAAATTTGGTGTAGAAAATTAGGTATAAAAATTTTTTCAATAATTTAATACAATATTATTTTAATATGGGTATCGATTTGTTTTTTTTTGTCATCTGGAAAGTGCGAAAAAAGAACATTTTTCGTTTTTTGCTGTGACTTCTCAACTTCCAACTGCAATGCACAATGCCAGAGTGAAAAATTGCGATCTCTTATACTCGGCGTCTGCCTCCTTCGCTTATATGTACACGTACGTATATGTATGTTTACTATTGATAAGTATATACACATATATTTTTTATCCTTAGCAACTTACATGCCTTGTAGTACCACTATAAGCGAGCCCTTGGCCTCGCCCTTTTTTCTGTGTCCAATTTGTAGTAAAGACCTTCGAATTTTAAGTCTGGCTAACCCGACGACACGACATCAGTTGCCATATTCAAATACATTTGGCCAGAGTGTGCCGCCCTTAAAGCCCAACAAGTGTCGACTTAACTTGGCGCTGCGGTTTGAGCGCGTCTGTAATTTCGTTGGTCAACAAGTCTTTACGATCCTTGTGGCAAGTGTCACAGACAGCACAAGCCGTTAGCTGCTACTGCGCCTAACGGTTTTGAAATCGATACCAGCTTGACTGCAGTGCGGTTTTGTGTGGTTTATTGTGGTGCCATCTTGCAATCGGATACGATTTGTGTTGACAGTTAATCATAAACATGGCGCCGGAAAGTAAGTGTTGCATTTGCTCATTTACTGTTCAATGTTTTGTAGAGATTTATTTACTTTAAATTAGCACTTTGAATAAATGACATGACTACTAATTTGCAAATGCTAAGCCGACGCCTAATAGTATGCAGCAGATTTAATGGGATTGAACGGAAGTTCTTTCAAAATAATATAAATTTTGTTCGCTTGAAACAGAATAGAGAATCAATTTTGGAATTTCTTGATTAATCTTGATAATCTTGAATTAATGTCAGTCAATGTTTAGTTCGGGTAATTTTTTAAATTATAGTTAGAACCTGCTTCTCTCCTAAAAGAGTATACCAAGCAATTTTCTACGATCCAATTAATTCTAAGAACTAAATAGTTAGTAAAGAAATAGAAAAAGTAAGAAGCACATAGCCCCAAATTGGTCATTTAAAAAGGGTACAGACTCAGGACATGTAATTTCAATAGCAGAAAATTTCCAATATGAGACTTTTGGAGCTGTTTTTTTTACTCAGTTGGCTTATAAGCCCAGATCCTATCATATTGTAGTGTACAGTCTACAGGATACGTCATTTCATGCAGATCAAAAGTCAAAATTAAAAAGTAGAGTTCAAGTGCTATGAAATGCTTAATGACTTTTAATTCTTCATAGAAGTTATTGTATAAAATAAAAATGATCCAATAAAAGAAACGGATTTCTGAATCCCAAATGCCAAAATACTCGTAGTTTTAAATCAAATAATTAAATTATTAAATAAAGTAGTTTTCAATCAAATAATAAAATTATTAAATAAATTAAAACTCATATTGTTGATGTTTTCATGCGAATGATTCTCGTATTTAATTGACATACTTAAGAAATTCTAAATCTATTAATAAAAAATCATATATATTAAAATTTTTATACAAACTCTGTGAGCCAGATATTCAAATCAAAATTATTGGAGTTATTTCGCATTGAATAAAAGAATAAATTCAGTGCCTAGAATTCTTCAACCTTGGGAAACCTCGGCATATAACGAATAGGTTTTGGCTTAATTTGGTGAAGTGGGGGCTTTCACTACTTCTGGTTGTTTCTGTTTAAGACCGAGTAATGCTGCGAACTCATTGACAACTGCAGCGAATTGACATCTGTCGAAATATACAAACAAACCGTTTCTATGGAGACGCGACCGACCACAGTTGTGGCTGTTGCCAATCTTAGAACTTTTTCAGTCCTGTAGGCAATAAAATTAAATCAATTGGCATCACTTCTTCGAAATAGATCATTTTAATGGCGTTCTTCTTACTTTTTCTGGG
Organism: Melieria picta; assembly: GCA_964056695.1. Lineage (NCBI taxonomy): Eukaryota > Metazoa > Arthropoda > Insecta > Diptera > Ulidiidae > Melieria > Melieria picta. Next base: position 35,046,304 of record OZ057398.1, on the reverse strand, counting down.
TACTTTGAACTACAATTAAACATTTTCTGGTACTTGTTTCAACAACAATTTTGCTGTTATTCGCAAAATAATTTCCAATAATTTGCAGCGATATCAGGGAAAGTTTGTGTTCTAATTGAAGTCTACGAATTGGGCGCGTTTGATCAAAACCCTGTTTCTTTAATAATAGTTAAATAAAATCAAAAAGTGATAATTTTGTATTTTTTAGAAAATATTAAATAATTTTTCTGTAACTAAAGAATATTGATACAAAATTTATTTAACCCGTTCTAAGCTAAAATTGTTCAAAAGTATACTAGCTCTAGAACTCTAACAAAGAGGCGTGGCGACTTCAATTGTCGTGTGCACTCTTCTTAAGTAAGTGTTTCATGATTTAAATACCAAAAAGTAATATCGAGATACAGGGTAAAATTCGGGGTCGAAAGGATTAATATTTAGAGGCAGTGGGTAAGCTTCTCTCCCCCCTCCCCCTCCCCCCAAAACATTATTGTGTAGCTCAGTACTATGCAAAGGATTTTGTTTTGGAGGGAAGGAGGTTTCGTAACGAACTCTTGGAAAATGTTTGTAACAAACAGTTATTTGGTTTGAACTCCCAAAACTTTCCTTCACTGGTGTTGCTATTGATTCCGCTTTCAGTTGAAACCATCGTTGACGTCATCTTGAAGTCATGTGACCCTGTTGTTGCCGTCTTCAATGTGTTCGCGCCATAAATCTTGTTGTCAACTGGCAACAACTTTTGTAACAGCTACTAACACTTTTGTCTTCCCTACAAATAAAATCACTTTTTCTTGTTGTATTTTTCATTAAATGTATTTTGTTTTATTTGTTTTTGAAATCACTTTTAACATTTACCTACAATTATATTGAAACATTTTGATTATTTTCATCATTTATTTGATTTCGATCAACCGATGTATTAGACAGATTTTGTTGATTTGATTTTTGTTTTTGTTTTCCATTGTTTTGCTCAAATGAATCATCGAATTGTGTAAGTTTGCAATGATAAAGTGGTAAATACGTTGGTTGGTTTTATTATTTTTTTTTTACTAAATAAAATTAATTTATTTGCATTGTGTTTGCCTGTATGTAAACATGTATTCGAGTAATTTGTATGTATGTATGTATAGTGTAGTGGACATAGAAAAAGTACAAAAAGTATAAAAAATTCGAGTATGTATAAAACAATAAATAAATAAATACAAGTGTATATGTGTGCGTATGTATGTGTGTGAGTATAATAGATATGTGATAAATGCATACAGAAGTGTGGAGTGTATGTGTCGATATGTGTGTGTGTGTGTCTGTATGTTTGCATAAATTGCAAGTGTTCTAGTCGAGATTACAAGAATTCAATAAATAAATAAATAGTTAAATAATTATAGATACAATCGATAGGTCATTATTATGTGTGACTGTGAATACGAGTGTTCAGAGCAAAGACCGAGCACACACAGCTCTAAGTACAATCGATTTTCTTTCGTCTCAAATGCGCAAAGACACAAGCTTCAACAATCTAGCTCGAGTTTGCATGCGTTTTGTTGCTTGCTTCCATTTGCTTTGCTTGTTTTTTTGTTTTTTTTTTCTTTTCATAAATTTAATTTAATACAATTGAATAAATTAATACAAACTAAAATGCATAATAAGATCAGTGTAAAAGACGCGGCCCAATTGGATACGATCAAGTCCGATTTGAAAATATATAATCGCAAAGTGAGATGTGTTGGTGGTCGCGTGTATGGTTTGTTTTTTTTGTTTGTATGTATGTATGTATAAAAGTCAACTAAGTACAACTTAAATTAATTAAATTAAGCTTAAAATAACCAGTGCACAAATTAAGAAGTCGTCGCGTAATCGTTAAAATCATCATCATCGTAATAATTATAATAATCATAATAATAATCATAATCAAGAATCTAACAAATTAAAATTGAACAGCTGCTGGGCAGCGTGTTCTCAGCCAATTGTGCTTTCCTAGACTAAGCGTTTCGAATTTTCGAATTTGGTTGTATAGGTGGCGGCTTATGGCAATGAGCGGGACAGGGGAGAGGGGAACGGGGGACGGGATGTGGGTGTGGTTGGGTTTGGCGGCGGAAGCTGTGGCATGCCAATGAAAATAATGGACGGGTGACAAGTGATGCGCATTCGGGGGCAATGCGAATGTCGATGGAAATTTTTTATGGTGGCAAACGCTACTTCTTCTTCTTCTTCTTGTTCTTTCACACATTTATACATAGGGTATATAATTTTTGTTTTAGATCAATTATTGATTTTATGCACAATAAACAAATAGATGCTTGTGTCTGCGTGTGCGTGTGTCTGTGTATGTGTCTGTGTAAACGCGAATAAATAAACTTTTCAAATATCCATAAAAATGGCTGGCTGGTGACATTAGTAATTGTTGTTGTTGTTTTTTATGTCTATAATTTTTTTTTGTTTGATTTCGCTAAGTTTACATTTACTTCTTTCGCTTGTTTGGCATTTTGCATTCTGTCTCATTTTCGCTCTCAATCTCTTCGCTCAAATCTTGACACATTTCTTTGTTCACATTCTTAAGCTTCTATTTGGTTCCATATTCGTTTGTTTGGCAACTTTGCTCGCTTCTTCTTCTTCCTCCTCCTCCTCCTTCGCCGAATGCTTGAAGCCTGTTGTGTGGCGTGTTGTCAGTGACAACTGCCAGACACTGGATCGACGACGACGAAGAAGAAGAAAAGCAAAGTGCCATGTCTGTCTGTCGGTCAGCACGTGAGACAGACTGCACACAGGTTAGTAGGTACTAAATAGAGAGATTTCGAATTTCAAAACATAAACACAGGTGCTGCACTGCAGATGCCTGCACGAGCGAAGCGGCACGCCTGCGGCACCCACCAATTTGCACTCGGAAGCACGCACCGCTGCGGCGAACACAGCATAGCCATCACCGGTCGCTGCCACCACTCGCCATCATCGTTCCATCTCGCCCCCCACAAATGTTTGCACTGAGTTCTAACGGCTATGACGTCGCTGCTGGCAGCGCGACCGCATCTATTCGGCGTCGGCAGCGCACTTGCTTAGCAGCACTTCGTAGAGCTGGCGCAGGTACTGCATCACGCTCAGGTGCTCGACGGCCACCAGCCATTCCTTGGCCGGCGAGGTGTGGTTGTAGCTGATGGGCTCGTCGAAGCTCGGCACCGGAATCTTCAGCTTCATCATGGCCTGCTTGGTCTCCTCGAGCTCGATGCCCACGTGACGGTACGCCTCGACAAAGTACTTGTTGATGAAGGCGAGACGCTCGGCGCCGTAGTCGTGTCGCAGCTGACTTTCGTTCTCCTTGCGACTCTGCAGCAAATCACCCAACACCTGCTCCAGTGTCTTCAGCGTCTTGTACACCTTCTCCATTTCGGTCACAATCTGCAACGAACGAGTGCAAATATTAAAGCGTTGCACATTAGCAATGGTGAACGGAAGGGGAGAGAGAAAAGTGTCCCTTGTCTGTCTGTCCACAGTCTGTTATGTCCGCTGTTTGAAACTTACCATTGAGCGTGAGATGGGTTCGTTGACGATGTGCGCAAAGTGCGACATGTCGGGCGTCTTGTCGAAATCGCGCACCAAAGCATCCCTGTAGGGGTGTGAAAGTTTCAGTTCGTGCTTCTGCCACATTCGGTAAACTTCTCTGGTTTTGTTTTGGTATTGATGTTTTGCCTGAAATTACAATAAAATTTGCAAAATGATTAGTGATATTGAATAGAAACATTGGTGCAGACATAAATCAGACGAAACTAAGAACTCAGAACTTTTATTTTTAGGTTTTTATGACTTAAAGATATATTTTTGAAATTGTACAAGAGTTGCAATTCTTATAAAGATTGACGCCAAATTTATGTTTTTTATATAAATTATGGGTGGTAAATATGACTTCAAATGGTCTTGGACTCAAAATTTGTTCAGAAATGAAATCCTGTGTGCGCAACTGAATTCCTTTTGAAAGTTTATTTACTTCATAAAAGTTGTTATGCGATTACATTTGTTCATATGAATTGCTTCATTAGATTTTAACTGAATGGCCTGGTTTGGGCTCAGTAAACTTGCACAGATAAGAATCTGCCGAGTCTTTTGTTTGAACTTTAACAATATTCATCAAAAGGGTTTGTAGAACCCGACTTTTGTCTAAAGTAAACTCAATTATGTTGCATATATATTTTTTTTAACTCGAACAAACGCGCAGGGGATGACTCCTTCAACCCACTTCAAAAGTTACACAACTAAAAATTTGAAATTTTCGGATTTATGTGAATTAATTTTAAATTAATTTTAAATAAAGTTGTGACAATTTTAGTTTATATTTTCCAAAAAATTAATTAATTTCATATTTTCAAAATTTTTCTTTCAACTTTGTAACTGTAATTTTTAATTTTTAAATTTGGCAAAAGTGAAATAACTCGTTAATTATTGAATTAAAATATCATCAAAGAAGTCATAACTCAAAATTTTGAATTTTCTAGTGTAAAATTACAAAAAATCTTTGTAACTTATGCTAAAGCATAATCTGCGAGGATTTTTTACTAAATGATCGATACGTTATTTAAAAAATTTTTATTCAGCTAAAAAACAGTTTTTTGCATTTTCTGAAAAATTAAAAATTTTGAGTTGTGTCACTTTTGAAGTGGGTGTGCCATGTGTTTAATACTTGTATACTTGTTAAGTTCCTAATTTAATTGATTTGAACTGATTACTTTTGACCTTGAATTTATTTAGTTTTCTAAGACTGTTCAGACTGTTGCCATTTGCCGTAGAAAAGATCAATTGAGCCAATTGTCTAAAAACTAATTTAGACCTAATTAATTTAGATTTAATTTTGACTGAATTTTGTTTATGTAAAAGTAGACATTCATAGAATTGAATTTGCTATGCATCCCACATTTTACTGGACTACTTCTGAAATAGACTAGACTTGTCTTGAAATGACTACACTGAACTAGATTAGACTTAGTTGTCTACATGATTTAAACTGTTGCCATTTGGCATAGAAAAGATTAACAAAGGCCGATTGTCTAAAGATTGATTTAATTTTTGTTTTTGTCTAAATTAGGTTCTCGTTTTGAGGTCTGTTTAAGACTTGACTCATCGACTATGCTTTTGAATCGATTTAAGTTGACTTTGACCATTTGACGAAACTTAAGAGGATCGAAAATGAGATTTTTTATCAGATTTTACTAGACATATTTTTTACAATTAATTGAAGATGAATTGTCTGGACTTGCTTTCGTTGCTTTTGACACAGCAGAATTTAACAGAATTGATCTAACATAGTAAAATATATTTTGATTTGATGAAATTTGTAATTGAATATTCCTATAGTTTGGGAATTCAATGTGGGGCACCTCATGACTAGTTTCGACTTTCATCCAAAACAAAAACATAAATCAACCCCAAAATAAACGGGTGAAATTTGTGATATCACAACGTGACATATAGGCCTGGATGTGTTTTTTACTAAAATTTTCAGTCAGTCAGGTCAGTTTTTATTGCTCTCGTACATCAATATTTGAAGGAATCAAATCAATACTTGATGCCAAAGTTTTCTAAATTTAAACTTCGCTGACGTGTCTCTGCATATGTGAAACCACAAAAGACACGTGTCCATATTTGAGAATTAACCACACACCGCAATCTCTGGGCAACACATTTTCGAATGCGATTTATATGTAGTCACGCATTTTGCAACGAGATCTCAATGAAAAAATCACCTTACCCCAAGCGTCGAGGTAATTTCTAAATTCAGTTGTAATATTTTAATTAGCGGAAATTATTCTATATGCCATTATTCAGGTGATTTCCTTCCGTTCATGCGGGGAAATTACAACAAATTGTGTAAATTTCATAGCACCACCCACTGCTCTTCGACCGCTCTGGCCCACTGAGTTATGGCATAATTGTAATATTTGTGAAACTTTCAGACTTACGTATTCATCGAGATAGTTGCGCACAGTTTGATATGTTGTGTCCGCTTGCTTTTGGGTTTTCCGCAGCGCGCCGACAACGGTCTGGCAGTATCCTTGTTCGGCGCCATTGCCGTTGCCGTTGGCCGTCTGATCGTTGCTGTTGTAATTACTGTCGCCGCTCATAATGTTTATGTCGGCCACGGAGCGCAGATGCATGTGATGGCGATGCGGTGTGGGCTGGACGCGTTCGCGTTCCTTCTGCAGCAATTCGTGATGGTAACGCTCGCGATACTCGGACGTGTGCAGTACCAATCTTTTTCCGGATAATGTTACTGGCGTAGCGTAGGAGGTTTGAACAAGTATGGCAGAGAGTATAACTAGCAGGAAAACGTAGGATTCTGCAATGAAAGCGTGAAATTGCATAAATTAGATAATTGGAATTCTTAAAGCAAAGCGAAGCGAAATGCAGTAAATTTAATAGGCTTAACTTGAATATTGTTTGAGGTAATTTTGATAGACATTTGAGGTAAAATGAGTGTATCGAATTGTATGAAATGTGCATTTTCAAGAATAGATTTTAAATTAATTTTGATTTAATTTAATTTATTTTGATACCATTTTAGAGCTAAACTGTTAGCCGTTGTAGATGAGTGGTTCAATCATAAGTCAGGGTCAGAGTCAGAGAACTTGAATTAAGAATTGCTTTGGAATATTTTAACTCGCTCAACTTGATCTCTGCAATGTTTATTAATGTAAAGCAGCCAAAGGCCTGGTAGAGGTTCTATAGATGAACCATCAGAGGAACATTATTGATCTCACAGGTCACTGTGTATAACTTTTATACTTCGATAAACCGAATCTAATGAAATTCTGTGAATATTGAATTTCTCAGACCTAACAATATTTGTTTTCCATTATTTCATTACTTTTTTCGATTCCCAATATCGATTTTTCAATTCAGCTCAAAATGTTTTCCATCGTGCCTCAATTCTCCAGCCGAGAATACCTTCATCAACCGAATCAACCCTAACATTGGTTTGTTTTTGTTTTGCATTATTTCATTTCTTTTTTTTGCTTCTCAATATCGACTTTTAAATTCAGCTCAAAATGTTTCCCTTAATGCCAAGAATGCCATCATGCCTGCTGTCTGCGCATGTGCCCAGCAATTTGCCTTTCCCCTAACGTTCTCAATGCATTTGCGAGTGCAACAGTTGCCAGCGCCGCACTCGCACACATACCAGCGCAGCTGCATAAGCATTAACGTTCAGCCAATGCGAAAATGAAGGCGGCGATAAAGCGGCGCTCTTCATTGGCGAGTCGGCGCTTAGTCGCTGCCTATGTGTGTGTGTGTGTGTATGCGCTGCCAGCATATCACAATGCACTGGTTGTCGTTGCGCTTTCGCAATTAAGTATAGTTTCTACAAGCGACAAGCATTTAGCGATTGTGTGTGGTCAGCATAAATTGCCAGCTAGCCGGCCAGCAATTACAAGCGCGCTCCACGCGCCAGCCAGCAGTTCAGTTGTTCAATTGCTCAGCTCCATATAGTAGTCGATTATTTTAAGAATTTTTTAATGTGCGCACACGAAACAGTTCATCCGCTGGCCACACGCACGCGGCGGCTAGCCGGCTGCCGGCCGGCTTCTAGGACGCGGCGGCGCAACTGAAAGGCCGTGAAAGCGCTCCACCGCACACAAGTTCAAGGTGTAGCGCAACCGCAATAAAGTTGTAGCAATGCTGGCTATGCGTCTGCGGCATGCAGCCACATGCGGCAGACACAATTGCAGCTGCAGCAGCAACGGTGCAACAACTGCTCGGCCATTGCTGTCGACTGCGCGAATTGCGCGCCTGTGTCTGCAGCGCTTGTGACATATTTAAGCGTTAGAAATTTGCGGCCAATTATCGATATTTTGCGTGCTTTTTACGCAATTTGCGGGATGTCGGCGCAATCGATCGATGGCGCAGTGCGTGTGGTCCCGACGATGGCGGACTATTTGCTTTCTAATGGCCAGCGACAACAATTAAAAGTAGGACTATTTTCACAGTGCTTTCAAACGCAGCAACTGTTGCATTGCAACAGTTCGAGTTGCACAGTAAATGCACTAAAAACAATACCACAAAACAACAACAACAAAAAAACAGAAATTATTACTTTCATACAAAAATGAAAATATCAATGAGCCATGTCTATGTGAAACGCGGCAAATGGCTGATAGCAACAGCGGCACCGTGACGTATGAGTGACATGCATCTAACGCTCACATCTGGGCGGCACTTGTCATGGCAACGCGACACTTTTAATGAAACTTTACAGCGCCGCGCACGTTTCCATTGAGTGCGCCCTATTGCGCCTCGTTCGTATCGGCGTTTGATAGTGCGGCACAGTGCCGCCGTTGCCTTTTGCAGCGAACTCATGTTGGCAGCTAATTGGCAATAAACAAGCTGTTGCCCGCACAAGTCGCTGCGCTTCCTTCCATTCTAATGAGTTTTCATTCATTAACAAGTGGCAAATGGCCCCTGCTGTACACCCATACACGAACACTACACTCACACACACACACACACACACACACACATAAACACACAACAAAGAACAGTTGAGCTGCAGGCGCCTGGCCGCTGTCAACGCGGAGGTGCGCTGCCGTGTGCACTGACCTGTAAAATGTGCTCAATACACAAACAGGATATTTTCTGCGATTATTTTTTCATATCGACTGGCTCAGTGTATATGTGTGCGTGTTGCGGACATTGTTGTTTTCGTTAATTTTAATGATGTCGTAGCTGATTATATTATTATTATTATTTTTTGCTTTCTGTTTGACTTAATTAAGGACGACAGATGTTTGTCACTATTTATACGTCAGGCCAGCAGTGGCCGTGTGGGAGTTGGCATTGGCACTAAGTAGTGTTGGATGTTGGGTGCTGCGTGGGGTTTGCGCTATCACTCACTCACAGATCTTTAAATAATCGCAGCTAATAAATTGCAGCCTCAAATAATGCGCGCACACTAAAATTAAATATATCACTTAATCGAATGAACCTTACGCAACAATTGCAGTACAATTACAACCACCCACCTCACCTATTCTGGCAAAAAGTTGACGTCGCTGAATGACACAGACGTCACTGAAGTTGTTGGGCAATTTATGATTTCCTTTCGTTGCCGCATTACTAAGCAGTCAAATATTTGCACACAATGCACAATGCATGACAGATAGCAGACACTGAATGTTGTTTGCTTAAAAAACACTATGATAACATATAAAAAAGTGGCGCAAAAGTGGTCCTAATGGTTGGAAAATTAAGCCAATGGCTCACAGAATTTCTTTGAAAGTGAATTAAAATATGTAATAAAACTGTTTGATGTTTGTTATCAAATCTTTGGTAGGAACAAAAGATGATGAACGCGCTACAGTTCCAAGTGAACAAATTTCATTCTCTTGCATTATTGAAAACAAAAATGAGGACTATTTGAAGTAATGAAAACTAGTTTTTAAATAAAATTACCTTATGAACTGCTTTAAGTTATGATAGACTACAAAAATAATTTAATATAAAAAAATTTTTAAAGGACAATAATTGTGAACAATGGACTATTCATGAAAAAAATGTAAGACACATTTCAAAATACCAATTGACATATAAATTTCAGAAAACCCAAAGAATCGAAATAGGTGTTGGATTGGAACTCCCCTGCTGCTGTGTCAAAGAATAAAGTATTTAGGTTTCGGTCTGTTAAAAGTATGGCAAGAGTAATGTGAACTATATGAAAGTATCACAATTAAGTTGAAATACTTATAAATGGAATTTTAAAAGGCAAACAATTATCCTTTTTCAGTTCATTTTGTGGAAATGCAGCTTCTCATGTATACCTTTATGGCTCTAATGTTTCTGCACTTCTTCCTGGACGTTTTTCAACCATTCTTCCACTACGGACCTTACGGAACAGTAAACTTGCAAGTTATCAAATTTTCGAAGTCAGGACTGTGAGTGATCACTTTTCAGTATTTTCCTTCTAAGTATTCTATTTGTGATCCAGAGTCTCTGTGAAGCTGAATGGCATGTAGATCTCCATGTAATGCTCATCGATTCTTGTGGAATGCTAAGTAATTCCTAAACAATGAGCTCGCCTTTTGCCGAAGTATACTGAACCACTGGTCAATGCATCGCCGAGACTTATTACAATAGGAACAAATTGCAAATTATTTAATAGTCATCATAGAGCAGAGCGCTCAGCTCAGGTTATTGAGAATGCGATGTGGAAAGTAAAATCATTCATTTAATTATGGATAAAATTCAAGGATTAAGGAATTGTAAGTCCTACAAATTCATAAATATGTTGAAAGCACTTTAAATATAAAACTGATCGCCAAATTGTAATCGTTTAATACAGAAAATCGTTTCCCTAATTTCCAAAAGCCATAAATATGTTGAAAGTGTTTTAAGTACAGTTTCATACTTCATCATGGCTGAAAAATCGCCACTAAAAGGAATCTTTCTAAATTGTATGAAACATTTTTTTTTAATTTTTTAAAGGCACTGTGAAAATATTTCATTAATAATGTTTTTAATTTTTTTTATTTTTAATTTTTATTTGTGTAATAAAATTGTTTTTTAATTTTTTCTTAAATTTTTATTGAAAATTTTGGTAATAATATTACTTCGAATTTTTATTTTACAAATTCAATTCCAAATAATTACTCTATATCATTTTTGAACATCAATGCAGAAGTTTTTCAAAATGTAAAGTATAGTAATTTAAAATTCGAATCGTTTTCATTGTTATTTAATTAGACTTTGAGATTGGGTTAGATTTAGCAAATATTTTTATAATTGATTATGCAAACCTTTTACAAATTTCCAATTTTAATATTCACTTAAAATTGTCTGAATTGTTGATTCTGATATTTGAATAAATTTGAAATTTTTATATTCACTTTAAATTTCCTGAAATGATGAATGAAATGAATGAAATAATTTGAAATTTTAATAGGTATTTACAAATTTTCTGAAAAATTCATTCCGAAATTTAAAGCAAATACAAAAAATTATTTCCTAATTGAATTTTTTCAATAGTTTTCTTTATACTAAATTAAAATTTTCAATGTTTTCATATAACAATATATAAAAAATGTCCATCATTTATTGTTTTGGTTTTTTGCAAATATTAGTTTCATTTTATAAAACCATAAAACAAACTTTTTTTTCAAAATAATTTGTTGTTTCTATAGTTTTAGACGCATTGTTATTTTTGTTGTAAATTTTCATTCATTATTTGTTAATTTTTTTATTTATTTTTGTTATTTATTTATTAGTGGCACAATAATTAATTTTTGTTTTTTATTTATAAGGTTTTCTTTTTTAATTTCTATTCATTATTTATTCGTGAATTTGTATGTATAATTTATATATACGTTTTTAAACACTATTTACTTATTTTATTTTAGTATTATTAACTTATCATTTATTAGTTGTATATTTATGAGTTTTTATTTTTATTAATTTTGATTTTTTTTAGTTTAATTCACTATATATGTTTTAATTTATTTTTTTAAATATGTATTTATTAATTTTATTTGTTTTATTTTGTATTTTTGTTAATTTTATTTTTTAATTTACTATATATGTATTTATTTATTTATTTAATTATTTATTCAATAGTTTTTATTATTTATTTTTTAGTTATTTAATAACTTCCATCATTATCTACTAATTTTTTTTTTATAATTTTTAATAATGAATCAATATTAATAATTTCTAATAAATTTTTACTTTTTTAATTATTAGTTGTATATTTAATAGTTTTTATTTGTTTTTATGAATTTTTAATTTATTTTTTTAAATCTGTTTTCGATATTTTTTTAATAATTTGTATTTACTACTTTTATATTAAAGTTTATTAAGTTTGAATATTTATTTTTTTTTATTAATAATTTTTCTTATTGATTTTTTCTTTTAATTAACTTGTTTAATAAATATTGTTTATTATTTCATAATTCAGTTTTATGTTAAAATCGTTTAATATTTTTTAGAAAAACTTTTAAACTTTTGGGTTTCATTCATAGTTTCTCAAATTTTCCTTTACATCTTTTGTTTTTATGAATTTTTAATTTATTATTTTAAATCTGTTTTCGATATTTTTTTAATAATTTGTATTTACTACTTTTATATTAAAGTTTATTAAGTTTGAATATTTATTTTTTTTATTATTAATTTCTCTTATAGATTTTTTCTTATAATTAACTTTTTTAATAATTTTTGTTCATTATTTCACAATTCAGTTTTATGTTAAAATTGTTTAATAATTTTTATAAAAAACTTTTCAACCTTTGGGTTTCATTCATAGTTTCTCAAATTTTCCTTTACATCTTCTAAGCTATGCCAACTTTTTGATTGCAGTCTTTGTTTGCCTAATTGTTGTTGTTTTAATTTTGTTCTTTTGGATTTTTTTTTGTTTTTGGGTAGAATTGCACTTACTCGTCTTGGTTGCTTTTCGCAATTTGCAAAATCTCGCCGGCTGTTGGCGCGCTGAACTGTGGGTTCTCAGTTGGCAGGTGGCGGTGTGTTGTTGGCGGCTTTCGCTGTTTTCAGTCGTTTCACTGGCCGCTGGCACAGCGAAGGCGGAGGTGGAGGAGGAGTCGCTGCTGGAATTGGCGGTGTGGCGCCGCAACGCCGCATGGCGGTCGCACGCTATGCTAAACACGGTGCGCGATTCGGCGCTTTCGGCCGCAATGTCAGTTGACGCTATGCACATTTTTGTTGAATTTGTTGTTTTTTTTCAGGCCTTCAAAGTCTACGCTTGCGAGCGTGTGAGTGTGTGTGTGTGTGAGTGAGGGTGTATGTTTGTGTGTGTCTTTTAAAATATCACAGTAGTTGAACGTAATTGGAAATTTCGGGATTCGCAATTGAGTTTGTGGGACGTTTTGCGTGTCCTTTGAGAACTGGCAAAACTAAAACTGTTGCGAACTGTTGCACTTCCGATGGAGCCGAAAAGTCACGGTCTCGCAATTACAATAAGTACTCAAGTGCAATAATACTGCGGAAAGAAACAAGTCAGCACAAGGGCCGAGCGTGAACGTGAATTGCAGCAGTGATTAATAGCCGGAGCGATTTTCGTTTCAGCGCTTCGATCCGATCTTGTTTAAATTTCACAACTTCACAATCAACTGTCAACTGCCGGACGCGCCGCACTTCTTTTATATGAATGAATGAGCTGCTGCTCGTGCCAGCCAGCAACAGCAGCAACAGCAGCAGCAACAGCGCCAACGCCAGCGCCAGCCGGAGCAACAGCGGCCGCACTAACGCGAACGCCGGAGAGCGAACGCGTGAGCATCAAAGACGAGCGGTGCGAGCGCGCCCGGCCGAGCCGAGCGCCGCGCTCGCTTGAGTGCTTCTTCTCGACGGCCTTTGGCATCGATCTTAGCCAATGGAGCTGCATTAGCTACGACGACCACCAAGACGTTAATGACGACAGCAATGCCAACACTAACAACAACAACAACGGCAACGCAACGGCCGTAACTTTGTGTGGCGAGAGCAGCGCTCAGCTGGCCCAAGCTCCCAGAGCCGAGCGGCGTTTGCAAAAAATACCAACAACAACACGAAAACATTGAAATAAAACGAATCACACAAAGCGTTCGTTCACACATCAACAACAATAAACAGCGATAGCATTCATTGCCGCTACGTCACCTGCCGGAGATACAAGCCCGCGCCGGCCCAGCGGCCCAGCCAGCCAACCAGCCAACCAGCGGTGCCTCCCGTTGGGGGCTCACAATCAGTTAAACGAGCGCCAGACAAGGCAGCGTCGCGCAGCTTCGTGCAATTGCCGCCGTGGGAGCGTCAAAGCGTTCAAGCGTTGGAGGCAAAATCAATGCAAAGCTCTGTGTTCTCCGCACCCACACACACACACACATACATGCACTCATATGTGTGAGTGTGTGTGTGCCACGCACTTTGCAGCACACAAACAGGGCCCGAATGCAGGCAACACGCTCAGCAAATCGCTTACGCTCAGCGCCACTGCCAAAGCGTCTTCGACGTTTGACGCTGGCAGCGGCGAGCGCGCACCAACTAATTAGTTGCTTTTGTTTTTTAGCTGCCGCTGTTTTAGTAAATGATTTGCCAAGAATTCCGCGACGCGACACGCGCGAACGCTACCCAGAAATCGTGCCGAGCGCGTGCGGCGCACGTCAGTAGCTGCCCACTGCACATTGGAGCATTGGCTGCGGCTCGACGAGGCCAGACTAGAGAGTGGGACGTGCGCGGAAGATGCTGCGCCGCTGTCGTTTGTCGTTTGCTTGTGCTGGTGCAACGTCAATGCAACGCCAAGGACCAAAATGCAACCAACGAGCGCATCGTTGTGCAAATGGTGAAATGGGCCCAGCGCTTCTGTGACTCAGACGTTGAAAAATACGCGCTTGCTGCTGCTGGCCGGTCAGCTGGAGATGACCAACACATTAGACTTGTAATTAAAATACTGTTGAGTTGGTTCGGGTGGGGAGAAAAAAAAATTACGATAATTCGTATATAAGACAAAAAATTTTGGCAGTGGGAAAAAATTATGCCGGCATTGTTTGACGACAGCAAAACCAACGTCGATGATTCATTTAGTAATGTTTTCAAGTATAAGTTGCTTTTTTTTATTTTTCTTAATTTCGGATCTGGGGATTTCCGGTAGTTGCTCAAATAAATAACAATTCTACACGCATACTCAGACAAATCACTGCAAAGCATGTCACCAAAACAAACAAATACAAACGAAAGCCATTAGAGAAGCAGATCACGCCCAGTGCGAAAATTGAGTTGTGAATTACTACGAATTGCTTATGTCAGAAATAAGTGACCTACCGCAAAATTGAGAGCGAATGAGCTGATTAGTGGAGTGGCGAGTCAGGGTGCCATAGAAAAGTTGGTATTGTTGATAAAATTTATCAAATTGTTGGTGAAAGAATTGAGGTACAAACTTTACGAAGGCGAAAGAAAGAGGTCAAGGCTGACAGAAATCAGGTCGCATTAAATAGAGATCCTAAAAAAGTATGATATATAATTTTTATCCTAACTAAAAGATTAAAATTAGAAACAAAAATTGTTTTCAACGACAAAGAAAACAGATTCATATCAACAATTTTGACACTTTAGTCAGAAATAAACATAAGAAAATTTAATTTAATTTGCTAATTATTGAAATTTACAGGCTGAAGGAAGCAAGAAATGGGATCTATACTAAGTTGGGCAATCATTATTTTTAACAACAAAGATAAAAGAGACAGATAGATAACACCGTGCAACAGCATTTTTCACACCGGGAAAAATCCATATGGGCGTGAAACTAGAGACCAAACATAGTAATACTGCGTACTCAGTTCTTCATTTCTACATCCTTTATCCTTTTAAAAGGACTTCAAAATTTTGAAGGGGATAAAAGTTAAAATAATATAAAAAATACTTAACCTGGTTAGAATATGGCGATATGTATATCAAATGAAAGAGAAAAGGCTCAAGAATTTAAATAAAATTAATTTTTTATCTATTTGTACAAAAACGATATGAAAATTTTAATCCTTTATATCATTATTTGAAAAATTACTGCAGTATTAGATATTTTATCTAATTATTTAAATTGACAGGCTGAACGAATTATCCAAGCAAGAAGCGGGATCTACCTTTCCATTGTCTTTTATGCAATCTATTGAAACTGACAGGCTGAAAGAAGCATCCAAGCAAGAAATGGGATCCATACTAAAGTTGGACAATTATAATTTTCTATGACAAATACAAAATAGGCAGGTCAACAATTTTGAGCACCTTTTGCAAGTCTGTATGAAAAATTACTGCAGCCTTACATATTTTTTATAATTATTGAAATTGACAGGCTAAAAGAAGTATCCAAGCAAGAAATGGGATCCAAACTAAAGTTGGACAATAATAATTTTCTATGACAAATACAAAAACAGGTCCAGTTTTGGACACCTTATGCAAAATTCAGTGGGAAAAAATGCTACATCTTACATATTTAATGTCATTTTTGATACCGACTGAAGGGTGAAAGAAGTATCCAAGCATCCAAAGGCTGAAAGAAGTATTCAAGTATTCAAGAAGTGGGATCTATACTAACCCAGATATGTCGAAAGTCCTATATGTAACTATAACTTCATTTCAGGGCATCGGTTAGCAAATTTCAAACATATGTAGTACATATGTCCGGCATATCCGGGCTAAAGTTGGACAACATCTTCCTTTGGGCTCTATGCAATATCATTAGATATCTAAAAGTGCCATGTGAAACCTAATAAACTTATTGATTCATTGATTGATTCATTGTTTTAGTTACAGAAAACTGACTCATCAAAACTAACGTGAAGAAAATTTCAAACCCATGAAAAAATCCATAGCTGATCGATGTAAATGGGGCTGCACTCGCTTCATATGAATCTCGAATTTAGTTAAATGTTGCAATATTGATTGAGAGTCGCTATCACAAGCCGTGAGCCCGCCACACACACTGACAATAGGCGGCATAAATTAGAAATAATCCACAGCAGCAATTTTCAAAGAACAATGATTTTTTCCACCAATTAAGACAGAGTCAACATTATGAAACCACTAGTTATGTTAACAATTATTGAATTCAATCGAAGGAACTTTAATTTCGCAACCGTAGCGTCCGAATAACTTCCCCCAAGCCGAGTGAGTGCAAATGTGTCGCAGGGCTGCTGTTGCCAAGTGACCGACCGATGTGATTGTGGTTACTCAGGTTGGCTCTTATTGCTGCTGCTTTGCCACCCCGCGGTGCTTACTCATCCGCGCCCGTTTCGTACAATAGGCAGACGCGCCAAGCGGCGCGCGCGCACACAAAAATTCATTTCGTGCATTTTTTAGATTCTTTCCAAGCCAAAACTCAAGAAATCATGTTCGAAAATCGACGCACGTCGAGCTTTTCGCTTTTTGCTTGTTGCTTTGCGTTTGGCCCCCGCGCATGCGCAGCTTGGCGCACGTTCAACTCAACGCCAAAAACGAGAGCAGTCGGCCGCTCATAAAACATGAGCGGTTGCACGTTGTTCTTTTGACCAGCGTCTATTTTGGGTGACGTATTCTTTTCATTTCATTTTTGTATTGGTATTTCGTACACTTTTCATTTTACGCTCGCGCGTAGAAAAGCGTTGAACTTTTTTAATGATTTAATTTTTTTATTTTTCTTTATTTTATTTATTTATTTCTTTATTGCCGCTTTTAAGCATTTACATTCTTTTTTTGCTTTTCCAATTGGATTTTTGTATTTGTATTTTGTATATGCCGCTGAATGCATTAGCGGAAATCGCACAAGCGCTTCTTCAGTGCTTCTTCTTCTTCGTTTTCTTTCAATACTCCAGCTACTGCGACCACTGTTTTCGTGTTGTTGATGTACTTTTTGTGCAATTCGCGCTATGTTGCCGTGTCTTTGCTATTACTTGTTTTGTTTTTACTGGCCGTGT
This sequence comes from Melieria picta, assembly GCA_964056695.1. Classification (NCBI taxonomy): domain Eukaryota; kingdom Metazoa; phylum Arthropoda; class Insecta; order Diptera; family Ulidiidae; genus Melieria; species Melieria picta. Next base: position 35,028,914 of record OZ057398.1, on the reverse strand, counting down.
GTCATGTGCGTTGCGTCAAAACGGAAGTAACTCCGCCGCCTTTGCGGCTACCATTGCAGACGCACTGTTGTTGGCATGCGCGATTCAACCGATATGGCATTTCTATGCTGTTCTTGTGTGGCAAGCACCACACATTTGCATTTCGCATGCACCGGCAAAAATCACTCTACGCTTTATGCACATTTCGCACTGTGCGCACGACAGCCGGCAACTGTCATGAGCGGCTGACGCCCCGAATCGGCGAAAGAGTTTGAGTTTGAGTTGAGAGTTGTGTGGTTCGAGCAGCCAAAATTTTTAATTACATCTTTAATTCACTTTGTTGTATCAGAGATTTTCACATGATTTCAAAATGTTTGATCCATTAAAAAAAGGCGACTTTTGATCCACTGACTCAAACTGCAATTGATTGTGGTTTTACTCTGAAGTATAAAATATTGCGAAATGCACAGGAAGCTCCACTAACGAATATTTATTTCCAACTTTAATTTAATTAACACCAAATCAAAGCAATCTCTCTCAAAATTTATGAATTTACATACGAATTCAACAGAAAACATATCGATCGACCAATGTTCGCGTCAGCTACAACACTTGCAACACGCCAGCCAAACTTCTGAATGAAACAGTCAGATAGATTTGCACATTGAATAACTGAGAACAATTTGTATTTGTGGCCGTGTTGAAACAATAAATACAACGGATACGAAACTGTAATGTAAAGAAACTGCGCACGCAATGCACCGACGAAACGCCAAAAGCCATCGAGTGGCCGCACTTAACTGCCAGCGGTGGCAACTTATGGAGACAATAATAAAAAAATGCACAATAAAAGAATTATACGGCTGGTGCGTTGTGGGAGGCGAAAAGGCAAAACAGGAATACAGACGTGAAGAGAAGAGACCAGAGAAATACTGCAACAACAGACAGGTGCAAAACTCTTATGAGCTGCAATTGCTCGAGGCCGGTGTTCTCTTAAGGGTTTTAGAAATAGTTATCAACCAATGTTAGTGCCGAACACAGTGATAACAGCCGAGAACATGAGCCAACAATCAAGCTTGTTTAACATTGATCGATGCCTGTGAAGAAGCAACAACAGTGAGAGGATATGAACATAAATCGCAATTGTTCAATGCTAACATTGAGAACAGTAAACTCTCTAATTTTGTATCGAATGGTGGACTTAGCGATACAGAATAAAGATACAGATACAGTAAAAAAAAGTAAAAGTAAAAAAAGTATAAAAAATTAAAGTGAAATTGGATCTAGCACTACTTTTAGAGATTATAAGCAACTTTCTTCGCCACTGCCCGGTTCTCTCAAGAGGAAGGTGGAAATTCCTAGGATCTTCTTTTCTTCGACAACTAGAATAACCTCAGTTCAGTCAACATTAAGGACATGTTAGGGTTTATCCACAATTGAGATTGACTGGTATAGGCTTTCAGGTGGTAACACAACCGGCCCATTTCGTGGCCTAAGAGTATCTTTCGGCAAGTCCATAACTAACCTATGGATCTACCTTTAGGTAGCATGTGTAGATTCTGTACATAAAGTAAGGAAACATCCTTCCAACATTAACGATTATATTTTTATTTTTTACAGTTTATAAAAAATATATGTAAATGTAGTTATAAATCTAAGCTAAATGAACAAAAACAATCTCTGGTCAAAAGCAAAAATCGCTTAAGTCCATAAGTCTTATTTTGAGCAGCACACTTTAAAGGATCATGCTAGCACCTTTGACTCAAAGAGTCGACTTAAACGTTTATCGAATAATTTATATTATTTATAGTGTCCGACCGAATATTCGGTTTCGGTTTCGGCCCAAATAAGTGGTTTCGGTTTCGGTTTCAGTTCCGACCAAAAAATGGCCGAACGGCCGAAACCGAAACTTTCTGGAATATTTTTTAAATTTTATTGTGTAGCAGATATATAGTGAAAGAAGGAGTAATTTAGATGCCACCAATGTAAATAAACTTATTTTTTAGCATATAATATTACATTATTTAATTTTGAATATTAGCGAGTAAGGGTGTTTTTTTCATGTTTATGTTTTTAAAAAATGAATGAATTGTTTTTATTAATAAGTATTTATTTATTTATGTTATGTTTGTTTGTTTGTTCTTTATTTACTTAATGTAAAATTCGTTTGCTGAAAACAAATGTTTGACATGGTGATTTTTATTTCAGCTAAATTGGTTCGGTTTCGGCCGGATATTAAAAAAAAACCGAAATTCGGTTTCGGTTTCGGCCCAACAAAGATGTTTCGGTTGGACACTAGTTATAAGTAATAATTTCCCAGAGTTTCAGACTATAATAGTTAATCCCCGATCTGCCAGAATTAATATAGTAAATTAAAACAAAAATTAATTACTTTCAAACTAGTCATCCGATATGGATGGATTTATAACATATACATAGATGCCGCGAGTGGCGCACACAGGATTTCATTTTGAGGGGAGAGGGGCTTTTGCATACAACTTTTTGTACCAGCAATTTTTGTGTTTGGGGGCGGTTGAATCCCCAAACCCCTCCTGTGTGCGCCACTAGATATTACTTAGACACGTTACCAGAATACGTTATAACTCAAAAATATAACCTCAAAAATAATTTTTTTTTCAACAAAATTTTTACTATCGATTTTAGAATTTTGGTACAATCACCACATTTTGTTTATATGTATATTTTTTGTATCTACGAGTACCTGAGTGATATTAAAAAAAAATAAAAGGTAATTTTTAAATATATTTCTTCATTAATTTTTTAGGTTATGTACAGTCTCCAAAAATGCTCCGTGACTATGTGACATAGTTTTTAACAGTATGTGTTTTTTTTTGCATTATTCATTTCCACACCTTGCTCTCAGTTTTTTCTGAAGCTAAAAAATTGTTCTCTCAGAAAAATACCATCATCACAGCTAGATGACTCTCAGGCTTACTCGCAACTCCAGGCAAGTCAGAGAGTTCTTTGCTTGAACTAAAATATGCATAGTTGTAGTAGTCAAAGCAGAATGCTTTCTTTTAGCCATTTCAGCATTAAATTAAAAGCTTAACTACTTAAAATCTACTGTCGAAAAAGTCTCACTTGTACTGTCATCATAGAATATACTTCACAACATTATAGACTCCACGACATGCCTTAGTTCTTCACTTTAGGGCATGTAATGTGTAATATAATAATTAAGGTTTAGTTTAGCACTTCAACTTGATGGGTTTGTTGTGGCCCTGGAACCGAATGGTGATGTATGCACCTAAGTATCGAATCAGTCCTTTTATTGCGATATTTACATTAGGTTCTCTTCACCAAGAATGTATTTCCCTAGAAACATTGCACGTCTGTGTGTCAGGGCTGGACAGTTTGCAATGATATGTTTCATTATTTCGTTGACTGCACTGCAGAATCTGTGAATTTTATAGTTAACAATTCTTGTGGTAGTGGTAATTACAATTGAAGTGTTGCCATATACGATTCTGAGTTGACTTCTGCTTACAAGTAAAGCTGAATCAACCTCTTTTTGTGTTAAAGTTGAGAAATTTCTTGGTGGTGGTGGTAGTGAAATAAAGTAGTGAAAATCGTATGGCAGGTAATAAATAAGCAGTGCGAAAAAAATCTTGCTTAGGTCTTTCACAATCTGCACTCTTTGATATTGTTTCACTATAATAAACTGAAGTGGTACTAAAAGAAAAAAAAACCTAATGGACAAACGCAACATGCCAGACCATAGGCTTCATTGAAAAACTGTAAACCCTAAAGAATCAAAGCACATCTCTGTCTTCTAGTAATCAGACTGAGACCAATTATCAACTGAGAGAGACACGCACGTATTCCTTTGAGAACCACAAATTCCTCCTATAAAAAATATTCGTAGAATACCAGAAATGGGCAGACAATCTCCCTGTTCTGTGATTACTATTTACACACTCACATTTATCCCCAAAAACCCACTGTTTGGGAAAAATAAAGCTCATTTGCTGCCTTCCTCGCATTTCTCCCGCTTTCCAACGCCCCAAACAGTCGTGGTAATCTCCGCCTGTTTCCCGCCTTACAAACCATTTTAATTGATCATTGCAATTGCAGTTAACCCCAAGCAATCATAATGCGATTTATTTATGTAACCTGCAATGTAAAGTCCCCTCACATAAAAAATCACCGCGTCCGCAGTGGGGCCAACTCATCAAAATGCGGCAAATTAAAATCGTTCACGCGATGGCAGTGTGCCACACCACCGCATTACCAATTCAGACAGTAAATGCAACAATAAAAATCAAAACAATATTTTTTTTTATATAATAAAATGCATATTTGAGACCATGAATTCGGCGGCCAGCTGTCGGTTAGCCGCAGCAGCCCATGACTCAACGACTGCAGCCGGCAGCGAGACAAAGCCCGAGTCGTCTCGTTCTTGGCGGGCACACGCTCCACAATTCCCAAGCGAGCACCGACACCAACAATGCACTTGACTCGCGCCGTCGCTGCTGGTATTCGATATCGGGCGCTGCGTCTGACGCGACAAGTGCCGTGCCGAGCGTCTCGAGCGTTTATGAATGAAAACGTAAAATTGTTTTGCGCAACAATAACAACAACCACAGCCAGCCACAACCAGCTAAGCAGCAAATCTAAAAACAGAATATCCAACAACAACAACAACATCTACACACACACACACTATTTATTTAAGTCGTCGAGCAGGTGCGAATTTTTTGAAAAACACGTTGGCGCGCGCTCAGACAAGCGTTCGAACGGCGGGTTTTACTGAGCTCCCAACCACCCGTTTGGGTTTTTTCGCTTTTCATTAACATATTTCACAATTTACGGTAATTGGAACAATACAAATCACATCGTAAACTCATTAGCTGCTTATCAAAGTTGTATGCGCCGGCGCACGCATCTCGCCACGAAGCATAACAACTCGAGCGAGCCGGGAAGCTGTCGCACACGCTTATCGCCTCGTAAATTTGGCAATTATGAGTGCTTAATTGATGGCGCGGCGAAAACAACATAAACCCGCAGCAAACCGGCTCAACGCGATGGATCGGCGGCGATGACGCTGAATTGTTTAACGTTAATTTTCGCACATTTTCGTGTAAAGTGCTTTTCGGCGGTGGCAGCGCGTTGTGACGTCAGTGGTTGTCGACAGTGCGGTGTTTGCGTTCGCGGCCTTGCCTCCGGACAGACCTCCCTGCGCAACTATTTACACACATATCTATTTGTTTGAACTTACTCCAAATGCTATTTTTAAACATTTCCTTACTTTGTCACCTGTTGGATGGAACTCGCACGCGGTGTTACCTTTTCAACTTGGTGCCGACTGGCGACCGACCGGTTGCGGTGCCGGCACTGGCGATGGCGTCGACAAGACGGGGAACGCCGCACCGAATTTCCGTAACCGAAAACCAAAATCTCTGACTAAGCATTGTTATCGTTCAGCAGTGCTCCAGTGATGTTGAGTTGCCAAAAAACGTGGACATGATTAACCCAAATATGAAACGATATAGAGAGTTCCGTGCTTATATCGAGTGACACACGCAAAACTAGATGAAGGTTGACACGTTCTTAAGAAAAGCGAAACTGAACGGTTTTATGATATTTTTACGACTTTTGTACTTTTCACTGGGTTGTATGCATTTGTGATTCAATTGAATCATTTTGCGGAACACGTCTTTTTGTTTGAGCAGCATTACATAAAATTAGCTAAAAATTTATTAACCCTTTCCGGTAAATTTTTGCATTTCTGAAGACAAAAATATTTCCTTCAAAATATTTACTCTTTTTGAAGATTTTAGCAATAAAATATCAAAAACATCATTTCAGTTAAGAATTATGGCTCATTCAATTTTGTAGGTACGATATATCGTACAATGGTCCGCAAAGGAGTAAAAATTCATGAAATTTTCGTTTCGTTTTTTTAAGTTTTATGAACAATTCATTAATTTTTTTTTTAAATTATGACAAAAAAATCAAAACGTGATTTCATTTTGATCGAAACATATATAAATTATACTATATATTTATAACAATATTTTTAACAATTGAGTCACACTTATTCGGCCTTATGCAACCGTTGTTGTTGTTGCAAAGTCCTTTTCCCCTCAATAAAACACAAAATCACTAAATATTCATATAGTTTTACAGAAAGATATTGAATATAGCCGATTTTTTAGCGTATTGGGAGTGGCAAGTACGCATGACTAACCTTACACAACCTGTGATTGCCCAGTAAAATACAAAATCGTCTAGAAAATTTATTTCTTAATCAAAATTTGCCGAATAGTAGATTTTTATTAGTCATACGATTTACTGACAAACGCAAAAATTCTGTTACCAAACCCATAAATCAACTGAGATTCAAACTTTGAAATTGTTTAGCTTTTTGCTACTAAAAAGTATTACATATTTAATAATTCCTCAGCAGAAACTCCGTCATTTGCCGATTTTTCAAATTCTTGCAAAAAGCTGCTTACAAAACTCACTCGCATTGTGGGGCCACGGCTACTATTATTTATATTTTTAAACAGAATGATACAACACAGCCTACTTAATAAAAATTAAAAAGCCGTTCAATAAAAAATGCATTCGCTGTAAAATAAAAAATCTCAGAAAAAATTGTACGATATATCGTACAAATTTCCGGAAAGGGTTAAAAAAAGAATCTCACAACATAATTGAAGTCCTAAATCTTTTGCTAAAGACTAATAAAAGTTCATATAAACTCACGAATAAGACTAATAGAACGAGACTGTGTAAAGGTTGGGTTAGCTTGGAAGATGTAAACCATTACAAAGACCGCAATTAGGGTACGTAGTACCATCATTGATTTGACTTCATTCCTTGATTTGACTTCTTTTCTTTGTATCAGCAACATTTCCTCCAGCCAGATCTCTTCGTTGCTTAGAGTTCTTCCATGTTGGCCTTTTGAAGCTTCTCTATGCTCGAAATCCATCTATTTCCAGAGCCTTAATTGTAGCTCAGCAGAATCTCCAAATTTGTCGAGATTGATTTTTCATTTTCAAAAAATTTATTTATGTATTCTTTAAGTCTTTTTTATAAGTAGTAAAGAATATATTTTCTAAAATTTTTACGTTCATTTCAAATGTGTTCAACTTAGCCTATACGAATTTTTACTGTATTCATGGACTAAATAAATAAATAAATAGTTAAATAAATAAATAAATAAATAAATAATAAATAAATAAATAAATAGTTAAATAATAAATAAATACAAAATAAATAAACAAATAAATATATAAATAAACAAATAAATAAATAAAAATATAAATAAATAAATAAATCAAATTTCAACATCCTATCTTCAAATTTAAGAAACTGACGCAGTGTTGAGTGTTGAAATCGTATCGAATACCATTACGTAGCTATTGAATTCAACTGATTTAGCTCCCTGAGACTTTTTCCTATTTGATCAACTCAAAAAAACCACTATGGGAAACGCGTTTTAATAGCCGAGAGGAGATAATAAAAAATAATAATAAATAATAAATATAATCAAAGACGGTTTTGATGGACTTACTGAAAATTAATTTCCACAAATGCTTCATAAACTAAATCAAAAGCGGGCTGCTGTTGATGGGAATAACTTAGAAGGAGATAACAAGGTTAGAATATTGTATGTATTTTAATTTTTTTTAATTTTTGAGTGGATTTCGGTGATATAATTGAAAAGAGATCCTTTAAAGCGGCACTGCAGTGACGAGGACATTGATACTCTGTCAGTCTTCTATCTGTCAGTCAGTCTTCAGAATACGCACTTCATACCGACTGACTCTCAACTGATTCACAACTTAAGCCATAAGGTACATAGGAAAGTAGGTACCTATGGCTGCCCCAAGGCGAAGCTCACTTAGGCCATGAAGGCCCATTATGATACCACATACAGTCGACTATAAGACCGCTCACTCATTGAATCAGTTAGAGTTTCTGAGTAGTAGAGTAGTAGTAGAGTTTTTGTCGAGTAGTGTTGTTGATTGATAGTGTAGTTTATTTACTCCGCAGAATCTATAGCATGACTAAGTTATGCCCATTTTGTGGAAAAATGCGGTATAACTGGAATTATTAGTAAGATTTAGGTAAGTATCATTGAGGCCTCATGTGATGCGATTCGATACCACAAATTAAATCATATAGAATTTTTTTCCCCAAATTGCAACTGAAATAAATACAAAAAATCGTATTTCAAAACTTTTCACATACTCATCGTATGCCTCATGAAATAACATCAGAAAAATTCGAATCTTCTAAGAAATGTTACATAAATCTCCCATAAAAATACCGCAAAATTCTTTCCCCACCCAGGTTGAAGCCAGCCCAATCAAGCACACGTCAGTTAAGCTGCTTTAAAACAGTCTAAATCACTAATTAGTCGCTGCTGTTGCTGTTGTTGTTGCTATTGCTCAGACTGTCATTGTTGCTGTAGGCCGCAGCTTCATTTCGATTTCGTTTTCTCCGTCAACGGCAGCACGTTTTTACGCTCAGTCTGGCGTCTGGCGTTTTATTGTGTTTGAACTTTGTTGTTGCCTTTTCAGCAATCACATAAAACATTTAAAACAATCAATCAATGCGCGATTTGGTATTTAATACGAAATTATTATCACTTGGGAGAAACCTCCCCGAGCAAAAATTCGAATGCCGAAACAATTGCGTGAGCACATAGTGAGCTCGGATTGTGGGCACCGGAGGAGCTCCAGCGCTTGTTCCAGTTAAGGACTCAATGAGGTGCATTGTTGGGCGAACGCATACGGAATGTACGCGCGCCATGAAAATCGGCGAACTTCGCTGGGAAAACTCGTGTCGGAAAATCCGCAACGCATAACAACAATTTCACTTTCTTTAGCCACCACCCACTCAAGGCGCCGCTAATAATAATAATGCCGCCATTCATGACTGTTCGGCGCGCGCGTGTCCGTCTGTTTGTCTGTGCGTTGAACGTGTAAATGTGTAAATAATTGGAATACGGAACTAATGCGCCACTTAGTGGGCATTAAACTGTGAGAAATACGTGAAAACATAAACAAAACACTGAGTCAGTCAGGCAGCCAGTCAGGCAGCCAGTCAGGCAGCCAGCCAGGCGTGTTGCATGTCTGTGTGTGTGAGTCAAGTTAACGTTACACGTTTCGAGTTTGCTCGCTCAATTTTTATGAACTCAAATTGCCAATTTACAGACGCAACTGCGAGTGCGAGTACGCGCATTTTTTATTATTATTGTTGTTGTTGTTTTAAATGTCGACTGCGCTCATAGCGCACGGAACGTGGTTTTTCCCGCCAGCAGCGCCCTAACAACCGCCCAACAAAAACGCCTCCGTTGAGAATATTTCTGTACATGACCACAGCCACTGCAAGTGCGAATCAGTCGCGCACACTGACCGCCGGTCGCTGCTGGCACTGCCACCGCCATCTGCAAATTAGCGCAACGTAACCGCAAAGGCGCGTCTGTTTGTCTATTTCAGCCGGCCGGTCGGCCAGTCAACTGTTGTTTAGGTAATTTTGAGATTTCTTCCCAACACCCCCTCCCCCCCGAGCCATGGAGCTTCTATTTGTTTTTCTGTTTAGCTGATCTTGCATTTTTGTTGCTATTATTCTGGCACTTTTGCTGTCGTTCGAGTGCAGTGCGGATTTGGCGATTTTTGGCTTATTCCATGATGCACGTCATCCGTTTGTTGGTATGTTAGTGAGACGTGTGAATGTGCGCGTTTGTGGGCAAGTGGGTGAAGGCAACGACTATTTTAAGCCCAACTCACACCTGGCTCAGCACCTTTCCAAGTAATTTTTTTGCACATTTTTTGTGCTGTGAAATTTTTTGTGGGTGAAGGAATTTCCACATTGCTCGGTGCTTTTTTGACATGAAATTTTGGAAAGTGCAATGCACACTAACAAAGTGGTTGTTGATATGTAAGCATGTACGCATGTATGTATGTCTGTGTGCGTACAGTTCTCCCATGATAAAATAAACAAGATGAACTAAGCACGGAAAGTATTCTCCGAAATTCTTTGCTTACGTACGCCAATTTGAATGACAGCTAAATTAGAATTCGTGACTCCCAAAGAGCAGGATTCAAAATATTATAAGCAAAACAGCAAATATCAAATAAGAAAATAGGCATATGCAACAATTTTGTTAGGAAATTTTCGGTTTAAAAACTGAACTAATAATTGTGACACCCTGGCAAATCTAATTTCTGTTCCTAAATTGAACAAAAATGTTGTGGGCGTGAAACTCTCAAACGATTATGTTAACATTATAAGAAATGTGAATAAGATTTTTCCAAAAAAATATTTGTTCTGTTCTGTTGAAAATTTGTTAAAATTTTTTAGTTAAAAAATATATATAAAAATATAGAGAACAAATTTTTTTATATTTTTGCAACAATTGTTCTTTTTTGAAAACCCCTGATAATTTCATTTTCGTTTTCTGAATATTAGTATTAATTTGTTTATCATTGGTCTCACAAAATATTGTGCGATACTCATATAACAACAAAAGAAAACATATTTGCAGCTTTTCCTTATAAAAAATTAATGAAATGAAATTCTCAACCGATTCTGTTAAAATTATAAAAATTACAAATAAGATTTTCCCAAAAACTATTTTTCTGCTTTGTTGAAATTGTTGCCAAATTTTAAAAAATTGTTTAGTTGTAAAATTTAGTAAGGAAAACTTTTTATATTTTGTGGAACGATTTTTATTCTTTCGAAAAATCCCTGATGATTTATTTTTCGTTCTCGGAATATTAGTACTAATTTTCTTATCTTTAGTCTCACGAAATGTAATAAGCAAAAATGTAGTAAGCAAAATTTTTTATATTTTTTGGAGCAATTGTTCTTTTTTGAAAATGCCTGATGATTTATTTTTCATTCTCTGAATATTAGCATTAATTTTTTTTATCATTGGTTTCACAAAATGTTGTTCGGTACTAATATAAAAAAACATATCTGCAGTTTTTCCTTATAAAAAATTAATGAAATGAAATTCTTAAACCATTGTGTTAAAATTATATAAAATACAAATAAGATTTTCCTAAAAACTATTTTTCTGCTTTGTTGAAATTGTTTCAAAATTTTAACAAATTTTTTAGTCGAAAAATATAGTAAGCAAAAGTTTTTATATTTTTTGGAACAATTGTTTTTTTTTTTTAATTCCTGATGATTTCTTTTTCGTTCTCTGAATATTAGGTAGTACTAATTTTTTTGGCAGCCGCCGTGGCTCAGTTGGTTAGTGCGTTGGACCGCGAGTCGAAGGCAGCGACCCAGGTTCAAATACTGCCTGTAACAACACCTAAAAAAAATAACGGGAAAACTCGTTTTCTCTTTCGGTGGCTGTCTTATCAGCTGGAAATGGCAAACCTCTGAGAGTAAAAAATTGCTTATGAAAGAGCTCCCAACCCGCCGTTTGGAACCGGCATAAAAACTGTAGGTCCCTTCCACCCGCGTACAAATTCACACGCACAACACGGGTGGTTGCGGGAAGCTAGGCCTTAGTCTCGCGTAAGCGGGCTGTCGTGCCAGTCAATTATTAAAAAAATTAAAATTATTTAATTATTACTAATTTTTTTATCATTGCTCCACAAAATATTGTTCGATATTCATATAAAACATTAGAACTTATCTGCAGCTTTTTCTTATAAAAAGAATTCTTTAAAGTGTTAAAAAAACATTATTTTCCTTTGTTTCGAAATGCATATCTTAGTAAAATTAACTACCTGGAACTTCAAGTAGTAAAAATTGCTAGTGAAATAAATAAAGTATACGTTCTCAGATTGAACCACTTCAGAATGCCAAATGATATCATTTGAATACATAAAAACTGCACTTCCTTGAAAGGGAATTCTGACATAGTGTACCACAAACCAGACATTCGGAAACACAGCATAGAAGTGCATAACCTAAGTAAAGTAATTAACTACTTAAAATTTTCAAGTAGTATGAGTAACTAGTGAAATTTATAAAGTATACGCTCTCAGATCGACTTGAACCACTTCAGAACGACCAATGATATTATCAGGGAAAGGGAGTTCTGACACAGAGTTTCGAATATTTTCTTCGCTTTCTTAAATGTTCTCGTACCAGGAAAGTTTTAAACTAGGCCATAATAATGGTTATTATTTTTATATATTTGCAAGCGGAACGGCAACCCTGATGGCTAGTTGACTGCTATGCGACGGCGAAAGAAGAAAGTATTCTACACAAACGTGGCGACTACAATACGTTTTCCTTCAAATAAATGTTTCTGTTAATGTTCAATTAATAAATAATCAAATTAAATAATACATTGCAAAAATCGAATTGCCGGCCAAAAAAGAACTTCTTTTTTTTAATCTTCTTCTTCTTTACTTAGTCTCCAAGACCCACTCAAAATCTGCCTCCTTAGTCATCCGGGCTGCGAACCCCACTGCCACTCGACTATAAATACATATAATTAGGTATCGGATTTATATGCACACCAAATATGCACGAAATATGCAAAATATATGCAAAATATATGCAAAACATATGCACTCCATCCAGGTCGAACCGCTGAAGCTACAAACATGAAATTTGCAGTGTAGGTACATCTTAAAAAATGAACCTTCGTTCAAAAAGGATTTTTGAAAATTCGGGGTCGAAAAGGGCAAAACATGGGTTAAGGTGTTGTGTGAAAAAAGTTTATTTAATGGACCTATTGATTTCAAATTTGGTGAAAACATTTCAAATAAAAAATAATTCGACACGTGTTTTTTAATTTTTCGAAAATCAAAACTTAACGGGGTCAACCAAGGGTTAAGGTTCGTATACGGAAAGACTACGACAAAAACATGAACCGATAGGCCTATTGACTTAAAAATTTGTGAAAACATTAGAAATAAAAAATAATTAAACACTAATTTTTTCCTTTTGTGAAAATCTCAATTTAACGAGGTAAACCAAGGGTTAAGGGGGAAAGCCACTGTGACGGGTTTTTTTGTTTTAAATCAAAGCTTATATATTCACAAATATGTGTACAAAATTTCAAGTCATAATTTCAAAAATTGACTAAGTTACAATGATTTTAGTGAGAGCAAGTAGGCCGACTGCAAGTAGGACTCAAAACTTTAAACGCGTTTTTCTCGAAACGACTTTTTTTGAACTGGCGGCATCAATAACTCGAACAATTATGAACCGATTTCTAATTTTTTTTTTGTTTTGTTCGTCTTAGTAGTGGTTAAGGTTAAGCGTAGCCGATTTGGAAAATTTTGTTTTTTACTATTTTTTAAACTGTCTCAAAACCAAAAAAACAAGGTCGAAAACATGGAAATATTTTCAATCGGTCGCCATTTTGTGAAAAATCAAAATAAAAAAAAAACGGCTACGTACAAAGATAGCTACATTCATACAAATTACAATAAAATTTTATTTTTTTTTTTCTGAGTACGGGTCTTTGAGAAATCAATGCCGCCATGGAGGGGGAATTTTTTTTCAAGCGCTACGGGATCATCTCTATTGTTTAAACTATTTAATATTTTTTAATAAAAATTTGTGGAAATATTATTAGATGTCTGCTTAATAAAATAAAAAAAACCCGATCCAAAAATTCCTATATTTACTCGGTCAAAAAAAATGTTTAAAATCACTAATTTTTTGACCCGTCACAGTGGCTTTCCCCCTTAAATGTTTGTATGGGGAAACCAAATTTTTTGGCCCGTTTGACTTCAAATACGAAATAATCAAGCACGTGTTTCTCAGTTTTTTTTAAATCGAAATTAAACAGGGTTAACTAAGGGTTAAACGTTTGTATGCATAAGCATGATTTAATGGTTTTATTTTTCTTCAAACTTGGTTAAAGTGAAACATGTTTTTTATTTTTTCGAAAATCGAAATCTGACGGGGTCAACGATGGGTTTAGAGTTTGTATAGGGAAACATGATTTAAGCGGTCAAATTACTTTAAATATGGCGAAAGCCCTTTAAATAAGATATAATTAGACAATTATTTTCTCGTACGAATCTGACTGGGTCAACGAAGGATTAACACTATGACGTCCGGTGACACCACAGTGGCGTCGTCAGCAAACTTGCGGCCAACAGCCGGTGACACCACAGTGGTGTCGTGCGCGAATTATATAAAACAAACAAATTTTGTATTTAGTTACGTATGTATATATTCGAAATTTCATGAAAGTAGGGGAACAAGGTTGAGAACTTATGAGAACTAACGATGAGATTAGTAAAACTTAACAATTCATAATCTCTCGATAATGTCAAAAACGGCCGGCGACAAGCCAAGAAATCCGGATTAGCGCTGCCGGCGCCAAGCGAAAAAATATTTACAAGTCGTGTGGACGGCAAAGTGTTAAGATAAACTTGATTCATTGAGCCCACTGACTTAAAATTTGCGTGCAAAGCCGCGGGGCCTTGCTAGTTGTGGAATGAAAATTTGTTTAATAAAGTATGAAACTCTTCCGTGCAGAGCCGGAGATAACTGGTAATATTTCTTATATTCCATGAATTTAGTGAAATCGGCGAAGTTCAAAACAGTTTAAAAAATCATTGTGTTTTAAATAGAATTCATTTCTTAACTTGAAGTCCACCAAACAAACCCTTAACTCAAATAATAACAAAACTTAAAATAAAATGTAAAAAATTAACTGCTTATTAGAGTAAATCACTAAAATTGTCTCCAAGTTTTCTAGGGTCAGCATATGTCATGCCTATGCCGTACACCAGCTCTTGGAGTACGAAAACGTTCATTATTCTTGTATGCTGGACATTGCTGACCCCAAAAAATAGCTGAGTGAGCCAAACTACAACACCAAATTGATCCCCCCTTTACACATAGGATCACACCAACTTCACTCTTGCTCGTTTGCATAGAAGAACATAAGTCTGTCTGAATATGTTTACATACATACTTATGCCAAATACGGCAAAAAATGAAAAAAAAAACATGCAAAATTATGCCAAAATATTCAACAAATATATAAAAAGTATGCAAAAAATATGCAAAATATGCAAAAAATATGCAAAATATGCAAAAAATATGCAAAATATGCAAAAAATATGCAAAATATGCAAAAAATATGCAAAATATGCAAACATATGCAAATATGCAGTGCATATGTTAGCTCATTCTTAATATTTTTCAACAAAAATAGTTTCTGTCTTGGTCCCATTCAAATCCGAAGCTCCAAAAAAATATGCACTTGCATATAAATCCGATCCCTACATATAATATATTTCACTTTCTGGGCTTTCTTCATCCACTTAGCACACTTTCTGCTTGAATTGCTGTATTAACTAACCAATTGTTTGATTAGTTATAAATTTTTTTCACGCATGACACACACCGTCTGTGGGAAAACGACATAAGGCAAGCGTCATTTCTATGGAGATGTTCCGGGTTTATATTCAAATAGGACATTTTGCAACTGATATGACATGTAAAAAGAACACGTCACGGACTGTGCAACATTTATGCTGTCATTGATTGACGCCATGGCTGAGCGCTGCAACATGATAACAATTTTGCAATATTTCAATGCGTCATTAGTGCAATCATTGCAGTTGCTCAAGTCTGGCGTCAGTCATCGCCGCTCGGCTAATGCCAGCTGCGGACCACACAGTACAATCAAATTTCCTCTTAACCACACTTTATGCGTGCACGTATATCGGCGCTTCTTTACAGGCAAATTAAATAGTTGTAAGCGCACAATTTACATGAAATATTTATGCGTTTTCCAAGCACATTAAGCGCTTTCTTATCGAATGCGCAAAAAGAGACGAGATAATATTTACAATACATATTAACAATTAACACTTTTAGACCTCAGACTTGGTTTATTGAAATTTTCTGCGATTATAAGCGAAATGACTTTGACACACAAATACATTTTTTTTAATATATTCTAATAGGGAAAACCATTAGCTTCAATAGTTTTTTTGTAAGAATTTTTTGTGGACTAAGTAAATGAAATAAAGTAATAAATAAATAGATAATTATGTGGATGATCTATTATTTGATATGTTTTAATAAGTATTAGGTTATGTAAACTCGATAAGCCCAGTGGATAGCGCGCTGGCTTCTCATACCGAGGTCCTAGGTTCGAATCCTAGCTCGGGCTGGTGAAATGCTCATCTACTTATATCGCTATCCACATGAAGCAGATTGAAGAAGAAAAGTTGCCAACCGCCGTTCGGATTTGGCTTTAAACTGTAGGTCCCTCCCCCCATCCGCTTGAAATATGTGTTGTAACCAATGCTAGAAAAAACGGTGTAGCATAAAATTTTCAAAAAACGGGTGAAATATGTGGTATCACAATGGGCCTCTTAGGCCTCTGAGTGTGTCTCTTACAGAGGCAGCCAACAAAAGCTAACTTTACCTAAGGCAAGACTCGACTAACTATTTAGCTCGAAGACGCATCGATATGCCCGACGAATGTGTGGTCGGTCCAGCCCTTTTACCCAGTGTTCGGTAATAATTGAAACCCAACTGAGCTTCGGATGGACTCCGCAATGTTCCTTAAAGACGCAAAGGCTTTCATGCCCAAATTATCAGACCTTTTGCCACGTTAGACAGTCGTCTAGCAGTCGTAAAGCTGCAAAAATTATATTTCCTCCGCATCTTTGCAAGTACGACACTAATCCCGACGAGGCCGACGGCACAGTGCCCCGTTAGAACCCCAAAGTTTCGCTTAATTGAACCTCAAAAAACAAAGTCATCTTTTAGTTTTAGCGCGAAGGAAATGAGATCCTGCACTCAGCTCGAGCGCTAAATTAGTCATTGGAGTCCTTAATCTTATTGTAGTTAGAGGAATTAAATTCTGACACAAAGCACTCCAAACTGGCTCTAAACTTCGAACACAGTGCGCATAAAACAGTTTTTAATTACGATTTGTGATAAAAAATTATTTAAATTCTTTCGCAAGTCAAGAAATTCGAGGTGTCAGAATTATTGTATGTACAGAATTTTTCAACTAGTGGTTTACTTTTAACACTAGAAAGACCATTGCGGTAATTTTTACGGTTTTAAATTTTTAAACATTTGTATTTTCTTTAGTATTTCTATCAACTTTTGCTTTGGTGACTTTTATTTTTTTATCGAGTTCTAAAATTAATTGTACAATTTGGGTTCCACAATTACAATTAACCAAAGCCGATGTGTACTTTTCGAGATATCTATGGATATATATGGATATGGATATATATGCAAAACTTGCGGTCTTTCTAGTGTTAAATCTAATCGCATTTTTGTCTATCAACGTGCAACTGTCATTGCAATGACTTCTGGCAAGTAAAAACTATGAGGTGGTCAGAAATGCATCAATAAATGCTGGCACTGACATAGAAATAGGGAATATTCACCAAAAAGATTTGTGAAAATAAATCATCTGTTTGGATACGTAAACAAGTTAATCTGTTGCACCTGAGACTCCTAAAACCCCAGAAAAATGTGCAACAATCTGCCCATCTCCCATTATAAGTAGTAAAAAATTTTTGGTGTCAAAAAGAATACTCGTATATGGACCGCCAATAAACCGGTCAAGTCAACAATCCATTGAGTTCGTTGATAACGCAAAGACGATAACTCAAAACTCCTATTTCATCTTTCATAAAAAAGTGAAACGGTAGCATCTGAAGTTCCGAAAAAAAACCAACCAATAGTGGAACAACCTCTCCAACCATAAAGAGTGACAGTTTGGTGCGGTTTTTGGAAATTGAACCAAAGGACCGTCAGTAAAGCTGTCGAGCCCACAGTTCGTTAGGTTCTTGTTTCCCATAATTGCCTACAGCTGAGTCCTTGCTTTGCTACAGCAAACAATTAAAACCCATCTCGCAACAGATAATCATAGGCAATAGGAATCTTAGGATCACCAATGTTTCAACTGGCCATTCAGCTCTCAGATCGCTGAAACAGACAGTTTATATGACCGAACCAATGGAGGCATGCAAGCGGAGTTTCGGGGGTTCAAACCACCCGTCAAATATCTGTTTGTTATTGTACAAAAATTATGTCCAGCAAATATTACTTCAAATAATATTCGACTCAAAAGTGATGTACGGACCCCTCCCCCGAAAATGAAACCCCATACGCACCACTGGCTCGAACCCAACACACCAAATCGTTCAAGAAATCATTTTGATCAAATATGACTTTCGTAGACCGTTCCAGAGCGCACTTCAGTTTCGTTCCAGCTTTTCACCACTTCATTTTCCTCAATAGCACTCGATCACAAAAATTTTCCAAATGATCTACATTGTCGAAAGTTCCCTCTCCACTCGAGCATTGGAAAAAATTTTCCCAATCGCAGCATTGCTGCGTCGGCTCTCCCATGTGTCACGGGGTCAGAGGGCGCACCCGAAGAACGCCGCCCGCATACGAGTACTCACTTGTAATCGAAGAACGGACGCTGGTTACAGAGGTGCCGCAATTGCCGCTCGTGTGCTGCCATCTTGTGTGCTTCGTCGTGTTGCAAATGGAATTTTAGTTGCGCTCCAATGAGGAAATGTTGTCAAGTTAATTGTTGGTTTTGTTCGCTCGCTGCCGAAAGTGCCGAAAGTTCAATTCGCCGTGTTTGTGTCCACTTGTAATTTGAGGGCGCTGCGCTGGCGCATTAATCGTCAAATTGCGATCGCACGAGTACGATTGCGTCGAAAGGATGCAGAACCAAAAAAAATAAAATAAAATAAAAAACAAAACAAGCAAACAGCTTTTCCACTGTTTGGCTGTTATTTGTTTTTTGTTTGAGTTCGTCTGTTGAAAACGATTTCTATTTTTTGTTTTGTTCTGTGCGGTGGATTTGCTGGCGGCGCCGCTGACGACTCGTGTACATTCGCGCGCAAGCGTTGACACACGTTCCGAGTGATCGAAATGCTCGTTCGATTTCGAGAGTGCTTAAGAAAATATTGTACGTCGAATTTGTGAAGGGAAGGTGGCAAAATAAAAAGGTTCGGAGCAATATTTATTTTTTCTATTTTAAAATTAAAAGTTTTATTTTTGTTTGATTTTTTGAATTCACACACAAAAAAAAAAGACATAAAAAACAATAGTCGAACTGGAAACGAGTCTGAACGGTAGCGACGAGACGGACGGCAAGACGAGTGAAAAAATAAAACACATTAAATAAACTCAACTGAAATGCACAAAAATGCGTGACGTTGGTTGGCGAACGGCGGCGGGGATAACGTTTGTTCGATTTGCTGTCGTTAAAATCTGCTATCAGCTGTTTGGAGCCCGACAAGCGGCACATGTTGACGAAAACGAGTGGGGGCGAACGATGTAAAATGACAGCGACAAAATGTCAATTACAACAAACAATTTAGACCAAACTGCTTTCTGAGCGAGTAATCGGTTGGGGAAAATGTAAAAATACCCATGTAAACAAAGTAACGAACCGAAACAAGAAGTACTGAATGTGGAGTCAAGGAACGTTAGCTATTTTGTTGAACAATTAGTAGGTATTAAATATTTCTTTAATAATGCGAATGCAAATTTGTTTTATTTTCACAGCGAAATTTAGTTCCTACCAGAAGAAGGACAACTGAAAGTGTGGTACCACCAAAATCCCACCGAATGATTCCAAGCTTTGAACTTGAAGGTTGTTTTTCGGTATATTTTTAAGATTATTGACCATTAGTTACTAGAAAATGCACAAATCTATATACATAGTTATAGTTATATATACCTATAGCTGTTAGTGTGACTAATAATAAACGAATAATAATATTTGCCAAACTTACCTCAATTACGCGGTCCAAAGTGTGTTTCGACCAGCTGAAAAAAAATTAAATAAATATATATTAAGTATTAATAATAATAATATGTGTTAACCAATAAGGGAATCTTTTGCATAATTTAAAATAATTAAACCGTATAAACCACATCAGTGCCACACACAGTTTTTCATTTAAGGGTAATTTTGTACATAAGTATTGAACCCAATACCATTTGAAATCATATTTGTCATACAAAATGTTTGAAACAAAAAGATATTTAGAGGTTTGGCGATCTAAAATTCGCTTTTATGAACTACATTTAAAAAGATTAAGAAGGGAATAGGAAAGAACAGTTTACAAAGAAAGAGCCACGGATAACGTTAACCCATGATTGGTACATACTTTCTCCGGCGCTAGTGCCCTGAACCTGTTCCTCCAACAACCATCTCTCTTCCCCCTCCTACTCTCTCTTCGTTTTGGACGGACGTCTTCCCCATTCCACTGACCTTACGACGGTAAACTTACAAATTAATCAAATTGTTGTGTAATAGCGATTAAATCTATATGCATATAACTGTTTTGACTGACCGACTGATTCGTCATTGCCGAATCCAAACCGCTAAAGCTACCAAGATGAAATCTAAACCTCAAATTACTTATTAGAAAACTAACGAAAATTTAAAAGTTTGGTTTTCGAAAGTTGTTAATGCGGTAAAAAAGAAGGTTAAGATGTTATATAAAGAAAAATTATTTAATGATTTCAAAGTTGGTAAAAATAATAGGTACAAATTAAAAAATTCGTCACGTACATAAGTACTTATTTTCAGTTTTTCAAAAACAAAACCTGGAGACCTCAACCAGGGGTTAAGGTTTGTATATGAAAAACTGTTAAAAGAACAAAGAATTAATGGGCAAATAATTTATTTAGTAAAACCAAAAATAATTCGTCACTTGTTTTACATATTTTTAAAAATCAAAACCTGACAGGGTCAAAAATAGTTTAAGAGTTTGTCTGAAGAATGGGCCAATTGACTTCAAATCTAAGCAAAGCTTTTCAAATGAGATATATTCAGCCAAGTATTTTTCATTCTCTTCTTCAAAATCAAACGTAGTCAGCAAAGAGTTAAAAGAAACCTGATTTATTACTTATTGATTTGCGATTCTAACAGTATTCCAAATCAGAAAATAACTAGAAAATTTATAGGTTTATCTTAAAAATAATACCCTTAAAAGTAGCTGGAGTCCTCAGCTTTCATAAAAGGGGTATTTTTCCCCCCTACCCAACCATTGGCTCCACCCTACCTTCCTCTTCTGTAAGCTTTCCGACCATTCTTCCCACCTAAGACCTTACGACAGTAAACTTGCAAATTACTAAAATCACGGAAACTTTTCATTCAACAAAAAGTGGGTTTGTAGGTAGCATAGTGAAACCGAAAGAAGAAAAGTGCTGAATTTCTTCCACTAGGCAATCATTTTTATGTTTATCTCTTTCCTTCTCAAAAATATTTTGATACTGTTTTCTTTTTTTTTTTCGGCGCACACGTCACAAAAGCTACGAATATAAAGGAAAATTAAGTAAAAACTAAGAAGGAACCTAAATTTTTCATAAAATTTGACATGTGAATTGTAATAATTTGAATTATACAAAATTGTTAAAGGACTAAAGAGAAGGTGAAGGAAATAATCTATAAACTATGAAAGTAAAAAAACCTACATATAAAAAATTCAATTCATATTCTTGGACTATGAAATTAGGATCCTTTCATGGAATAAAAATTCACACAAGAGTTACAATTTCGTGACTTTTGTAGATGTTAATCTAAAAAAAGTGTACATACATACATACATACATATTTCTTTCAAAATGTTACTTATAATAATAATAGAAGGAATCTGCTAAAATTCGTTCATTCATTTGGCTGGCTTGAAAAGGAAGCAGTTAGTTGGACCACCACCAAAAGAATAAAAGTTCAATTACTCATTGAACCAGTTGGAGCTCTTTACGAAGCTTAGTAGACTGTAAATAGTCCTATTGGCTAGATCCCCTAGATTTTTGAAGCAAAAGTTGCCCAAATGAGTAATCCTTTTTCTAGATACTGCAGGACAAATGCCTAGAAGGTGATAAGCGTTCGACAGAACTTCGACAGAAGTTATTAGAATGCAATCCCAGCCTTCTTACGTGGTTGCCCTATCCAGCACCAATCATGGTTCTCATCTGGTCCTTTTTAAGTGAGAAAAGTTCTCGAAAACAACGGAAGTTTAAGTTTAGCCATTTTTGGCGCTCAGTAAATCCTGCGTTGCCTTAAGCTCATGTTAGCATAATTTCTAGTGTCGATTTTACATGAATACGAAGCTTATATATTAAAAGATGGATACCACACGTTGCCAAATTTGCTCACTCATATTCTGCCGAGCAAGCGCGTCTCCTCTACAGTTCCCTGGAGTGTCCTTATATCCTGGAACTCAGCATAGGTGAATATGAAGCTGCGGGGCTTCATCTCGTTAAGAGATTTGGTGCAGTATAGAACAATTTTTGATTTTATTAGAACTGCATTCAGAGCCTTAAGAGCAAATTGGCTGTTCTATAGTTTCAGGATATCTGTGGCCTCGGGCTGGAAGACACTACAGTAATCTGGCGGCCAGAGCTTTAAATTGCGATTTACTTTATTTTGAGTGAGATATCACAGCCGACCTTGCCAAGCAATTTGGATCCGTCCGTATATATATGGACATTACCGCTTCAGAATGAAACCCAATAGAGAAGAAAACAACTTATTTGCTATCATTGAGTCGCTCTTATTATATAGGGTTTTCCAACAAGAGGTGTTATTTTGGTATTCAAAGAAAAATTCCATTTTTTGAGATAAATGATCGGATGTTTATTTCATAATAAAGAGGAAGGTATGCCGTTTATAATGAAAAACAACATCAGCCAAATGGCCACCACGACCACGCTTACAGGACCATATCCTTTTCATGAAATTGTCCATAACCAAATCGCAAAGTGGCTGCCCTATGTCCTCGATAGCCTCACGAATTCTATCTTTGAGGTCTTGAATCGACGCTGGGCTGTTGGCGTACACCTTATCTTTCACGTGGCCCCAAAGGAAGAAGTTGCAAGGTGTTAAATCACAAGATCTCGGTGGCCAATTGTGATCACCTCTTCCAGAGATAACACGGTCCGGAAACTTTTCCCGTAAAAGAGCAATGGTTTCGTTGCTTGTTAGGCACGTGGCGCCGTCTTGTTGAAAGTAAACGTTGTCCAGATCAATACCATCCAACTCCGACCATAAAAAATCATTAATCATCTCTCGATAGCGCAATCCATTCACCGTAACTGTTGATCCAACCTCATTTTCGAAAAAGTAAGGTCCAATGACCCGCCGGACCATAAACCGCACCAAACAATTACACGTTGAGGATGGAGAGGCTTCTCAACAATAACTCTTGGGTTTTCCGAGCCCCAGATGCGACAATTTTGCTTGTTGACGTAGCCACCGAGGTGGAAATGGGCCTCATCAGTCAAGATGATTTTTCGATGGAATTCCGGATCATTTTCATGCATTTCAAGGACCCAATCAGCAAAGACACGACGTTGTTGATGATCGGTCGGCTTGAGTTCTTGTGTTAACTGAACTTTATAAGCCTTAAGACCCAAGTCTTTATGCAAAATACGGTGTAATGACGTTTTTGGAATGCCCAATTCCAAAGAACGACGAGGAATCGACAAACCTGGGTTTTCTTCAATACTTTGGGTTACAGCAGCAATATTCTCAGTTGTTCTTGAGCGACGTGCACGGGTTTTATTCTTCACATCACTAACTTGTCCCAACAGCTCGAATTTTTCCACCAATTTCTGTATTGGGGTCCGACAAGGTGCTTCACGACGACCCAAAAATGCTTTAGTTTTGCGAACTGTGAATGCAAGATTTTCACCATTTTTGTAGTGAATTTTAATAATTTTAATACGTTGTCCATTTTTAGTAATGGCGTAGTTTCTACTTGTCAAATGTCAAAGAATAAAAGCTTCAAAAGTGACAGCTACCGAAATACCGGGTGATTCAAAATAGCACCTCTTGTTGGAAAACCCTACATAAGTAATAGCAGCTCATTTGGGTCATCGCTGGGGTCTCTGGTACAGGGTCGTATAATGGCATCATTCGTAGAGTAACATCTGCAGAAGCTGCAGAAATGAAGAAGACATAGAAACGATAAAATATTTCCTATGAAAGTGCATGGTTCTGAAGAACTCGGACACCCTAAATTGGGGTTGAGGCTTCTGAGAAGTTCGAAAAACGTTGTAGAAGGCAATTTAATGGGGTTTAACTATGTAAGAGAATGTTGAATGTTTCACAGCAGATGTGAAAAATTTAGAAACTATTTATTATGTCTGCTAGTGGTAGTTCGGAAACTGAGAAACGCCAAGTTAAAAAATGTTCAGATTTGTTCAGACAGCTTCAAGTTGGGAGTTGCCATGCCTCTCTTTCTGTTTTGTTATTTACCAATCCGATTCCTCATTAGACACAACATCAGTCACAAACATATCGGCCAACCATATGATTTAATTACAATTTACTAGTTAAAACTGCAGTATCAGTCATCAACAACATTTCCGTCCCTGGAGAAAGCGTTCGGGGAGCCCACCGATTTCTCAGTATGTTCACATTACTTGGATTAAATTATAAAGAAAAGAGGCAGATTGAAACCGATTTCTTCTACAACATTTGACTTGGGGTTAAGTTGTTCAAGCATTACGCAGAATACAACTAAATGCAAAGCGTTTCCCGCGCTTAAAAGCAATTAAAGTCATAACAGTAAGTACCAGCTCCTCGTGTGTGGGTAAGACCGCCATCGATATGAATGAAAATGTTTCGAGTAGCACGTGCTCAACGTTATTCTTTCAACGTTACAACATTTTTCTCCGCTCGCACCATGACGACACGGGAATGTATTTCGCAACGCCGCAAACATTTACGCTCGGGGAATACCTTGAATTGCGCCATTTGAAGAAATTGCAAATAAATGTTTGTAACTGCCCACAAGTGGGTTCACGCTGCACACGTAAGCGCCCAGTGCGGCCACGCGGCCACAATGTCGCGTGCGCTATGCGGAATGGCGTTTGGGTTCTTCAAAGGTCAATTGGCCGCATTCCTTTCGCATGATTTCAACAGCAGCGTTTTCTCATCCAGCTCGCATCAAGTTCCGTAACCGTTTTTTGTGGTTTACGAATATTGAAATGAAGTGCAAAAATTTGGTGTTTTGTTTTTGATTTGTTTGTTTACAAATCGTTGGCCCGATCTTCGTTTGGCCGTTTTGCTGTAGTCATTGCCAAAGTATGCGGCGAAATACTTTGTTGTTATGTTAAGTAAAGACGAATTTTATATTTTAATGGTAAAAGTGTAAACAAAATAAAATTTAAGTCAATTCGAGTTCCACTAGAAGGAATTTCAATGCCGTTTTGGGGTAGAAAAAAATAAAAATTGCCGTGAAGGATGAGTGATGTGAAAC
The DNA here is from genome assembly GCA_964056695.1 of Melieria picta. Lineage (NCBI taxonomy): Eukaryota > Metazoa > Arthropoda > Insecta > Diptera > Ulidiidae > Melieria > Melieria picta. The sequence continues at coordinate 35,003,736 of OZ057398.1, read as the reverse complement.
CGATGCCAACTGGTGCGCGAAAGTAGGATAAATGCAATACCGCCATTTCAGTTTGCTACAGTTATTTGTTGTAGTTATCAGCGATGGGGTTGGCCGAGTACACATCTGTACATTAGTATTATTGTGTACAAAGAATTATTTTCATATGTCAAACATTGTCCACTGCTTATCAACTTTTGTCCATGTTGGCAATTTATAGCGTCGTTCAGTTGTTCAAACAACAATGGAAAAACCCAACTCATATTATCGTTTATACTCGCATGCCCGTTGTATTATACGCGTATCTGTATGTATGTACGTATGTGTATGTAAATGCAAATGGATGTCTGAGGAGGAGCCAAATGACTTGCGCCACCGACGATGAGCCAATATGTTTTATTGCTTCGGTTGGACGATAAGATTGTTGTTGTGGTCGCAACTTTAAACCACGTTCCCCACATGACACTTTTTGACACAGTTGCTGATATATTCAAGAGTAGGTTTCTGAATAAATTTTGTTGTTTATTGGCGAGCAAGTGTGGGCTCAAATCTTTTATATAGAATAGTTTCAGAATAGCTTCAGATTCCTAAGTCAAACAGCATTAAAATTTGGTATAAAAAGTAGTAGTAAAATTGCATGAACGTTGTTCAAGGGGTGTGGCACATTTTTGCGATCCAAGTTTCCTGTATAACTTTGGGAGTACAAATCGCACATCCATGACACTCGGTACGAATTTATTATTCCGTGGCACCTAGCTTTTTTCTGTTATCGCTTAGTGGTTGGTTCAGGAAATCAGAAATCAGCAGTTCAAAGGTTCGAAATCCCACTCAGGCAACACCAAAGAACTAAAACTTTTAATCGGTGACTCCCGTTTTCAACCGACTATATTACAACTCTGATGGCCAATTATTTTCTGTCCTATAAAAAGCTCATAATTCGTCGTTCGGAGTTCTCTCATTCATGTATGGGTCGTATCTTTAAGAAAGATATATCGTAGTCTTCTCCACCATAATTTTTAATGCAATCCGAAATGACTTCAACAAACAGAAAATTTTGTTTTGATATGCTTTTTTTCTTCTTTTCGATTACCCTTCAACTGTCGAGTAATCAAGGTTGAATATTTCTGTTTCCATTTTCAACACAGTACTAAACGTTCGATATACTTTTATCATCACGTCGAGGTTGAATTTTACACCAGCATTCGCGGCCCTTGAACTCTGCTCTGATAATTACAATTTATAAATAATTATTATTACAACTTAAAAGGCAACTAGGCACAAAGACCAATTAAATTGTTTGCTTTATGAATGTTTTTTTTTTTTACTTTTGGTGTAAGAAGTTTGGTTTTGAAAACAAAACAGGAACAAGAGAAAAGAAACTACTTTTGATTAATTTAAAATGTCGCTAAATTCTACGTTTCTTCAAAAAATGTCTCGTTAACACCAATTAGTAAAAGTTTATTTGAAAAATTACACATACATTGTCTATTATTTAAATTGAAAATTAAACTAACACCGTAATTCAAAAAGAATCTAACACTACCAACCCGTCAAACGCCAAGTTCCTTCTGCCCGCATTCACGTTGACAAAAATTTAAAAAAAGCGTTGAATTGGTAGCACTGTTAGAAATATTTATTTTTCGATAGTTGGCAATTCATTACAAAAGCTTTTGTAGTTTGTGCAAACCATTGCATACTTTTAGGCAGTTCTATTATTACAAAAAGCTTTTTGAGCTTTTGGTAAAGCGACACATGCTTTGTTATGGGACCTGGCACGGTGACCATATCTTTTGAAAGAAGACAATTTAGGATTAGAAAGACTCATACCAAGTAGACAAAGTAGTAACACAATTACAACAACAACAACAACAACATGTCAAAACAGTCATGTTGTCAAAGGAAGTACTGCGCCACGTTCTGATAACCACATTCCGAATAAAAACTACAAACTACAATTAATTTAAAATAAATGGGAATGCATAATAATTTATGAAACTAATAAATTTTAACTGAAATATTAAGAAAAAAATAAGAATAACGTCAACAATAACATTCGTTTTGAAGAAGTGGTGGCAATTGATTTGGTTTTGTCGCCTACAAAACAGAAACAGTTTTAAGGTGGGCCACAGCCACAACTGTGGTCAAAATCGTCTCCATTAGAACGTTGTGATTCTATATTTTGACAGATGTGGTTTTGTCGTATACAGTGGCGCACACAGGATTTCATGTTGGGGTGATTTTGTTTACAACTTTTGAGTTCGATTTCATTTTAACACTAGAATGCCCGTCAATCTGACATACCTAAAATGCCCATATGTAGTCATTTTGACTACATTATTGTTTACTGACTTGTTTTTAATTTTATTGGTTTTTAAGTATCAAATATGAATAAATGTACACGAGATTAAACTAAAATAAGCATTTCGTTTTTATTTTTGTATGCTTTACAAAGTAAATTCATTTAAATAAAATAGCGTACTTTACACATAAATTGGATAAAATGGAATGAAATTTGGAATTTGGAATTTGTGAATTAATTTTATGAGTGAATTTTGAATTGAAAAACTTGGGAATTGTCACAGCCTTCTATGATAATTATTTTCGAAATGTTTGCAATTATTTGAAATTTTCATATTTCGTAATTGAAAATGCATATTTGTCTATTTATCAGTAAGATTTGCTGAAAATGTTATATGGGTAGTCAAAATGACTACCTTTGGGCATTTAAGGTAAATTTTGCAAAATTGGGGTAAAAAATTTTTTTACAATATTTTTAATTGATTTATTCCATTTAGCTTTAAAAATTAATAAAAGTCACGTTAGAAAGCGATGCAACAAAAGTTATTTACAATAAAAGACCTCAATGTAGTCAAAATGACTACCTTGGGCATTCTAGTGTTAAATCATATTTTGCACCCCAAATTTTTGTATTGGGGGAGGTTTGAACCCTGCCCCTTGTGTACGCCCCTGGTCGCATTAAATCTACCAGTTCTAATGGAAAAACTACCAAGCTGGTAACGCTGTTCCTGTTGTTCCAAACAAGAAATACAAACTCTTTTTGACAATCACCCACTTGCGCTCACTTTTTTAACTGGTTTTCTCACTTTTTTCGTTTAAAAAAATTATTTATTGTACGAGATATCAAATTGTAGGTATAATCTCTTATAAACAATAATCATTGTGTTGCGCTGTTGCTGTGTGCATTATATACTTTACATATATGTACGAGTATTCCATATAATTTTTTCGTCATCGAAAACAAATGCTGTTCGCACCGGCACTTTGACAGCCACAAAAGTAAATAAGAGACCACCGACATTTGTTTGTTTAAGCCGAATTTTGTTCAATGTATTAAAATAATAAATTATTCATTTCAAATTTATTGATTGCCGTTTGGACTTATTTTTAATGGTTACTCTTGTGCGATACACTGTGGAACAAATTGTTGTTTTTTATATAACTCGATTACGATGCGTTGAATTTTGTTAAGTCGGGGGTGCAATTATGTAATAATAATTAATGTGCAATAATATAGCAATATAAAACAAAATCAACCAAAGCTCTTATATTGCAAGACAAAGGCCAGCGTGTTGAAATCACTATTCAAGCAATAAAAAATAAAACATGATTCTTCTTTGCTTTTCTCCTGAGATTAACCCTCAAATGCATGAGTTATCTTCTTATTTGTTTAAAAACCATAGTTTTTAAATTTTATAGCTATAATTTTAATTAATTTTAATATATTTAACCATAGTTTTTAAATTTTATAGATATAATTTTAAGTAAGTTGAGAACTTCAAGACAAAACACCCGGAAATAATAGTTTTGGTACTAAAAGAAAATAAGTGTAAGTAGCAAAACAAGAAATAAGGAACATGATTTTTAAAAAAGACAAACCAGTGCAGAATATTTTTCAATTAATTCAATGTCAATTTGAGTGATAAAAGTTATGACACACATATGTTTAAATAAAGAAACAAGAAATAAAATGAAATAAAGCTGAAGTAAGTGTGAAAAGGCCCGAATGCTCTGGCAGATAATGTGCTAATCACTCTAATTTAGGTTTAGGCTTACGCAAAGGGCCGATAAGTTTCGATGAAACAAAGTCAATCATAATGTACTATATACGAAAGTAGCGAAGGGGGTTTTGGATATTAAACCCTCTTTAATAAAAAATTGCTATCCATTTGCATGCCAGTAACAAATTTAAGGTCGGTTTCCTCATTACGATTTATAAAAACTATCTGAGAAACACTATGAGCGAGAGTAGATTTAATGATCTTGCCTCGCTCTCCATACACAAAGATATGTGAATTAATTCAGATGGAGTCTTATACGCAATGGCCAAACCCAGAACGAGGCGTCTAAATTATTTGATAAAAGACTGTGTTTTTGTTGATGCAAAGCTTGATTACTCGAAATAACACTTTTTATAAGGTGTGCCAATAAAAGTGTAAGATTTCATTTAAAAATAAATTGCATACTTGTTGAGCGATTTCGATTCGTTTCGATTTTCAAGCACCTTTTGACAAAGTTGTGGCTTTATCTCAACAATGATTTTGGATCTCAGATTTGAGCTCATGAATTGTTTGTGGTTTATTGCTATAAAGAAAGGAATCACACGGCGTTAAATTGCACGTTCTTGGTCAAGTTGGTCTTTGTTCCGATTGATGGCCAATAACATAGCGACAGGGTTAACCTTTCGTCCTAAAACTGGGGTATATTGCACCCTAACAATCTTTTTAATGCATTATTTCCGCTATACTGCTTTGCAGATGTATTTTCAAAGCCTGTAAATTAAGTTTGAACTGATTAAAAGCGTATGGCATAAAACATCTTTCAAAGTGCTGAGAATTGTTAAACCAGGCTTGTTTAAAATTAATTTTAGGTATGCTATGAGGTTTACATAACAAAACTTGGTAGAAACAGCGCTAATTTGGAGCAGTAAAAGCTTTACTATTATTAGATAAGGTGAAGTGCAAAAAAATATTTGAGTGTTAATTTAATTATTTAAAAAATGCACTTATGTACGCCAATGTGTCGTTTGCACCGTTCGTCAAAGTGCTTTGAAAAATTTTCGGATTTAAGAGCTTTGGCTGCGATAAGTTTGTTTAGTAAACAGAATGAGATTTTTATCAGAATTAAATGAATTATTAACATCGAAATGTCTAATTTGTTTTTCCTTTTTGGAAGGTTGGCATATTTTGGATAGTTTTTTCCACTGTATACTAATAAAGTAGTTTAATCAAAGAGAGTACCCCTAATGTAGATACCTCTATTTTGAATGACAAATTCTGTAAAAAAAAATGCATCAACAGAGTCTTCAAATTGTGTGAGATGGAGACATAGTTATATCGTATTTGGAAACAATGTATGAATAAGTTTTCCTTTTGTTTTTGCTACGATTTTGTTGTAATGAAAATGAGGCAATTTTTCAAATTCGTTCAGAGTGTTGTGAATTGTCAAGCCAGGCTGAATTAAAATAAGTTTAAGGTACACTGTGAGGTTTACATAAAAAAACTAGATAGAAATAGAAAACTAACTTTATTGGTTCGAAAGTTATTAAAAAAAGGCGTAAGCTACAATTCTAATGAAGTACGAAAATTCGAATTTATTTGAGGATCAGTATTTTAAATCATAAAAAGATACAAAATCAATGAAGCGAGAATAATGAAATTTTGACCCGTGATCAAGGAGATTTTGGGTTTTAACATATTTACTTTTCAAGAAAATTTTATATAAATTTTCAAGGATATAAAGGATTAAAATTTTCAAAGGCCTTTTTTCATATCCTTTTTTTACAAATAGATAAAAAGTCAATTTTATTTACATTTTTGAGCATTTCCTCTTTCATTTGATATACATATCGCCATATTCTAACGAGGTTAAGTATTTTTTATATTTTTTTAGTTATTATCCCCTTCAAAATTGTGAAGTCCTTTTAAAAGGACAAAGGATGTAGAAATGAAAAACTGAGTACGCAGTATTACTATGCTTGGTGTCTAGTATCACGCCCATATGGATTTTTTCGGTGTGAACAATTTTTTTATTTTTTGTCGCACGGTGTAATATAACAATAAAATAATGATGTGGAAAAAAATATGCATTTCAGGTGAAAACATACAATCTGAGACACAGAAATATTTTACAAATGAGTTTAACAAATACATTTCAGGTGATGAAAACAAAATTTTATACACAGAAATTATTTACAAATTAGTTCGAACTGGTTGGGGTGCGTTACACCCCAGTTTGAGGTGCGTTTCATTAAAAATATATGAGAAAACGTAAGATTAAGTGATGCAGCTTAAGATTCTACGTTATCAGTTATAAAAAACGATGTAACAAAATAATGTTAAATAGTGTAATGCCAATGTTGCACCGGCAAAATTTTCCAGGGAAGGGAAACTTTAATTTGGAAATGAACTTCAAACGACATAGAACCCATTAGCAACACCAACTAGTCTTCAACACCCCAAATTACTTTCACATTAATAAATTATTTCGAAACGCCTCGCCAGAAACGTGTCGATACGCTGCCGGCACCAGGCACCAACAATCGAACGTCACAGCACGCAGAGAGCGACAGCCCCAGCTGTAGCGCGAGCGAGCGAGTGAAAGAGAGTGTCGGCGAGCAAACCTTTCAAACAATGCGATATGTATAAATCGTAAGAAGAAAGTGAACCCCAACTTACCGTCGCAGGCGCGCACGCAACAAATGATAAATGGCCTTAGAAGAGGTCTTGACGAGATGATGACTTCTCGCTGCTCGTTCGCTGCCCGAGTCGATGAGTCAAGCGCAGACGCTATTCGGCCATACGTGAAACAAACTTTGACATAAAACAAGAACAACACAGCGTGCGACGCGAAACCACGAGCCGAAAAACAGGTGTACGATTATTTAATTATTCGTTTGCTCTCTTATTTGATTTTCGATTTTTTTATTTTTATTTCTTTACTTTTTTTCTGTTACTCACAGCACCAGAAGTGTTGAAACGCTGGTTTAGGGGCGCAGAACGAAATGACGAGTCGAGTTTGTGACGCTTTTGTACTTCGCGTTACACCGGCAACAACAACAACTGATGCAACTTTAGGCACTTTTCGCTCACTTTTAAGGCTGCTAATTGTTTAGCTTATCTTTGTTTTTTTACTTTTCTCGCACCCGAGTTGGCTAAGCAGACGCAATCGACAGCACTTGGGCAACTGCTGCTACCTATAGAGGCCGAGTGAGCACTAAACGTCGAAATTTGTGCGGCGGCTTTTGCGTTCGCTTCGCAGCTGTTGACGAACGGGCGCACGTTCGTTTGGATCGTTTGCTCGCCTTCAGAACGCGATACTGCACACCGTAGTCGTTCGATGCCCAACAGGCGACTGCTGCACGCACTTCTCCTGTTGGCGCTTTGAAGGCCGGCCTCCTCCAAAAATTTCGTACGTGACTTGGCCACGTTTGGGCTTTTCTCGATTCCTGGATTTTTCAGCTGCATATCTAAACCACTTCGTGGAAAACAGCCCTTCGCAGCGGTCGCGCCGAACTTGTGCCACTGCAACTGTTTTGACGACCGGCGATCGAATGCTACTGGCAACCTAAATGCAATGTTTCGACGAATTTTTGTAGATTGGCACACTTTTCGCGAAGACCCTTGACAGCGTCCGGAAACGGCTGATATAAACGGCCGAGTTTCTGTGAATGAATGCGTCGCGGCTTCTTTAGACTCGGCCTCCACTCGTTTCACACTGCTTAAAGATTATCGCCCGTTCCACCGAACGGCATCAGAAGCGCTCAATGGATCTCTTTGACGAGTGTGCGAAGCATAAATTGCGTTCGAGTTGATCGGCGGTTTGCTTGTGGGAATTTCTTTGGAAAATGAAATGTTATCTAAATTTAAATATGCACTCCGTATGCCAAGCAAACTTGTGATATATTTGATTTCGCACTAAATATGCTTTCTAATCTCTAAACATTTTCCCCTTAGCCATCTGGCATATAAAAAATATATTCATAATAATAAATGGTACGATTTCCCATCATATTCGATAATCAAAGTCTTATTTAGAGATTGTCCAACTACGGCTCACATTGATCTTTAGGTCAAGTTCCCATTCAGTCCCAACCAAACGGTAATATAACTTACTGACAAAACATGAAGAAATGTTACACATAAATCACAAAAGAAAAGGGGAAAGTCCCGAAAAGTGTTTTTCTCGATTTGTTATTGGGTTGTAAGCGCGATTAACACTAAATAACACAAGTGGACGAGCACACGAAACCGCTCAACCGTTTTTTTAATTCCCCCTGGGGTCAAATAGACCCAAAGGGACAGGCAGAAGATTACGGGTTGTAAGAAGGTGCACAAACTTAATGGTAAAGTTAATCACCAACTAAGTGATCTCTCCAAAACAACCTAATCGATTTGAAACAAGTCTCTTTGCCAAAATCCAATCTTGAACTCCTTATGGATCCGCTTTTTTCTCGATTTGTTGTAGTAGTGTACTACGGTACACATTTCGCTTCACATCATTCCTTGCCGCTTGTCAGTATCTTATCAAGTCAAATTGGCCTGCTTGCTTATCAGTGTTTGTGTGTATCTGAAGTGTGATTACAAATAATTATTAGCTTTCATAAAATAACAGTTACTTATTATTTCTGTCTGCGAATTTTTTTCATTCCTCATTTTAATTCCTTCTTTCCTTGTTTTTTCAGCAGCTTTAATTTACTTTCCATTAGTTTTTTTCCTATCCCCTGTCCATTGTCACCTCCTCTGTCAATTTTCTCGTTTCCCGTTCTTACTTGCTGCCTAGATCCTTCTTCTTCGTTTTTGACTTTTGTTCCAATTGCTCTCCTCTGTTTCTTTTTCTTTTTCTGTTCCAATGCTCGGCCCTTTTCTGTTCCAATTACTCGACTCCCTGTCTCGGACCTATTTCTCTGTTCTTATATTTAATCACTGTCTGCGTCCTTGTCTCTGTCCCTGTCTTTGACTATATTTCTGCCTCTGTCTCTGTTCCTGTGCCTGTCCTTGTGCTTGTTTTTGTTCCTATCTCTATTTTTGCCCCTATCCTTGCTTCTATCTTTGCCCCTTCTTCCTGTCTTTGTCTTTGTTCCTATCTCTGACTCATTTGTTGCCTTTGTCTGTGTTTCTGTCCTGTTCCTGTTTTCGTACGTATGCCTGTGCTTGTCCGTGTCTCTATTTCCGTCCCTGTCATTGTGCTTGTCCCTGTCATATTCCTGTTCTCGTACGTGTGCCTGTGCTTGTCCCTGTCTCTGACTCTGTGCCTGTTTCTGTCTCGTTCCTGTCCTCGTCCGGGTGCCTGTGCTTGTCTCTGCCTCTCTCCCTGTCCTTGTCCTTGTGCTTGTCCCTGCCTGTATCCTTATCTCGGCCTCTTTATCTGTCCCTGTTTCTTTTCCTGTTCTCCTGCATGTGCCCTGTCTCTGCCTCTGTCCCTATCCTTGTCCCTGTTCCTGTCCTTACCCGTGTCCTTGTCTCTGAATCTGCCTCTTTCTCTATCCCTGTTTCTGTTCCTGTCCCGGTCTCTATGCCTGTGCTTGTCTTTGTCTTTTTCCCTGTCTCTATTTCTATCTCTATCCCTGTCCCTGTCTGTCCCCTGTCTTTATCCCTCTCCTTGTCTTTGTTCCTGTCCCTGTCTCTGTTGTTGCCTCTGTTCTGTTACTTTTCTCGTCCGTGTGCCTATGCTTGTCCCTGTCTCTGCCTCTTTCCCTGTCTTTACGTCTCTCCCTGTCTCTACCTCTTTCCCTGTCTATGTCACTCTCCCTGTACCTGTCATTGTCCTTGTTCTTGTCTCTGTCCTTACCTCTGTCCTATTTTCTATTCCTCGGTCGCGGTTCATCGTCCCGGACACTCCAAATTTCTCTCCTCTGTTATTTTTTACTTTTCATTCATTTCCTAGTCTGAGTCTCTGTCCACGTATTTCTACTACTTGATTTTTGATTTTCCTTTCCTTTCCCTGTTCTTTCATTTTCTATTAAATCATTACCATCTAGTTTTCAGGATTTTTCTAAGAGAAGAGAAGAGACTTGTCTTACTTACTGAAATTTTGCGTATTCCTGTTCATGTCATCACTCATGTTCTACAATTTCAGTTTCTTATTCTTTCGTTTAATTTGCTTCGTTTGATTTTCTACCCGTGTCCTTTTATGATCTGGACTTTCCTACCATATCATTTTCATTCTTTCTTGCATCTCTTCTTCTCCCTTACTGAAAAATTGCCGGACTCTGTCCCACGTCTTCCATGCATCCATTATTTACTTCAATTTCTGTTCCTTTTATTTCATTTTTTTGCCTTTGCTTTCCCTTGTCCTTTTATTTCATTTTATCCTTTCATTTAATTGCTTCACCACTCTTTCTATTTTACCCTTTAAAACATGAAATTTTGTTTTATGGTGAATTTTAATTTTTAGCCTTTAAAACATGAAATTTGCTTTTATGGTGAATTTTAAGGTAAAACTTACAAACAACGAAAACAAAGAGATGGCAACTCTGCTTGACAACCAAAGTTAAAAGCCACTTTATGGCATTTCTATGGCAAACAATTCATTTCCCCATAATGGTACAGCACCATCCATAACTAATTGAGATGGTGTGTGTCTTAGCTAAAGCTTTTTCCCACTAATTGGACACAAACCTTTCACTTGAACCTGTTCATAAAGTTGACTGATGCATCGGAAATGCATTGCAGACAAGGCATTTAATTTTATAGCAACGAATTGTTCTAAGTGAGAAAAAAGATCGTGTATCACACAATTATCTCTTTGAGAGCGTAAATTCTACGCAGCGATATGCAATTTTTTTAAAATGAATTTAGAAAGAGATATTAAATTCTTTCAAGAATACGTAAAAAAACCTACGTAACCTCTCTCAGGAAAACACACCGCCGCGACATATAATTATTTCTCATATGGAAAGTTCAGCAGGAACTTTGCAGCTTTATTTGTAACTGAGGCCTTGAATTGCAGCTTCTCAAAAGTTCGTTTGATGGGAATTTTTCGAATTTTGATATATTCGGCTCATGGCTGCACTCGACTACAAAAACACACATTCGAAGCTGATAAGTAAATCACACACAATGAATGAACGCAGGCGAGAAGCCAAGCGAAACTCGACGAAACGTCAGTAGCGCCCACGGCAGCGCTGTAAATTGCCATTAACGGCCACTTGTCAAACGACGCCCATCCGTTCCGACGGCTGCTTCGATGACAACACATATGCAAACACATTACGCCACAATGACGAGCGAGCAGCAGGACAAGGAACGTCGCATGATTAGCGTGTGTGCAGCGCAGGACGAGGCCACTCGAGCTAAGCTGGCGCCACCAGCACTTGAGCCATGCACGCCTCTCGACCGCTGGCCGCCGCGTGTTGCATTGATTTGTGGTTGCGGCAATTAACCATAACTCACGCGTCATTCCGCTGATTTATGCAGTCAACACAACAGACTTTTTTTCATCATTTTATTATTTGTTGTTGTTGTAACACTTGTGTGATTTTTTTTTTTGGTTTATATTTAGTCACTTAAAGTCAAGCAGGACTTTGTGTGTTGGCTGTCAATGTGGCAGCAGTCACCAGCTGGGCAACGCTTGCGTGGTGGGCGTGTAGTGTAGTGTTGACATCTTAATTGGTATTTATTGCTACTTAATTTCAAGGATCTTGTTAACAATTTTCACCTCATATTTCATTGGAGACTGCAGTGTCGTGTCAAGCGGCTTGGCGTAGTGCCTGGGAAGTAAAATGACACAGCGGGTAGATGCAACAGGAAGCGGGCATTTTTCTATATAATTTGTGTAAGTGTGTGTGTGTACATGAGTATTTGATCATCAGATGCGATCCTTGAATTATGGAAACAATAATTGGGAAAAATTCTCGCTCTTCCTCGTTCCGTTTTACTTCTGCGGCTCGTTAATCAGTTAAATCTCAAATAAACAAATTTTTTCATTTTAGAATCTACAAAGAAATTACGCGAAGACTAAAGAATTCTAATTAGAACTCTTCTTTCTTACACTTGGAGATTAAAAATCGAATTTGATAGATTTCCAACGACATTTGAAGCCGATATACAACTTCAATAAGGCAAATCAGACTCTATGAATCGAGTGATTCAGTCGCTTCTGGAATGTATTGTTTCAGGGGCGTAGCCAGAACTTGATCATGGGGGAAGGGCGTTTAAAAAATATTTTTTTCAAATTTAGTATAGTGCTTTTTAAATAAAATGCACTTTTCAAATAGAGCATTTTGTGGTGGTGCCACTTATATGTGACTTAGTGTATGGAGAATTTACATATCTTCCCGATTTGTAATCAAAATTTCATGAAATTTGGTTCACTGGAAGCGAAATTGTTATGCCCCGTTCTGACTATGTCATATATGGTGTCATTTGTAGTCAGTTAAATGAGAACGGGTTGTCATATGGTGTCATTTGCGTTTGCCTGCATGTATGACTACGATTTGCCATACGAAACGACAATCAAATGAGAACGATCGAATTTGTGTCGAACGAACGATTTGACTACGTTTGACGAGAAAACAAAAAATGTCAACATGCTGGCAAACCTTGTCATATGTATATTTCGTCAGTTTTTGCCGTGCAATGAGAACGCATTTGACGACATAGGACGAACATGACATATATGGCAGTGTTTGTCGTCAGTGAATATGACACCATATATGACATAGTCCGAACGGGGCATTACGCCTGAAGTTAAAGTATGTTTATGTCATGGGTACAAAAATGGGCCTTGAACAAAGAGCCAATATCAACTTTCTTTTTTTAAACTTGAGAAAACCTTTTTCGAAACATTTCATTGATGAACCAAGTTTATGGTGATGATTATTTATTCCGTGGCAGAGTTCGTGAGTGGTACACGCTATTTTAAAACCATTGTCTGAACATAAATGATGGCCAAGGTGTTAGTCAACTGAACTCCGCGATCACTGCTCAAATCAGATCAGCCAAAATCTTCATTAAAATTCTTGGAACTGGATTAAAATATCTCAATATCATAAATAAACCGCATTTTAACTGAACATTTGGTTGACTGGTAATCGAAAGACCATCTCATCGTTAGACATTGACTGATCTTTTGACTAAAAGTCCAACTTTAATTATCAATCACTCCCCATTTTCACCTAATGCGGCACCGTGTGGCTTCCACCTTCTCATTTGCCGATGAAAACAAAGGATTTTGAGGACGTAGAAGCCATCCAAAAGGCTTGTATCAACATCCTGAAGGACATTCCGGCCGGCGATCTGAAAGACTCATTACACATGCTTCTTGATCATGGAAATATCTGAGTAGTATTGAGCCTAAAGTGAACTATTTCAAAAAAACATCGGTTTTACCAAAAAGTTTTATTTAATTTTTTATTCTTTTTTAGTGATAGTGATGATGATGAATGAGTGATAGTGATTGAAAATGTTAAATAATTGAAGGCTATGGGAGGGTTGGGGTTCTGATACCCAACCCCCCTTGGCTACGCCCCCTGAATTGTTTGTTGTATGTTGTATGCAGATAATACCGATTATGATATGATTTACCATGAGTTATTATTTTTTCCAGTTTCCGTTAATTTTCAGACAAATATAATTTTATTAGATTTCGAGAAACGAAATTACCGTTTTTTGAGCCTAAAAACCAAACAAAATAATTGTATACATTTATTTTGATAGGAGCGAGACATCCTGATGCTAAGAGACTTGCTAGGAATCATTCTCGAATTAAAGTGGTTTACACAATACTTAAAGTACCCATTAGAAAAGTTACTTTTATAGACAACAAACTAATGCATTTTCCATACTATGTTCTTGCTTATGGATGGACAATACTTTATTAACTTTTTTTAACTCTACAACAATAAAAATAAAAGAATAAAACTGGAGTATTATACTACAAACCAAGATCCAAAACATATATTTTTTTTTAGGATATGTTAAAAAAATTCAAAGATATCGAAGGTTACTTATTTTAAAGGACTTTACCGACATGTTTCGGTCCTGAAAGTTCCAAATAAAAAATTTATTCAAAAAGCAACATGTTTCCTCTTTTAGTTAACAGCCATATTTTTATCAGTGCGCAACTGCAAATATTAAAAAAAAAATTTTAATATGTATGTCCTTAAAATTTTAAACCCCTTTAAAAACGAATGAATGATCTCCAGTTTCACGCCTTTGTGATTTTTTTTATGGGTCAAAAGCCAGACAGCTATATCTTCATCAGTGCACAACTGGAAATATTAAAAAATAATATTTAATAAAAATGTGTATATTCTTAAAATTTTAAATCTCTTTAAAAAGGAATAAATAATCTCTAGTTTCACACCTGTGCCATCATTTAGATGGGTCAAAAGTACTGTCGCATGATGTTACAAGTCAACTTTTGACTCAAACCATTGGTTCAAGATAGAGTTCGAGCCGTTTCATGAACCGAATCAGTAGTTTGAAATAATCACAGACTCTTGAACTAAACAACTTCACAAATTTCCGTGGTTCACAACTCGAGTATAGACACGTCGCTTATTAATTTGTGATATATTACAAAGGCCATTTAAGACTACAAAAAGACACTTCAACCCAACATAACCACAACCCTGCGAACTTCATGGGGACCAAAGGAGACCAGACTGTCGGTTGGGGTGAACCTCGAGCAGTCGATGATTTTTAGTCGGTATGAATACGGCAGACTGGTGGACACGGTTCTACCAGTTTCTATGAAGATTTTTCATCTTCTAAAACATAAACAAAAGCAACTACTCAACACTTTATGGAGGAGTGGCCAACTTTTAAGTAATCCTCTGAATTACTTTAAATTAAATGCTTCCTAAACATGACCTTCACGTCATGGGCCATGACGAACGAGTGGAACTGAAAGTGATAGATGTTTCTTTGCATTTCTTAAATGACGACCTGACTACATACTTACTACAGTATGCACTGTAGTTCTTAATGGAGGCTCGCCTCAGCATTTGCTTGCCAAGGAACGATGTTATCGGCGATGTATAACACCGTGCGACAAAAAATAAAAAATTTTTCACAACGGAAAAAATCCATATGGGCGTTAAACTAGAGACCAAACAAACTGCGTACTCAGTTTTTCATTTCTACATCCTTTGTCCTTTTAAAACGACTTCAAAATTTTGAAGGGGATACAAAATTTTAAAAATATAAAAAATACTTAACCTCGTTAGAATATGGCGATATGTATATCAAATGAAAGAAGAAAGGCTCAAAAATTTAAATAAAATTGATTTTGTATCTATTTGTAAAAAAAGGATATGCAAAAGGTTCTTTAAAAATGGTAATCCTTTATATCCTTGAAATTTTATGTCGAATTTTCTTGAAAAGTAAGTATGTTAAAACCCAAGACCTCCTTGATCACGTGTCGAAATTTCATTATTCTTGCTTCATTGATTTGTGTCTTTTTATTATTTAAAATACTGATACTCAAATAAATTAGAATTTTTGTACTTCACTAGACTTGCAGCTTCCGCCTTTTTTTAAATAACTTTCGAACCAATAAAGTTAGAGTGTTAAAATTTTGACACGTAATCAAGGAGATTTTGGGTTTTAACATACTTACTTTTCAAAAAAATTCTATATAAATTTTCGAGGATATAAAGGATTAAAATTACCAAAGGGCCTTTTTCATATCCTGTTTTTACAAATAGATAAAAAGTCAATTTTATTTTAATTCTTGAGCCTTTCCTCTTTCATTTGATATACATATTCTAACGAGGTTAAGTATTTTTTATATTTTTTTATGTTTTATCCAATTCAAAATTTTGAAGTCCTTTTAAAAGGACAAAGGATGTAGAAATGAAAAACTGAGTACGCAGTATTACTATATTTGGTCTCTAGTTTCACGCCCATATGGATTTTTCCCGGTGTGAAAAATTCTGTCGCACGGTGTAATAAGTCTAGTGCCTATATACAATAAACATGAACACTAGCAACATGGTTCAAGTCCCATATGTGGCTGTAGAGTCAGCTACTTATTTATAGATACTTGATTCGATTCAATTAGGCAGCTAAACACCACCCACCCACTGACGGGTCCCCACTGTAGTTCATGCGACTTATAAAGACATATTCTCCCTGTTTTCGTAAAGCTGATGCCAGGAGAAGGGACTCCCCGAAGAAGCATTATCAACTCGCAGGCCTTTTAAATTTCTCTACAAGATCATCTGTCATATCCAACTGATCCGTGCAAATGCGCCAAACGAAAAGACTGCAAATTAGATTGGAGATCTTCTGTCTGCGACGGTGGCCAATCAATGGGGGCGTGCCACTTGCAGCGCATAATGAGCAACGCCCCCGACATTTTCCGTTTTTCTTGCTGCCAGCAGCCAAACGACGCGTCCAGCTATTGCAGCATGTTTGCTCATAGCGCGCCAAGAGCGCTCGAACCAATTAGAAGACAGCGAACTAAATTTAGATGCGCCATTGAAAGTGAACAGAGACGTCAGAGCGAGACAGACATTGATCTATGGGCAATGCAAGCGCGCTGAAGATCGGTGGAAATGTGCGCTGCGTGGCAAAACGACGAAAAGTAGACGCCTTGCAACAACAGCAACAACGATGTGACGAAACATTTCACTTAGGATCCCAACATGAATTTGAAAATAATTTCAGTAGTCACTCGACTTTGGCATTGTTTAGTGTTGTGGCAACAATTAAGTTAATTAACTCATTTGTGTTTTTGCTAATTCAATTAGGCCGCCGAATAATCAAAGCAACAACAATAACACCAACGACAAACGAAAAATCGCAACGCAACTGCAAAGCGACAGCAAACGCAACGCAATCAAAAATCGCTCAGCGACACAAAGAACAAAACAATCAGCAAACCGCAAATAAATCGCCCGAACGCGTCGCGATCTTTTTTTTTGTGTTAATTATGCAACGCGCCACGGCAGTCGGTGACGACGGCAGCGCGCAGTAAAGACGCGCAGCAGTGCGTGTGTCGCCGCCAATCGAGATCGACAAATATCCCGGCGGCAATTTGGTTAATTAATTGACTTGTAATTGAATTAATTTGCAGCGAACAGCGCGCAGCCAGTCGACGTGTCTGATTTGTGCTAATTTAATGATATTTGGCGCGCGGAGCAGCAGCATCTAACTCTGCGCTGCGTCTCTGCGTGTGTGTGTGTGTGTGTGGACGGAAAGAAAAATGTTAAACTACCAGCAGCAGCAACAGTTGCTGCAGCAACCGCTAAACGGCATTGGCAATGCGAATGCAAATGCGGCCAGCGCCGATGCCTTCTACTACGCACAAATGCCGCCCCTGCATGCGCTGCCGCCGCCGCCGGCCAACACTGCAGCGACGGCCACATCGTCGCTGGATCATCTGCAGACTTTGGCGGAGGAGCAACACTCCTACGCGCCGCACAGCTGCCACGCCGGCGACATTGGCGTGCCGCAGTATCAGCAGCACTCGTCGGCGGCCAGTGGCGGCCACGGAGCGACCGATGCGGTTACGGCCGACGAGCTGACAAAAGTCGCCGGCACCTACCTGCACGGCAAGCACTCGGAGAATGTGAAGCGATTTTCCATGAATAATTTGCTGGAGTTGGCGAATGACTGTCGCATTTCCGGCAAGTTGCAGCGACAGCAACAACAACAACAACAGCAGCAACACGATTTGGACACAACTCAGCTAAATGGCATCGGTAGGTCGGTTGATAGGTTGGAAATCACAAGAAAAGAGAGAACGCTGACAACGAAGATCGAGTTGCATAAATATTTCAGAGTTGCATGGACCTCTTTGACGATTTTTAATTAGATAAAGAATCATGCCATCGATTAGACTTTAATATTTGATATATTAAACTTTTTTTACTCAGCAGTCTTAACTCAGTTGCTACAGAAATAATTATGTTAGTTGTCATGAAAAACCACCACGATTTGAAAAAATCGTCGAAAATCACGGAAGATCAGTAAAATCTGTTTTGTTGGTGCGTCTTGACAAATCAAAGGATGTGACCCACATAGATTCTACGGCTACAATGACATATCCAAATTACGCAGGAATTTTTCTATTTAACTTTGAGCTTAAATCCAAAAACCTAAAAAAAATGAATTCAACTTTAATGTCTTCGAAATTGTTTCTAAGAACTTTTTGGTAGAAGTAATAATTTTCATAGAACCTTCGATTTTCTGAGATATATGATTCATATCTTTCAATGTTCCAGCAATTACGAATCTTTTCTAATTAGTATCAGCCAAGCTTTTCCTTACAAAATACTCAAAACAGATTTAATTTCAACATTTTGAACTCTTCAGCTTGTGGACACTTTGAATATTATTTTTAACGTTTCCAATTTCAGCGGCTCTTCTTAAGTTCTTACAACTCGAGTCATAATTTTCAACCTATAAAAGAGTAGCAAACAGCAGTTAAAGTAACTTAAAAAAATTGAACTGGTTTCTTGAACTCGTTACTTCCAAAAAAAACGCGATATCCCTCTTTTTCAAACTAATATGGTTCAATCAAAAATGTATTCGTAAACGTTATCCACTCAATTCGTTCGTTACTTGCGACCACGTCCTTATTTACTGTTGTTATTGGCCATAGAATGAGATTGTTATGAATATTGCCCAGAAAGTGTAGTTCGGCTACAGTTCACTCCTTGTTGAGAGCCCATAGGGAGCCCAACTCCCTGGAGTCAGCTATTAGTGGATTTTGTTTTATTGTTTGTGAGCAAATGGGAAAAGGGGAGCTGAAGCCCTCAAGCTCTCAGCACCTTAACTCCTTAAGTGTTTAACTATTTTTCAGCAAAGACGAGTAGACTTGACATAAAGAGAGTAAAATTTGTTTACCTGTAAAATTAAGCAATTATGGCAAAAATTAAGCGCCATATCATCTTACAACGTATATCATAGCTGATTTCAGTCGCTATGGGCGTGGAAGAAGGCGCGTCTGGTGGGCGTAGCCAATTCTATATAGCCTATGTTTACCCCTTGAAAAATATAGTCAAGTAACATCAATGCACTAATATACCATAACTGATTTCAATCATTATAGTAGGCGTGGCAGGAAGACATATTAGGTGGGCATGGTCAATGTAATATAGCCTATGTTTACCACTATGAAACACGGAATCATTCGATATCAATATTGATTTGCAAACATGGACAGTCACTTTGTTTTGCTGATTTAGTGGGCGTGGCCGTTTCTATAGAACTAGTGTCCGACCGAATATTCGGTTTCGGTTTCGGCCCAAATAAGTGGTTTCGGTTTCAGTTTCGGCCAAAAAATGGCCGAACGGCCGAAACCGAAACTTTCTAGAATATATTTCTACATTTTATTGTGTAGCAGATATGCGAGTATAGTGAAAGGAGGAGTAATTTAGATGCCACCAATATAAATAAACCTTTTTTTTAGCATATAATATTTAATTATTTAATTTTGAATATTAGCCAGTAAGGTACGAACGGGTGATTTTTTCATGTTTATGTTTTAAAAAAATTAATAAATTGTTTTTATTACTAGGTATCTATTTATTTATGTTATGTTTGTTTGTTTGTTCTTTATTTACTTAATGTAAAATTCGTTTGTTGAAAAAAAATCCTTGATATTGTGATTTTTATTTCAACTAGAATGTTTCGGTTTCGGCCGAATATTAAAAAAAACTGAAATTCGGTTTCGGCCCAAAAAAGAAGTTTCGGTCGGACACTAGTATTTTGTCCCATCTCGACTGTCAAATCCGACGAGGTCTTTTTCTATTAGCACAATCTTCAGTAGATATCCAATAGGTTCTTATTTAAAAAAAACTGCTATTTCTTATTTCCTTCGGCTTTCTTTTCACTTGTTCCTGGTTTCTTTTTTTACATCTGTCAAACCATATTGAACAACGTTATACATTCGAACATGTTCCACATTCATAGATTCACAGGGTCTTCTCGTGGTCGAAATTCGATCATTTATTAGATCATCATCTAGAGATAGGAGTACCTATATTTCTGAATCGAATGAAAAAACGTTGGTGATTCTGCACACTTAACAATAAAATATATTCTTTTTACTGTTTAAATAGTGATGCAGAAATAGAGGCGTGCAAGAGACTATAAACATACATACTTCATTTTAATATATATGAATAGATAGATAGATATATAGATAGATGTAATAGAGTCTTCATAAAATATATATTGACATATATACATAGCGTCAAAGGCCACAATAAGGCCTCGATTTGATTAACCATCGATATCATTAGTGCTACACACACTCGTAGAAAAACTGTACTTGACATGTCTCTGATTGTGTTCAATATGGAGAACGCCAAAATGATCTTTGACCCTGTCCAATCCAGCCTACTGGTGGCCCTCCTAGAAAGCGATTTGGGACGCGTTTAATAGCGAACTAATGTGTGCAGCGTGTCCACTCTCCAGCACATTAAATTTGAGTTGTGCGCAGGGTTTGATGCTCGCCACGCAAAACCAAAATAAGTACCAATGAAAGCCAAAAGAGCCTCAGAAAGATTATACCATGAGGACGTCCAACTTTTATCAATCTGCGTAGAATTTTCCCATTTCCAACATAAAATTTAGCAAGAAGTATTGTTTGGATACAAAACGTTGTTGACAGGAAATTGTCTTACATAACCAATAAGTAGAAGTCAAAAATAATTTAATTAATATTTTCAGTATTCAGAACTTTCGTTGTACTATTTCATTCGCCGATATCGGGTGAAATGTTGTCGGAGTGTTTTTAATATACTACTGTGTCCAAAAAATAAGGTGACATTGTATTTATTTTGAAAATTCTTTATGTATTCTTCCAAATCAATTTCATCCCCTTCAAAGTAATCCCCACTTAATCCACTTATGCCAACGGATTTTCCAATCTTCGAAACACTGATTGTTTCTTTGGCCTTCAGTTCCGTCTTCGCTGCGGCTTGAATCTCCTCTATCGTATCAAAACGGTATCCCCGGAGCGGTCTTTCGAGCTTGCTGAACAGCCAGAAGTCGCACGGCGCCAGATCAGGTGAATACGGTGGTTGTCGAACGATATGGGTTGAGTTTTTGGCGAAATGATCACGAATTACGAGTGCAGTATGGGATGGTGCATTATCGTGGTGTAAAAACCAAGAATTGTCTTTCCACAATTCCGGCCTTTTTAGGCGGATAGCGTTACGCAAACGACGCATAACGTTCAAATAATATTCCTTGTTGACTGTTTGGCCCGGCGGAAGGAATTTATAATGCACAACACCACGATAATCGAAGAATTCAAATGTCACCTTATCTTTTGGACACAGTAGTATTTAAATTTTTTATAGAAAAAATTCTAATATGAATTTTGTGGTTTCGTGTTTATAAACGACAATTAATGTTTGTATTTTAGTAAACGTTTCAAGGCTTTATGTGATGCCATAAAATTGTGACTGTATGCCTCTTTAGTGTTTTATTTTATAATTATTTTTAAAAAGTTTTAGATTGAAAAATACATATTACAAAATTTGCTAATTGATATCGGCCTAAGATAACGAATGATTATCGGTTTACCTGTGCTCTTTCCTTTGGTTGGTTTATACGGCATTTTAGTGCCTTATCTTTTATGTGAATATTACCTGAGTGCAACATATAAAAATGCAAAAATAGTAAAACTTGCAAAATATTTTTCAAACACACCACAAGTAAAAAAAATCATGCTTTTGTTTAAATCAAGCGCATTTTTATGAAATTTTTATTGAAGATTTCGAAAGTTCAGAAAATGTTATTTAGGAAAACATTTTTGCTGAATTTTTTTGTATTCGATTTTGTATCGAAAAATTAGCTGAACAAGTTTTAGCAAATTGCCCGCCCAGCTAATAAACCAAGCATTCCCATATAATACAAAATTTTTGTTGGTTCAGTTTTAATGCGTTTTTTGGCAGCCTGCAGAAAGTTGTGCAAAGTCATTTATTTAATTGAAAAATGCCTTATTCAGTTCATAAATACTTACATATATGTGTATAATAAATTGCATAGGTACTAAATACAAAATTTTCTAAAAACGACTTTTTTTACCATAAATCAATTCTCAGAATACATTTCTAACTTCTTTAAATATGTCAAGATTATTCTTTCTTTAACTTTCTTTCATCTTATTATTCTTTATTTAACTTTCTTTCCACTTATTATTCCTCCATTATTATTATTTTTTCTTTATTAATATTTTTCTCTTTCTTTAACTGGAAAAATACTGCAAGTCTGTTTTTGCTTCTACAGGATCAACAGTTTTTGTTTACCTCTCATAAAAATTTGTAAATCAAATACTGCAAAAATTTTTTATTTGGTTACATTTTCTGCACTTTATTTACTGCTTTGGATATTTCAGATTCATTTCGTTTTAGTTACTTTAATTTCTTCGCTATTGCAGTAAATACCGTCAATGTTTTTTTTTTAGTTTTAAAAGTAATTTGTTGATTTTATCTACAATTATGACCAACAGATTTTGTTAAGTATTTTATTTTCAAATTATTTGAATAGAAATAAAATTAAAATGTCTTAATTGAAACATCAGTAAAACAGTTTACGCACATTAAAAAAATTTAAAACTCTGCACGTAGTCAACGTTACTTTTAAATAATTTGTTGATTTTATCTACAATTTTGACCAACAGATTTTGTTAAATATTTTATTTTCAAAGTATTTGAATAGAAATAAAATTAAAATGTCTTAATTGAAACATCAATAAAACAGTACATTAAAAAAAATTTAAAACTCTGCACGTAGTCAACGTTACTTTTAAATAATTTGTTGATTTTATCTACAATTATGACCAACAGATTTTGTTAAGTATTTTATTTTCAAAGTATTTGAATAGAAATAAAATTAAAATGTCTTAATTGAAACATCAGTAAAACAGTTTACGCACATTAAAAAAATTTAAAACTCTGCACGTAGTCAACGATACTTTTAAATAATTTGTTGATTTTATCTACAATTATGACCAACAGATTTTGTTAAGTATTTTATTTTCAAAGTATTTGAATAGAAATAAAATTAAAATGTCTTAATTGAAACATCAGTAAAACAGTTTACGCACATTAAAAATATTTAAAACTCGCACATAGTCAACGTTACTTTTAAATAATTTGTTGATTTCATCTACAATTATGACCAACAGATTTTGTTAAGTATTTTATTTTCAAAGTATTTGAATAGAAATAAAATTAAAATGTCTTAATTGAAACATCAATAAAACAGTTTACGCACATTAAAAATACTTAAAACTCGCACATAGTCAACGTTACTTTTAAATAATTTGTTGATTTCATCTACAATTATGACCAACAGATTTTGTTAAGTATTTTATTTTCAAAGTATTTGAATAGAAATAAAATTAAAATGTCTTAATTGAAACATCAATAAAACAGTACATTAAAACAAATTTAAAACTCTGCACGTAGTCAACGTTACTTTTAAATAATTTGTTGATTTTATCTACAATTATGACCAACAGATTTTGTTAAGTATTTTATTTTCAAAGTATTTGAATAGAAATAAAATTAAAATGTCTTAATTGAAACATCAGTAAAACAGTTTACGCACATTAAAAATATTTAAAACTCGCACATAGTCAACGTTACTTTTAAATAATTTGTTGATTTCATCTACAATTATGACCAACAGATTTTGTTAAGTATTTTATTTTCAAAGTATTTGAATAGAAATAAAATTAAAATGTCTTAATTGAAACATCAGTAAAACAGTTTACGCACATAAAAAATATTTAAAACTCTGCACATAGTCAACGTTACTTTTAAATAATTTGTTGATTTTATTTACAATTATGTCCAACAGATTTTGTTCAGTATTTTATTTTCAAAGTATTTGAATAGAAATAAAATTAAAATGTCTTAATTGAAACATCAGTAAAACAGTTTACGCACATTAAAAAAAATTTAAAACTCTGCACGTAGTCAACGTTAAA
Organism: Melieria picta; assembly: GCA_964056695.1. Taxonomy (NCBI): domain Eukaryota; kingdom Metazoa; phylum Arthropoda; class Insecta; order Diptera; family Ulidiidae; genus Melieria; species Melieria picta. Next base: position 34,979,835 of record OZ057398.1, on the reverse strand, counting down.
CTGCGCACGTTTGCCATTCATAAAACAAGGGTCACAATAAAACTGATATAAAAATGCGGCAAATCGCTTGTCAACGACTTTTAACGCCAATTCGACTGATCCGATGCGCTGACACAAATTACCCGGCCGAGCGCACAACTCAAAAACCGCAAAACAGACAACACAACCAAAAACAAAAAGGCGAGCAACAAGCAGCGAGCAAGCAACGAGCGCACAGCATCAAAAGGCAAACGATGATGATTTATAATTAGGTGAAAATTTAGTGCTCTTTAAAATTTAATTATTCATTTCGCTGGCGTGCCGCTGCCAGCCTGTGCGTCCGTCCGTGCGGGCGTCCGTCCGTCTGCGCTGCGCTGCGACTTGTGATAAATCGCTGCACACACTCGCGCCATATGTGGCCAATTTACGAAGGCGGAGCAGCAATGTTTGAGATTTGACAGCGGCACTCACTGCTTGCGGCTGTCAGCATTGGACGGCGGCACAGTGCCGGCGGGGCGAGTTCAGTTGCGACGCTGATCATGTTGATGACATGACATCTTCCTCTGGCACTGCAGTCGAAGGCCGCATTCACAAGGGGCGGCTGACGTCAGTGATGTGCAACGAGAAGGATGCAATGCATTCAGTGGGTGCGCCTTGGCTGGTTCAAATAGTGGAATATGAAGAAAAATCATTCTCAAAAGTGCTGCCCTCCCACCTTTGTATCCTTCGAGGGTTCTCATTAATAAGAGGAAACCTCTACGTGCTGGTTCCTTGAAGAAATATAAGCAGAAAACCCGCGCAAGGACAAATAAGGCAACAGACTTTGCTTCGAATAAATCTCCCTCACTGGGCCCCTTGAATGTGTTGCCACCCACGCCGCTGTCGGCAATGTTGCCTCGTGCACGACAGCAGCCAGCGGCAACACCGCTCACGTCACACACAGTGGTTTGCTTTGACTGCGTCTCGATTTGAAGTGCTTTGTCGGCAGCTTCTGACAGGCTGCGACACTGCGCACAGTTGATAGGTAAATTGCAAGCAAACGTCACTGCAACGCTGAGGCGCCGCTAAAAAAACCAAACTATCACAGAAAACAAAGCACTAAGAACTCAAATAAAAAACAACTTCTCAAGCGTATCGCTTTACGGCCACAGGCAACTTTGAGCGACACAGCGTAAATTAACACTTTTTTTTGTTTTATAACGCCAATAAATCAGCAATTTTCACTGACGCGGCACAAATAAATCTGTCAGACCGCAAGTGATGCCAATTTGTCAACAAATCACCATTTCACCGCAGCGCATACACAGTCAACTACGCAACCAACAACAAAAGCAACAGCAAAAACGAAGAGAATCCCTTGAGGAAATTACCGTAAAAAGTGCCTAAAAAACAGCCGAACTCTTTGATTTCATTCGAGTCTCCGAACTACCGAACATCAACCAAATAAAATTCCATAAAAAATCAACAACACCAGTGGCGGCACTAAAACGACTTGTTTTTGTTAAAAAAAAAAAACAAAACAAAGTTTGAAGCGGCAGCAAAACAAGCAGCAATTTGAAAAGGATACGCCATGCAATGCGTCGCTGCACATGCGGCACGCCGCTCAACTAAATTAACTCGGACATGAACGCGGCGCGCACACAGACGGCGCAACAGCTCCCGCGGGATACACAAAACCGCCGAATAAAAACTGAAAAAGTGCAGCACGAACCGCACTTGCAGCGATTTTCTCGTTCCATTGCTTTGCTTTCGCTGCAGCAACTCCACTCGACTTAACATTTTCAAACTGCACTTTTCAGCGTTTCGTTTGTGTGTGTGTGTCGCCACCGTCAACACAAATTAACATCATGTCATGTTGACACAACGTCGGAATTGTCTTACTTGCTCGCTTCGTTTCCATGCGCCTAAAAATATTGTCTCGGCGCAGTAAAAACTTTTATACTTTTCGGCGCTGTGCTCGCTGACTGAATGCGGTTACAAATTTCTGGCGATTATTCTCTGTTTGAGAAAAAGTAACCAGTCACTTATAAACGGTACAAGTTTAAACATTTCAACGCTGTGATTTCTGACTTAATTCGGTTTCAAAAATCTGATGACCAGGGAAAGGATTTTGAGGACCTAAAAACCTATAAAAAAGGCAAAATAAAATAGCAAAAAAGGCACGGAAAGGCACTAAAAACTGCCAAAAAGGCAGAAAAAGGCACTAAAAACTGCTTAAAAAGGCAAAATAGGGCATTAAAAACTGTTAAAAAGGCAAAAGCAGGCATTTAAAAATAAGAAAAAAATACTAGAAAATCTAAACAAATATAATTTTATTTCATCTGACGTATGCAACATACAATATTTATACCTCGTTTTTTGTAAAAGAAAAGGAAAATCAAGGTTTTCAAAGATAGTTTAAAAACTAAAACTATCATATTTTTTTTTCTTTTTTTTCTTTAAATTTTCCACTGCACAACAAAAAAGAACGGCTTAGGAATGATCAAATCAACGTAAAAACATCGATAAGTTAACGAAATTGCAATGTTGACACTTAATTTTTTTTAGTTTCAAGGTATTTTTGCGAAACAAAAGGGGGAAAATATTAAAAAGAAAGAAAAATAAAAAGGCGCTCGACAAATCTTGAAAAAGGCATTTTGTGGCATTTATAGGTAAAATAGGCACTAAAAAGGCATTTATAGGTGAAAAAGGCAAACTGCCTTTTTAAGGCAAAATAAAAGTGGTATATTTCTAATCAGGAGGACCTAATTCGTGCTCATTTTCAATCAGAAATGCTCTATCTAGCAGCAAACAAAAAAGGCAATTTCCACAAAATCCTTTCCCTGCTGATGACTCTTCTTCGTTTTAAAAAAAAAATTGCCAGTCTCTTATAACCCGTAAAAGTTATTCGCATAGGTGAAGCCTTTCGTCCAACGATATCTTCGGATTATTCTCTGTTTGAGAAAAAGTAACCAGTGACTTGTAATCGGTACAAGTTTAAACATTTCGACGCTGTGATTTCTGACTTAATTCGGCTTCAAATATCTGATGACTCTTCTTCGTTTAAAAAAAAAATGCCAGTCTCTAATAACCGCTAAAAGTTATTCGAATAGATGAAGCCTTTCGTCCAACGATATCTTCGGAAGCGACAAAGATAAAGAGCACATAAAAGTAATGCAAGACTTCCTATCCTACTGCCCGACTCTTCAATAATGAGGACCTTGTAAAGATTCTTATCAGAGATTTTTTTTTAAGATTTTTGTTGAAACATTGAAGATTTATTCAGAAAAAAAATTGGTACAATGTATCAGGTGTACAACTTTGCTTCCGCCGTTTTTTTCCAAAATTAAAAGCTTTATTGCGAAAAAGTGCTTACAGATGTACTATTCAAAGTATTGTCCGTCGCTAGCGACAACTTTCTCCCATCTTTCCGGCAATTTTCGGATCCCGGCTCGAAAAAAGGAGTCCTCTTTTGACGCTATCCATGAAGCAATCCATTTTTCCAATTCTTCGAAGGATTGAAAATGTTGATCTGCCAGGCCGTGTGCCATCGAACGGAATAGGTGGAAGTCAGAAGGGGCGACATCTGGGGAATACGGCGGGTGGGGCAAGACTTCCCATTTCAGCGTTTCCAGGTACTTTTTGACCACTTTTGCGACGTGAGGCCGAGCATTGTCGTGTTGGAGGATGACTTTGTCATGTCGCTCTTGATATTGTGGCCGCTTTTCTTTTAGCGCGCGACTAAGGCGCATCAGTTGCGTTCGGTAGCGATCTCCTGTGATGGTTTCACCCGGTTTCACCCTGTGATGGCTTCACCCGGAAGGTTTTTTCTCTTCCACCACCATGTTTGTCTTCGACATCGAAATCACCATTTTTAAAACGTTGAAACCACTCCCGACACGTTCTTTCACTCAGAGCAGCATCACCGTAAGTTTCTGAGAGCATTCGATGCGCTTCAGCTGCATTTTTTTGCGAATTGTAACAGAAAAGTAAAACTTCCCGCAAATGGCGAGAATTGTGCACATAAACGGACATTTTCGAGCGTGAATAATACGAAAACAAGAACAACTGTCACTGAAACGGCGATGACAATTCGTTAGGCACTGTCCACACTCACTTTAAAGGCATTACCATCTATGTATTTCAACCAGCCTCAGCCGGTACAGCCACCTATCGGAAAACGGCGGAAGCAAAGTTGTACACCTGATATTTCAAATATTTAAAGTATTGTTCAAAGTTAGCTGCGACTTTTGCCATCTTTCTGACAGCAGACGGATTTCGCGCTAAAAAAAATTATTGTCTTTTAATCCAAGAATCGGTCCAATTTTTTATTTCTTTGTAAGAAGTAAAGTGGTGCTCGAATAGGCCATGAGTCATTGACCGTAACAAGTTTTAGGCGAAAGAAGCAATATCTGGTTAATACAGCAAATGGGATAGGACATTCATCCAAAGTGTCCTTGACGATTTTTGCAGCATTTGACCGAGTGTTGGCGTGCAGAAGGACCCCAATTGCCATAGATTGTGTTTTGTTGGCACAAAGATTGAATGTACGTCGTTTAAATGTCAGTGAAATGGCGCTTTATTATAACCATTACAAGAGAATTCGATAAGATAGAAAGACTGCACCGTAGGTAGCAACCTACCTACAAAGACTACATATCATATCCGATAATTTCTCGAAAAGTACAAATTGGATTTGCCTCATTTTTCACAAAATAAATTTAAAAATTATCCACAATAAAATATAAAAGTCACCAAAGCAAAAGTTGATAGAAATACTAACGAAAATACAGATATTTAAAATTATAACCCCTCAAAGTGACCACAATGGTCTTTCTAGTGTTAACAACTTATTGGTACTCCCAATATTTATTTCACCAGCTTGAAGATTGGGCTTCAAGCAATATCTCCTTCATGAATTGACTGTAAATGTGCTGAAAATATTTTTGAGTGGACTATCGTCGCTCTTGTAACCTGCGGGCGGGAGCTGTAAAAACCCATTGAAAGCTTCTCGATAAAATTTATTGAAATCAGACGGACATTCAGTTCTATTAACGTCTTCGTGCATCGTGAAAACGTAGCGTGAATGACACTACTATACAGATACTTTTTAGGTATCTGGTTGATTTAATATTTCGTACAACTTTGTTTCAAATGTGTTGACTCTGTAAATGTTATATTTTTCCTTATTTTTTAATAAATTATATAAATGTCTCTAATTTTGGAATTTCCTCTTGACAGTATTAAGTAAGCTTGACAGTATTAAGTTACAAAATTCACAACTTCCCAGGACGAGCAATAATTTAGTAGGTACGAAAGGTTACCTCCGATACTTACCTAACCTTTCTTAACTTCTCCAGAATGTGATACTCTCAGGTCATTGCACAATCGGCATAACCTAATGGAGGGTTAAACCAGTTTGAAGTGATTGCCGGGCACGGGACCTAGCCGCAAGACATACTTAGATCACAAATTGGGCCCCATTGTGATACAGGCTTAACCTACCTTTTAACAATTTCTGCATCTCTCATTTTATGTACCATGACCTCCATTAGCTAGAAGGACACTTAACCCTTTCGCTACAGGTTTTAACTGGGGGAAATTAAAAATTTAAATTTATCGATTTAGTCTTTTGTAAGGTTAGATCAACAAAATCCCATAAATTTTTTTTTAATTTTTGTTTCCGAACCCTGTTTTTTAGAGTTTTGCCATATGAGAGCAACCAAATCATGCTAGCTGTAATAATTACTTAAACATAAAATTTTTTACGTATAACTAAAAATCAAATATTTCTGCATTTATATAAAATTATAAAAAAAAAAATTTTCTGAATTGTAATAAAAAGTCAATATAATAATTTCTCTATTTTTTCTGCTTCTTCTTTCTGTACTATGTAAAGATATAATATTCAAAACACGTGTATATTGATCTTTTAAACCCTTATCTTGTGTGTCGATATTAATTTTTGGTATTTAAATCATGAAACACTTAGCTAAGAAGTGTGCACATGACATTTGAAGTCGCCACGCCTCTTTGTTAGAGTTCTAGAGCTAGTTTACTTTTGAACAATTTTAGCTTAAAACGGGTTAAATAAATTTTGTATCAATTTTTTTTAATTACAGAAAAAAACTTAATATTTATGGAAAAATACAGAGTTAGCACGCTGTGCTTTTATTTAACCATTATTAAATAAACAGGGCTTTGATCAAACGCGCCCAATTCGTAGACTTCAATTAAAACACAAACTTTCCCTGATATCGCTGCAAATTATTGTAAATTATTTTGGGGATAACGGTAAAATTTTTTTAATTTGCTTTGAATTCACTTTTAAAAATATTAATTTGTTGGTGCCTACTTAAATTAAATTCATAAATCAATCGTAGCTTTTGCTATAAGATGACAAATAGGTGAAGTTGCTCTCAGGCAACTTTGGAGTCGAAAGGGTTAAGTATAAATATTCAGTTTATTAATTTTGTATTATTTCTAAAACTTCAAACTATTCTAATGACCAACAAAAAATGTTTTCTTTAAATCATTGAGGGATCAGACGTCCATAAAGCACCATATTGTCATATGGCAACAAAATAGCGAAAGGGTTTACCTTTAAGTGGCGTCCTTCTTCAAAGACCTAACTGATGATCATTGTCAGTAGGACTGCCCACTTTATCAGAGCATCGAAATGGCTTTCAACAAAATCCCCATGGGATGAAGAAAAACAAAATTTATGCCGAAAATTTGAATTCTGTGGCAATGAACAAATTTAATTTAATATTTAGTTCGAATATTTATTTCATCTTAATACTCCATCGACAAACACTAATTTTTTCCTGCTTGAAAATTCCTATATTTTTCATGTTGTTGTTGTGAAAGTATACTTAAAAGGACTCGCAATTAGCTTTGTTTTAATTTAATGCAAACAACTTTCTACTTAACATTCCTCCTCTCCACTGCCACCCTTTCCCATCGACCGCAGCCAACGCTCGGCGCCTGGCGCTCATTAAGCAAGGCCAGCAAACGAACGGCAACGCTTCGCGGAAATCCAATTAGCTCGGCAATCAAGAAAGTTGTCAAAAATATAAATACCGCCTTAGGAGCAGCCAACAACCGATAAAGCAACGGCAGCAACACGAATAGTGTCGCGCAACATTTTCGGCAAGTGTCAGCACTAAATCATCTTTTACGAGTTTTTAATTCGAGCGCAAATGACGTCGTTTACAGCCCATCTGGATGCCGCAAATGCGAGCAGCACTTTGTAAGCGTCGCGCGTGTGTTCAACCAAAACTACCAAACAATGCCAAACAACGGAAGGCAACAGGCGTAAACACAAAGGTGCCATTGTTAATAATAATAATAACAACAACAAGCAGGGATAATGTGCAGTGTAACAACAGTGCAACAGCGTGCGGCAAAATGACAAATTTAACGATGTCCCGTTGTGCGGCGATATTGACACAAGAATTTCCACATAAAATTACTTTGATGCGATGCATGTGTATGTAAGTGTGGGTGTGTGTGTGTGTGGGTGTCATGCGTGTGAACCAAATCGACACTCGTAAAAATGTTTACGAGACTGCCCGAAGTGTGCAATTCGAGCGCATTTGTCGGTTGATGAGTTTTTGATTTAATGCCACTTCGCGGAACTGCATTCGAATTATGCCATTCAGATTTTTCACCACGCCCCCAACTGTGCTTATTGCGCGCTTATTAACGCTTTCGTTCTCGTTCACAGATGACAATTTTCGCAGCGACTTCGACAGCGCTCAGGCAACTTCCGGCCATCAGCCGCACCACGGCCACGACCACCGACAGCAGCCGCACAGCGCACGCAAGCCGCGCCGCAATCGCACCACCTTCACGTCCGGCCAGCTGACGGCGCTCGAGAAGGTCTTCGAACGCACCCACTACCCGGACGCGTTCGTGCGCGAAGAATTGGCCACCAAGGTGGGCCTCAGTGAGGCACGTGTACAGGTCGGTTCCGCGTCGCAATTTGCCTCCTTTCCAACGCACTCACTCACCCACTCTGCTTCACGCAGGTTTGGTTTCAGAATCGGCGCGCCAAATTTCGCCGCAACGAGCGCAGCTCGACCAGCGGTCGCGCCATGCTGGCGACCACACCGCAACCGGTGCCGCCCATCACCGCCGCGCACAAATTCGGCAGCGACAAGAGCGCCGCCGCCGCCAGCCTCTTTCATCAGCAAATGGATTTGCCACATCACGCGGCCGCGGCGGCCGCCGCCTACTCGCTCAGCTTTCCCACGCTCGGCAGCATGTACTCGTCGGCCGCCAAGAATTATGCAAATTCCTATAATGCATTCGGCGGCGCGGCAGCCAGCGACGCGGCCTGCAGCTTCTTCACATCGTCCAGCTACTGTGCGCCGCCCAACTACCAGCACAGCTATGCGCCGCTGCGCTACAAGAGCGCCGCCGCGCCGGGCGCCTTCTCCGCGCTATGAGCAGAGTGCAGCCGACGGCGGCCAATGCGCGAGGCAGTGGGCGACGTTCTGTGGACTGTGTGCAATTTAGTGAAATTAAATTAAATTTTTCATGCCAACATTTTATACCGAATTAAATGTAATTTCCAATGAAAAGCAAATACATTACTTTTAAATTAATGCAAATTCTGTGGCAAATTGAAATTTGAATTGTTGGTGTTGTTTTAAGTAGATTTTTCCTAGATTTTCAACGCACTGCACTGTGGAGCAAAGTGTTTTTGCTGTTGCGTAAAGTAAACTTAATTTTTTTGAACCTGTTATTTCGTGCGTATTTTAGTGTGTTTTGCCATTGCAGCAGAGTGACATAATATTAGAATTTCTAATAAAAAATAAAAAATTGTATCAATCGAGTCATAGTTTTGAGGAACAAAATCGATGTGCGGTAACCATCGATCTCCGAATGACTAGACACGAATTTGAAGAATACGAAAAAGGATTCGTTGTGAAGTCCACGTTGACAAACCACCGAACAGGAAGTGGATTTGGTCGGTAAGAATTCATGTAGCATGCTAGTTGATAGGGGTTCATTACCATCCATGAAGACTGGGAGTGGCAGTCGTTAAAAATAACTCGGCAAAAAAACGCATAAAGCAGTTTTAGCTTCAAAAAACTGACTCAAAAGAAGCAAATGGCCTACAGAACCAGACAGATATTTATATATGAATTAATTTATATAAATTATTTACCAAAAGTAGGTACTTGAAAAGTTTCTTTCAGGTACTTGACTTTATTATCTAATCTCCTGAATTCAAGGGCTTAACTATTATAAGTTTTTTAAGAAAATAATTGCAATTTAATTATTACAATAAATTTTTTTATTGATTGTAATTATTATTTGCGACAATTAATATTTACGTTGCGTAATGAGAAACAAATTTTTTGTTCGTTCTCGATAAATATTATTTTGAGATTTTTTTTTTACGTTGCTTCATAACTTTTATTTATGACTGTTTTTTTATTTACATTACCGATAAGAAAAATAGAGAAATTATATTATATTATTATATTATATTATTTTGAAATTTTTTTTACGTTGCTTCATAACTATTATTTATGATTTTTTGTATTTACGTTGCCGATAACTATTATTTGAAAGCCATTTTTTGTACGTTGCTTCATAACTTTTAAGCATTTTTTTTACGTTGCCTTACCACAATTTAAGTATGAATTGACTTTTAATTGTTTAGTTGTTGGTGGAAATTGGTTTTTTGCAGTTAATTTGCGTTTGTCAATTTGAAACAATTAAAAATCAATTCACACCCAAAATGTGGTAATTCAACGTAAAGAAAAATATTTTTTCAAAATAAATAATAATTACACAGAGCAACAAAATCGACATTTTTTTTTTTCTGAAATCAAACCATACTTTTCTAAAGGATTTTTGGACTCTGATCACAACTGCGTACTTAGTTTTTTGATTGTTTGAGCGGCTTAGGAAATATTGATGGTTTTCCTTGGAGGGCGTTTTACATGTTTTTTGACCATTACATGCATGTAGCTCCTACAAACCTGAAGTCTTAAATGCCATATTTTTATCATAGACTATCAATACTCTAACTATGTATTTAAAATTTAAAACATTAAAATCGGTTTAAATTTGCAAGAATTATTAAGATTGCGAATACACAAAAGAATTTTGTTTACAAAAATATATATTGTTATACAGTGAAAGAAGAATGTTAAGGCTTTGAATTAAAAAAGAAATTTTTGAAATACGATGTTTGTAAGAAAAATTGTGTTCAAATATGTAAGTTCTCCATTCATAAATTCAGCACCAAAACAAGGATTTACTTTTGAGCTATAATATCGGAGCACAATTTTAGGCAGCAGTATGAAAATGCTCACATTCATCAAATGCCCTTAATTCATAAAATTTTCAGCTTTCGTATTTTGATTTTTTGCGCCCTAAAAATATGTCGCAATGAAATATGGAAGTAGTAGTAGTAGTAGTAGTACTAGGAAGTAGTTTGCTAGTGTGTGTGGTTGAAATTTTTACTTGTGTGATGCAACTCTTTTTAGTATAGCTCCTACAGTAATGAACCAATTCAAATTTTGTTAATGCCCTTGAAAAGACAAATATTGAAACTTGCGAAAATACTTTAGATACTTTCGTCAATGACGCGAAGAGCATTAGAAGATTTCAATACAAACACGTGTTCAGAGGGTGAAGTCGCATTTACACTCTAATGTGTGTAGGCCGAGAATGGAACATGCAACACAAAAAATCTGTTCTATAAGTTTAAGTTACAACCTTACACTATACATTGCACACTAACTCCTAGTTGAAAATTGTAACCCCGAATTTAAATGAATTTTTATAAAAAATTCGCGAAAATTTGAAGAGTCATAGCCTTGTTAACCCTTGACCAATCGAAATCGACTATGGTCAAAATTATAGCTTGAGGATTCGTTATTGTGTCATAAAAAAATTATCGTGTTTTTCAACATATTATAAATGCAATAAAAATTCAAAGATGAAAAATCGTGGAAAACACCTCCTAGCAAAAATCACCAATAACTTACAAACCGCTCAAACAATCAAAAAACTAAGTACGCAGTTGTGATCAGCGTCCAAAAATCCTTTAGAAAAGGTTTACTAGAACTCGGAAAAATTTTGGCTGTTGCTCAGTGTTATCGGTAGCATACTGTAAATAAAAAAATCATTAATAAAAGTTTCCATAACTTAAAAACAACGTAAAAGAAACGTAAAAAAATCCCAAAATAATAATATCAATCCACAACTAAAAATATACTTGTTTCTTATCAAAAAAATTTATTACATGATAATAGTTACAGGTCACGTAAAAAATGTCTAATTGGGACTAATTATTATAAAGCAATTTTTTTTAGAAATTGTTTAAATTAGGGCAATTGTTTTATTTCCAAAAATATGGATAATACTCGTAATTATTTTAGGTCTCTGCCTGAATTAGAGAAACTAGTAACATGTATAGGAATACATTGTATTCTTTTTTGCAATTGAGGAAACAAATGCCAGCATTGCTTGAGTCACGGTCACTTAAGCGTAGCCTAACTTAGGTACAATATTATAAAATAAATAAATACATTGTAATAAAGTTTCTAAATCTTAAGTAGATTCTGATTCCTTAATCGATTAGGAATATTCCCTCTGTCCATTGAACCCTCTCGCCGAAGTAGATGTGGAATATTTTTTTTTTAATATAATACTTACATCATTTGGTTTTCATCTCTAAATTTGTAAGCAGAAAATTATAATTAGTGGTAGATCATGTATGCTCTTAATATTTTCCGATAATGCATTTGTTTAGCTGAAGTATAGAATTTCTTATTGTTTAAAATTTTCATCTACTTAGGCCTTCATTTCTAAATATGCGAGAAATGGCAATCAGTTGTGGGTCTGGTAACTCTAAATCCATTCTGATAATGCACTTACTTAGTTTAAGAAAGTTCTATATTTCGAATTTTCTGACTGACTTAAATGGCCCTAACAACCCGTCACCAGACAACGGCCTGCCACAAAAGTTCTTTCCAGGCGCCTCTGCTTTGCGCGTGTCTTCTCCAGCTGGTGACACCAAAGGATAATAAGCGGTCTTCAACTTGGTCCTTTCAGCGGAGAGACTGGGTATCCCAATTCACCGTCAACCTCTAACTAAAGCGTCGAACATAGTTTTTGCCGGAGCTTCATTGTCCATACGGGAGACATGACCTGACATGACATGAAAATTTAAAATTTTAACTTTCCCCAGTAAAAACCTGTACCGAAAGGGTTAACTACGAAAAAGAACTGAAACAGACTTCACAAGTGAAAAATAAAGCTTTGCTGCATTTAAACACTACAACGAAATCTTCAACACTCTCAACTTAATCGATCCTAAGACCAATCGAGAAAGTACGAAAACAGCTACTTTCAATTTGATTAAATAAAAGATTTTTTTAAACAAAATATTTGAAGAAAAATTCCATTGTAAGTAATTACGAAGTACTGCACTCCACTGTAAGTGTAAGAAAATAAGTGGCAAGAGGACAAATGAGCTTAAATGCAATTATGCTGCAGACTTCTTTATGTAAAACCGTTTTTTCGCTTTTAGTTTCACTTAAGGACGATAATGTTGCATACAGGCCGCGGCGTTGCTTAAGCATTTGCGCCGTCTGTCTCTTTTTTTTGACTGGCTGACAAGCGCGACAGACACATTCTGACGCTTGGCAGAAAGTTGGTCCGCTCGGTAGCAAACTTTGTTTGTGTACATATTTAGCAACAGTCGAGTCAGCGACAATGACTGTGCAAGTTAGTGAGTCAGTGAGTGAAAGAGTGAGTGAGCGCAGCGACGGCAGCGCTTTGGTAGACTTTTGCTTTCACTTCAACTTTGCCGCAATTCGTTTAAACAAAGTCCAGTGTGAAGATTTTAATTATGCAATTTGCGGCTAATCAAGCGCAAAGTTGTTTACTTTTCATCCCACGCTTTTTGTGTTTTTTGTTTCTTTTTGTTTTTAATTTTCTTTCCTGCGTAGATTTCTAATTATAAAAGCTGCCAACAAGCAGCAAAGTGCAAAAATGTCTGAAGCGAAAATTTGAATTTGAGCAATTTGAATTAAATTAATTAATTTGAATTAAAGCAAAAATTACTGATTTACAGTCTGCATACGATTTTATGACGCCTTGTAAAAATAAAACAAAAAATGATTTAAAAGAAATTCAACACATTCAACTTTAGACTTTAGAAATCAAATCATCTCAAGTTCGTTGTTGCTTTACATTGCAGTGTCACTTGTGCGAATATCTCTCAAATAACTGCAATTAACTGAATGCTTGCAGCACACACAACCAGGACAATGCAAAAAATTGCATGGCACTTGTGCCAATTTACTTTGTTGCGGCATTCCGTGCGCACCGGAACTCGACTATCCCTGTTGTCCAGTCAGTGGCGACTGCATGCCGGATTACTTGTAAATTATTTACATAGCAACTGAACTGATTTGCATTCAAAGTGCTTAATTGCTCGGAATGCAGTTAGGTGGCGTGCAGATGCAAAGGCAAAGCTTGCAACGTGAAGCAGTCAGCGTTGCCTATCGACAACTGTTGTACTATACAAGCAAAACGCATTACTGCCGAGTAAGCAATCAGTCAGCCAACCAACGAATAAACGATCCAACTAGGCAGCCAGTTCGAGTGTCACTTGCGGTTTAACTTCAACGTACTTAAGTTCTTCGGTGGATTTCTTCATTTCTCTACAGCTTTCGTTCTTTGGTCGGTCGAGCTGCATCCATTCATTCATCCATTCGTTCAGTCTGTCTGTCCTCTAATGCAGCAATTTGAATTATGCCATGGCATTTACGGCAGCATATTGTTGTTGTAGTTGCTATCGTTGTGGTTGCAGCCATTTGCTTGTGCAACGGAGCAGCACAATGCCCATCCGGCGGACCGGCAGGATGCCCTGGCCATGCATTTGCCTTTGCGCTCTTTTCAAGTTCCTTGGCGTATTTATTGGAAAACCTTAAACATTCATCTTTGCTACGTGCCTGATACTGTTAACTATGTGTTCACACTGCCAATATTTTGGCTGGCGAGTGCTTTAGCTGTTCTGTGAAACTCGGGAATGTACTTAAAGCTTTATTCTGAACGTTTGCACTTCAACTTTTGAATTGTGCTAAAGATCATTCAAAATGGCCAAGGAAAATAGTGAAGTTGGTTGGTGCATTACAAACATGTGGGCTGCTTCATATGGCGAGGAGACAATGTGAGCATAGTCGAGAAAAGCAGTTAGTATCATCGTTCACATATCACCTAACAGGATCTCCGAATTCGTGAAAGTGTATGCCACACCCTTCTATAACGTAACCTAACTAATCATCATTCTTAGTGATCCGGCTGCTTATGTGTAGCTCTATTCTTGGACGCAAGAGTGTCTTCTTGGAAACTAGATAGTTAGGCTATCAAAACTCAACTGGAACACCGACTTGGAGTCAAGTTCAGAAAACATCATCACTCATGAATTTTACCATATTTTGCTGCAGGAGTTGTAAATCTTCACTCACCTGGAATATCAATTTAAAATCACATTGGGAGACCATCATAGTTCATAAATTAGTCCATCTCTTTTCGCAGGAGGTGGACATTTTCATAGATAACGATAAATCTGTGTTCATGCTGCATTCTTACTGACTAAAACCATCACCTGTTCTCCTGCTGAGAGAATGGCCGACGCAGACCACGAAGTGGTTTCTTTATTGTCTACTTGTACGTGTTTAGTGATTCACAGGTCGGTCCTGAACCTCTCTTTTACTATCTACATATATTACGCCTTGTCTTGAATAGTTTCCTTTGACTAATGGTACATAGACCAACCTCTTCTACGGCCGACTGTACCAGAATGCGCATTTTTTGAATCACCAACGCTTTGCACAGTCACAGCACGTGTGCATTGTCTCGTCGTCCTTTGAGAATCATCAGTCTGCAAGTAACTTGGGAACAAATGCAGTATAGCGAACCCTCATGAAAAAAAAACTGAAAATTGGGCCATATAGAGCGTATTTTTGTGAATCTAACAAACTAAAAATTTTGCGGGGGAAACGCCTACAAAAGGCGTGGCTCGGGGTCAAAGCTAAACGTTTTTATTAAAAAACTCAATTAATCTCCAACTGATATACACGATATGGGTATCAAACGAAAGGTCCTTTTCATACCTTTCTATTAATGCACAACATTAAAAATGCACTAATAAAAAGTTTTAAGCAAAAAAAAATTGTTAAAAAAATTTTTTTAAAACGGATTTTTTTCTCGAAAAAATCCATAATAAAGGTGCAATATGTTTGTTACCATAGCCCTTTACAGTGAAATATAAAAATGTATACTTTTGTTGTTTTTCAATATATATTTTTAAATTTTTCTACTTGATCTTTGGTCCAAAGTAATTTCGTAGTCATCTTCGCCATCACTTTCGGACAATGAGGGCTGTAGGGGGTTGTACAAAGTACCTGCCGTATTAAAAAACGTTTTCAAAAGATCCTGATTTCTAGCTTTACATTCTTTAAGAAGCATTAACTTTGCCAGATAGCCATCGACAAAATCAGAAGTTTTGCACAATTGCAAAACATGGCCATTAGCACACCAATGACTACCTTCGCGGGGTATTAATTTCCTTTCCATTAACTTTTCAAGGACATTTTCGCTGATCTCAAAAGCCTCTTCACCTTCACATGGCTGGTACAATTTGATTAGATTAGATTAGATTCGATTAGATTAGATAAGATTAAATTAGATTAGATAAGATTAGATTAGATTGGATTAGTTTAGATTAGATTGGATTAGTTTAGATTAGATTAGATTAGATTAGATTAGATTAGATTAGATTAGATTAGATTAGATTAGATTAGATTAGATTAGATTAGATTAGATTAGATTAGATTAGATTAGATTAGATTAGATTAGATTAGATTAGATTAGATTAGATTAGATTAGATTAGATTAGATTAGATTAGATTAGATTAGATTAGATTAGATTAGATTAGATTAAATTAAATTAGATTAGATTAACTACCTACTTACTAAAAAATCTTCTTGTCTTTGTTGTCCAGAGATTCTTTAACCCTGAAGGTGCACCGTTATATTGAAGGTCCAAACTTCTCCCTAAATAACTATTTGTTACAAAAATTGTGGATGGCAAATATGATTTCAAGTGGCATTTGACTCAAAATTTTTGTACGGAATGCCCCAAAAAATAAATTCTGTATGCACCACTGAGTCTAAACTACTCTCTTACTCTATTACTCTGTTTTCACGAACACATCTTTTGAGGTTATGAACATATTCCAGACTTAGTTAGGAGTTCAATGTTGACTGATGCTTGCACTTAATTATCTCCTGGTTGTATGAGTCAGTCCAAGCATTTCAGCCACTCATATGGAAACCTGGTATTCACCTAAATGCCAGGTCCCAGCTTTAGTTCTTTCAGTTCCACTTGCCACACCAACTTGACATGTCAACTTCAATGCTGCCCACAATTAAAACAAACATTTTACACATTCACAAGAGAAAGTACGAATATTTCTTTATTTAATATTAATTAATATTTGCTCTTCTTCTTCTTGCCGCATTTCCACCTTGTTACAGTTACAGTTACTGCATGATTTTTTTTTGCTTAAAATTTTTACAACTTCTCTGACATCACTAACACTTTGTCAGCACTTTCCTTATGTTGTTAAATAAACACAAAATTTTTTTTTTACATTTGAATGCGATTCTCATAATTACTGATGTCGTAAAGTACGTAAATTGTATCATTCATTCCGTTATTCAATTTTGCCGCAATATGTAACTAGTTACAGTCCTTATTGTGTGCGTGTGCGTTTGTGTGTGTGTGTACGTGTGTGTGTGTGTGCGTGGCGCTATGGGGAGACAAATGAACAGACATCAATGGAAATTATTATTAATTGTTTTTAGTTGTTGTTGTTGTTATTGCACATCACACCAGCAGCTTATCCTCAACAAATGCAATGTTTACATTTAATTTTAATTAATTTAATTTGCCAATTTTCGCTCATGTCCAGCTTATGGATTGCGCCGTTTGTTGGCTTCTCGGGCGTGTTACAAATAATTTTACAATTTAATTATAAATCTATTTATGCGTATTTTCCCTTTTCCCCCAAGCAAAATAGTATTACTCACCGTACTTATTTTGCAACGTACATAGTTGTGTTTTTTTCTTTCTTTGTTTATTTGTTTGTATGTGTGTCACTTTGTATGAATGTGAACGATTAGTTGTTTGTGAGAATATTTGTTCTCCGTGTTTGTAGTTTTTTATGATAATTTCTTTTGCTATAAATTCTATATATACTATATATATATATATCTGAAAACTGTACAATTTATATTACCGCGCGCTGCTGCATGCGTTCGCCTGGGCGCCGCACATACATACAGACACAGCCACATGCAGCTTGGGCACTCAACTATGAAAAAATTACAAATACAAATACAAAAATGAAAGTCTGCAACAATCATCAGCAGTACGTGTAGTTTTCTGCGTGTAAATATATCCTATAGTATGTATGTATGTATGGATTTATGTATAACATTCAACACATTTAGAGTTTAGAGTTATCGAGAGGACTTGTGTGGTTGTTGATCTTGAACTAACTGTTTCATTGACAAATTTTTATGTTTGTTTTGTTTCCTTGAATTGTCATTTTTTTTAACAATAACTACTCGTATGATTTTAAGGTAAGGCGGATGTGTGTGTGTGTGTTTACATATTTCTAGCCAACAATTTTAACATTCACGTGAGTTGGGCCAAAGCGCCCGCAAATATCTATCGATATTGTCCAGCAATTTCTAACATACACAGCTGTGAGCAGTTCGTACTTAAAATAATCAAAATCAATAAAATCCTTAAATTTGTTTAACTAATCACGTAAAACTTTGATTTAAATCAAATAAAAATCAAAACAGAATCAATTCTAACGCAAGCTCATTTAACTCAAACTCAAACTAAAAAATTTAAATTAACATTTAAATCAAATGAAAGTAAAATTCAAATCAAATTTAAAATAAATGGCAATTCAATTCGAATTCAAGTCAAATAAAATTCAAACTTTTTAGTTTAATTTTTAATTTATTTATTTAAATTAAATCAAAACCAAACGAATCAAGTCAAACGAAATTAAAATTTTAATTCAAATCAAATGAAAGTAAAATTTTAATTCTAATACAAATTCACATCAAATCCAATTAAATTCAAATTCAAGCTCAAATCAAACAAAATCAAATTCCAATTTAAACTCAAATTTACATTTGAAATAAAAAAAACAATTCAACTCAATTCAAATGAAATTAAATAAGATCAAATCAAATGCAAATCGATTTCAGATCAAATTCAAGACAAATTCAATTCAAATTAAATTCAAATCAATTTCAAAGCAAATTCAAATCAGATTCAAATCAAATTCAAATCGAATTAAAATAAAATTCACATCAAATTAATATCAAATTCAAATAAATTTCAAACAAAATTTAAATCAATTAAAAAAAAATTCAAATCAAATTAAATTCAAATCAATTTCAAATCAAATTCGAATAAAATTCAAATAAGTTTCAAACTAAATTCACATCAAATTTAAATTTAAATCTAATTTAAATCAAATTTAAATTCAAATCAAATTTGAAATCAAATTTAAATCAAATTCATATCAAATTCAAATCAATTTCAAATCAAATCAAATCCAAAGTATATGAAATAAAATCCAAATTCAATTTAAATTCAATATGAAATTTAACAGCAAATTAAATCAAATTAAATTTAAACTTTTAGTTAGAATAGAAATTTATTTAGTTTTAGTAAAATTTGAAGTAGAAATTTTTAATTTTAAACTGAACTTTTCGCTTTTTAAAATGAGGTTTCCTTGCTTCAAGTTAATTTAATTGCTTCATTTAATTGGTTGCTGAATTTAATTAAAATTAAACTTTATGAATAAACTTTAGTTTAAATTTAACTAAATTGAAGGTGAATTCAAAGTATTTAAAAACAACAAAGGTTTAGCAAAAATTATTACCAATTTGAATTTGAGTTGACTGGAACTGCGTTTTAATTGAAATTGAACTTAATTTCAGTTGAAATTAAATTGAAATTTCATTGAAATTTTTTGCAATTAAACAGAAAATAAAATTTAATAAAATAATTAACTTAACTTAATAAGTTAGTTCAAAATATTTAACAGCAATCCAACTGATCCAAATATAACTATCAATTTGAAATTGAATTGATTGGAATTCAGTTGAGTTTAATTGAATTTATGAATTTAATTTTATTGGAATTGAGTTAAATTAAAATTAAATTAAATTAAATTAAAATTGAGTTGAATTAAAGTGAATGGAATGAAATTGAGCTGAATTAAAATTGAGCTGAACTTTAGTTAAAATGAGCTCAAATTTAATTGAAGTTGAACAGAAGTTAAAATTAAATTGAATCAAAATTTAATTTAATATTTAATAGAAATTTATTTTAAAATACCTTACAAAAACTACCAAATTGAAATTCAATTGTAGTTCAGCTGAACTGAGTGGAATTGATTTGAATTGAAGTTGGACTGAAATCTAATTAACATTAAACTGAAATTTTTTTGAAATTTTTATTTTTTGAAAATATTAAACAACACTACAAACGTTTTTATTAACTATAAATTCCAAATTAAAATTGAACTGAGATGAATTGAATGGAACTGAACTGAATTGAATTGAATTAATAGAATTGAATTAATGGAATTGAGTTGAATTTAATTTAAACTGAAATTGAATTGAAATTGAGTTGAATTAAATTGAATGGAATTGCATTGAATTAAGTTAAATTAAAATGAACCGAAATTTAATTGAAACTATTTTTAATATAAATTTATTTGAAAATTCTTAACAGTTATTTGTAAAAATTTTTAACTAGTAAATTGAAATTGAACAGAAATATAATCAAAATTTAATTAAAATTGAATTGAAATTTAATTAAAATTGAATATAAATCCAAGAGAAAACTAATTTGAATTTGAATTTAGTTGAACTGAAAATATTAAAGCGAAGTAGAAAAGTTTCAAGCACTTTCAACAACCAAAAAAATAAAAGAAACAGCAATTATTCTCGAATTGAGCGAATTACCATCTTCTTTTTACCTTAACAACACATATCACATCTACATATGTACATATGTACTGCTGTGTGATACAACGTTCACAACGTGCCATCCCCCCTCCACGGCACTGCCTCCTATAAGCTGTGGTAGTTGTATTGCGTTGAGCGTGTTGCATGTTGCATGTGTGTCGTGTCTCGTAGTTTTGCCGTTCATTATGGTTGGCTGATTTATTGTGCAAATTTCCAACTGCAATTTCAGTTTTAACATAGAAAAATATATATTTTCACTATTCCTTGTGTTGTATACGTGTTTTCCGCTGCACACTAAGAGGTTTAATGCATTTGGTTAACTGTGTGTGTGTGTGTGTGTAGTAGTAGTAGTAGTTGTAGAAGAGCATGGAAATGCATGCGGAAACGTTTAAGCTTTGTTTGTTTGTTTGTTTTGTTAGTGTAAATGTAAATATTTTCAAATAACGCAAGTTCCAAAAATACTGTATTGTCTTTATTGATTTGCTTTGCTTTGATTTGCTTTTGTTTCATTTACTTAAATATTTCATTATTTGTTGTTGCGTACTATTTATTGCATATTATTATTTGTTATTGTTATTCATTAATTCTGTACACTTTGCAAATATATATTAGTAGGTAAATTGTAAACTTTATCCGTTCGTTATGCTTAGCCCGAAGTGTTGTTTCCTTCACGGACGCAATTGGCGTCTGGCATTCAAAGTGATTTTGTTTTAGCAAAAATTGGTTAACTTGAAATTTCATCTGATTGATATACTTTTTAGTCACATACACACGCATTTGTCTGTATGCCAAACTGTATGTATTATGTATGTATATTGTATGTATGTATGGATAATATTTCTTAATTAATTTTTATTTTTTGTAGTATGTATATTAGTGTATCAATTAATGTCATTTAAACCGCTTGTGTAATCAATTATTGTAATTAACAATATTCTATGCAAATTGCAATAACATTTCTCTTCTGATTTTTTTCACATTTCATTCACTATGTTTTACGGTATGTAAACTATGTGTTTTGTCATTGATGAAACTAATGTGCGATATGTTAATCTGGTTGATTCTTTAGATATTTTATGCTTTATTTGTTTTTGTAGCAACTATTGCTATTTAAAGTGATTTCAACAAAACAAGTTTACAATAATTCAAATCTGCAAGTGGAAAGTTGTACAGTGGACGTCCAATATATCAATCTTATGTTGTATCCCCAATTTGTTAAATCGAAAAATTCGTTAAATCGATCGAAATTTTTCTTTGTTTTAAATCATCTTTAGAGAAATAAATTTCACATATTCAAGTTTTAAATAAATATCTTGTTTTATTCCAGCATTTTCAAAGTACAAATATGGCTATGTATGCACAGTGAAAAAGTATTCGATGCACGATTGCCTCTTTACCGCAAGTAAACTTTTCTGTATGGCAATTTCTCTTGATTGATTATTGAAATTTTAATTTTTAAAATAAATAAGCCAACCGAACGCAAAACAAATCCTGTGAAATTTATCAGCAATGCATACAAGCAGAATTTGAAAATGTTGATAACTTGACGTAAATTTGAAAGTTTTAACGTAACAAAAAAAAAACAATTGAGGTACCTTTCACTTGACGAAACCAAACATTCATTGTTATTGTAAAGAATGTGAATGCTCCAATAAAAACAATTCGAAGGGTGAAAAACCACATAAATATTCGTTATATCGAATAGCAAATTTCACTTTTGTTCGTAATATAGAAATATCAATGGAAAAAATTTGGCCGTACGTTAAATCGAAAGTTCGTTAAATGGAAGTTAAATGGAAGGTTCGTTATACTGGACGTCCACTGTAATTTAAGAAAAAAAAAATTCAAGGCAAAAATAACAGCAATTCATCAACTGTAGATAGTGAAAGCAAGGCTTTTGTATTTGAAAGTCAAATGCCAAATTGTTTAAAAAATTGCATACAGCAGGCAGCTTAACTTAATTGAATGACTGACTAAGGGTTTATTTCTGCACTTGGAGTTGAAATCGTAACTTGTATGGGTTTTGTAAAGTCCGTCAGATTGAGAAGTTTTAAAAAAAAATTATTTTTAAAATATATAACATAGCAAGTTATAACTAAATAGGGACCCAAATGACCAATGAAACTGGGATACGCATTACTGAAGAAATTGCATTAAAATTTGATGTTTTTTGGATCAAACTGCCTTTGTAAAAAATACGAAAATCCCACTTTATTACGAATATTCTTTGTTATACCTCGTAGCTGATATCAATTTTAGTAGATAAGAATATCAGGGATTGAGTTAAGTTATGATTTTGCGAAAAAATTCACAAGTTTTAATTTATGTACAAAAAACCGAATTAAGAACTCGAATCGTTGTTGTTGTAGGTAGGTAGGTAGGTAGATGTGGCGGCTCTACAACCAGAGCGGACTTAGGCCAAATTAGGCCCCTTGTGAAGCCACTGGAAGGCTGGCTCCTTCGAGTTAGTTGGTTTTAAACCATATTGAAAAATTTTTGAAGCATCTTAGGCGCTTAGTGAAGACCTTCGATATGTCGACAAGGTCAGCGGTATGGTAAAACCATAATTGATTTTTAGTTATTCTGCAAAGAGGTACAAGGTACAGGTACAAAGTAAGTGGAGAATAGTTACTCCCGCCTTGGCAGAAATCGTTGGCCAGATGACCCAGCAATAGTTTACTAATGTGGCCACAAAAAATGCAGTGACCAGTGATTACCCCAACGACAATCTTGAGCACATGGGCGTACCCAGGAACAAATTTAGGGGGCGGGGCCAAGACATAACTACATCTCAAAATTCAAAATATAGAATTCGAATAGAATAGGATATCTATATAATTCTATACACATAGACATAAAATTTGGATCTTACAATTTTAAGGGGGCAAATGTCCTCCCCTGCGCTCATGCCTGAGCGTTCCCCTTTTGAAATTATTACACCGTGCGACAAAAATTAAAAAAAATTTTCGCACCGGAAAAAATCCAATGTGCGTGAAACTAGAGACCAACTATAGTATTCCTGCGTACTCAGTTTTTCATGTAGAAATGAGTCCTTTTACAAGGACTTCAAAATTTTAAAGGGGATAAAAAATAAAAAAAATATAAAAAATACTTAACCCCGTAGAATATGGCGATATGTATATCAATTGAAAGAGGAAAGGCTCAAGAATTTAAATAAAATTGATTCTTTATCTATTTGTAAAAAAAGGATATGAAAAAGGTTCTTGGAAAATTTTAATCCTTTATATCCTTGAAAATTTATACAGAATTTTCTTGAAAAGTAAGTATGTTAAAACCCAAAATCTCCTTGATCACGTGTCAAAATTGCATTTCTCTGGCCAGTTGCGTTGTCTTGTTGTAGGAAAATTCTTAACGTTTTATCAAAACGTGCGAGTAAAGAAACAAAACTGGTCTTAGTTTCTATTATTTGTTTCCAAGTACTTGAGCATCATTTAACAAATCAGTAACAAAATGTATTATGTAAAAATATTTTTATAAAATTAAAAAAAACCATTTCAATAAATTGTACTTTTCTTGTTGTTATACCATCAAATTGTTCTTAAGTCACATGAATATTTAACACAAAATGCTTTTATTGAAAATGTTGCAACTAATTTCATGTCATTACAAGTTTTGGTTGTTAAGTTGAAATAGAAAAACCAAAGAGCTTTAAACTAAAAATCAAACACCTCAGTTTACTTTAACACGTTCGTCGTATTTTATTCGCTTTTAATAGTGATGTATGGTTTTTTTTTATTTGCAGTCATTGTATCTCTCCATGAGCACTGATTTTTTGTCACTTTATCGCTTTTGGTTTTTTCGTTTATGGTTTATTAAGTCCATTGCTATTTGCATTATTAAAGTTAGCTTATTTCAATAACGCACACCAAGATGTTTTCCAAAGAAATGAATCGAAATCAAAACAACAACCAAAAACGCGCTAACATTGAGATATTAAAGACGCTTCGTATGACATTACTTGCTTTTTAATTGTAGTAGTTGTTGTTGTTGTTGTTGCTAGTGAATGTATTGCTGCTTAGGGTTTTATGAGCTATGGGCTTACACTACTCGTACATACTCCAGTTGCTTACTAGGTGCATCTATTCTACATACATGCTAACGTTAATATGGCCACCGCAACAACAACAGTGCTGCTCATCTATGTAATTCTGCTATACATACAAACGTGAGTTAAATTGTTTTGCTTTGCCTAAATTTGATAGTTGAACTTCTGCCGTTGGCTGCAATCTTGCAACTTTATATACAGTTTCTACGCTAAGACGCCGCCAGTGCGCCACTCGCTACCTCTAATATTTATAGTTAGCCATTAAAAATAGTCTGCACGCACACAGATGCGCAGCCGCGAGCGCATTTGCCGTCTCCCGCCTAATTTTCCATGCCCGCGGCCACAAAAAATTGTCTCCTTCATGTGGGTTGGTTTACTTTTAGAACATCTACGCTACACTGTAAGTTGGTTGTCTCGTCGGTGAAAGGTCACACTATCACTACGCATATACTATACAATCATAGTTCAAAGGGCCTGGACACACGGATTTTCGATAAAAGTAATTGGGCAAATCTTCAAACTGAACTCTTCTCATTTCTATATACACACATTTTTTGTTCTACTAATGCTAACGCTAAAGCTTTTATCGTGTATTGTATATGATCGGGATTCATTATAAGGACATTGTAGGCGAAGAAAAGTTGAAGAAGAAAATACAATAAATTTGATAGAAAATTTATAAAATAAGCATGAAATTAGTTAAAAAAAGCAAAACTAAAGAAAGTGTTACTATACTCAGGTATAAGAAAATTTAATTAAAACAAAATGTAAAAATAAAATCAAGTAGAATTATTACAAGAAAAAACAAAACCAAAAAAATAAAGAAAATTTTTAAAGTAATACAAACCACTTGAGGGAAAATTTAAAAAATAACTTTAAATACATAACAAACAATACAAACAAAATGTATCATTTAAAAAAATTATAACAAAAATAGAAATCTTAACAGAACTCAATTACATCAAAATAAAAAAAAAAACAAAACAACTTAAAACTAGGTGAAGTACTCAAATCAGACTCAAAATTTATCATTTAAAAAAATTATTAAAAAAAAACAAAACAAACAAAAATAGAAATCTTAACAGAACTCAATTACATCAAAATAAAAAAAAAACAAAACAACTTAAAACTAGGCGAAGCACTCAAATCAGACTCAACTAAAACCAATCAAATTAGATCAAATCCAACTAAACCACTGAATCATTCAGCCAATCACTTAATCAGTTAATCAACCAATAAATGCATTTATTAATCAACCAATCAATGAATTGGTTAGTCAACCAGTTAATAAATTAATCAATTAGTCAACCACCTAATGAATTAATCAATAAATGAAGAAATCAAATAAACAATTAACCAAATAAACGATCAAATAATAATAAATAAATTATAAATTAAATATAAATAATTAAATAAACATAATTAATTAAATAAAAATTTAACAATAAATCGAGTTCAATTAAATAAATTTCTTGTCAATCAAATCCAGTTTGATTAAAATTAAAAATAAAGTGAAACCAATCAATGAGATTTAATTAGTCAATCAATTAGTCAATAAAATAATGCAACAAAATAACACAACAAATTTTAACCAATTAAACGTAGTTTAATAAAAATTAAAAGTAAAGTAAAACCAATCAATGAATCAATTAGTCAACCAATTATTCAATAAAATAATACAACAAAATAATACAACAAATTTTAATGAACTAAATTTAAATGTAACTTAAAAATATAGTAAAGTCTGGCAATTAATTATTTAATTAATATAATTTAAGCAATAAATTAAACCAATAAAATCAAATCGAGCTAAATTAAATCAAAATTTAATCACTCAAACACAGTTTAATTAAAATGAAAATGAATTAATCAGTCAACCAATTTAGCAATAAAATAATACAATAAATTGTAATGAACTAAACGTAAATTTAAATTAAAAGTATAGTAAAATCTGGCAGTGAATTAATTTGTTAAATAAATTAAGCCATCAATTAAACCAATAAAATTAAATCGAGCTAAATTAAATCAAATTTTAATCAATAAATCCAGTTTAATTCAAATTAAAATGAATTAATCAGTCAACCAATAAAATAATCAATAAAATAATACAACAAAATAATACACAAAATTTTAATGAGCTAAATTTAGTTTAATTAAAGCGAAAGGTATAGTAAAATGTCTCAATAACTTAATTAGTCAGCGAGTTAATCAAATACGCAATAAATTGAACCATTGAAAATGAAATCAAGTTAAATTAAATAAATTTGTAATCAACTAAATCTAGTTTCAAGAAAATTAAAAGAAAATTAACACCAATTAATTGCACTAATTAGTCAACCAATTAGTCAATAAATTAATACAATAAATAAACAATCAACCAATTAAACAATAAAATCAAATCGAGTTGAATCAAATACAAATTTAACGAAATAAGTGCAGATTAATTAAAATTAAAAGTAACCTAAAACCAATCAATGAATTAATTTGGCCACCAATTAATCAATAAATTAATACAAAAAATAAACAATCAACCATACATAAAAAACAATGAACAATAAAATCAAATCAAGTTAAAGTATATCCAGGGGCGGATTCAGAAAAATATTTGGGGGGGTTTAAAAAAATAAGTCTTTGATTTTTTTTAAAACTGTTCAAAAAACTAAAATTCCTTTTAATTTGTATGTAGTTTTAAAGTCCACCCTAATATTTCGGGGGGGTCAACCCCCACAGCCCCCTCCTGAATCCACCACTGAGTATATCTAATTTCAATAAATTATATCAAGCTTCATCAAAATTTAAAGTCAAGTCAAATAAAAGATTAGTTTACTAGACAAATTAAATGATTAAAACAAAATCATAAAAGTCACTTATAAATATAGAAAAATTTTATGAAAGGTGTTAGTAAAAAGAAATCCATTATCTTTCCAATATATGGCTTAAGAAATTTGTATCTTGCGTTGTACAAATGCGATCGGCTTTAGAAAGCTAAGATTTCGTACTAAAAATCATCTCAGACAGTTTTGTGATTGCTTGACTCAGTATTGGTTGAGCGTCCATCAAAGATGGACACCGAAAATGGAAAATCCACCATGTTCCACATTTGTTCTTCGATAAAAGCGAAAATACAAGCGATGCGGCTAAAAATTTGAATAGTAAGGATCAGCAAGGATGTGTCGTAGATAACTCATCAAGTGAGTTTCGTTTTTACGGGATGTTTGATAGGATTGCTGCTCTTCTACCTACAATTGGAAATGCCCAGAAGTCTGTAGATTTGGCCAATAGGAAAGGAATTGTGTTCCATTAATACACATGAACAGTGACTCGTCAGAAGCTCTGGTAGTTTGGTCCTGCACCTTATAGTCTGGCCGGTCCGACCTTATAGACCAGACACCAAGCGATAACTACGTGTTCCTGTCCCGAATGATTTTGGTGATGACAAATTTGCCAAATTTGCTTCAAGAGAATCTTTTGAAAATCGACTGTCCCATTTTTTTGCCAATAGGAACGAGGGTTTCAAATATGGCCACCAGATATCGAACAAAACGGTGCATATTTGACCTAAATCGGATCATTCTTCAAGCCTTCAAATTCATGAAAAAATAGTGAATTTCTTTTTACTACATTTTATATATGAAAAAATTTTATCAATTAGTTATAAAGAAATCAAAAACAATAAACAAATTTAGAGTTAATAATAATTTGAATAAAATGAAAAATAAAACAATAATTAAAAAATAAAAAAAGTTATTTTTAAAAATACCAATCGAAAAAACAATAAACAAAATTGTTAAAAACTAATAATCATATTTAATTAAACATTTAGAAACATGTAAAATAAAAGAATAAATTAATAGATTAAAAAAAAAATAATTTCAATTAAATTATTTCAAATTTCAAAATCATCAAAATCAAAATATCCAAAACTTTTTTTCGCATTCATAAATGTAGATAAATACGATTCGATAGCGTCGTTTGCCGATCGATTAGTAAAAATAGTTCTCTCATCTATACATATTAAGTACGTATGTACGTATTTGTTTTCATATATATACAACAGATAGATTGTTATAGGTACTTCAGACTCGCAGTGTCTGCTTCTCATTGGTTGGTTCGTCGCGTCGCCACAACTGCCGCCAGCCAATTTGCCAACATACAAAATAAATTAAATCTGCACAAAGTTTGCACAACTCGAGTGCGCGAAAGAAAACCTATTCGATTCAGTGTTCATATACAACTAAGTATATATGTACGTAAGTACGTAAATCCCTTAAGGATTGATCGAGTAGTTGTGCGCATCGCACGCAATTTCGCTTACACACTCCGCTTACTTAAACAGTTTACGCACGGCGAATTATTTAACGAACAAATCTTTGAGCGTCGAACAGAGCGACGCCTCGCACGTGTCCTTGGAGTCGTCCTCGTCGCCCTTGCCGAACCAGTTCAGTGTCGAGCGCATCGCATTGGTTGCCTGGCTCTGCGTGCTGCGGCCACGTCGGCCGCTGTCCTTCGAGAGCAGTCCCGCTGCGGCGCTCTTGCTGGTCGACGACTTGGAGCCGGACGCTGCGGCGGCGCCGCTGCTTTTCGCCGCAGCGGGCGTGCCGCCGGAGGCGCCCGATGCGGAGCCCTTGCGCAGAAAGCCCTCGATCGCCGAGCCAATGACGGTCGCGTCCACAATGGTGCCCTTGGTGGTGTCCGTCCAGCTCTTCTGCTTGCTGCGCGGCTTCAGCTTGGGCTTGCTTTCGCGCAGCACGTCCTTCGCCTGCAGCCGCTTGAGCATGTCCTCGGAGAGCGCCATGGCAGTGCTTTTGCTGCGGATGCTCTTCTTGCGCGCCATCGGCTCGTGGCGCTTGGCGAACCAGCCGGACAGCGCCGCCGAGCTGTTGTCCTGCGCATCGCTGACCAGCTGCTTGGCGTTGTTCAGTATGGAGACGTCGAAGCTGTTGGAGCGCGTCGAGCGGCCCGCATTCGGATCGAGCAGATTCGACGACGAGGCGCTGCTGGCGGCTGCCGCACCGCCACCGCTGCCCGCCGTCAGACCTCTGGCCTTGGTCGCGCCCGGCGCGGTGACCGTTGTGCTGGGCACCACCATCGTGGGCACGTCGTCGCACTTGTTGATCTCCATGGCCGACGAGGTGAGCGCGCTGAAGATCGAGGTGCTCAGCAGGCCGGTGCTCTTTTTGCGCTTCGTCGACTGGCGATTGCTGGCCGGCTGCACGACGCAGGGCGATGTGATGGCCGGGTTTTCGGAGGCGCGGCGCATGTTCGGCGCGGGCGACGTCAGGCCCGATACGCACTCCGAGTAGCGGCGGTTCGTGTAGCGTTGCGGCGTGCTGCCGCCCACCTCGTCCAGCGTCTGCACCTCGCACACCTTCTCGCTGCTGGTGTTCCACAGTTTCATGCGCGCCTTGCGCGACTGCAGTATGTCGTCCATGATGTCCAGCTGCAGGTTGTGAATGCTGCCGATGGGGTCGGTGGACGGCGGGCCGGTGGAGGTTTTGCTTTCGCGGCGCGAGCCCAGCACGCGACTGGTGAGATGGAAAAAAGGTTGAACATAAGCAAATTAGTGGCATGTAGGCACCGAATGACAACAAGCAACCCCCTTCCCCAACTCACTTGCCAGCGGGATAGTCGGCGACCGACTCGCGGCGCGAGCGGCCGAACAGCGTGGTCGGCACTTTGGAGATTGTCACGACGGAGTGGCGACGGCCCGACGGTGCCGGCGCCTGTGAGAGCGTGGCGAGAAAGGCGGCCTCCTTGGGCGACGGGCCGGAGCCCTCGCCGCCGCGCTCCGACAGGCGACGCACCTGGCTGGCGGTGATGCCGTCGGTGACCTGCTGTGAGGGCAGCGAGTGCTTGCGGCTTTCGCGCGGATCGCGCCACGGCGACAGCAGATACGGGTTCACCGGCGAGTCAATGTCCAGGCTGGCCTTGTACGAGGGCGTCTCCGAGCTGTCGCGATCATCCTCGTCCGCAACGTTCGACTCCTCGACGACGATCAGCGGCTCCTGCTTGCCCGCGGCGCCGAAGCGCGAAAACGACGAGCGACGTATGCGAAAAGTATCTGAAAGAAGGAGAGCGAAAAGAAAGTCGTCAAATTAAATGCTAAATATAAACAATATTTTTGCTAAAGTTGCCTCGTTAACAGATAATCAAAGGCACTGCTCTCAGCTCGACCATGTATGAACTATGGTACCCACACACACACACACATTGCTGTCCCCTTATCAGTGCTTCCGTTTGCCGGAACTCTCAGCCAATTCAATTCAATACGGCAATGGCTGTGACGGCGACACATTGCACGTAACATTGAAATTCCCACGTCTGCCGCTATGGCGCCAGCTCACATAATGCACTTCGATGTGTGCGTGTGTGCGTATGAGCCGGGTGTGGCAGGCATGCGGGGAAAAATAGATTGTTCGAATATCAGGTGTTTTAGTTGCACACCTAAATATGGCATCCCAGACACAAACACACACACACACACACACGCGTGCGCCAATCGACCAGCGTTTGTGTGCCTGAATGTGTCATTAAAGAGGCAGGACGAACGTGTTGGGAGATGTGTTAAAAAGATTTTTGTGATGTTTGGAATTTCTGAGAAGCGGTGCCGTTCATCTCGCTTCAAGATTGACGTACTAAAGTACAAAATAAACCAGACAACAATTTGCAACAACAAAATAAGTGAGAAACTCTTCGGTCTGGTCGTAGTTAATGGCAGCAAAGAGGGCTGTAAAAGCGAACGGAGCATAGAGTTGGAGTGAGAAATGATGTCGTAAAAATAAGTACAAAGTGGTCAATGGATAAACTAATACACTGGGTTCAATATCAGACTAGATATTGAATAATTTAAGGTTTAAGGTACTCAAGTTGGATAAGGTTAGGTTGCACTTTTACTTGAAATACTTTGCTTATAACTTATTAATAGATAAACTAACTCTTGGTTTTATGTCAAAATATATATTGGATAGTTTGAGGTTTAAGATATTCAAGTTGGATAAGGTAAGTTAAGGTTTTTAATTTAAAATACAGTACTTTTCGCTTAAAGCGAACTTCGAGGGACTGGGCAAAATGGTTCGTTTTAACCGAAAGTTCGCTTTAAAAGGGGTCCGTAATAAGCGAAAACATACAGCGCGTACTTTTGAAATTGGTTCGTTTTAGGCGGAAAATCATTTTAAACGGGTTCTTTATAACCGAAAAGTACTGTAATATACTTAAAAATGGCTTTTTTTGGGTATTGAGAACTACTGTACTCTCAACTTATCATCCAAGACTTTGTCAAGTGAATCTAACCATTTTCATATCTACTTTCTCATCACTTTTCCTTCTCTACTGAGTGTTGCCAGATACCTGAAATTACTTTCTCCGAAATTAAAAAAAAACAAAATTTTTTTTTAATTTCTTAAAATATTTTTTGTCATTAAAAACTAAAGAATTAAACTTCTCATAAAAAATACAAATAAAAATAAATAAAATAAATAAATAAATAAAAAATAAATAAATAAATAAACAAATAAAAAATAAATAAAAAATATATAGTTTTTTTTGCAATCTTTTAATTCATTCAGCTTCAGCTTAACAACTTAACACAAACAAAACATATATAATAAAAAATTAGATCGGTATGAAATTCGCTTTTGTAAACTTCCTGCATCCATTGAATAAATTATACACTTTAAAGCATAAAATGTAATTAAACAAATTTAAACACTTTCAATAATCAGCTTTTAATATTCAAGGCGTCACACAGTGTTCCGAAGTGGGACAAAAATAGAAAAATTGTATGTCACCGATTTCAAAGAAATTGGTGTCATTTGAAAGATAATACTTTCATTAAGTAAGATCTCAAATTATTTCTTAATCGGGTAAATTTTGAGAGAGTTATAGCATTTACAAGTTGATCAAAATCTAGAAAAATTGTTTTATGATAAAATGCAGTTTCGAGCGTCAACAATTGAAAACGTTACCAAAACACTATTTCGCTTCAATCGGAGAAAATGTTACTGCTATGCACTTATAAGAGTCCAAAAAATCATTTTATGAGCTATTTTGAAAAAAAAAGTTAAATAAAAACGGGGTTGTACGTTATTTAAGCAAAACATTTTTTTTTATCAAAAACTATAAAAACTATATATTTTTGTAGATCGCAAATGTCGAATCGCGCATTATCAGACCTACTTTTTTACGCAATCCTATAGAATGGACTTTCTTCTTTTGGATCAATAAGAAAAATTCTGCGATTTCCTGCGATCTTGGAAAATAATAGAATTTTTGTAAACTACTTTAACTAAAAAAATTGGATTTTTGTACCCTACGCTGAGGTGCCCACCGATACATTCACTTTGGCATGGAGCTTGTAACGCCCAGAAAGTGATGTAACTGGAAAGAAAAAGTATAGTAGCACTGTCGCTATTTAAAATGGACATGGTCCGCCCACTAAAGGCAGAGTTGCCATACAGTCTTTCATAAAATATGAAAACTTCTTTAACAAAGCCAATGTCACAAATTATTAACGTGTTATAAAAAAATGGGTTTTGCTTACCCGTTTAACCCGTTAAGAGCCATATTATCCTACTTTTGTTTTCATTATTATGCAATTTTTTATTAAAATGTGATTTAATGCTAATATTTTCTGAGAATAAGAAGGAAAGTTAAGGAAGGCAATTTTGTTAAAATTACGTTGCATTAATTACACTAGTTTACAATAAAGAAGAAAGCTATAGGAGAAAACTATTTGTAAAATAGTTGTATTTCAATTGAACTGTTTGTGTGGGACTAAAAACATCATTCTTGATGATAGTGAAACTGAATAAACTGAACTTTTTAATTATTTTATTTTTCATCCTGGAAATTCTACTATAGCATTCATTCATTCATAGCTGAGTCATCTCTATGTTAAGTTCTGCGGAAATAAAAACAAAACAGCTTTCTTTCAAGCAACTTCATCGCCCTCTTTCCACCCTTCAAAGGTCGAATATAGAAAAACGCTGAAATACGTATTTCGTTATTTTTCTTTAAGTATATTTGTACAAAATTTTAAAACAATCCGACCAAAAACAATATCCGTCTATATAAGCTTCACCACCCCGTTTCCGGCCTGTCAAGGTCGAATTTTTTAAAATCGCTCCTTTTTAAAGGTTGACTTTTTAAAATACAACTATTGACCAAATTTTATCATTATAGTTCCAGCGGTTTGGGCTCGGTGGTGATGGCATACTTGGTTATATATATTCGATTTTTTTTAAAACTATATATTTTTTTAGAAAACAAATATCATTTTTGAAGTCAGTAGCCCGAAATAATTCAGATTGCAAATTTTCAGCGAATTTAGAGCACTCCTTCTATTTTTGTCCCAATTTTGTATGGAGTCGAAACACTGTGCGCCAGTGCCACTAAAGGTGTCAATTGTATTACCATCAAAATCTCCTAAACTTTCTCCTAAAAATTCTCGTAAAAGGCCAAAAGATCTTTTAAATCTAGGAGGAAATCTCCTGATCTGGCAACACTGTCTCTACTCGGTGCAGCTCAAACGAACATTGTGACCACATTTGAAATGACGCCATAAAGCGATTGACGTCTGCACTTGTCAGCTTGTATATTGGAATGGTTTGACTGATAATTTCCAGCGAAAAGAATTATTGTATTTTTATACGAAAGCATTGAAAATCTAATAATAAGCATTGGCAGTGCTTTGAAGGTGATTCGATGTAAGCTTCTCTCACTCTGTTGATAACATAGTGCTTACATTTTTTCCTAACGAGTTTAAATCTCAATGTTTCACTGGTGAGAACAAACGCTCGACTAAATGATTATCTACACCGCGCGACAGCATTTTTCAACCCGGAAAAAATCCATATGGGCGTGAAACTAGAGACCAAACATGCGACTTCAAAATTGTGAAGGGTATAAAAAATAAAAAAAAATAAAAAATACTTAACCTCGTTAGAATATGGCGATGTGTATATCAAATGAAAGGGGAAAGGCTCAAGAATTTAAATAAAAATTATTTTTTATCTATTTGTAAAGAAAGAATATGAAAAAGGCCCTTTGAAAATTTTAATCCTTTATATCCTTGAAAATGTATATAGAATTTTCTTGAAAAGTAACTATGTTAAAACCCAAAATCTCCTTGATCACGTGTCAAAATTTAATTACTTTAACTTTAAATTTGTTAAATTTTTTTAAAATACAACTTTTGTTTGTTTATATGTCTGTTTGTTTGTTGGTCACACGACACTAAATTTCAGCAACCAGACGGCCGATTGAGCTGAATCTTTCGCAGATTGTTCCCCTGACCACATAGTGCGAATTCAACCCGACAGGTGGGCGTGTCACCACCCATACAACCCAAATTTTTTATCGGAATTATATGTCGGACAGCATTGAAATGATTTATACCGTCGTCCCATAGATGTGTCATTCTACTGGAAAATTTTTTGTGACTCAATATTTTCCGCGTAACTTTGGAACTGTAAATCGCACATTAATGAAACTGGGTCGCACCCTTCCACTGGAAGAATGGGTTTCTTATAGATAAAACTCATAAACCTAATTGAACTCACATTTTTTATTTTAATAAAATCGATTCAATTTCAAATTGCGCATTCAATTTCACCACCAACACATCTCTGTCATGCTTTTCAAATACTTATTGAAATAAAAATAGAGTGAAAATTATATTTGCTAAAAATACTTTGCCCTTTTAACACTCGCCCACATCGACGCGCAGATTTTTGTAAATCGGCTGCAAAACATTGCCACCGCATTTCATTTTTGAATTTTCAAAATTGAATTTTAAAGCATTTTCCGCGTCGCTTATAACATTAACTGCCGAATGTCATAATCGCCTACAAAGTCGTCGTTATGAACATAATCCAAATCATGAATGCAAACATGATTTCACAGCGGTAAATTGATTTGATTTGACTGCAACAGGCCTCGCCCGCTGCGGCCAACTGAATGCGCACAGCAACGGCAACAACAGCAACAGCAACAACAATGAACAGCATTGAGCGTAATACAAAATACATCATCAAATATTGTATTTAAATAATCATAAAGCTGAGTGGGCAAATCAACGCGTGCAAGCGTTCGGCCATGACCCGCAACGCGCAGTCGCTGCAATTGTGCTGCAATATCAGCCGCGATTGTTGCGCATAAAAACGCCATCATAGAGCAGAAAATGTGACTCTGGTAGTTTAACAAAGTGCTTTATCTCATTCCAGCAACTCAGCCCCACCCCCATGAAAATGTGCCGTCGCCTTTTCAGTGGCGTTTTCTTAGAATGCGAAGCTCGGTGCCATCGCAGTCTTTGTTGCAAGGCGTCACAACGTGACTGTCATTTTTAATGGCACTGAATACATAGTTGTTATGGCGTTTAACTGGTTGTTGTTGTTTGAGTCTGTTTCATTTCCTCTGAATAATGACAAATGTATCACCTGTGAGTTTGGGATACAGACTTATTTTTTTGGAATGTACAAAATTATTTGATATCTCTATTGGACGGTTGGTTTATTGTTAAATACTGTTCAAAAGCAGGGACTTAACTATTATAAATTTTATAAAAAAATAATTGCAATGTAACTATTAAAATGTAACAAAAATTTGTTTTGTTGGTTATAATGCGACAGTTAAATTTTACGTTGCATAATAACTGTTATGAGAAATAAATATTTTTTTCGTTCTCGATAATTATGATTTTGGAATTTTTTTTGTTTACGTTGCTTCATTACTTTATTACTTTTTTATTTACGTTACCAATAACTATTATTAAACACATTTTTTTACGTTGCTTCATAAGTTTTATTTTTAATTTTTTTGATTTACGTTGCCGATAACCATTATTTCAAAGAAAATTTTTTTTACGTTGCTTCATAACTTTTATGAAAGAAATTTTTTTTTTACGTTGCCTTACAATATTTTGAGTATGAATTGATTTTTAATTGTTTAGTTGTTGGTGGAAATTGGTTTTCTGCAGTTAATTTGCGTTCGTCAATTTGAAATAATTAAAAATCAATGCATACCCAAAATATGGTAATTCAACGTAAACAAAATTTTTTTTTAAAGAATAATTATCGGCAACGTAAATAAAAAAAATCATAAATAAAAGTTATGAAGCAACGTAAAAAATTCTCAAAATAAAAATTATCGGTAACGTAAATTAAAAAAATCATAAATATAAGTTATGAAGCAACGTAAAAAAGACAAATCCCAAAATAATAATTATCGACAACGAAAAATATAAGTACTTGTTACTTATAAGAGTTATTATGCAACTCAAAAATATTTATTAAATGATAATAGTTGTAGGCGACGTAAACAATTTCTTATTGGGAATAATTATTATAAAGCAATAATTATAGAAATTTCTTAAATTAGGGCAATTTTTTTATTTCCAAAAATATGGATAATAATTATTTTAAGTCTCTGTTCAAAAGTGTTTAGTTTTGGATCAATGTTGATCAGAAGAAATGGTAAGTAAACGGTTAGGGATAACTCGTTTGTGGTTTCTAGTTCAATGTTGATCAAAAGTGGTTAGTTAGTTGACAATATTGATCAAAAGAAAAGTGGTTTGTTAGGTGTTAGTAATAATTAAAACTTGACTGTTGGTGATAAGAAGTCATTTGTGGTTGATACTGAGAACTGGTTAGTCAGCTGTTAGTAGCAAATCATTTGTGGTTACTGGATAAATGTTGATCGTAAGAAGTGTCAGCTCATCTGTTAGTAGTAACCAGCATGTGGTTATAAGTTAAATTTTGATATTAAATTAAATTAAAAAAAATTAAAAAAAATGTATTAAAGTTTCATTAATACTAAAAAGTTTTCACTACATATTATCATGTAACTAGGTACAACTAATAGCAAACTAAACTAACTTTGTAGTAACTACGAACTTGTAACCACTAACCACTTTTGACTTTAAACATTCAACTAGTAGCCACATTCAACTGGTTACCACTAATCGTCTACCAACAACAACAATTATTCTAACCAGACACATTAAACCTTTTCACTCGCTCGCAGACTTAACGCCTCCTCATAAAGTTGCATGCCCAATTTTTCCAAAACGTTTATTCAGTTAGCCACAACTCGACGAAAACTGGTCGCTCGTGCTCTGCGCGCTTCAAACGAATACGTGCAGCAATTTGCGATTACAGCAATCAACTTTTCCAGCACTTCATTCAATCAATGTCATCATCGACATTGGCGTCGTTACTCTATCATTAAATGCTGTGTGTAGGCGGCCGTGCGGCTCGACAGAGACTTTTGCACGTCTCACGAAACATTGTCACATCCTTTCCAAAATTACGCTCTCGCTCCGCGGGGACTTGCGCTCCACATTGTCGAGATAGTTCTCGAAATGGCTCCTTGCGCTCCACTCAACGTCAAACGGTCAAAGGGGGCAATGCGTGCGACTTTAATAAAGCTGACTAATGACGACGTGGTCAGGTCCTTTTAGCTGTTGCATGAAACAAATACAACTGCAGCACTAACTTGTAATTATATATGACCGAAGTGACTAGACGGTGAATAGCAGTTATGAGCGCAATTGAATTAGTGGCGAAGTGCGGAGTGGAAGTGAAATAGATTTGCGGCCACTAAGAAGCAAGCAACTTTGTGCATATTTTATTGGAAATTAGTTTTTAATGAATTGGCCGCTTGCGCTAACCGACTAACTCCAGCAAGGAATTTTCGCTTTCAGTCTGCTGCTGCCCTCCGCCTGCCAATGTTGCCATTATTTCTTGCTGCTTAAATAAATGCTGCTTAATATTCCGGCCGGACTGCAAGCGAGAC
This sequence comes from Melieria picta, assembly GCA_964056695.1. NCBI lineage: Eukaryota > Metazoa > Arthropoda > Insecta > Diptera > Ulidiidae > Melieria > Melieria picta. The sequence continues at coordinate 34,941,908 of OZ057398.1, read as the reverse complement.
CGTACTGCCACAGCCAAATGGCATTTTCAATACACGAGAATACGAGCACAGAGCGACGAACGCGCACACAGGTGGGACTTGAAAACATTTTTGGGGAAATGTGCGAATTATTTATTGCATGCAGGCACGCCAATTCCGGCGCAATGCCATAAGATTCCATATAGAAAGAATGCTGCTCGCTTTTATTATTTATGACTTGATTATGGCGTTTGACTTTAATAAGTATGAACAGCACCAATGGCGGCCAAAGCAGAGCACCACTCACCATCAATTTTTGTCGCCACATTTATTTGACCCAACCAGGCTTTAGTCTGTTCTGTTTGTTTAATGGCCGAATAAAGCAACATGTGCGTGAAGTGTGTGCGTTTTATTGCAACCGATATTGTTGGAAGATAAAAATATGCATGAAAGTACTTTGATAAAAGTTGTGCACAGTTAAATGCAGCATAAATGTGTTTATAAAAAATGGGTAAAACCTGACAAAAATTAAAGTTCACATTAAGACTTTTGTTAAAAAGATATTAAAAACATTTTTAAGGTTGGTTTAAGAAAACAAAAAAAAAATTATTTAAATTATTATTAAAATTAAAATTATTATTATACACATCGAACTAGTTCTAGAAATAGTTCTAAACAGGATTTGTCCTAATGAAATAACTGATAATACCGTTCGAGAAAAATCAAATCATTTCAAAATACACGTCAGGATTTTTTTTTAAAGGACGTTGAAATTTCAAGGACATGTTTATTTCAAAAAACTATTTTTAAAATTGAGCGCATTGTAGAATAACAATATGGGCATCAAATGAAAGAGAAAAATTCTTAGAATCTTAAAAAATGTAATGTTTTGGTGCAAAAGGACGAAGAGGCATTGAAAATGTCTTTTTAAAACTTTATCCATGAATATCCTTGCAAATTTCCAATAAGTTTTTTTGAAAAAAATATATCTTAAGGACTAATATGTACGCTACTACATCCTGGAATTTCGTCCTTCTAAATTTATTAGTTTAAGATATAAAAAATGTAATCCATGGTTTCACATAGTTTGCTCAAAAACTTTGATCGTATTCAGCAGACTCAAGTCAAAGTGAGATGAAGCTTCACAAAAAGCGACAAAACAATAATTGAAGCTGAAGCAGATTACATACAACAAAAAGGACCCTAACGTTTGCTTTTGAAAAAGTCTGCCTGTGGCAATTTTTCGTTTATGATGGTATGATGGATTCTTGTTGCTAAGCCCTGTCTTCTAACCTTTAAATCTTTTCATAATCGGGGTTAAAAAATTAAATAATTTTTGCCTGAAGTAATTCCAGATTTTTCATTCTTTCTGAATCGACTTAATGTCCCACTTTTACATGGTTTAAAAAAATTAATAATTTGTATCTGAAGTGTTTTGAAAAAGAAAATATTGTATCATGAGATACTATGATCCAGCTAAATCATTACTCGTATCTATATTATCAGCAGCTGCAAACCTTAACCCTTTCGCTACAGGTTTTTACTGGGGAAAGTTAAAATTTTAAGTCTTAGGATTCTATGTGGTTATATTACCCACATTCTATAAGACATATTTTAATTTTTATATTCGGACCCTGTATTTTAGAGTGTTTTTCTATGAGAGCAACCACATCGTTGTGGCTGTAATAATTACATAAACATAAAAATTTTTACGCATAACGAAAATTTAAATATTTCTTCGTTTACTTCAGCCAAAATTTAAAAAAAAAGTATCTAACTTGAAAGAAAACGTCAAATTAAAAAGTTCTCAAATTTTTTCTGCTTCTTCTTCCTTTGCTATGTCAAGAAATATTCAGTTTATTAATTTCGTATTTTTCGTAAAACTTCAAACTATTCTAAAGACCAACAAAAAAATGTATTCTTGCAACCATAGAGGATGCAGACGTCCACAAAGTAGCATGTTGCCATATGGCAACAAAATAGCGAAAGGGTTATCAATATAGTAACTGAAAGCAGCAGAATTTTACTATAAAAAATTATTGCGTGGCCTGGCAAACATCCACCTTCATCGAACCTTTATTAAGATTTGCTTTGGCCGTGACAACTTTGCGTTTTCTGCTAATCCCAAGTCGCGCTAAAATTAGCTCAAACGCCAATTGTGACATAAGAAGTGTCAATAAAACTAAAATGTATTCAACTGAATTGATGCGAGTACTGTGAATGCTGCATATCAAACAAATCCCTTGGTTTCAATTTAGCCGAAGAAAAAAATATTTTTATCATTGTGGTAATATTTTAAACTTAATTAAGAAGAAATTCCACACAAACTTACCCATTTTATTATGCTGTGATGTGCCAGCGTATGCTGCAAGAAAAATGAACAAAAGAAAATATCAGTAAATATAAGCACACAAGAAGGAAATTTTCCAAAGCAATTACACATATTTCTAGTAAATTTCTTCATAAGCATATAATATGAGATAATCTAAGATAATTGCCGGAAATAGAAATTTTGTAGTTGAAACTATAGAAATTAATATGAGAACAGCCATGAGTGGGTGCGTGCTCATATTAAATGATAGCACCTGCTCGCCTACACTTACGCACACACTCACATTCAGGGACATTTCACCCACTCTCATACATTCACACATCAGAAACTAATTAAGTTCCACTTGCAGCCCACGTGTGTCAATTTGACACACACACACACACACACACACACACAGGACATCAGGACGCCTGTTTAACGGCCAGAAACTAATGTGGGACTTGAACGAATTGGCTGAGCTGAGATCTTCGGTTAACGGTGTGTCCTGAGGGAAGTGCTGGCATTTTCAAGGACACACACACACACACAGGCACACATAAATATATGCACGTGTAGCGCACGATGAGTTTCATTAAGCCGTCGACTGGTGTTGGCGTTGGTGTTGTCGCTGTTTTGCTCTTAACACTTTGAAATTAACTTAACAACTTGTTGAGCGTCTAAGTGCTTAAATTGAATTCAGTTGCAGCACATAGACACACTTGACAAGTAACAGCTCACACTTGGACCTGTGTTAGACATACTCACACACAGACACATTTACCAGGTGTTTACATGTATTCACACACAGGTAAGTAATGGTGGATTAAATGGCTTACGGCTCCGTGCCATATCTTAAGGAAGACAGGCGGCAATTCAATTTGCCGACAAAAGTCAGCGTTAACTCCAGGAATTATAAATTCATAATGAACTCTTCGGGCAGGTCGCTTTATAAGTCACTCGTTCAACAATGGGCGGTGACACAGTCACAGTGACACTATTTTAGAGCATTATTGGTAACTAATTCTAGTTAATTGTAGTTCGAAATCAGCGCAAATTTAACGCTTTCATATGTCATTCATGTCTTTCACGAATAATTGCCATCTGAATGGCCAGAGTTGCCATATTGGGTTTGTCACCCGAAGATTCGAGAGATCTTTCACCATTCTTTGGTATCTCGATTTGACCAAACATTCGAAACATTGTAAATTAATTTAGTTTAAAGAAATTGTAATTCTAAAATTTATTTATGTTTTTGTTTGCTCAGTAAGATTGTGTTTTGTTAGAAAATTACATTAAAAAAGTAGAAAACGTGCAATAATTTTTTATATTAAATATTCGGGAAAAATCCATATCTGCGTGAAACTAGAGACCAAATATAGTAATACTGCGTACTCAGTTTTTCATTTCTACATCCTTTATCTTTTTAAAAGGACTTCACAATTTGAAGGGGATAAAAAATGTAACAAATATAAAAAATACTTAACCTAGTTAGAATATAGCGATATGTATACCAAATGAAAGAGGAAAGGCTCAAGAATTTAAATAAAATTGATTTTTTATCTATTTGTAATAAAAGGATATGAAAAAGTCCTTTGAAAATTTTAATCCTTTATATTCTTGAAAATTTATATAGAATTTTCTTAAAAAGTAAGTGTGTTTAAACCCAAAATCTCCTTGATCACGTGTCAAAATTTCATTACTCTAACTTAATTGGTTCGAAAGTTATTAAAAAAAGGCGGAAGCTGCAATTCTAATGAAGTACAAAAATTCTAAGTTATTTGAGTATCAGTATTTTAAATAATAAAAAGATAAAAATCAATGAAGCGAGAATAAAAAACATTTGACACGTGATCAAGGCGATTTCGGGTTTTAACATACTTACTTTTCAAGAAAATTCTATATAAATTTTCAAGGATTAAAATTTACAAAGCACCTTTTTCATATCCTTTTATTACAAATAGATAAAAAATTAATTTTTGTTAAATTCTTGAGCCTTTCTTCTTTCATTTGATATACATATCGCCATATTCTAACAAGGTTAAATATTTTTTATATTTTTTTTATTTTTTATCCCCTTCAATATTTTGAAGTCCTTTTAAAAGGGCAAATGATGTAGAAATGAAAAACTGTGTACGCAGTATTACTATGTTTGGACTCTAGTTTCACACCCATATGGATTTTTTCCGGTGTCAAAAATGAAAACATAGAGAAGAAAACTGGTCCTGGTTCAGAGTCAGGTTCTGTGTCTGGTTCAGATTCTGGTTCTAGTTCGAGCTCAGGCTTAGGCTTGGGCTCGGTCAGTGTCAATCTCTGCCTCTGACTTTAACTCGAACTCTAAATCAGACTCTGACTCAAACTGAGACTCTAATTCTGACTCAGACTCAATCTCAGGCTCAAACTTTGACTCAAGCTTACACTAACTGAGAAGTTAATAAGAAACCAAAGAGGAAGTCATCCTTCTTTAGCATGCAGAGATTTCTGAACCCTCCTCTGTCTGGCGTTAAGAACCATTTTGCCTGACGTTGTCCCATATTGTTGGTTCATTGTTTGGCAAAATGTTCCAGTCTTTCTTGCGTGCATCATGTGGGCTGTTCACAGAATGGATCGGTGCCTACCAGTGAGCGATTGCCATTGCCTTCGTAAGCCCTTGTCCTGGAATCCAGTGTAACTCTATGTTCAGGAAATCACAGCAATCCTTCACAAGTGTTGAGAAGGTCACATAGGCTTGTAGAGCCTTTTACGACCGCTTGACTGTTGGATTGTGTATATCTGTGGCAAGTTAAAAATTACACAGAATTTAATAAATCACTACAACAAGAAATAACTTTAGATCTTCCAGCTTCTGAAAAATTTGTCGCAAATTTTGTTTGTTCATTATGCTGTGTTTAGTTTATTCCATGTTTACTTAAAACAAAACTTCACACGGTTTTCTCTCTTTTATCTTTTCCCCCCCTAAACCGAAACCTCCTATTTGCGAGCGTGAAAAGTTTGCGCAAATTTGCTGCCAATTTGCTGCGGCTCCCGCTTCAGCTGAGTGACAGCTTCATTACAATTTTAATATTAGCGTGTAGAATTCTTTTACGTTTTATTAACAAGCAAATTACCGCCAGCGGTGACAACAGGCCGACGGTGTACATAAATTATCAGTGGCACTTCACCTCCACACCACGTTTCCCCTCCAGCGCACATTCCCCTTCGCATTTGGCTGCCGCATTAGCGTCGCGGTCGCAATCCTCGTCGTATCTATGGTGCAATGTTGTTGCTACAGCAATTGTTGCTGTTGTTGTTGTTGTTGTCGTGGGCTTTATTTCTATCTCTTTAGTGTCATTACTGTTGTCATGGTTGTTGTTCTTGTTGTGATTGCTGTTGCCACTGCGGCATGTTGCGCATTCAGGAGCAACTCTGTGCGCCTATTTTGCGCTCTTATCAACTTCGCACTTTGACAGCGCGGCACGGCCCGGCCCGTTTCTCGTCTCATAATAAATTCGCTAGCCAACATTTGCCTGCGTGCGACTATGAAGTTGGCCCCAACACGACGTTATCGTTGCACAGTCGGGGCCTTGTTTTCGCCGACCGTATTTATTACCGCAATGGCGGCGAGAACGGCTGTCATTGTAATCATTTCATTTTTGTTTATTATCTTTAATTTATTTGCATTTGCATTTGGTATTTTTGGCACTTTTGGCATTTCGCTCTTTGTTCGCATAACTCTTACTTACCGTGCCAATGACAACGCTGAATGTGGCCCATTTACATGGACCATTGTTGTTTCATACACATACATACATACATGGTGCACTTTGGCGTTTGCTCGAAAAAGGGGAAAATAATACGTTGGGCGGTGTATTACATGCTAAAATAAAGTAATAAAGTTCCAAAATACGCAAAAGACAATTTGAAAGCATTACTTGTGCATTGATATTTCATCTTGTTGGCCTAATTTTCGGCTACATTTGGTCTACAATGCGGCCATTTTGGGTCGAAAATTGTACTTGAACTCTTAAATTGAGCATTTTCAAAGATTAGTGACCTCAAAGAAAACATTAACCCTTTTCGTAAATTTGTACGATATATCGTACAATTTTTTCTACGATTTATCATTTGACAGCGAATGCACTTTTTATGAAACGGCTTTTTGATTCTTATTAAGTAGGCTGTGTTGTATCATTCTGTTTAAAAATATAAATCATTATCGCCATGGCTACACAGTATGAGTGAGTTTTGTAAGCAGCTTTTTGCAAGAATTTGAAAAACCAGCAAATGACGGTGCTTCTGCGGAGGAATTTTTAAATATGTAATACTTTTTAGTAGCAGAAAGCTTAACAATTTCAAAGTTTAAATCTCAGTTGATTTATGAAATTTAGTAAATTTAACATTTTTTGCGTTTACATATTTTTCTCGAGTCTTTAAAAAAATTGTACGGTATATCGTACAAATGACCGCAAGGGTTGCAAAGCTTTGTACGATATATCGTACAAATGGAAGGCAAAGGTTGCAAGTTATGTTTGCATTTGTTTTAAATTATGGGTTTGGTAATAAAATTTTTGCGTTTGCTTGCCTGCCACGCCCATCTGTAAGCCACGTGACTAATAAAATTCGACTATTCGGCAATTTTTGATTAAAAATAAGAATTACTAGACGATTTTGTGTCTTACTGGGCAGACACAGGTTATGTAAGTGTGCTTGCCACTCCCACTACGATAATAAGAATTGACTATATTCAGTATCTTTCCGTAAAGCTATGCGAAGTTTTATGGATTCTGTGTTTTATTGAGGGGAAAAAGGCTTTGCAACAACAACAACGGTTATATAAGTGCGAATAAATGTGACTCAATTGTTTAAATATATATAATTTATATAACTTTCGATCAAAATAAAATCACGTTTTGATTTTTTGTTGTTATAATTTATATTTTCTATCAAAAAAACCAATGAATTGTTCATAAAACTTAAAAAACGAAACAAAAATTGCATGCATTTTTACTCCTTTGCGGACCATTGTACGATATATCGTACAAAATTGATTGAGCTGTAATTCTGAACCTAAATTATTTTTTTGATATTTTTTGTATTTTATTGCTAAAATGTTCAATGAGAGTCAATAGTTTGAAGGAAAAATTTGTGTCTCAAGAAATGTGGAAATTGACCGGAAAGGGTTAAACCGCAATCGCAGCACGAAATATTTTGTAACAACGCTTAATTGAATTATAAATCATTCCAGTACGAAATGATGAACCAAACTGAGCATTTCGGTTGTAAGAGATTTTAAATATTGCTAAGAGTTGCCAGACCGCATCAATTAATAACTATCAAATGTTATGGGAAATCCTATATTTATGTGAATTTCTTTGCCTTGTCGCCAAATTCAATTCCAAACAATATTGCACAACACAAAGTTACGCTTGAGGCACCTCGAATCAAAAACAGCTGCTTGCCACATCCGGCGTTATGCCAAATACCGAAGTCATCCCTTTCAGCGATTGCATTACGCTTGAGTGACGCTCAAAGACCAACTCATGAAAGGATAATTATATTCGAAAGGCAAAAACAAACCTCTCCGCACAGATAAAACGATGTAAGGAAGCACACCGGCTGGAAAATATGACTGAAAATTGCGTGCGCCTTGAACAAATTTACAATTTAAAGCCGGAAATTATTTTCCTCTGCGGAAACGCGTCACAGACATAAAGTTCTCACAAATGCAAATCGTAAATCCTTTTTGTCAGCCAAAATACGCCGCCCTCAGGGCAGCGCTGACAACACGCTTTGTAAGCATTGTTGCACAAAAGCCAAAATGCAAAATGCAAACAAACGGCCGCTTGCAACAACGATGACTGCAACGGTGTCGTTGTGTCGGAGCGTGACTTGACAGCCCTTTGACGTTTCTGTTTGTGTGTTGATAGTTTTACTATGCGTTGCCGCACCTGTTTGCCAACACTTGAGCTCATTGCGAATTGCAGCCACAACAAGCATGAATGCTTCGAAAGCGCTGTGGCTGTGACTGTGTATGTGTGTGTGTATGTGTATGTGGCTGCAACACACACACCCATACAGTGCACCACAAGTAGTTGAACAGCATTGGCACTGCTGCCAACTAATGAGGCTGATAGCATCGAGCATCTAATCCGACCAACTTCAACATTGGGCTACAGCAGCCATTGCACTGTTACAGCCATTAGCATTGACATTTCGACTCGTCGAACCATAAGCCTCCGCCACGGTGCGGGCATGTGTGGCCATCAATTAATATTTGTTAAGCATTGAACACTCATTAATCATTGAGTGAGCAATTAGTGACGTGTGCTCGATGATGAGTTGACACTTGAGTTGATGAGTTAATATCGCCGCGTAAAGGATTGGCGCAAATTTATTGGCATTAATTCATTTACGATATAAATAATTTGCGCTCTTAGAGGGAAACTACGAGAAGAAGCGAGAGGGTGACGAGAGCGGAGATCGCAAGTTACTCGATGACACGAACTGAAACAGCGAAACAGTCGAGAACAGTCGACTCTTGAATTCGAAGCTTGAAGTCAATGGGGCCAATAAATCAATTTCTTCTTAACCCTTTGTTGATCCCGTAAGATTTTTATGGAAAAAATAATTATCTATTTATTTATCATTTAAACTGTTTTCAATACATTTGAAGTCAATTGGCGCATAAATTCTTGTTTCTCCATACAAACTTTTAACCCTTGGTTCACCCCTTCAAGTTTGGATTTTCAAAAAAATGAAAAACCCGTATAGAATTATTTTTTACTAAAAGTCCTTTCCCTAAGCTTGAAGTCCAAAGGCGTAAGAAATCACATATCTTCATACAAACTTTCAACCCTTAGTTCACACCGTTAGATTTCGATTTTTAAAAAGAAGACTTTTACCAACTTTGAAGTCAAAAGGCCCGTAAAATCATGTTTCTCCATACAAACACTTAACCCATAGTTCACCCCGTCAGATTTCGATTTTCAAAACGTGAAAACCACGAATCGGATTATTGCGCATGTTAAGTGCTTTCATTAAGTTGGAAGTAAAAAGGCCCATAAATCGTATTTCTCCATATAAAATTTTAACCCATAGTTGACCGTGTAAGGGTTTGATTATCGAAAAAATTAAAAACACGTGTCGAAGTATTTTTTGTTTGGAGTACTTTCACCATGTTTGAAGACAATAGGTCCATTAAATCATGTTTTTTCTACAAACTTTTAACCCGTCGTTGGCCCCGTCAGATTTTGATATTCGAAAAAATTAAAAACACGTACCAAATTATTTCACATTTTAAGTGCTTTCATCACATTTGAAATCAATTAACGCATAAATTCTCTTTTCTCTATTCAAACTTTTAACACATTGTTGACGCCATTTGATTTTGATTTTCGAAAAAGTTAAAAACACGGGTCGAATTGTTTCTTACTAAGAGTACTTTCTCCAAGTTTTAAGTCAAAAGGCCCAAAAAATCTTGTTTCCCCAAAATTAAAAACACGTACCGAATTATTTCACCTTTCAAGTCACAGTTTCACAGTTCCTCCATATAAACTTTTAACCCATCGTTGACCTCGTCAGTGTTTTATTTTCGAAAAAATAAAAAAAAATTATTTTGTAAAAATCATATTTCTTCTTACAAACTTTTAATCGACCACCTTTTTAAGTTCTGATTTTCAAAAAAATTAGAAACACGTGTCAAATGGTTTTTGATATGAAATGTTTTCAGCAACATTGAAGTCAATAGGCCAATCGGTTTAGGGTTTTTTAGTCTTTCCTTATACCAACCTTCAACCCGTTAAATTTTGATTTTTTGAAAAATTGAAAAATACATATCGAATCTTTTTTTTATTTGAAGTGTGTTCAAGTGTTTTCAAGTTTAAAATCAATAGGCTCATTAAATCGCGTTTCTCCATACAACACCTTAACCCATGTTTTGCCCTTTTAGACACCGAATTTCAAAAATTTCCGTCTTAGCGGAGGTTAATTTTTCAAGATGTACATACAGTTCAAATTTGATGTTTGCAGTTTCAGAGGTTTGGGATGGGCAATGATGAATCAGTTAGTTATTCAGGACAAAAGAGAAAAGATATAGATACATAATGCAACCAAAGATGGCTTAATGTACGGAATACTTAAAATTGCATCTTATGTTGAACTGGTGGATTTCAGAACAATGTTGGGTACAATTGAAACAACTGCTTATTTTAAATATATTTCCCAAATGTATCAAGTTCAGGAACTGATCCATTCATAGAACACAGTGAACTGAAAATGAATTACGATCTAACTAACGAATGGACGAATGAACTAACTGACGAACCAATGAAAATGCAAATTTGTTGAGCTTTTGTATTGTATTTTGTTGCTTCTAAGTTGGGAACTTAAAATAATATTCATATGCATAGAGTGCCCAAAATATAACACACACACACACATGTAAGGAAAATGCAATATAATGCAAACCTGCATTATATATTGTCAGCTCTGGCAGCTAAAATGCTTTGAGTGCTTGCATACGTTACGATGAAAGCAGAACTTAAGCCGATTTGGCATTAAACTGCTCAGAAATAACTGCAATATTTATTTCCCCATGCCGGTCTCAAGCAGCTGCTGCACATGCACGTCGCTCAAGCATGCCGCATACAAATCGAGCGCAGTGCCGCGTTGCTGATAATCAAAACGTGATGTTGCAAATTTTTGTAAATAAGTACCTGTTTGTGTATACCGACACCAGCACGTATGTGTTTGTGTGTGTGTGCATGTGTGTGTGTGTATGTGTGGGCGGCAGCTTGAACGTGCACAGCTGCAGCTTGCAGTGAGCACAACAACCATTCAACGTTTAACGTGTGTTATGCAAAAACTTTATGGCAACGCGAAAGGCAAGGCAACCATTTTCGAATATTGAATAATATTTTCGCAAACAAATTCTAAAATCAATGTCAGCTTATAAATTGTACAATAGATTTGAAACGAATTACAATTTCAGTGAAGCAAAAAGATAAATAATTTTGATTGGGTGAAAAGTATTCGGCGATTCTTAGTAAAATATACAAAATTGTTCTTTTATAAAAAAAAAAATATATAAAAAATATTTTTTTTAATTCAAATATTGCTCGTTCTTTTCAACAACCTTCTGCCATTTTTAGCTGGAATTATTATTATAGAATTTATAAAATTTTTATAGAATTTCGGGATTTTATCTTTGAAAAATTGGCGCAGGAGCTTTTCGCAGTCGCCTTTTGGGGTCAATTTTTTCTAGCAAAAGGGTGTTAGAAAGATTGGAACTAATCATAATCTGACGATGTAATGTCAGGACTATACGGTGGATGCATAGAAACCATATTTGACGACTATGACATATAACGGACAATTGAGTTTAGTGCAAAAACACTCATCCCGACGGGTGAGCCAAAGGACGAGAAAGAAGTGGTTTTAGTGAGGTTAACGTCCTGCATCGAACCCCGTCAGGTTTGGACGTTCGATGCTTTTCATCTCTATAAATAAAAACAAAGTTCTTTGTTGTCAATACCGGCTTGGACACCGTTCTTGGAGATTCATCTTTTTCCGATCAAGACCGTTTTTTAACAACATTAACGTATGTGATTCACTTTCCATCACCTGTTACCATAGGTTAGGTTAGGTTAGGTTAGGTGAGTGAGGTAAGGTGAGAGCAGGCAGCTTGCTGATTTCTCAGCAAGTACAATCGTAGGTCTCAAAGACCCTTTTTTATGTGATGATGAAGAGTGTGCCATCCTGTGTTCAGTGTTGTCTGAAACCAACCTGAACGTCGAATGATCCTGACTACTTTTTACAATTGCGTGGTTCAAACCATGCCCAAGTCGTCTAGCGTTCAGTCCCCTAGACAGCAATGACGTATGCTATGAAGAGATGCTGCACGGATTATATTTTCTTCTCAACAGTAGTCTCGATGGCACAAGCCGGTTCTGTAATCTAACCTACCATTTCAAAAATTCTTCGATTTCGTTGCGTTTCAACAGGGAAATGCATATCATTTTTCTCTCTTCTTCTTTTTGAAACCAACTTCATACAAATGGTTTAAAACTGTTTTGTAGTCGATCTTTGATTCTTTACCTGAATTGGGAATGCTAAAATAACGATTTTTGACGCTTATTCTTAATTTCATCTACTTTTTTGGTAATGGGTCCACCAGAGCGAAAAGCATTTTTCCCTTCAAAATTTCCAAATCGAAAGCAAGCATACAATTTCCAGACAGTTGTTTGGAATGAAGTATTTACATCATAAAAATTACAAATCATTTCACAGCCTGTGTCGCATTCTTTCTGTTGGCGTCGTAAAAATTTTAAAATATAACGAATTTTGTCTTAAATTTCACTCAACTTGTCGTAGCAAAAGGGTTCAGAAAAAATTAAATACATTGTTCCCAAATGCAAACTGTTTTAAAGTTATGATATTTTAAATTCAAGTGAACAGAAAAACGCTAAATACTTTTTCTACTGCTATTTACTACTTTCTAAATATTTTTCTACTAATTTTAAATACATTTTACTCAACTGAATAATAACATCTGTGAAGAAAAGAAAATATTTTGTGGCGGTTTGAAGCTTTGTACCTGCAGTTTCATATCAATTCCCAACGGAATCAAGTTGCCAAGCCATGACCCAACTGAGCCAACTAAACCATTGTCCATTCAAACAGTAATTATCCATTTAAAAGTTAGCCCAGTTTAAGTGACTCAAACCCACGTCGTCCCTAAATTTACCAGGCGATGCATCAATCACTAAATGACGATGGCTTGTTTGACTGGCGACAAAAATAGTTGGGGCTTAGTATCTGCATTTTAATATCGATTCCCAGTAGGATCACGTTTCTACATGACCTAACTAAACCCTTGTCCGTTCAAACAGTCACTATCCATTCATAAGTTAGCCCAATTGAAGTGAAACTCAAACCCACGTCGTCCCTAAGTTAAGTCCGATGGCTATTTTGACTAGCGGCAAAAATAGTTGGAGCTTGGTACCAGCAGTTTCATATCGACTCCCAGCGGTGTCTATTCAAAAGTTAGCCCGGTTAAAGTGAGATTCGAACCCACGTTGTGCCTGAGTTACCAGGCATTTCATCAATCACTAAGTGACAGTGGCTTAGTGAATTAGTTGGAGCTTAATACCTGCATTTTAATATCGATTACCAGTAGGATAACGTTTCTACACGAACTAAACCAGATTTGCCGGCCGGCCTCGATAGCCTAGCGGGTAGCGCTCTGGCTTCTCATACCGAGCGCCCCAGGTTCGATTCCTGGCTCGGGCTGGAAAAAACACTCATCTACTTCTATCGCTATCCACATGAAGGGAATGAGAATTACAAGAATCGCACAAGTGCGCTCTTGGCAGGCAATGGCAAAACCTCCAAGTGTGAACGAAAAACTGCCAATCGCCGTTCGGATTCGGCGTTAAACTGTAGGTCCCCTCCCAATTCCCTTTCCCCATCCACTTGAAATGTGTGCTGTAACATATGTTGGAAAGACAGTGTTGCATACGCATTTCAAAACGGGTGAAGTATGAGATATTACTCTCATTTTCCTTCCCTATCCCCCATGGGTAAAGTACAATGGTCCAAAATGGACTGAGTGCTTGGAAGCCTTCCTGCCCATCCTCAAGGAAAAACAAAAAAAAACCAGATTTGCCATTGTCCACTCAATAGTTAGCCAACTTGAAGCGCGACTTAAATCCATGTCGTCCCTGAGTTACCAGACAATGCAGCAACTATCAACGGAGGCTGTTTTTTCTATGCTACTGAAGATTTCGATTTCATGAAACATTGATATTAAATATACGCAACAAGTTCTTGCTGCCGATCCAATTCTAAATTTATGCACCAAGTCTTTGCATTACGCAGATTTTCTTGTGAATCTTTTTGTTCCACATACGACGTGTGGTCCACTTAACCCTAATTCCCAGAAGTGAGCCTCACAGTCTCACTATAGATTTCAAATGATGATAAATCCAAAAGATTTTCGATTCCATTATTTTATGTAATCCTCTAAAGGACAGTTTTTGTACTTTTTGAACAAATGCTTTCAGTAATTTAGCTCATATAAGCCTGACAGTCTCACTTCTGTGTTTACGTTACTTTTAAAATTCTGGGAATTAGGGTTAAAGCGCTTAATTTTAATTGTGCCACTCAACATGTGAAATGGAGAAATGCTTTCATGATGGAAAATTCCACTCATCAGCATCTCGCCATGCTCGCCACAAGGTGATAAAAAGAATATTCGAAAATGTCGTTGCATAGCTGAAATTCTAAAGGTCAGAGCATTATAAATTTCTCAGAAATATTGATTGCTGACAGCAGCGCACATTTATGTTATGCAAAAAAGCAAACCCCACATTGCATTACCTGTCATGCAACGTTTTGAATTTGTGTGCGGAGTGTGTGGTGCGAGAGAAAATCGTTCACCTGTGCGTAAAAAATATCAAATATAAAAACATATATGTATATTGTTTATCAGCGCTTTTAAATATGTAAACAATAAAAGTGCATTAAGGGTTGAAAAAACCGACCATTAGCAAACGCACTTTTCACTAAAGTCACTTTTTTTGAAGTTAAAGTGTGGCGTTAAGTATGCAAGAAAATACTACAAAAAATTCTGTTGCACAAATATTTAAATGCATTTATGCAGATGTCAGTGCACGCCTCATTGTCACCACAGAGCTTATTGCGAATTTAATTTCGACAATATTGCACTTTGCTTTTTCATATTTACAATTGTGGCAATGTTTGGGCTGCACGGCACAAAGTCAAAAAAACCAACCAGATGGTGCAATATGGAAATACAACAAATTGCAGCAATGCGCAATTAATATGCATATGTATGTATGTGTGGAGTATCCTGTGAGCGTCGATTGCCTTTAACTGATGCGCCACGCGCTGCCAATGTTGCTACTCCTTTGGCTCTTTTGGCGCCTTTTAGGCGTTTTTGTTTGCTTTACTTGGGCCATTTTTCCACTCACTTGCAATCTTTGAATGCACTTTAATAATTAAATTGTTGTCAGCACAAAAAAGAGCGATAACTCGTAGCCAAAAACTTAAATAAGGCAATGAAATCAAATCAAACTGAAAATATTGTTAAAGGGTAACGCCACTCTAGCGGCCAAAAAAAGGCCCAACTTTGATGATTTATTTTGCGACTATGGAAAAAGGATGGGAAACGCTTTTCAAAGAGTACATTAAACAAATATGGAAAAATGGAAACAATTTCCTTATTATTTTTATTTCAAATGGCAGCAGAAACATCACGTTTCAAAGCGCCTTATTTTGTTTAGCTCCCAAACGGGTGGACTTATTTTCTTGGAACAAAAAACATAAACATTTTATAACACCGTGCGACAAAAAACCACTCTGGTTGAGGCTCATCCAAATGTTGATACAGGCGTGAAACTAGAGGTCATTCATATCAACCTGACATACTCAGTTTTAATTTTCTGATTTGATG
Source organism: Melieria picta (assembly GCA_964056695.1). NCBI lineage: Eukaryota > Metazoa > Arthropoda > Insecta > Diptera > Ulidiidae > Melieria > Melieria picta. Next base: position 34,926,189 of record OZ057398.1, on the reverse strand, counting down.
TCATTTTAAAAGGGCTTTAAAAATTTCAGGACATACACATTTCAAAGATATTTTTTTTAATTTGCGGCTATGCAAGGATGAAAATATGGATATCAAATGAAATAGGAAAATTGTCGTCTCTTGACTAAATTTTCTATTTCGCACATTCAGGACCAAAATATCACTAAGGTCCTTTGAAATATATATGCTTCGATATCGGTGAAGTTTTTAACGATTTTTTTTGAAAAAAATATGTTTTGGATCTTGGTCTGTAGTATTTCTTCTTCTAACTTTATTGGTTCGGAGTAAAAAAAATATTTTTCCATCCAAAATCAAAAATTAAGTGTAGAATATGCATAAATGTGTGTCAATAAAATTAGTTAGAACTGAACTGAAAGAATTGAACGTGTTAAAAAAATTTGTTTAACTTTTAGAAAAACTGTGCAATGTTTTTATGACTCCAAAGAATTGTTTATGGCAAAAACAAAAAATAGATTTTTAAGTTGCTCCTTAAGTTAAATATAAAATTTGTTAAATAATTTTTGTTTTATTACAATATTAAATTTTTTTATTGCAAATCACTCATAAGATTTAGTTCTATTTTTTTTCTATATTTATGTATCTATTTCTTCTATTTATTTATCTATTTTTATTTCCAGATCACCAGAGCGGTTAAGGAAGAATAAACAATTTAAGGCGGAACTTGTGTGCGGTTTCACTTCAATTTATCGAGACTACAGGTAAAGTGTCAGGAAAAATGTCTGCAGGAAGCCTTTGCCACTGAATGCTTTTGCTGAATTAAACGAAATCAACGAATAGTTAACAATTCAATAATTTGAGGGTGTACCGATAAAAGTGCGCAAATTAATAGAGAAACGCATATTTACTGAGCAAGTAGTGCTATTTTTATTTTTTGAAGTAAATAAGAATAAATAATTCTTTTCAATAGATGGCTTCAGTAATTAGAAGTGCAATTGGGTTACAAAATCAACCCATTACTGAAACGAATGGCAACTGGTGATGAAAAGTGATTTACTTACGACAACGCCAAGCAAAAACGGTGAAGGTTGAACCACGGTGAGCTGGTGGAAATGGTAGCTAAACCAGAATTAACAGTCAATAAGCTTTTACTGTGTATTTGGTGAGACTAGCAGGAATAATCTACTATGAGCTGCTGACCTAAGGCCAAACTTTTACTTCGAACCAGTACTGTCAACAATTGGACCTTCTGAAGGAACCAATCGTTCGGAAGCGGCCGGCTTTGGCCAATATAAGTCGAATTGTGTTTCATCAGCACAATGCCAGGCCACAGATACACATCGATACTGACAGCTCCGTCTAGATTATTTTCTATTTTATGTTAGCCAAGTTTATGTAACAACATTGCAGGTGTGTTCTTCAGCCCAGATTCTGTTGACATCTTCAGCAAAACAATGCGTTGTGTTTTGTTTGAATGACGCAAAGGAGACGCCAATGTAAGAAAGAGGGATATCCATTTGATTTGTGTTTCCAGTCTCATATTCATTGGCCTCACAATGGCCAGTAATATCTCTATAAGCCATTTCCCAAAAAAGGTTGACTTGCGAGTTTTTTGCTACATTGTTGAGGCAGCAAAAATAGTCCACGACCCGTTTTGACGTAAAGAAAAAAACTTAAGTATTTGTTGCCTGTTTGTGTGAATCGCTGTGAATATGCTTTGAAAAAAAATAAATAAATTCATACAGTAGTTATATCCAAAACGTCCACTTAAAACAGCGTGCGACGGCATTTTTCACACCGAGAAAAATCCATATGTGTGTGAAACTAGAGACCAAACATAGTAATACTGCGTACTCAGTTTTTCTTTTCTACATCCTTTGTTCGTTTAAAAGGACTTTAAAATTTTGAAGGGGATAAAAATAAAAAAATATAAAAAATACTTAACCTCGTTAGAATATTCCGATATGTATATCAAATGAAAGAGGAAAGGCTCAAGAATTTAAATAAAATTGATTTTTTTATCTATTTGTAAAAAAGGATATGAGAAAGGTCCTTTGAAAATTTAAATTCTTTATATGTTAAAACCCAAAATCTCCTTGATCACGTGTCAAAATTTCGTTACTCTAACTTTATTGGTTCGAAAGTTATTAAAAAAAGGCGGAAGCTGCAATTCTAATGAAGTAAAACAATTCTAATTTACTTGAGTATCAGTATTTTAAATAATAAAAAGATACAAAATCAATGAAGCGAGAATAATGAAATTTTGACACGTGATCAAGGAGATTTTTGGTTTTAACATACTTACTTTTCAAGAAAATTCTATATAAATTTCCAAGGATATAAAGGATTAAAATTTTCAAAGGAACTTTTACATATCCTTTTTTTACAAATAGATTAAAAATCAATTTTATTTAAATTTTTGAGCCTTTCGCCTTTCATTTGATATACACATCGCCATATTCTAACAAGGTTAAGTATTTTTTATATTTTTTTAATTTTTTATCCCCTTCAAAATTTTGAAGTCCTTTTAAAAAGACAAAGGATGTAAAAATGAAAAACTGAGTACGCAGTATTACTATGTTTGGTCTCTAGTTTCACGCACATATGGATTTTTTCCGGTGTGAAAATTTTTTTTAATTTTTGTCGCACGGTGTAATACGTTGCCTTATTCGTAGACCAAAGTGAGAGCTTTAGAAAGTTACAAGAGTATTTATTTTACATATTTTTTTATTTATTAGTTTTTGTACAAGAAAGACTAAGTTTTTATAGCACATAAGTTTGAATAAACTAAATGTGAATAGTAACAATTGCAGAATATATGTTTAGTAAGAATTGAATTAAAAAATAATAATACAAATTTAAATGCTTTATTTCAATTATCCAAACAAAATATGCCAAGCGAAATTCCACTGAACTATTTACAATATCCTTATAGTGAAATTAAAATGAAATATTAAAATGTTGCATACACAACACTTTGAAGTCAAAAGCTTATTTTGTTACCACTGTCAGCACTGAGCCTCGCTGACTCTTCGCTCAACAACGGCCGCAATTAGTTACGCTTACAGCAGTAAATGCGAAATGTTGACACTAAAAATGATAAAAGCAGCACTCGCACAAAATTCTGCGGGTATTTATTACAAATTCAATAGAGTTATTAAGCCGCGATAAGCACAAACACACACACAATTACACAGAAATAGTAATAAAATATTGAATGAAAAAGTGAGCATCGTGTTGCTTTTTTCCCTTTGCTCAGCACATGTATGGATATGTTTGTAGATGTATGTGTATTCATATGTGTATTTATGTGCATGTATGTACACAAATGTAATAAAATACTGCATACCAGATAAATAATGTTAAAAAATTGATATGCCTCTAATGGCATTCGAAGCCTACTTCCGCTGGCACCACAGCCATGCCGGATATTGCACATTGTTCAGACTATACAATATTAAAGTAAAGGAAATTACAACCAGATATCGGATATATTAAATTTTAAGTTAAATAAAAATACGCTTTGTTACGGGCTACTTACTACGAATGTGAATGGTTGAAGCGACTTTGCTGCGTGCAATGAAAATAAATTGGGCGGAAGTCGTAAGCCATATTAACTAAACGAGTTAAATGGATGGTGGTGAGTGTGAGCATATTGTAAATTACTTTTAATTATACTGTGCACTTGGCACTTGTGTAATCAACTTGCACAACTACATTGCCAACAGTTGAAGGCAAATGGCGGTAATAGTCAAATTTAGTTTTACTACATTTGGGATGCTGTCATTCGAAGCATAGTTTTCTTAATTAAAATGTATATATTTAGGACGTGTAACCTGCACTAATGTTTTGTTGGAGATATAAATTAGCTCTATACACATTACGTAAATAAAAGTTTCCAAAACAGATTGGTTCTTCTGTGATGTAGCGCCAATTAAAAACAAAAAGGCAACAACAAATGTGTTTTTGTGTTTCTAATCTAATGGCAAAAGCCAATAAATTCTTTGAATTTCAGACAACATGTAAATAAATCAAACTTCCTAAACTACTTTATTACCTTTAACCATAAACCTTAATGGATCTACTTAACTCCATATGTCATGTAAACCGTGCAAAAAATTGCATTAATGAAAGCTTCAAGGATGCTTGATTTGTGTAGATACTTATAACACCGTGCGACAGCATTTCTCATACTGGGAAAAATCTACATGGGCGTGAAACTAGAGACCAAACATAGTAATACTGCGTACTCAGTTTTTCATTTCTACATCCTTTGTGCTTTTAAAAGGACTTCAAAATTTTGAAGGGAATAAAAATAAAAAAAAATATAATAAATACTTAAACTCGTGAGAATATGGCAATCTATATATAAAATGAAAGAGGAAAGGCTCGGAATTAAAAAAATTGATATTTTATCTATTTGTAAAAAAAGGATATGAAAAAGGTCCTTTGAAAATTTTAATCCTTTATATCCTTGAAAATTTATATAGAATTTTCTTGAAAAGTAAGTATGTTAAAACCCAAAATCTCTTTGATTACGTGTCAAAATCTCATTACTCTAAATTTATTGGTTCGAAAGTTATTAAAAAAAATCGGAAGCTGCAATTCTAATGAAGTACAAAAATTCGAATTTATTTGAGTATCAGTATTTTAAATAATAAATAGATACAAAATCAATGAAGCGAGAATAATGAAATTTTTACACGTAATCAAGGAGATTTTGGGTTTTAACATACTTACTTTTCAAGAAAATTCTATATAAATTTTCAAGGATATAAAGCATTAAAATTTTCAAAGGACCTTTTTCATATCCTTTTCTGACAAATAGATAAAAATAAATTTTATGTAAATTCTTGAGCCTTTCCTCTTCCATTTGATATACATTGCGCCATATTCTAACGAGGTTAAGTATTTTTTATATTTTTTTAATTTTGTATCCCCTTCAAAGTTGTGAAGTCCTTTTAAAAGGACAAAGGATGTAGAAATTAAAAACTGAGTACGCAGTATTACTATCTTTGGTCTCTAGTTTCACGCCCATATGGATTTTTTCCGGTGTGAAATTTTTTTTAAATTTTTGTCGCACGGTGTAGTATAATAAATAAGGGTTCGTAAAGAAAATTAAATTGTTTGCTTCACAAATTGAAGGCATCATTTATCATAATTAGAATGATTCGATTTGGGTTAAATGTGAACCGTTTTTTTTGATAACCGTTGAGCATTGGCGTTGACCGTTGAGACAGTAAATTTTTACAATGTACCTTAAATTGTTGACCATCATAATCGCTCGCTATGGAGTTAATCACTTGGTGCCTAATTCGGACTAGAAGCTTTCAAGTCACTATCGATGTTTGTAGCCTGGCATTGTGCTGATGAAACACAATTCGACTTCTATTGGCCAAAGCTGGCCGCTTCTGGGCGACTGCTTCTTTGAGACGGTCCAATAGTTGAAAGTACTGGTTCATATTAAGAGTTTGGCCTTAGGGCAGCAGCTCATAGTAGATTATTCCCTGCTAGTCCTACCAAATACACAGTAAAAGCTTCTTGACCGTTAATTCTGGTTTAGCCACCATTTCCACCAGCTCACCGTGGTTCAACCTTCACCGTTTTTGCTTGGCGTTGTCGTAAGTGATTAACTTTTTATCAGCAGTTGCCATTCGTTTCAGTAATGGGTTGATTTTGTCACGATTCATCAGCAATTAACAAATGAAAGTTCGATCCATGAGGTCCACACATCGAGCTTCTTTTTGTATCTCTGTAACCTTATTCAAGTGGTTTCAACACGGTTTATTGTGCAATGTTGAGCTACAGGACAATCGAAACAGTGCTTACATGAAGATGGGACTCAACAATTTTCATGATTTTAATGACGTATTCAACAGTTGGCTTTCCAGAGTGTGATGCATCCTTGACATCAAAATCACCTAAACAGAATTGACAAAACCAAGACGGCTCGTAATTGATTGTTAGAGTATCTCTTAGTAACATTTCAGTGTATTGAAGCGCAAATATAAGGATTCAAGTTCTGATTCAGCCACTTGTCTCTGGGTAAAGACTGAACTCTATCGTCAATACGCTACGACATTAAACTATCTTGCTGACAACATACCATAACATAGCATCTATATGCATTTGCAAATTTCTGCAATTTGTGCTGTTTGATCCTTACGGAAATATAACAAATTACAAAATTTTCCAAATAAAAATATTAACACACATTCATAAAAAAATCTGCTAAAAATAACTAATCATATAAATTTAGGTGGAAGTTCTGCGAAAGCTTTACCCACGCATTCGATTTTACTGATTTAAAACAAATCAAACAAATGTAAATCAAAAATTATTCAGAAATTTCTAAATTTGTCGAAATTAATGTGAAATATTTAAAATAGAACCCACACCAGACAAACCGAAACGGAAGTGCTGTATGAGCGAGGAAATTTATGTAAATGCTGCCTTTGCTTCAGGCGCGCTGGTATGCAAAGCTTAAATTGCTTTGATACGGAAGCGGATGTGGCAGAGTAGCGAATATAGCGTGTGATGATGCAAGGAACAGCAGCGACAACATGCCCGATGCGTAATCCAGACAAAAATACTCGCACTCGCATTAGCATTCAATGCAATTAAAATCACTCATACGCACCGAACGCCGAGTAGAGCAATGAGTGCTGGCATTCAGCGATTGCACCGGATGCGCGGCGCTTTAATCACTTTCCTGTTGCCGGCGGAGACAGCTTATTTACGAAATTGCTTTATCGCCAATTCTTGTATCGTGCAGACAACAACAAATGGCAATAACGTGTTACCCACACAAACTCACGCACAGCTGCCATGTGTGATTTTCCAAATATACCAGCTGCGATTGACAAATATTGCATTTATGTGGTTGCTGTTGAATCAGACTTCTCTGCATGTCCCAGTGTCACAGTCGCTCAAAAGTAATCTCAATCACTCGAATATTGCTATCAAAGTCAAAGAAACTGTTGTTGGCTCATGGGCTGCTACTTCCTACGCGGCGGCGCGGCCGCATTCCGAGAACGTCAGACAATATCATGCAAATCAAATCAAATTTCAAATTTACTGCCTGCCTGAAATTCAATTAGTAAACGAGCGCAACAAATGCCCAGCGCACGTTGCCAATAATGCGGAATTTTATACATAAAAATATATTTATATTTTTTTTTTGGTAATTCCACACAACACGCCTGGAGACCGTTCATTATTAACAAACACCAGCCGCAAATATAAATACAAATTCGCATTGTTTGGAGCCCACTCGCCACTCGGGCCACGCCCAGCAGCATGAACTGAGGCGAAAAATGAGGCCTTTCAATTTTTGGCAGCAAATAAAATAAACGGAATTGTTGCTGTGGCCCAATGCAAAAATACTTCCTTAGCTCGTTATTACAAATAATGTGTCTTAAGCGTGCAACCTTAATGAGCGCTAAAATTGCTACCAGCAGCCGCACAAGAATGCGTACCTGTGCCGAAGAGTGAGGCGCGCTTTACCTTTTTACGTTGCCGCCTTAGCGCTTTGTCTAACGAAGTTAATTAATGCTACGTAACCCATACACACACACACAAACACAAACATGAGTGTGTGTGTGTGCGCGCAGACATTAATTTTGCCTAACGTTGGCTTGCCAACTGTGCTGTTTTGGCAGCCGCTTTAATTGCACAAACACAACCAAAGAGAACAAATTTGAAAAGCCTCGACAGCTATTAGACAACCCACAGCATTAAGTAGCAACAAGATTACTGCGAAGCGTTTTTAAGGTTCCACTTTTCCCTTTTCAGTTTCATTATCATTGCAGCGATTCACACGAAACAGAATTTCATGACTTGGTTAATGCCATTAGGGAGTTGGCGGCTGTCTGGTAGACTGTTGCCATGTTGGCTTAGCCATCGATTAATTGATAGATGAGCTAAAACTGCGCTTCATTTGTATGCAACGAAAAACGACCTCTTTGCAAGCCTTACAAAAGTCTTAATCAGAGACTAATCAGAGAGTTAATGGTTTTGTTTCACTTCAGATTTCATAGCATACAAGAAATTTTTCTTCTAGAACAAGATTTAAAAAAAACATGAAGAGTTGCAAGAATTGAACTTGGATGCATTGCCATAAATGTGACTTCTTGGTTTAAATGTGTGTATAAAATTTATAACAATTTTCTATGATATCATAGCTGAGATATGATGATCTTTTGAAACACACAGGAGCGATGACAAAATGACGGCAATCTTGAAAAGTCAGCTGCAACCCCATCAGTGGTGCACACAGGATATTATTTCAGGAGGCTTTTGTATAAATTTTGTGACCCAAATAACATTTCAAATTATATATGACATCCCAAACAAACAAATATTTTGGGGGGTTTTAATCCCCAAACGTTTGGCGTACGTCGCTGAATACCATAACAGCTCCACTGCTAAACGCTTACCACCAAATCGTTGCTGAAAGCAATCAATCAATTAAAATGACCAAAATTGCGAGAATTTTACGCTAGGAATGACAAAATTGAGCGCAGAGAAGCCAATCGAAAATTTAAAATTTCTCAAATATGAGGATACTTAAAAACAATGAAAGAAATGCGAAATGTGCCAATAGAAAATTTTAAAAATTCACAAATATGATTTTTCAAATACGAGTTGTGTCGTATGAAAATACTTAAAAACTATGACAGAAATGTGAGAATGCAAAACCAAAACTTACCGTTTAAAATCATATTTGAAAACCCAAATTTTTGAAACAAACCAATATTTTGTAGGGGTTTAATTCCCAAAACCCCTTGTGTACGCCACTGAATACCATAACAGCTCCACTGTTAAACGCTTACCACGAAATCGTTGCAAAAAGCAATCAATCAATCAATTAAAATGACTAAAATTTCAAGAATTTTGCGCTAGAAATGACAAAAATCGCATAGCTCTTTAATTCCTCTTTCCAACGGGATATTAATATTGGCGATACGTTAATTTTCTAACGAGTTATGCGCAAAAAAGCTAAAGGGTGGCACCTTACAAGGAATTCCCCTAATAGTTAGGAACAAATTTCTCGTAACATGATTTTTTCAAATACGAGTTGTATCGTATGAAAAAACTTAACAACAACAACATAAATGTGAGAATGCAAAACCTAAAATTGCCATTTAAAATCATATTTCATAGCACAAATTTGTTAAACAATTAAATATTTTGCGGGACTTTAATTCCCAAACCCCTTACAGCTGCACTGTTAAACACGAAATCGTGCAAAAAGCAACCACTTAATTAAAATTATTAAAATTTGTGCTAGAAATTACATAAGAAAGATAAGAAATCTTAAAATTGAAAACAAATTTCTCAGAATATGTTTTTTTTAATACGCGTTGTATCGTATGAAAAAACCTAACAACAACTAAAATTCCGTTGAGAAACCATAAAAAGTTTTCAGCTGAAGTTAAATTACATTAATTATAATTTTATTCTTATAAACCGTTTGAGTAGCTTTATTAGGATGAAGGTTAGGTTGAAGTTGCAAAAAAAATAAACTGGTTGTGTTACCCATAAGATTGTTGAATCAAAGTGGTTTGATAAGTAAAAGTAATTCGATAATGAATAAAAAATATGTTTTTCTGCAAAAAAAACCGTTTTCTTTGTCAAGATAGTCTCTTTAAAATTTAATTAATTTATTCCAGCGTTGTACAATTTTTTTATCACTTTCAAATGGTAGGTTTTCTCAAGGTCCTCAAAAAATGCATTTGATTCAGTGATAAACCCTTAAGTTCATCTAAATAGTTTCGAGAAATTTCCTCGGGTTTGAAAACAGAGAACAGTCGAAGGTGCCTAAATCTGAGAAATATATGTTGTATAGAGTAGCAGTTCAAAGTCAAAGTTATGGATTTTTGACTTGGCGACATGTGTATTCCTGCATTGACACGAAGAAGGAGCACTGGTTTCTTCGTCCAATTTGTTGGTTTCGTCGATGATCGTTTTACTCTTTTCAGATATCTAGAATTTGTAGGGAGTACAATAGATCATCTTTGGTCTTAGTGCACCTAACCCCTATTAAATCTATCTATCTACTCCTTTCAAGGTAATTGATGTGCATCCCA